>CM022553.1:4314231-5008319 GCA_012273795.1 Dendrolimus punctatus | reverse complement strand
ATCAGGGCCGTCCAAAACAGATCTGGTCAAAGTTATCGGGAGCACTTATAATTTGACCTTGTTAAACTGAAAGCCGTTGATTTGAATGATTATAACTAGAGATTCGCGCGAATCGTGCCCTCCTTATACCAAATGTATAACTCACAAGTGGCTTTTTCGAGAAAAACGACGTAAAGATATTTTTATATATTTAAACATACATGCTATGTTACTTTTTAGTGTATTTGAAAAACCAAGCTGATAGATTGCCGCCTTGGAATACCATTTTTGAAAAATAATAATGAAAAACTAAAAATGTCGATTAGTGCAAGTGCAATTCTTAAGTTTTTACGACTATTCCACATAACTAAAATTAAACTACGTTTTAACAGTTTTAACATCAGCATCGGTATTATTTGATTTCTATTTAGACGTTTCGGCCACTTTCTAATCGACTTCAAAAAAGGAGGAGGTTCACAATTCGTCGGAATCTTTTTTATGTATGTTCACCGATTACTCCGAGATTTATGATCCGATTTACGTGTTCTTTTTTTCGACGCAGAATAGCTGCCATTTGGTCCCCTAAAAATTTGATATAGTTTGGACCAGTAGTTTTCATTTTATGAACAGTTATATATATTACTAGCTGTCCCGGCAGACGTCGTCCTGCCCGGTAAAAAATAGGGGTTTATCGTAGAAGGGTGAAAATTGAGGATTGTATGTATTTTTGTATGTTGTATCATAAAAAATAGAAATTAAAAATTTTGTCTAAAAAATAAAAAAAAATATTTAGGGGTGGACTACCCCTAACATTTAGGGGGATGAAAAATAGATGTTGTCCTATTCTCAGACCTACCCAATATGCATACAAAGTTTCATGAGAATCGGTCAAGCCGTTTCGGAGGAGTATGGCAACGAAAACTGTGACACGAGAATTTTATATATTAGATTTTTAACATCTTCAAGTCGGTGCAAAGTAAAACATAAAAATTACTTTATTTTGAAAATTACTAACCACCGACTTAAGATGTTTTAGATAATATATATTAATAATAATAGCTTTAGAAATTAGTTAGTTATGTTTTTGAAGTTGGTTTTTTTAAACGAAGTTTTTTTTCAGTAGCCGTGATCATGGAAGACAAAAATGTCAAGTGTCTTTGAGTATTTTAAAAGTTTTATTTAGTTTTAATTTGTTTATGGTTATATGGGAACCTAATCTAATTTACCAGAAAATTTTAAATATATTAAGCAAAATGTGTTAAAAAGTAAGTGGATATACATCCTCTCTGTCTACTGTCATTTGAAACAGGCGCAATGGTACGTGTGTGTAAGTATAAAAAATGAATGAATCTCGGCATATCGTCCGCTCGAGTAGAATCCAGAAATAAATTGTATAAACTATTTTTTAAATTTACGATTCATATCAGAGGGCATGTTTGTTTTTCTTTATTCCCCTAACAGAAGCCCGTTGTTCTATGTATTCATGTACTACACTTATATCGTCAATACGGTGTCATTCTGAAATCAGTTTATCCGTGCAGGAACTGAAAAAGGTTCATAAGAGGCGACAAACCACAGCCAAGTGGTAGGGTATTTGCATCGGATGGCTATAACGCCTGGTCTAGAAAGAGATGTACAAGATACCGTATACAAAGTGTCGGAATATAAAATACAAGGTACTCTTAAAATAAATATTTGAGATACCAGATATGAGATACTTTTGAAAATGGTATTTGCAATACTATCTATGAAATAAATATCTTCTAAATAATTTTTAAATATAAAATACTTTTTGAAAGAAATCCCAATTTTATTGAATTTTAATTTATTACGTGAATTAATAATAGATTTCTTTTCATTTATCCGTGAGGGAACGGAGACAGAATACAATTTCCTGCGGTCGGTTGATTTTTCATAAGAGGCGACAAAACAACTCACAGCTAAGTGGTAGAGTATCTGGTTGGCTATCACCCCTGGTCTAGAGTAAGCCCCCATAACAATCTTTGATTGTGTTCTGGCATTATCGACCACGTTGCAGTCTCCCTTAATAGAGCAGCAGCGCATTTACAGCACCTTGGTGTTGGAAATGGTCATAGGCGATAGTGAACGCGCGGTGACAGCTGTCTCCTGAACTCATGATATAAAAAAAGTTCAAGCAACTTTGGATGCTGGTTAGAATAAAACGAACCATTTACAGATTTATTATATTGTAGACTTCCAATAGATTGATCATGTAATGACACAAGAGGATTCCTTAGAAACCCAGAATACCGATGTTCCCCAAGAATGTTGGTCCATGAAAATATTCTTGTGGTTACATCATGGAGAATTTGATTTAACTATTTTAGAATCTGAGCTATGTTCTAGCAATTTATAGTCAGCTTTATTTACGTGGTATTAATTTATTACCATCCGTTGAATCATGGTTTTAATTCGTAGAATTTGTTGTACACCAAATAAAATAATAAAATTATTACAATCTATATTATTATATATTAGGCTGTCTGAAAGAGACGACTTTAAGCGATAGGGTCGCCTATTGTGCCTTATATTATTGCGAAGCTGACAAATAGGTAAAAAATGGTTGCTAGTTTTAAGGACAGAGGTTGGAATAAGGTGAAATGGAATAACTTGACGGCCTCTGTGTTTGAGCAGGCTAAGCCTTTGCCGGCCTACCTCGCTGCAACGCAGAGGCTCCGGGTTCGATTCTTGGTATAGTAAATTTCGGAAATGTATTTTCTCCGTTCTCCATCTCCGCTTCGTTATTTACTACTGGGTGTCTAGGATCGGCCCCAGAGTAGTCCGTTGTATATTACCTATAACACAAGCGTAACTTGCTGAATTTGGGGATTATACAATATGTGTGTTTTTCTGCCGATTATTCACTTTTTATAATAAAGGACGAGATGGAGAAGCCCATGGACTCACTCTGTTGGTGAAGTGGGTGTCCATCCTGCAGGACACCCTTAGTGAGAAGCCAAGAGTAGGATCGCTACAGATGTAGTGTCTCAGAAATAGTTCCTGTCGCGATCCGTAAAGCGCATTGGAGAGGTTTAGTAGGTACTAATTTGACGGTTGATATCTCCCTATCCTCCGCTTGAAGGTGACGTTGGGTAAAGGGCCGTTCATGGGTCTCACACAGCCCTCGGTTGAAAACTTCCCCCCAGGCCCGAGGATGGTGTCGCATGAAAAGACATTCCCACTGCGTCAAAAAAAGGGGGACCAGATGAAGAGATAGGGAGGGCATTAGGCCATCAGAACTCTCAGCCATCGCACGAAACATGATTAATTCAAGCTTAACCTTAACCTCAACGGAGAGCGCGATATCGAACCGATAAAGCCAGCCCTTTGATAACGCAGGGGGAATGTTTTTGGACACCATCCTCGGACCCTTCCGAGGAAGGGCCAGAAAGCAGGCATAAAGCCTGCATCGAGGGTGGGTGGGACTCTCAACGACCGGTTCTTCACGCTTGCTTCTAAAGCGAAGCTGTTGTGAGAATCGGCCGCCGAACTACCCACTAAACCTTAAACCTGCGCCCCATTTATACCGCTTTTACGAGGTGTCACGGGATCTCGTACAGAGTGACTGCACCATGACGCTCCTACGCTCTGTACTGGGCCACCCCGGGGAGCAGAGTGACCCACTTCGTACAGCAGGGGGGGGAAGTCTGCCGGTACTTGTGATTGCCAGTCCGCGTCCTGTGCACGGGATCCGCATGCGCGTCCTCTTCCTTTGTACTTTCAGCGGCCTCTTTCTACGGCATGACAGATTCGCAGAAGGAGGATAGAGCCAGCCCTAAGATCTTACATCAAGTTAATGATTCCGGCAAAGGTCTACTTTTATAGCTAAATGGACTATACTGGACGTTCTTCTCGAAGTAATCTTAGTCCGTTGAAGACTCTAAACGTGAGCGCAGCGCTTGCACTGCAGTGTGTATTTTCCTTGCACTCAAATGTACGCCAATAAATCCTGCTTCTGTAACTAATGTTCTAAGGAATGCGGTTTGCTGTATCGTATTTTCTTTATTGCACTCTAAGGCATTATGCCCCGAAATAGCTCGAATTTCGGAAGATTACAACAGTTAAGATCGATAGGGACGTTTTAAACTCCTTCTCTTTGGCTGTAACCTGTGTACAGCGTAACGCTGTATGCGACAGACGTATGCTCATTATGGAAATGCAATATAGTGATGATCTCTCTCAGACGTGGAAGTGGGTAGCTATTGTAAAAGCTAGTAGCGGTTGTTCACAAAGTAGTCAAGGTTGTCAACCATTTCGCCAATTGGCTAATAGTTGTCGAGTAAAATCGAAAACCGGCAAGTTGACAAGTTTATGGTTTAAGGACGGTAAACCGTCAGCCGTTGGCTGTCATTGGCGAGTCTTTCACTCGTTTGCCAAATAGTCGTGAACTGGTGAGATGGTTATATAGATATGGTGATACGCTTACAAATATATATATATTAAAGAGGTATTTTCAGAATCATATGGTCTGAATTAGCTATTTTGAGTTTTTCTCTCATTTGTACTAAAATAACGTCTTTCGTTTACTTTAAGTTCGTTTTTACTTTCTAGGGAATTTAAATAAAAGTTTTTTTTATTAAAAACTAGCTGTCCCGGCAGACGACGTCCTGCCCGGTAAAAAAAAAAATTTAGGGGTGGACTACCCCTAACATTTAGGGGGATGAAAAATAGATGTTGGCCGATTCTCAGACCTACCCAATGTGCACACAAAATTTCATGAGAATCGGTCCAGTCGTTTCGGAGGAGTATGGCAACGAAAACTGTGACACGAGAATTTTATATATTAGATAAAAAAAAAAACCAAAATATATTTTTATTTTTAAGATACATGTCGGCAAGTAAGTATGTCGCTATTTCTTCAAATATTTTTTTCCTCCTTTTATTTTAAATAATGTATTCTAAATGTAATGTTGGCAGAACATTGGTGCAACATTACAAAAATACTTATGTGTCATATCCGATGCACGACTAGAGTTTATTCTTTATATACAATTGTCTTTGAACAAGTACTGATAGATATTATTTAAGATCCTATTTCATTGCATTAAACTTCGAAATTGTATAATATAAACACGAAGCGCTTTTCAGTTAACACTTGTATTATTTCACTCTTCACAAGATTTACATAACGCAGGCTTTATATGAAAGTAGATTCTTCAAGAGATTAAAATAAATGTAAAACGCTTCAAAACAAATTGGCAAACTTAAAGAGAAAACTAGAGAATATCCTGCCCAACATCCTGATACCCTAATCCCATAAAGTCACTGAGATATCATATTTAGAGCGTGGCATCGACATTTGTACCACGAATTTACATCTGTATACATAATTTAGTAGGTAAAACGGTATTAAAGATAAGTTCCGAGATGATATTAGTCCTGTGGCCTGGTTTTATTTTCGTAGTATAATATTGTTACGAGTTGCAGCACTCGAATTAAAATGCCGTTGGAATGATTATACAATTTATTAGAACTATACAAACTGGCGATGTTGACGAGATAACCGACAACGTGGTGAAAACATGCGAGAGCTGGGCCGAAGGCACTTTCCACCTATGCGAAGAAACAAACGCTCTGAACTTTCCACCGAAACCTTGGATCTGATGAGGATAAGACGTGAGATGCCACCTGCTCTTTCTGCCTCACCGGAGCATAGGGCTCTCTCCAAACGGATAAGAAAACTTGTAAGACGGGACCTCTGCTGCTCAAACACGCGAGCCATTCAGGCTGCTATAAAGCAGAATAGGGGGTCCAAAGTTTTCTTAAAACCATTGGGGAGAAGCCATCTTGCAAAAGTGAGGACAGCAGATGGCAGGGAGCTTACGTCTCACTCTGAGATCCTAGCGGAGGTGGAACGGTTCTACGGGCACTTGTATTCTTCGCGGGCGGAGAGACCTTCGGTTCAAGGCGCTAATGATCCACGTGCACCACTCACGCGCCACTATATGGAAGATTAGGACGGCACTCGGGCTACTAAAAAATGGTAGGGCTCCGGGGGACGACGGTATTACAACTGAGCTCCTCAAAGCGGGAGGGATCTCAATCCTGAAGGCTTTAGCGGAGCTCTTTAATTCCGTTATCCTCCGGGGTACTGGGTCAAGGGCGTGGACCAAGAGTGTGGTGGTCTTGTTCTTCAAGAACGGTGATAAGACCCTCTTGAAGAACTATAGGCCCATTTCACTCTTGAGCCACGTCCACAAATTGTTTTCGAGGGTCGTCACGAATCGTCTCGCCAGAAGACTTGACGAATTTCAACCACCGGAACAGGCTGGGTTTCGAAAAGGCTACAGCACCGTAGACCACATACATACTGTTCGGCAGATTATACAGAAGACCGAAGAGTATAATCATCCGCTGTGTATGGCATTCGTGGACTACGAGAAAGCCTTCGACTCCATCGAAACTTGGGCTGTTCTGGAGTCTTTGCAAAGATGTCGTATTGATTGGCGATACATTGAGGTGCTGAGATGCCTGTATGACGCCGCAACAATGACCGTCCAGATCCAGGACCGGAGGGCGAAGCCTATACCCCTACGTTGCGGGGTGAGACAGGGGGATGTAATTTCCCCGAAACTGTTCACCAACGCGATGGAGGATGTCTTCAAAACTCTGGAATGGGCTGGACGGGGCATTAACATCAACGGCGAGCGCATCTCTCACCTCCGTTTTGCCGACGATATTGTCGTCTTTGCAGAGACGTTGGAAGAACTTGTCAACATGCTGAACAGCCTGAATGAATCCTCCCGACGGGTCGGTCTCTGCATGAATTTGGACAAGACGAAAGTCATGTTCAACGAATATATCGTGCCGAGACCGGTAAACGTCGATGGTTCCCCTCTTGAGGTTGTGCAGGAATATGTCTACCTTGGACAAAATATCCAGGTAGGCAAACAGGGCTTCGAGAGGGAAGCCAATAGGAGGATCCAATTAGGCTGGGCAGCATTCAGTAAGCTTCGACAGGTCTTCTCGTCGAGCATTCCTCAATGCTTGAAGACGAAAGTCTTCGAGCAGTGCGTCCTACCTATCATGACCTACGGTGCCGAGACATGGGCACTGACGGCGAGACTGGTCCACAAATTCAAAGTCGCTCAACGGGCTATGGAGCGAGCTATGTTAGGTGTTTCTCTTACGGATAAGATCAGAAATGAGGACATACGTAAGAAAACTAAAGTAACCGACATAGCTCGCAAAATTAGCAAGTTGGAGTGGCAGTGGGCCGGTCACGTCTGTCGCAGGACCGACGGCCGATGGAGCAAACGAGTGGAGTGGAGACCACGTCTCGGTAAACGTAGCGTAGGACGCCCGCCAGCCCGGTGGTCTGACGACCTGCGCAAGATCGCCGGCAGGGGCTGGATGAGGAAGACGGGAGACCGGGATATGTGGCGCGTACTTGGGGAGGCCTACGTCCAGCAGTGGACCGAAATTGGCTGAAGAACAAGAAACATGGTAAGTAAGGTAAGGAAAGGAATGCTCCGGTGGTTCGGGCATGTGGAAAGAATGTATGATGAAAGAATGACTAAACAGATATACAATGCAAAAGTGGATGGATGCAGAAGTCACGGAAGGCCACGACACACCTTCCGTGATCAAACTGATCATGTATTAGCAGAAGGTGATGTCAGGATCCTTAAGAAAAGACGAGCGTGCATGACAAGAGCTATGAATGTCAAAGAAGCAAGTGAGGTGTGTAAGAATAAACCTGTATGGCGCTCTGTTGTTCGTGCCTACCCCGCAAGGGACCTGGCGTGAAGTTATGTATGTATACAAATATGTATAACACAGGTACAAATATAACTGAACACAACCAGTACAAACGTAATGTGCGATTCAACATCCAATATCCGTCACTATATAGATTTTCGAATGTTCTGTCATTACGGGCAGGGTCTTAGCCTACCTACAGACAGTGGCAGCACATTTTAGCACCATTAATTTTACAAATGCCCATTCGCGATGGTAACCACTATCCATCAGGTGGGCCGTCTGCCTGACTGCTGTACTTATGCATTAAAAAAATAGGCAGACGGAATTAATGGAAAGTGGTTACCGTGGCCTATAGATACTGTTAAAACCTAGGTGCCGAGAAAGACAAATTCCACGTACAGATTTGTAGAAGCACATTTATTACCCGTCGTATCAACTAATAACATTGAAACTATTGTAAATATTTTATGATGGTCTTCTTTTGTTTACTTATTTATTGGCATACGTTTCTAGACAACAGCCTATCGTTGTATTGTAATCATTAGCCAGGTGTTGCGGATCTTAAATGACAAGATAGAAAATTCCACTTTGCCGGGCGGGAATATTGCATTTGTGCAGTATAAAACGATAGCCTGATTGAGGGAGGGGGGCGAGTAAGGCAGACGTGTTGCGCGTTTTATTGAATTACTACCTGCATTAAGTATGGATTTGTTGTGTTCTGTAATATTTGTGCCCCTGTTATACGTGTTTGAATAGTTCTAATAAACTCTATAATAATTCCAACGGCATTTTAATTCGAGTCCCGCAACTCGTAACAATTCCCTGTATTTGACACCAGCATATATTCTCTTGTCTATTGTTAAAGTCAAATAAACAGTGTGCCTTGGCGAAATCTGTGATTATAGAACTATAATCGTTTTTGACAACAGAACATTAATAATGTTCAAACTTGTAATTTAAATTAATTTTGGTCGAATTTCGACCACTGGGCGACCACTTGTATATATTAGCTGTTATGAATTTAGGATGTCAACACAAGTGAATTGCCAGTTTGAGAAAAAATAAAGACAGACTACTTTAAGAAATTGCGGCCATCAATACCGCTTTTGGGTCTACATTATCATTGGCTACCGGCCAACTGAATAAGGGACTCGTGCCTAATTGATGTATTACTTAATACAAGCTTTCTGCTCTGAAGCCAAATCTGAACGTAACGGCGTCGGTACTTTAACCGAATTTCAAAAGGAGGAAGTTCTCAAGTCGACTGTATGTTTGTTACGCGATTTTTCCGTCAATTGTAGCCCGATTTTCAATTTTTTGTCTTCATTCAAAAGATTATACTGTTATGTGGTCTCATGGTTACCAAGTCAGGATATGATGAGTGGTTTCCAGGGAAATTGTGAAATTAATATAATAAAAATCTTTTTAATGAGCAGCTGTTTTATTGTGGATAGGTGTATTTACAGAGAAAATATTAATTAGATATCAAGACAGACGATTGAAATTGAAAATGACAAAATGGCGAAATCCGAGCTATTATTGCTTATAGAAGCTTCAGAGCTGGAGACGCATGGATGACTCTCGAATCAATATATGTGAGTAAGGCTCTCGCCAGAAAAGCTACCCTACTGAAATGATCTTAGCAAAATTGGAAGAAGGTATTGATGTTCGTGAGCATATGGATATAGTAGATAAACCAAAAGATTCGATTATTCAAACGAGAAGCAAAAAAATTTTACCCACTTTGACGAAAATTGCCGAAGTATAAAATTTTGCACGTGTAATTTATATACGAAAATTGCCGGACGGAGGAGTATGAAATTTCGCGCACTTATAATAAAAGGTGTATAATGCTAATATTTTTTTAAATAATGCATTAAAAATACATTACATCAATAAAAACATTACTTACACAGACACTATCATGTATAATAAAACTACGTTTAACGGTTTTAAGTGCGGTAATTTATTTTATTCTGGTTTATCTGACGTTTCGGCCGCTTTTCAGTGGCCGTGGTCACGGAAGACAAAGATGATATTTGTCTAAATGTATTGTCAAAGTTTTTTTTCAGCCTACCGCCAACTTGTTCATTTTAATTATTTAGTTTTAATTTTGTTTATGGATATTATTTACTCTATGGGAGCCTAATCTAATTTTACCACATGTTGTGGCTGAAGAGAAGGAGCGGCGCAAGAAACTCTTCAGCAAACATGCCTAGTTCTAAAGATTTTTTATATAATATTAAAATGGATGGATGGAAAAAATAAAAGAAATTATCAGTCGGGTTGGTTTGTGTTTCGTTTCACGCCTTAAATTAAAATTAAAAATTACCGCGCTTAAAACCGTTAAAACGTAGTTTTATTATGTGTACAAGTCGCGAAAACTTAAGAAAAAAAACACTATCATGTATTTATTGTTTAAGTCGATTTAACTTTTAAATTACTTTTCAACATAATATAGGTATATACAATAATGTATGAGTTAGTTTAAAATACTTTAGACTAATCTACTGTTCATGTATAATATATCATTTTTTTTTCTTATTCTTTGTTGCGTAATAATAACAGATAATTTATAAATTTCCTTTGAGTCAGGTTGCCTGGAAGAGATCGCCTTTAGCGATAAGGCCTTTTGTTTTACCAAGTAATTTTGTCATGTGCATTTTTGTTTTGGTGAACAATAAAGTGTTGTATTTGTCTATATTTTTCACTAAATTATTACTTTTACTTTGTTTAACGAGCCCAAAAACCTCATATAACTATTATGAATAAGGAGGTACACCACGTGCAAACGCAGTAGCGGCCATATCCAGTTAAACATAATTTTCATGTTCCAATAAAAGTAAAATGTGTGTACACTGTATATCTTTATTATTTTGACAAGTTATGTCAAATACTAAACAAGGAAAAGCTTTCACGTGTCAAATTGTAGACAAAAATATGATATAAATCCTACTCCAACTTTAATATTTTTCTTGAGGCGAGGATTTTTTCGCTTTATTTATAACCGTAGATAGAGAAATAAGTAGAGTATCTATTCTTTTATTTATTTATTTATTGCTGGAGTATTGCAGATAGGCTAACGGTCCAACATTGGTGGATAGTGGTTACCGTCGCCTTCAAACATTTACAACACAAGGTGATGTGCAACGCTGGATCACGAATCCTTATCACACAGCTTCGCTGGTTCGAGTAAATGGTGGACTGTATAGGTCATATTTGAGAGCGAGAGGTATGCCAAATCCTGCATAAAAACAATGGGGTAGTAAGCACCACTTACCTCGAATCCACCTCCAATGGGGCAGCTAGACAGCTCCTGAAAGTGCACGGCACAAACAGGTCCTCGAATGACACTTCGGTTTTCAACTATGGCACACTCAAACTAAAAAGCAAGCATGGCTGGTATATGAAGTTTAATAAAATATCCAAGAATGGGATGTGAAACGTTCACTTGCACGGAGAAAACAGAACGTCCGAACAGACCTCGCGTGTGTTGGAATCGTATTTATTATTATAATAATAAATTAATAAATACCATATATGGTAACCATATGACGGAAGTAGTCAATAATCAGATAAATTATTCATTAATGAAGTAATCGGAAGTCGTATAACCGGATGTCAACGTAGAAGCATTTATTATCAAGTCAGCGGAGATCGAAAATGGAGTAACCGGAAGTTGGAAGTTATACGGATGGCGGAAGTTGGTGTTATGACGGAAGTGAAGTGGCGCCAAAGTATTACAGGATGGTGTCGCTGCAGACGCACTACGAGGATCTTATAAATACTTGATATTCGGGTAGAGGGGAGCTGGTCTACAATCAACAGTCCAACGGTCTATAACCAGCAATCTACCACGAGGGTAGACAAGAGCGTGTGGTCGATAATTACTGTTCGATAATCGCAGTATTCTTTAAGCGCAAATTGCTGCTCGACACCTAACAAGCGTGGAGACAACTCTTGGGGTTGTCCTAATATTTCAGTGTATTATTTACTGTTCTGTATTTAATATTGTAATTGTTATAATTCTAGTGAAATAAGCTTTGATCGTTATATTTCAGATTATTATTTTGCTAACACGTGCGTTGGGGACTGGTTCGCCACCAGGCAATGACGGCGAAACCGAAAGCCAACGGCACTTATAAAACTACCAACATCAGCATAAATTGTGAGGATCCAACAGGTGCTACCCAGGTGCTGCCGGACTCGCTAGATGGGGCTGGAACCTGGCCACTAAAGCCGGAATACAACTCAAGGTTGTTACGGCGGCATGTCCTAGATAGGGTTGCCAGACGTCCCGTATTTCCCGGGACGTCCCGTATTTAGGCTAGGACGGGACTGACTCTGTCCCGTTTCTAACCGTGCTTCGTTTTTTATTATTAAATCGATCGATCTACGCTACACAAAAATACTCACGCACGTAACGTTCGCACTTCACATATACATCATCGGATTAAGCGATTGTGTGCTGTGTTATGAAGTTCGAGAGAATTTATGGTTTAATTTTATACTTTAATTGTCAAACATTTAAAAAAATGTTCGATAACATATTTTCAAATTTTTACACTACTTTCAATTGTAGTAATGAACATTTTATCAAAAAAATGAAGAATGTCACTATGTATTTTTTTATTTGTCCCGGGGAAAAACTGAATTACCGTATTTTTTTGCCTATTTAAGCATTTGCCCCTTATAAGCCGAAAAAAAACTGGCAACCCTAGTCCTAGACCATGGTATGTCATCCAGACGGGTAAATGCCCTACCATCTGGCAAATCGGCAATTCGCGTGTAATGTATAAAGATTGAGAATTACGAAACATATAAACGAAAGAAATAAATGTTTATTTAGAGTTAAAAAATACATTGATAGGCATGTTGTTGAGTAAACATAAGTCTAAATAAGTCGTAACTCCGCCAATACTAGTTGATTACAACAGCGATGGTCTGCTATTAGTTACGTTATTTATTTACTAGGATATGTCCGCATTTCATCCACGCTTGACTTGCAATTCCCGCGAAATTCCTGGGACACGAAGTAACTCTAGATATTTTCTGTCGACCAGCGAAAGCTGCATCGAAATGGGCTCAGTAGTTTTTACTTGAAACCCGAACACAGATATGGCATGGTTAGAATTTTATAATATTAGATTATTCTACAAAAAATGTATTGTATGTAATGTATAATGTAAGGCTATGTACCTTACATCATACATTACAAGAGACGATAAAAACAGCACATGAGCCAATAATGGATCTTACTTGGTAGGCCTAACTTAACACAAAAAAAATTTAAGTTAATTTAATTTAAATTCAAATAATGTCTCAAAATGAACTCAAATAAACAGAACAACTGTGGTCATAATAGAAAAAAAATGAGTCGACATTTATAAAAATAATATCAATGTCACAGACGTACGAAGTCGGAGTAAAGTATGATGTATATAGTGTGTGTATGTGTGAGTGGGTTTACGCATACTGCTACAGAGCACATTAATCACGATAAGAATTGGTTTACATGCATACGACTATTGATCATTTGAAATATTAAAGGTCACGCTTAGAAATAATTTATATGTAGCTATTTTAAATTTATATCTGGAGGTCACAAACAGAACAGATTAAAAGTTCGCGGTTATAAATAAATCAATACATAAACTATCAGAAAACGAGAGACGCTGCATATTCCCAAGTTATGTACAATCTCGATTTTTTCAAGTCTTGCAAGTAGGTCACGCGTAATCGTGGTCAAATACGAACCTTTATTTATGAAAAAAGCTGCGAAGCGATGGCAGCGTAGTGATGAATGCAGTGTTTTATAAGACGTAGGTTCGAATCCTAATCAAGAAACATACACTACTTGGCTTTTTGACGGTGAAGGAAAACATCGTGATATAATATATACATCGAGATAACAGAGGTTTGAAACTCGTCAATACGCCATGGAAAAGCGCAATAGATATACTCCACCCTCTAAAATGGACAGATTTGAGCCCAGCATTGAAATTCTTATCAGTCAATAATAATATATATATATACATATATATATGGAGAGAGAGAGAGAGAGATATATATAATATTTTATAGGCAAGAAAATAGGCGGCGTTAGCGTTAAAAGCGATCTCTTCCAGGAAACTGAAATGAAAGAAATTTTAATCAGGCGATATAGGTGGTGCAGGATAAAGGCCATAGGTACATAAATACTCAAACTAATTTAAGAAATGAATATACAAATACATACATATATACATAGTCATACACATGTACAATAATACATTTCAAAATACATAAGTTTGTAATATTAAATGTATAAGCATGATTATATTGTGTTAATCAAACATAGCTATTTATGGACAAATAGTGTTTTCTGATCAAAATTCTTAATTTTGGTAAAGATTTGGACTCTCTGACACTAACAGGCAGTATATTCCAAATATTGACAGCCTGCACTGTAAAATAATTGTCATAATAAGATGAAGTGTGTGCAGGCGTCATAAGAGCTTACCAAGTTTATAAGTTTAAAATTATTATATAGGTACGAAAATCGCCTCAATATCAAATAATGAAGAATTGTCTTGTCGCCTCTTGCCTCTTGCCTAGCAGAGTAAGTCACAAAACATGTAACGCGTCTCTTTCGTACTACTAACAACGTAAATAAATCCATACTTTTGCAACCATTTTCTTACGTATGCCATCTCCATATAATATGCTATCTACATTTATAACGTTCTCACGTCAGATCTCTGATGGAAATAAGTTTTTTGTATGTTACGACGAATTGGGCTTGTATTCATAACTAGGGATGTGCGGGGGTTAGTTTTAGCATCATACCAGAAACTTACATTTTCCTGAATATACTATATTAGGGTGGCGCAAAAAAACTATTTCAGAAGTTATACTTCTTTTTGGCGCGTTAGGGAAAAATGATGAGAGTAAATTTTACGATGCGCGCGCATACCCTCACGAAAAACCGACAACCTAAAGTTAGCTATAGTCAACATTTTAGTTTTTCTATTGTTAGTGTCTACAAACGTAGAATAAGGCGAAAGATAAAATTTTTGAAGATATTTATCTTGTTATGCCAAAGAAGTGTAACTTCTAATGCGTTCACATAAGCACACACACACACTTTTATTTTGAGTCTTGAGTGAAAACATGTTACATTTTGATTCTTTAAGAACTCCCTCCAGAAGACAGCTCAAAGAAAAAGTTTAAGATTGCGCTTCAAATTTTCTAAATTCTTATATTTTTTTTATGTTTTTAAGGCCCTCCTATATCACCCAATTTTAATGCTAATATATTCCAATAATAGGATAACAATCTAGTCTCAAAAGTTTATAACGTGGTCATAATACACCTACCCGTCGTAAAACGTAAAAGTTTATTGCTTTCTTTTATTTAGGAATTCTTTTGTTTACTTTGTGTTTAGAATTGGTAATTCAGAAAAACATGGTACTGTTATTGAACTTGTTTTATGGCCGTAATTAGTGTCGAACTAATTCTTGTTGTCACTGCATTGCGGCGAAGCTTGTCAGATGTGCGGATTAACTCAGCGAACGCGGCTCTTTGTCGGTATTATAGAGTTCAGTATAAAACAATGCCTGAACGGAGGAGTGGGAGGAGTCAAGCGACGATTACGATACTAGCAAGACGTGTGCAGTACTTTCCATTAGCGATATAGCGTCGTCTTTGCGCGTGTTATTGAATTGTGCAGTTTCTACTGGCTGTGTCCAGTCAAATTTGTGCCTGTTTTATACGTATTTGTACAGTTCTAATAAACTCTATAGTAATTCCAATGGCATTTTAATTCGAGTCCTGTGTAGCTCGAAATAGTATAATTGATTGTAATCTGTTTCGTGAATTAAATAAATATCTAGAGCAACATTTCTTAGAAAAAAAAATCAAAGCCATAACATTCAAAACTAGAAGGCTTTGTTCGTTATTAATACACATCTGGATTGCTGCCTTTTCTTCCATAAATTTATTCTAATCTATTTTGTTTGTAACAAGTTTGCTTTTTGTTGGTGACATAAATGTCAGTATATTATTACAAGTTGCAGGACTTGAATTAAAATACCGTTAGAATTATTATAGAGTTTATTAGAACTATACAAATATACCAAAAATTCTATAACTTTAATAACATAAATATAATTATATCCGTGTAGGAACGGAGAAATAATAAAATTTCCTGCGGCCGGGCTGCCTGTCGTAAGAGGCGACAAAACAACCCACAGCCGGGTGGTAGGGCATTTGCCCGACTGGATGGCTACCACCCCTGGTCTAAAGTATGTCGCCATTACAACCTTGAGTTTTGTTCTGGCATTAGTGACCAGTCTAGTCTCCCTTAAGAGAGCAACAGCGCATTTGTAGCACCTTTGGTATTGCAAATGTCCATAGGCGATGGTAACCGCTTTCCATCAGGTGGGCCACTGCCTGTCTGCTGGACTCATGCCATGAACAAATAAAAAAAATTAGAAAAATACTTGCTTAAGGTTCATCCGATTTCAGGGGGGACCCAAAATAGCCGTATGTCTATAGAAACCAGTCGTGCATTTTTTGATTTAGTGAGGTGAAAGGATTAACACTAATCTTCAGAAAATGACAACCAGTTAAAATTAACCTTTTGTGTATTCAGCGCATAAATGAACTGATATATTCTGAAATGTTCAATCAGGAACGTTACATCTGTTTTTCTGATCACGTATAAAGTTTTACTAAGTTTATTCCGTTTCGGATACGTTTTAGGGACCCGTAGTTAACACATGTAAACTGTATACATTCTGTCAGCTGCCCGGTGGAAAAAAAAAATTACAGTGTCTTGATAAAGTAATACATTGTATTACTTTATCAAGACACTCTAAGTTACGTTTCTGTTATTGAACAGAAACGTAACTTAGAGTTGGTCTGAAAGAGTGTCGGGGTGAAGGTAAGGAAAGGAATGCTCCGGTGGTTCGGGCATGTGGAAAGAATGATTGATGGAAGAATGACTAAACAGATATACAATGCAAAAGTGGATGGATGCAGAAGTCGCGGAAGGCTACGACACACCTTCCATGATCAAATTGATCATGTACTAGCAGAACGTGATATCAGGAGCCTTAAAAACAGACGAGCGTACATGACAAGAGCTATGAATGTCAAAGAAGTAAGTGAGTTCTGTAAGAATAAGCCCAATTGGCGCTCTGTTCTTCATGCCTACCCCGCAAGGGACCAGGCGTGAAGTTATGTATGTATGTAACTTAGTTATATCATGGGTAACAAGAATATTATCCGTTGGCCAGACACTAGCCTTCTAATAACCTGAAGTTTGGAACGAACACAACGTTCGAATGTGCGAAGCCAAATAAAAACTAGGTTTTGTGAGGTTTGTGAAATTAGCCGTTAAGCGCTAGAAAGAATTCAAATGGAGAACACGTATGTCATAGTTGGTAGTTGCGGGCAACTGTTGTGAAGTGAGTGAAGTACGTGCGTTCAGTTCTTCTATATGCATTTAATTATCTACTATTTATTAATAAAAATAAAAAAAATGCTACATAATATACCTTATTATATAGTAGCGGTCCGCCCCGGCTTCGCACGGGTATGTAAAAATAACTTTTCTGTTGAATTTAATTACCTACTAAGCGAATTTAAAATATTACCCCTCCCATACGGCCCGTGCCCCAGTGACGCCTACATCGCATAAGGTGCCGCTTAGCTAGCCAAGCAGGGTGAGCGGCGACCACGCAACTTTTTTCGAATACTTACATTTTTAAACTCGTGATATCTTTCGAATAGAATGTCCGAATTGAATAATTAAACAAGTTATATACAGGTATTGAGGCAGTCTTGAATAAGAAGTCATTTATTTTGATTAGGATGAATACCAAGATACAAATCTAGCTGTGGCATTTCAATGAATTTTTTTAAATAAAAAAACAGTTATTGTGGTATTACTATAATAGTTAGACATAAGCTACCGCGACACTTTATGTAAATAATGATGTGTTCTGCAAAGTAACTCTAAATAAACATTATTTTCTTTCCTCTTTCTTCAAAGTCGTAATACATTATTTTATTCTATTACTAGCTGTCCCGGCAGACGTCGTCCTGCCCGGTAAAAAATAGGGGTTTATCGTAGAAGGGTGAAAATTGAGGATTGTATGTATTTTTGTATGTTGTATCATAAAAAAATAGAAATTAAAAATTTTGTCTAAAAAGTAAATAAAAAAATTTAGGGGTGGACTACCCCTAACATTTAGGGGATGAAAAATAGATGTTGTCCGATTCTCAGACCTACCCAATATGCACACTAAATTTCATGAGAATCGGTCTAGCCGTTTCGGAGGAGTATGGCAACGAAAACTGTGACACGAGAATTTTATATATTAGATCAATAGTTTTCGAAGCGCAAGGGATGCAAATAATATTTTAAGGTACTTTTTTACACCTTAGGTTTCATTATTGGGGTTTTAGTAAGGATCACTATATATGTCTACCTATTTCACCTGGGGATAGTGCAGCTTGCCAACAGTGAAAGAATTTTCAAATCGATTCAGCAGTTTCGGAGCCTATTCAATGCATACAAACAAACAAATCTTTCCTCTTTATAATATTATTATTATTATAGTATTGAAAATTTATTTAAAACGTCCGGATCCGGAACCCTCATTGTACTACTAGTTAACGCCCTTTTCAAGTATTTCAGGCCTTCGAGAAAGCGCCGGTCCAAAATAAACTTTAGTAATATCCACTAATAGCGAAAGTTTCGAGGGCTTTATCTAATTTTCTAAAAAGCCCTACATTGTAATGAAATACAAAGTTTTGCAACTACTTCATGTTTTTGAAAATTTATCACCAATCTCGGATTGACTAGCTCATTCTCCTCTCACTGCTTCGACTGTAAGTTTGTAAGTAAGTTAACTGACATGTCACACTTGAGGTGAGCCTCGACTCGCCTTCATAAAGCCACCTGTCGCCGAAGGTTTCGTTCTTATGTTAAGTAGTGATTAAAATCACCATGTTGCACGTTCCAGTGGGGCGAGGTAGGAGGCTAGGCGCACGGCCAGCACCCCTTTATGTAGGCGACCCCTACCGTCTCCACAGTACTGAATACCTGGCTGTCTGTTGCAGCTTATCCTCATTCAACCAGTGGCGCTCAAATTTCAATACCAACCATTTCGCTTACTAATGATCTGAAGGATCGTGACATCTTTAAAAAAAGGAAATCCATACGTTGTGATCTTAAACCTAACCCCCCCCCCCTAAGGACTTCTGAGCTAGGCTATATGAGTCTTGAAATATTTATATGAGTCTTGAATATTGGTTACTTGTTGATAAATTTCACTCATAAGTATAGGGAGAACATGCCACGTAAGTTTCCGGAAAAGTATTATGACCTTGAATGAATGGCGTATCCATTTTTTTTGTTACTTAAATCTGTGATGTACAATTTAGGTCTTACCAGTAGCAGTGTACCTAATAGAAGCTAATCCAAATTTCAGCTATACATAATAGATAAGATCCGCTATACAACGCCTTCCGGATGCTCGGATTTTCACCAACTCTTAGGTAGCCAAGGTATAAGTCTTTTTTAATTTTCAAGATCAAATAGCGTGCGCACTCGTCTTTTTCTTTAATTTAGGGTATAATACCGGCGCACCTTTTCTTAATGACGGACTTAACGCTGCTTTGCTGTCTGTCCTCTTCTATCGCATGGGATATGGTTGGTTGGGACCTGTCAGTCGCACATATTCACTTGCAGCAATATTTCACTTTTCAAAATTCGACAACCGGAATTCGGGACTGATTTTTCGCAGGCAACCCTATACCACCGTGTTCATAATTAAATAATCTTTATTTTCATTTAATTTTAATTTAATAATCAGACCAGTGCAAAAATCGATTTACCTGTTTATACCTGGCTACCCGAGAGTTGTAACCGGAAAAGAATAGTTAACTTAACATTTGCATGTTCTATGGGCTTCATACTTTCGATTGGTACAGAATTTGTTTAATAAACAAACCGGTGAAATGTATATTTTTTTTTAAATTATTAATTAATCATACACTGGAATGAATTTTTTTTAGGCAACCCATATGCAATATATTAATTGACACTGTACAAACCGCTTCCCTTTTATAGTAGTTTTTAATATTAATTAGCATTAAATAGTTTAATTTCATTCGTATTTGCTAAATTAGCGATACTTTTCGTTCGGGTTAGAATAGTATTATTTTTTTTGTCGCGTGAGCCAGTGAGGGTAGATATTGCGGCGAGAGTCACTCGCTGCGCTCGTCGTGTATGGATATAGTTCGAAGTCGTTCGTTGTTGAATTCACCTCACAAGGGACTCGTTTGTATTTTGTGTAAAATATTCGCGATTGTCGCAAAATAGTGCATCAGTGCTGCATCGTCGTCACAAGGATTGTGAAAATTACTCGTTATAAACAAAATTGTGTTCATGAAAAAAGGTGTCGGCGCCGACCATTGGACTCGAACCCGATCTTTGCAAGGTAAGTTGACCTACTCGTTGTAAGATTTATTCTTACTGGCCAACTCATAGTTTTTCGCATAGAATTGCAAACAATTCGCATAATTCGCAATAATACAGTCCGCTTAGTTACAATCTCAGCATTCGGGATTGTACAGACACCTTTAATTAAATATAAAATAGGTTTCATCAAATAAACACTCGGTGAAGGTCGTTGTATAGCGGGCTCTTAGACTATAACTAGTTGAGTTTTATTCACAATTTTGTCCCTTGTGTAAAACTGTACTTTTGTCTGTACGCCCATTTGTTATAAAGCTCTCGATATATATAGGGACATATGTAGGAACTCAGTTTATCAAATCAGCGTTATTGCTCTTAGCGTGTACATACATACATATAGTACAGACTGTAGGCACGCAGAAAGAGTTCAGTGTCTTGAGATCTGGCAGTTAGTTTTTGTTGGGTTTGGTTCTTTCAAAAAAATATTCATATAGTTTTTTTTTTATGACTGCTCGAAAACTACATAATTTTCCTACGCGTCTAAGAAAACTACAGGAAAACCAATTTCCTATTCGTAGTAGCATAGAATGTAAGACCGAAGAAATCTCTAAGGATTCAGGCGACAGTGTTCAAGTGTTACCTGAAACTCGACCGACCATTGTAAAGGTATTTACTATCGAGTGCTGAATTCAAAGAGACTTACTTCGGCGTCGTTGAGTCGATCGACATACTTCTCAAGAGATTTGCAGCACGATTTAGCTGTGGAATAGTTTTATTCAGATTCAAGAGTGTTCAAACTATTTACGCTCGCCGACATAATCAAATACTGTTACGAGTTGCGAGACTCGATTTAAAATGACGCTGGAATTATTATAGAGTTTATTAGAACTATACAAACACGTTTAACACAGGTGCTATAACCGAACACAACAAGTCCAAACGTAATGCAGAAGGTCGTAATTCAATAAAACGAGCAAAGTCCGTCACAATTAGATACACGATTTTAGTACAGACGTCTCGCTTTGATCGTAGTTCTCGCACGACTACCTGGTCCCTCAATTGGGGCACTACTTTATACTGCACAGATGCAATATGCCTGCCCAGCCGCGTGGACCGAATCTCTTAGAATCAGTTTGTACTTTCAATCCGAGACACCTGGCTATAATGATCACAATACAACAATGGCCGTAAAAGATTACAATATACAACGGGCTGTTTTTTAATCACAAATTTTAAACTCAAAGTACACAAAAGAAGTCCAAATGCCGAAAGGTAATAAAATGTGTTTCTACAGGTACGCAGGTGTGAATTTGTCTTTGTCGGCGTAAAGGTCCTAACACTATATATAATTTATTATTGAATAGCTGATGCCGGCTACTTCGTCCGCGTGATGCAGTTTTTTAACTATCCCATGAGAGCTTTAATTTTTCGGGATCAAAAGTATCCTTTATGTTGACCAGGGATATAAGCTACCACCATAAAAAAATCATCTAAATCGGTCCAGTCGTTTCGGAGATTAGCCGGTACAAACAGATAAACAGAGAAACAAAAAAAAGAAATTAGTTCTATTTCACTTCTTACATCCCCTGACTCGGTTTTTAGCATTTTTTGTCATTGTACAGAAATTTGACCTCCACAATTTCATTATATGTATAGATGATCCGATACAAATGAATTAAGTATAGTTTGCCGAACATACATTAGACCTTGTTTACACTTGCAAGGGATAGGAGATCATAGAAGCGTGAAGTAATCATATTTGCGATGACTGGTCGGCTGGCGTCTGTTTGATCGTCCGTGTCTTTATTTATTTGGTTGTCTTTTATCCTATTACTATTACTATTTATTTGCATTAAGGCCGCACATAAAGTATGGTTGCATACAAAGTGAGGAGGGGTGTCATATGATGAGATAAAAGTTGAGGTAAGTTTGTAGTGGGTGCACTTACCACGCTTAGTTGTAGATAATTGTATATTATATTTGCTTAAAATATACCACGATCCTGGTTACCACACGCTCGGGTTTCCAACTCAATTATTTGCTTATACATTTATTGTATTTCATTTCATTCCTGTTAGAAACTTTCATAATAAATCTACAACTAAACGTGATAATTGCATCCACTACAAGGTGAAGAGGATTATAGTTCGCATTGACGAAAAAAAAGACGAAAAAGGGGGGCGTGATATTTATAGGAGGGATCCCAGAACGTGTAACGCAGTGACAAAGGGGAGGTGACCAAGAAGAGAAAAATTGAGATGACGTATCACTTCTTTGCTTCAATAACGTGACATATCCCAATACTCACTTATTTCACTCACTCACTATATTTTGCTAAATTTATCATATTATCACAACTTTCTCATATATTTCAAAAAGCTTAGTAAATTGACACTAAATTTAATTGTAAAAAATATACAAAAAGTGTAAAATATGTTTGGGTAAAATCTTTTTTAGAAATTTTAAAAGTGGCGTAGGTACTGTAAATTTGGGTTTTTCAACATACCACGTTATTGAAGCAAAGAAGCTATGTCTGCGATAAGCAGAACTTTTTCATTCATTACAACCTCATTTCATTATTACATAATATTATTCTTACACGCGGACAAAAGCAAATACACACGCATGCAGTTTATTACCTCTCGGCAATTAGACTTCTTTTGTTTACTGTCTGTTTAAAATTTGTAATTAGAAAAAACATCCTATTGTGTATTGTAATCATTTATGATGGTCATTAACCAGGTGTGATTTTTAGATTCTATTGTTATGCGGTCGAGCATTGTGTGAAGACATATTGTATAGTTTCGTATAAAACAATGGAAGATTGAAGTTAGGGTTATCTAACTAACATAAAAAAATTAAAAACGGGTGTGCTTTAGACTTTAGACCACACGACCGAAGTAAAACTTCTTAAGCTCCATCTATATGGATGTATATATATGTATGTGTGTCTGTCTGTATCTTAGATATAAGAAACGTAACTGATTATGAGAGAAACATAGAAAGAAAATGAGTACATGCACCTATCTTTTGCTCCTACAGTAATATACGGAACGTAAATCTCTTTTTATTCACTAACTTATATGTCTCTCTCAACTTGCGTTCGCTTCGCCCGATCACAACGTAACGCTCTCGTCACGCATTCACCAGCTTACTTCCCAAGTCAAGCGCGCGTAAAGAACTTTTACTTCAAAATAACTCCCATTAAAGTGCTCTGATTGCTGTCTGTGTCTTCCACGATTGTGACAAGACTAACTGATTTAAATAATGACCCTTGTTTCTTAGCGAAACAGACCCGACATTCCTCAAGAGCAGAATGTTCGAATTAATTTAACAGTTCTAATCTAAATTTAGTGCAAGCTGTAACATCGTTTCGATGTCAGTATAATTTGTCAGTTATCACAGTTTGCCCTTATCAAGGTTTATGGGATGTATTACAATAGGGACAAGAGACGACGGAGGGAAGACGATTAATGTCAGACGAACTAGTGATGTGTATAGTAAGAGGTTGAGATCGGGCTCGAGATCTAAATAGGTCTGAAAAAATAATTCTGATTTACAAACACACTGACAGACGGGCGAACAAGTATGAAAGAAAAAACGAATTATTTGTTATAAAGCAATAATATGAAGACATATAAAATTATTTACATTTATTTGTAAGAATTATACTCAGATTTAAAATGATCCCATTTTTTTCCAAACTGGTAGAAGAACTTAATTATTGCTAAATCCACAAACTTTACAAATCTATAATTGATCAAGAAGAAAACTCAAATTTTTCAAAATTTGGAAATCTCATATCTTACCATATCAATTAACAACAAGTGGGTAACGCTTGAAATTCAAAAGAGTTTAACATGTCAGGTTTTTATTACTTTGTACAAAAGTTTGAGAACGGAACGTTATCTGTCAAATGTCTTATCATGTAAATTTAAAATGTTACAAGTTTTTTGAGTTGCAATCGAATTGCGTCCATGTTCTCCCGAAACATACACTTTCAAGAAAAAACGTTATAATAATCACTGGTATATATTATACAAGTGCAGAAACGGAGAAACAATACAATTTCCTGCGGCCGGGCGGCCTGTCGTAAGAGGCGACAAAGCAAGGGTATTTGCCCGACTGGATGGCTACCACCCCTGGTCTAATGAATGTCGCAATAACAACCTTGAGTTGTGTTCCGGCATTAGTGACTAAGTTCCAGTCTCTCTTAAGAGAGCAGCAGCGCATTTGTAGCACCTTTGGTGTTTCAAATGTCCATAGACGATAGTAACCGCTTTCCATCAAGTGGGCTGTCTGCTTATCTGCTGAACTCCTGCATTAAAAATAAAAAAAACAAATGTTTAGACATAGACAGTAGCAGGATTTCACGTACCTGATAAAAAAATAAGTTTATAAGCAATTAGAACTAATTTGTTTTAAATTTTAACATACTAATTAATGTAGAGTAATGATTAAAGATATCGCTCACAATTATTATTAAGTCATAAACATAAAAAGACACTTAAGGACTTACCTCAAAACGAGATCTACGAGTATATACCTATGGCACAAGCCCGGCCAATATCTTTTGCCTGTTTAATCTCGAAAAGTTATAAATTTCAATTTCTACATCTTATATTGGGCTTGTTTTACGAGAGATTAAAAAATATAGCGTTGGAATTACAACGTATGAAGAAAAATCGAGATTGAATACACCATTAATCTTGAGAGGCTTTTGGACGCCTTACGAACAGCTAATAAATCTCAATACATTCGCCCTATTCTAGGCTCGCCTTTTCGGGAGACATAGTTACGAGATGGAGGGACATTTCTGCCTGGATTTGATTAAAGCCCATTTCGAGCTTAACTGTTGGGTCCAAATTATTATATTACGTCACTATTACATGATTCATCTTGCATTTTATTTCGCCAATTTCTATTTGGTGTGTTCATGTATAGAACTGAATATAATATTAAGGCAATTGAAAGGCAGTTAACGGGCTCACTGTAGGTTTATTTTGGCACTTAATTTAAAACAAAAACTTATAATAACTAGTGGTCGAAATTCGACCATAAGTTATTTAAATTATAAGTTACATTATTAAGGTTCTGTTGTCAAGACTATATTTCTATAATCACAGGTTTCGCCAAGGCTACACTGTTAATTTGACTTTAACAATAAACAAAAGAGTATATATTCGAGTGCGTATCAAATACATGGTAGTGTGTGTAATGTTTTTAGTGATTAGGGGCCTTACTTATAATAATCTCGTTAAGAAAGGATTAGCCATCTCTTAAATAAGAGACTCCTAAGCCGCTAATCAATGGCTGTTTCAAATAAAACTTGCCATCTTGCCTCTTAGCAGTCACTTAATCTACCTTGACAGTTATTTATGAGTTACTTTACCACCACCTCTTATCCTTAAGAGGAGTATGGGTAAGATTTTCGTTAATCAGTTGCTGAGAAGTTTCTTAATTTTTAACTAACGATTATAAGTAAGGCCATTAATGTTTTTCTTTTGCATAATTTAAAACAAAATATTAGCATTCTGAACTCCTCTAAATGGCTATCCTTCTCTTAGCTGGAGAGCTGATGACGCAAAATTACAATTTCGTCAATTGGCGAATCTAGTCCTGGAAGTCTTTTAGCGAGTTAGCGGTTATTTCGCTATTGCGCAGCATATAACATTTGCAAAAAAAAAAACAAAAAAAATGTGTTTTAGGCAACTTTAATTTTGTGTTATCTTTTAATTTATTATTTCTAGAATTAAAAAAATAAAATCCAAGACGTTTTTGTCGGTTATTAAGTATTGCCAGACGACTCCAAAATTATTATTTTTCAATTCACAAAAAATATTCTTTAGGCAATCTGAAATTTATATCACGTATTTATTGAATAATTTCAATAATACCTGCAAATCGCCAGACGATTTTTTATAAACAATTCACAGACGTTAATAAAGTTTATAAATAAGTGCGATAAAAAAGTCTTACGCGCAGCTTTAAGTGTAACTTTACTTAATATTTTAATTATAAAAAAAACATTTACTTAATAAAAATGGGATATGAAAGAATAATTCAATCATTTAAACCGTCATCCTACAAATCATAGTTATTATACTTGGACTACTATATAAACATATATATACATATAGGTGTGCGAAATTTCATACTCCTCTTTCCGCACAATTTTCTTAAAAAGGTACCTACAGTACAAAGTGTTTTTTTGCTTCACGTATTATATAATGATAACAATTTTACAAAAGAGGAGACTAGCACTGCGTAATATGTAATGGTGAGCGGATACAGTACTCATTTCACACACTATCCAAAATTGTCCATAAAGGAGGTAGTTCTTTACAATCATTTAACATGATTGATTGATTGCGTTGATTTTCTGCATACATGAATTTCACTCGGGTGCACTCGCACATTAAAAAATACATTTTTTATTGCAGAAAATATAGTGCCTACAATATTATTCATTGGACACAACAAAGTAGTTTGCATGAGTATTAACAATATTTTAAATAGTACTATCAGCGGTCTTATCGCTTACTGCGATTTCTTTCCGACATCGCTTACTGCGATTTCTTTCCGACATCGCTTACTGCGATTTCTTTCCGACATCGCTTACTGCGATTTCTTTCAACTTTGTTGAATATGACATCTATAATATTGTTACGAATGGCGAGACTCGAATTAAAATGCCGTTAGTATTACTATAGAGTTACATACATACATACATACATAACTTCACGCCAGGTCCCTTGCGGGGTAGGCACGAACAACAGAGCGCCACACAGGCCCATTCTTACACACCTCACTTGCTTCTTTGACATTCATAACTATAGAGTTTATTAACCTATACCAACACATATAACACAGGTACAAATATAACCGAACACAACAAGTCCAAACATGATGCAAAAGGTCGTAATTCAATAAAACGCACAAAGTCCGTCACTATTAGATTCCCGATTGTAGTACACACGTCTCGCTTTGATCGTAGTTCTTGTTCGACTATCCCCCCCCCTCCATCAATCTGGCCATTGTTTTATACTACACAAATGCAGTGTACCTGTATCGTAGTGGACATAAGCCGACACACCTGGCTAATTAGTCGGCCCCAGGCAGCCATAAATGAGTACTATAAAGCAATGGGCTGTTCTCTAGAAAAGTATGCCAATAAATAAGTAAACAAAAGAAGACGATAAAAGAGTTACAACTAGTTCAAATAAAAAAATGCTTTTTTTTGTTTCAGATATGCAGGTGGATTTTGTCGGGACTCGAGTTGTCACAATATTATAAAAATGCCCTGTCTGTACATTGAAGCTATCAATGTGATTTATGTAAAAAAAGGTGTGATTTTTTATCCCGGGAACTTCACGGGAATTTTCCCGGGAGCAGTTTGTAGTTTTTCGATTGCATAAAAATTTGCTTACTCCGAGAAAGTTTTCATTGCATTAAAACGCTAGCTTAGCATTCTTTTATTAAATTCTGCGGTACTTTGTGTCCCGGGAATTTCAAGTTAACCGTGGACGCGTCACAATATTACGTCTTAGAGCGACAACCAATCGATCAAATACCTTGGTTTTGAATACAGAACAATACTGAAGCCTATACAAAATAGGTCTTTGAAAATTGGTCCTTACATACGAACAGTCCTGAATGATAATCCTTTTATACAATCTGTAATTATGAAAAATTGGAATTTCAACCTTATACTCGTGTATTTTACGTATAAAATGGATTTCTATTAGACATGATGGCGGTAAATTGAACAAAGTAAAAATGAAGATTAAATACGCCAGCAGTAATTTACCTGTCATACTAACGCGCTCACAGTATTAATGCTAACAGTAGTTGCACGACGCTGTCTAAACAAAGCAACTATAATGTGCTAGTGTCGTATGAGTGCAATGGATTTTAGTTAGTTTTAGTTGTACAGAAGTAGAGCATGTATGCGGGGTAGGGTCGTAGTTGCAGTAGTAAAACTACATTTTATTTTCGATGTGACATATCTTTATTCTGTCTTAATTTTATAGTAATAGAACCCGTACATACTACACTAACTTCTACCCGCGTGGAATAGTTATAAAAACCCCCGATTTTGAAACATTCTTCATTGATGCTCCGCTTCTATTGGTGTTAGCGTGATGATATATAACCTATAGCCTTCCTCGATAAATGGGCTATCTAAAACTGAAAGAATTGTTCAAATCAGATCAGTAGTTTCTGAGATCAGCGCATTCAAGTAAACAAACTCTTCAACTTTATATATTAGTATAAGATTTAAACAACGTTATGAATTCGTTTTTCTTGCATTGATTTTAATATACAACACTAGGCAAGAACAATATGCCAACGTTTACATACTACACTAGTGTGGCACTGTGATACGCAGACAGTAATTTATCTGTAACATTAAAGTCTATTGACAGTATTAATATAGTAAAAGTAAACAAATGACGACAAGTCACTGCTGAACTGATTATAATCAGTATGCTCAATCATTCAAGAACTTTATACATACTTATATACTATATATCTGTGCAGGAACGGAAAACGACCACAAATTCCTGCGGCCGGGCGACCGGTCGTAAGAGGCGACATAACCCACAGCCGGCTGTTAGGGTATTTGCTCGACTGGTTGGCGACCACCCCTGGTCTAAAGTATGTCGCCATAACAACCTTGAGTTGTGTTCCGGCATTAGTGACCAGGTTCAAGCCTCCTTTAAGAGAGCAGCAACGCATTTGTATCACCTTTGGTGGTGCAAATGTCCATAGACTATGGTAACCGCTTCCCAATAAAAAAAAACTATCAAAGAAAACTATGTTGCTATACGATTAGTAGTAATATATACGCATTTACTATGCATACTTAAATGCTAAGCATAAAAATTTACTTACTATGCACACGAAGTAAGGCGTACTTTTTGTAGCAGTTTCATAGCGACGAAAACGCTGATAGTAACATTTATACTACGTCGTATTCGCTGCATATTGAAAAATATTCTGGAGCGCCCGTTATATTGAATTATCAAGTTTTTTTCATTTTGATAAACGACACGTGCTGTTACGGTTTTCCAATAATTTCTCGACCATAAAAATGGATGAATCAATTATCTTCACTTGCTTATTCCATTTTTTTGTAAAGTCCATTATAAAGCTTCCTGGTTCATTATACAGCTTCCTACATTCTGGTCTGCATGAATAAATCCATTGGCAAATTGCTAAAAGATGTTTTACTGGAGTTTGCGAAAGACACAATTGCTGTAAATATTGTTACCTGTAGTTTATTACCTTTCCCGCATTTGGACTTCTTTTGTTTATTTTGTGTTTAAAATTTGAAATTAAGGAAAACATCCTATTGTTATTGTACTCGTTTTTAGCTGCAGGTGTGCTGAGCACGTTTTCTTGGAAAACTTCAGTCCTCGCGGTCGATTGTTGTATTGTAGTTTAGTATTAAACAATGCCCGAACGGAGGGGTGGGGCAATCAAGCAACGACTACGATACGAGTAAGACACGTGTAGTACTTTCAATTAGCGATATAGTGACGGACTTTGCGCATGTTATTGAATCGTGCAGTTAATACAGTGTCTAGTTATATTTGTACCTGTTGTATACGTGTTTCTACAGTTCTAATAAACTCTATAGTAATTCCAACGGCATTTATTTTAATTCGAGTCCTGTAGCTCGTAACAATATTATAAATTCATGCAGCTGATATTTTTCATTTTTCTATGTTATACTTTATTATATGAATAACTTTTGTCTGGTAATTGAACAAGCAGCCCTTAATTAATTTTTCAGAATAACTTTAAATATACTGTCTTTACTTTGTTAGAGAATATACGTTTCATTTCAGTAATAAGGTAATATTTGAATTGTTAGATATAGCTTCGGGGGAGGGCAATGATCTCTATGACCGTCTTTTGAGAACAATTTTCAGTTCTGAATATTTTAATTAAAACAATTGACATCTTCAATTTAGAAAGTTACCAGACAGATCTCTAAACTGTGATAGTTATGAGTTATAAGATCCAAAGATATGGAATACAATATATAGAATATAACAAATAATTAGCCTTTCCATCCAGCGAGACGATGCTGCCAGCATCTCGCATCAACATCTAGGTACACTGCCCGGTGATAGGTGGTTTTGTGGGCCTGGATGGGTTTTTAGTTTTTTTACAGCTATGTAAATAAAACCAAACCTAAATAAAGTTATATATTGCTATATAAACTAAATAATCGAAAAGTGTGCTGGGACACATAGTAAAAGTGAAACTTCAACGGACAAGTGGAAAAACGAGTCGCAACAAAATTTTAACTTAAGGTTTTACGGGCAAGTTTTCAAATTGGACAAGTACATACATACATAACTTTACGCCAGGTCCCTTGCGGGGTAGGCACGAACAACAGAGCGCCACACAGGCCCATTCTTACACACCTCACTTGCTTCTTTGACATTAGTAGCTCTTGTAATGCACGCTCGTCTGTTCTTAAGGCTCCTAACATCACCTTCTGCTAACACATGATCAATTTGATCATGGAAGGTGTGTCGTGGCCTTCCGCGACTTCTGCATCCATCCACTTTTGCATTGTATATCTGTTTAGTCATTCTTTCATCATACATTCTTTCCACATGCCCAAACCACCGGAGCATTCCTTTCCTTACCTTCACCCCGACACTCTCATTCAGACCAACTCTCTTTCTTACTTCGGTATTACGAACGCGGTCCGCGAGTGTTACTCTGCAGATTTTGCGCAGTGCTCGCATCTCGACCGCGTTTACTCTACTTTCATGCTCTCTATTTCATACCCAACTCTCGCTTCCATACGTGAGCGTAGGTACCAGAACCGCGTTGTGTATGGTAAGCTGGGCCTTCTGGCTGAGGTTCGTAGCGCCTAGAAGTTACGTAACCTGTAATTGGACAAGTACATTACAATTATTTCAATAAGTAGGTATGAAATGAAAACATGTAACTACTGTTGTTTTTTCACAAATTTGGAAATCAAGCAAAATAGTAACTTGTGCACTTCACTTGCAGATATTTTTTTTTCATGTTTTAAATTCGTAAATGCTAAAACAAAATTACGTCAAAATAACAGTAACGACAATATTTCTTTCTATTCATTTCTAGACATGCCGTCTCTGTACATTGTAGCTATTCAAAAAAACAACTGTAATAGACTACTATATTGGTATAAACGACGGAGAACACGGAGCAATTTTTTTTTTATAGATATCTTTTCTGTTTGTTCGGAATTCACGTAAAAACTACTGGGGCGATATCGTAGCGGTTTTCACTAATCTACAGTTAAATGTTAGACTTAGCATCTGCGCTACTTTTGATCCTGGAATGCCCACGGGATTTTTTCTGGGAATGATTTAAAACGGCCAGATTAAAGATTAAATTCATTGTGATTTTTTCACTGGTCGATAGTAAAGTTTTGTAATGAAATGAGATAAGTAGGGTGGCGCGGAGAAGTCTTCAAGTTTATTTGACGACAGTTCTTACAAGACTAAAGAAATTACAATTAAATTATATTAAGTCTAAAAACTTAAATTAGCACTAATTATTATAAGCGATGACTTGGCGCTGCGTGGTCAGCAGGTTTGTAGGCAAGCGCGTGTCCAGCGATTGCCTAACTAATGTGTGATATTTTTTATCCTGAGTATCCTTCGGGAATTCAGGAAGCCCTTTAAAGTTGTTCGGGTGCATAAAAATTGGCATATTCTGACACAGTTTTCACTAAACCGATAGCTTATGTTGTTTTCTATACGCTTGTTATGCAGTTAGTCAAGAGAGGACGAACTCTCGGGCATATCCTAGTTCAAAATAAAAAGAGACAATTTCAGGACACATTGATAAAATAGTTACTGTGAATAATGTACAAAAATACGAGAATTAATAGTTTAGCAAAGTTATCATCATCATCCAAGCGTCAAATCCCGGTTGCGTTCGGAGCGTTCACTCCGACGCCTAGGGCTCGCTTTCCTACTTTTTCTACTCTACTTCGGGCGATCTTCAGCATCCTCCGTTTTGAGACCATTAGTACGTATGGCATCCTTCACGACGTCAAGCCAACACTCTTGCAATTTGTCTGCTATATCACGGACATGAAGACTGCCGCGGATGCGGGAGTTTCTGACCCGGTCTTTACGCGTGACTCCACACATCCAACGCATCATATTCATCTCTGTGACACGCAGTTCTTGCTTGTGTCGCTCAAGTACAGGGCACGCTTCACTGCCATACAAAAGGACAGGTCTAATGATGGATTTATAGACCTTTTAATTTAACCGGCGTAATAGCTTACCAAAGTATATTGTTAATTTCAAAGAAAAGAAACTTTTTCCTTTTTTATTATTTCTATGCGCTCCAAGGTATTCTTGAATAGAATTAAAATGAAGAATCATTTTATTAAACAAGTCAAAGGATGTTTCAAGGTCTTTGTTTAAACATGTAATTTGACGACGAACAACAGCCTTTTGTATTATGAACATTACTTTGTAGTTATTATATAAGTAAAGAAGTTTAGGCTTGGTAGCATATTAGCATCGCAGTGGTGTGAGTTGACTGAGAAGAAAGTGCTACGTCCGAAGCAAGTACGAACATTTTCGCAACAACTACCTTTAGTATTATAAACTTTACTTCGTATTATAAAGTAAAAAATGATGGCTCTGTTCGTGGCTTATAATCTCGTCGCTTTGGTCCAATCCTTAGTAAACGACGACGAAAGAGTTGCATTTCCCTCAAATTCCAGTCATTAGCACACTGAAGTGAGACGTTCATTACATACAGGATCCTACATACTTTTGTGGTCCTTCGAGCCAGATTTATTTAGGCAAATTTCAAAATTAATGCCAATATTTAAGTAAAAGCCGTTATTTAGGTAAACGAAGCTTGGTTATAACTTATAAGTTACTGTTTTTATAGTTTAAGTCTGCCTGAAAGTTTGTTTTGTATACAATCCGAAACTGCCCAATAGATTTCATAGAAAATTGTAGGTATTCAACATTCAAAAGTTTTCAATCAAACTAAGTTCATACAGATAAATTAAAATTTGAAGGTGTTATTCATAGAGACATTAACAAGTCGTGGCAGCGTAATGGTCAGCGCATGCGTCCCTAAATCGAAGGGCGCGAGTTCGATCCTGACCGGAAGGCATGCACCTCTTAGTCAGTTTTCTGAGCTAATGTGCATATTGTTACAATTACCACGTGCTAAAAACGGAAGGAACACATCGTGATGCAACCTGCACATCAAGGTAACCGATGTGTCAAACCTGCCAAGCCGTCTTGGACAAGCGTGGCGGGTATACTGTCCGTTCCCCCTGTAATGGGAGGCCCGAGCCCAGCAGTGGGACACTTATGGGCTGACATTATTATATTATTTTATATTCATAGAGTTATATAATATTAAAATGGGAAGGAAAAATAAATATAAAATTGTAAGAGCTAGGCTATGTTTGCTGAAAAGTTTCTTGCGCTGCTTCTTCTCTTGAAGTCACAACATGTTGCGAAGCGGTGGTAAATTAAATTAGGCTCCCATAGAATTAATAATAACCATAATGAAAATAATAATCATTTAATCAAAACGTACAAGTTGGTAGTAGGCTAACTAAAACTTTAACAATACTTGTTGACACTTGATATCTTTGTCTTCCGTAATCACTTTACAGTGGCCGAAAAGCCGGAATAACAAAAAACGCTTAAAACCGTTAAAACGTAGTGTTATTATGTATACAAGTCTGAAAACTTAAGAAACTATTCAGATGAAAAATGTTGTATATACATTATAAAAGTACATTTGCTTTTAAAATTAAGTTTTTAAATCAGTGTTAATATGCGTGTATTGAAAAAACGCGTAGGCAGGTCTCTTAAACGCCTAAAGTTCATACAGAAATTCAAAGCACTAAAATAAACCAGGAAAACCGAAGCAATTAAAATGTATAAAATAGTAACTTCCATTTTCATTTTACGATGTAAACTTTGCTAGTATTTTAGCAATGACTCCACTGTATTTGTAAACATACACAGAACTGCCGATGTGTCAGACATTAGGGTTGGCCCTTGTTGGATATAAAATAAAGAAAATCAATATTGTTGTATTAAAAAATCGCCTAAGTTATGTATGATTCTATACACACTGAAAACATCGACGGGTGCAAAGTAAATAAAGTTATCTACAAAATGATGATTTTTAGTTTATTGTACAATCGTTTTAATAAAACAATTCTTTACAATATGACATTATTTGTTTTGCATATATCACATTATTTCAATAAATTTTCGTACGTAAAAAAAGCCAGCTACGTCTGTTCTTTCAAATACTACGAAGTTAATATGACCATCTTTTCGCTCTCCTGTAAAGTAGCTATTTTGCAGATATCTTTTTTTACTTTGCACCCGTCGACATAACGCATGTTACATTCAACTGCCCGGTATATATGAGGGAAAGGAACGACAGAGTAAGGTCAGAATTGCAAAACGCAATATCAAAATTAATTTTCGTTTAATATTATTCCGTTTCGTTTCTTATTAGGCCACTGAAATATTTTTTTTTTTCAAAATACGCAATTTTATTTTTTTTATGTCTAGGGGGATTATTATAAGCTTAAGCTCAATTTTGTGGGAGTCACTTGTCCCATGGCCGCCATCTTGGAAAAACGGGTACAAAACGTTTTCGCGCTGTATCTCGTAAACTAGCAACCCTACAGACATTTTTATAAAACATTATTTGTAGCAAAATAAATTTTCTATAAATTTTAGTCTTATTAATTTTTATCGTAAAATGGAAAATAAAAATGTTATACAGAAAAATCTTTTCTTTTGGGCGTTATAACTTTTTTCTGGTCAATTTACAATATAATGACAGCAAAGTAATATTATAGATATTATATTAAATAAATATAAATAAATAAATCATTTCCACTACAATTTTGTTTAATTTCATTCATTTATCTGGTTACAGTGCACCAAAGTTAACCGGATTCTTAAATACGATGAAAACGAACCATTAGGCTTAGTTTACAATTATATTTTTTTATATTTATATAATTCATATTTTTTTTAACATTCCTATGTTATTATTAATTTCTTTTTGTCTTTTCCCCACTAATGCACCACTTGGGCCGTTTTCTGACCTAATCGACATATGTTTACAATTACCACGTGCTAACAACGGTGAAGGAAAACATCGTGATGGAACCTGCACATCGAGATAACTGATGTGTCAAACCTGCCAAGCCGCCTGGGACCAAGGTGGTATACTGTCCGTTCCCCTATAGGGGGAGGCCCGAGCCCACCAGTGGGACATTTATGGGCTGTTATCATTAAACGATGAGTCAAATTTATTTATTTATATGGATGAATAATGTAATTCGTTCAACCCTATTACAATCCTAACCCGCGTACACATGCACCGGTTTTACCACGGCGGTTTACGACCGCCAAGTTTGTTGTGGGATCATTTGATTTGTTATTTTTTTGAACAGTGAAAGATCAGTTCAATGTACACGATTCTTGGTAGCGGTGTTTTTGTATCATTGCCGTGAAATATTCCGAGAGAGCAATCCCTTTTTTATTTCAGACGGCCCACTCAACAAATGCGCTGCTGCTCTCTGAAGCGAGACTGGAACCTGGCCACTAATGCCGGAACACAGCCCAAGGCTGTTATGGTGGCATACTCTAGACTAAAGCCGCGGTCACACATTGGGTTCAACTTTGCGTTGCCTTCAATTTAAAATGGCCAATATTGAACCAAACTGCTGTACCATACATTGGCTCAATACCAATTTTGTATCCAAATACTGGAAATTGACAAACGCATTGGACCTGTCCCAATTGCGGCCGCAGAGTTGAAGACTATATATAGGTGATAACTTATTTTCACTAGCGATGGTTTCAAATGTTTATTATTATTGGCATCGTTGTCTATAATTTACCATAATTTATGTAACCAATATTCATCTCTAAAATGATGATGATTTAAAAAGACGGTGTTCACTAAATTTTATTTTCATGTTGGCAGACGCGATAGATTTTTTTAGTGTGTTCGATTTATTTTATTATATGTAAAACTTTAAATATAATATTTTATATAATATCTTATATAAAATACATACATACATAACTTCACGCCAGGTAGGCACGAACTACAGAGCGCCATTTAGGCTTATTCTTACAGACCTCACTTGCTTCTTTAACATTCATAGCTCTTGTCATGCACGCTCGTCTGTTCTTAAGGCTCCTGATATCACTTTCTAGTACAAGATCAATTTGATCATGGAAGGTGTGTCGTGGCCTACCGCGACTTCTGCATCCATCCACTTTTGCATTGTATATCTGTTTAGTCATTCTTTCATCATACATTCTTTCCACATGCCCGAACCACCGGTGCATTCCTTTCCTTAACTTCACCCCGACACTCTCTTTCAGATCAACTCTCTTACTTCGGTATTACGAACGCGGTCCGCGAGCGTCACTATATTATGAAATATTATCTAAAATTTCCAAACAATAATGTAATAAGTTCTTGTCATTCATAATCTATTTAATTAAAATGGTTTATCAATTACTGCAATCCGCTATCGGTTGTCCCAATTTGCTAAGTTTCGTATTCTGTAAAATTGTTGAAGGGATGGCGAGGTGTTCTAAAAATGTTTGTTGATTGTATAGAGCCAGTGTATGAATTGTATTGAAACAGTTAGGTGATAATAAGTATAATGACTACTTGCTGTTCTTTTCGTACCATAAATCCTTCTGTTATTGCAAGTATTACACAAGTTTACAAAACTGTTCATATAATAAGTCTTCTCGCAAAGACACCACTTAGCCATTTCCATCGATTAACCAACTTAAAGAAGTTAAACATACCTAACTCATCGAACAGAGACAGTGTGTTGACACAATTCGGCTTTAAGCCGACTTGATAACAACCAATATCCCCCGTCCGTGCTTCAATCGCAATCATCCGTCTTAACGCTATTATACAGCCCGTAACAAAAACTCTCGGCTTTTCACTGAAAGATACATACACGTAGCTTTAAAATATATCATTAATTAATTTAATTAATCTACCTGTCTACCCATTTCTTGAACAGACTTGTTATCTGTTCCTATATCTTGTCGAGCGTTCATAGTTCATAGTGTCGAGCTTTATATATTGTTCTAGAGTGACGACTTATGTGGTTGAGTGCGCTAAGTCTTCTCGATTGGCAACCCACATTGATGGCACATATAACCCCACACTGGGGACCCCGACATGAATTTATAAAATATGAGGTTTAAGTATGTTTAATTATAATATACCCAATTATCTGCACCACCTAGATCGCCAGATTAGGCTAAGCTATTCCTTAAGTTAGGTTGACTGGAAGAGATTGATTTCAGCGATAAGGCCGCCTTTTGTTTCTATCATGACAATATTGTAATTGTATATTTTTGAACTTGTATATTTGGTGAGCAATAAAGTGTTATCTATCTATCTAAATTGCCTTTTTTCTGCATCATCTACAACGTCAGATTAAGTTATTTTTAATTTAGGTTGCCTGGAAGAGATCACTTTGAACGATAATGCCGCCTATCGTGAATATTGTAAATATGGTCTGTTTTTGTAATTGTATATTTTGATGTGCAATAAAGTGTTATCTTATGCACCCTCCCAACTCTTGTCAGATTTATGGGAACGGTTGATAAATGGAACCGGAGATACTATCAGGAGTCAACTGCGTCCGTTACGAAACTCTTTAACCCGGATATCACGCGGGCCCACAAGACTGTTAGTCGGCCTCACCGGCCTGCACACCCAATAGTTTACAGGGCACGGGGGATTCTCGCAGTACCTGAACCGGTTCGGGTGCAAAGAGAGTCCCTCGTGTGTCTGCGACGACAACAAGGTTGAGGATGTGTCACATATCCTGTTCTGGTGCCCTGCATATTCCCGGGAGCGATACGATCTACAATGTAAACTGAATGCAGAGATCACGTATAAAAACATGTCGGAGCTCATGTCAAAGGATAAAATAGACGATTTCTTAGAATATTGTTTAAATATAGTTAAAAAAGTAATACGTAGAAATAAGACTAGATAAATAAGTATACATTATGAAATATATAGTATAGTATATACAAGTTAATGTATAAAACAAAAAGTTAAAAAACAAAAACAATAAAAACAAAATGTAGTGTTAAAATAAATAAGTAGAAAATAAGCCAATTGTAATAGCGATAAAGTAAAAAACAAAACTATAATATATTAAGGACCCTTTTGTAAAAATGCAAAAAAAAAATGAGATAAAAAGGCCGGACAAATCTTGTTCGTCTGGCGGAGGGGAATAAAAAAAAACCCTTGTCAGACTTTGTCAACCCCCTCCCTCCTTAAAATGTGATGTAATTTTGTATGGCTCCATATTAGCAACGACGACACGATATATCTATATTTAAAACCTAATTATTCCTTAACCTTGAGAACTAATATCGATAAGGCACATATAATTCTGGTAAAGCCCACAATCCCTCTGATCCTCTGATCCCACAATCATCTGTTATGTAAATTAACATTACAAACGTTTGAGTAATGTGTACTACTGAGTGCTTGTCACTCGAAGCTACGTAAAGCATATATACAGTTTCAGCTAAGCGAAGCGATGTTAAGATAGAGTAACCTGGTTATGCTTCGCTGTGGATAAATCTAATAGTATATCCTATGTGGTAAACCTAACAAAACCCTTTAGGCCTTTTCCTGTAGGATTTTTTTCTAGGTTTTACTAAAATGCTATGTTATGTAAACATTTCAAGGAAAATTCGTAAACTAATTTTCGAGTTCTGCGGACATAAAAATAATAAAAGCTGAAATTTTGTATATACAAAGAAGGTACAGTTATTCCATTAAAAAAATAGGCTATAAATAGATTTACAGTTTCTATCTACAATCACTTTAAGCAAAATGAAACCTAAAATATATCTGTACTAATAAAATGTACAGCTTAACTTACAAAGAAAAAAGTAATAAATAATAAATAGGTCTCAAATCACCGTCAATTGGGAAGTACCCAAAACGCTAGCCGTGTTACCATATTGTATGGCAACGTTTATGCGTTGCCCAAAATATGGGCCAGCTTTTGGTATATAAAGTTTCAACGAGGTAAGCAACGCATCGTCTCACTTCGTGTTGTTATTCACGCGAGATATTAAGAAGCAAACAAAAATCATCAAATTTATCGCTTCGCATTGTATTTGATAGTGAATCACCCTAACTCCAAAATATCAAGATTTTGACAGGAGACATTGCGCTTTGTGTATTTATTCAGACGAGTTACGGTTAACCGTGGTAGATTTCAACATAGACTGCGTGATGGTATTTTGAATGTAAGTACAAACAAATCTGTTGTGGCAGAATTGCCTACCAACTCAGGTACTGGCAGATTGATTTTTTAAATACCTAAGATCTTATTTTCTATTTCTATTGCGAAGCTAGCAAAAAGCCCCCATCTAAGGGTGTTACCAGAGCGATCATAATCTATACCTTTTATACTTATAAGTTATTTTATACTTTTTAGTTTTTGAAGTATTTTTAGTTTTTATAAACGAAGTTTTTATTATTTATTTGTTACTTTTTAGTGTCTAGCTATGGGTACGCCTATGAAAGGTGCCGCGCGGAATCGATTTTTTCTTCATAAAAATACTACTGGGCCAAATTATGTCAAATTTTTAGGGGGCCCAATGGCAGCAATTCCGCATCGAACAAAAAAGAATCACGTAAATCGGATCATAAATCTCGGAGTAATCGGTGAACATACATAAAAAAGAGATTCCGACGAATTGAGCCTCCTCCTTTTTGAAGTCGGTTAAAAGAAAATCATTTTAAAGTTTATACATTTGTAACTTTTCGTGTTAACGTTTGTAATATATGTGGAAATGCATTGATGTGTGTATGGGTGTGAATATGTATGTGGTGTGTATGTATGTGATGTGTGTACAAGTGAAACGAGTGAGTGTGTGGTTACAGACTTATTAGACTGGTTTAGTCAGTTTAGTAAATTCTCGGTGTCGTCATAAGGGAGTTCTATTAGCCAGTTGAATAATTTATATAGCCTCCTATAAATACATATTAGTTGCCATATATTTTAGGATTCCAACACATGTGTTTATTACAAGCTCCTATTTAACTTGCAATGGATGTAAGTATGTAAGTAGGGGTGGAATCTTGCAAGTTAAATTTGACCAACTTCCCGGTTTCCGATTGAGCTGAAATTTAGTACGCGTTTGTATATCACGTGACAAAGCAATAATAATACCATGGAGCTGATCTGATGATGGAGTCGGAAGGTGGCGTGGCCATAGGAACTCCTGTACTAAACAAGATAGACCCGTCGTGTTTAGGCTCGTTTTACTTGTCTTGGCTAGCACTCTGCTACTATATGATATCCAGGATCTCAAAAGTTTGTATTTAAAATTCTTTAAAAAAAAGTTATTTAGTACTGATTCATGATGACACCCATCACTGAACTAGCTTATCACCCAAAATATTTCGCACACCAAGCAAAACTTGGAAACTTGATCCTCTCATCTTAATATGTTATGCAGATGGGCAATTTAGGATATCACTTTCGAACTTGGGCGATATGGGCACAAGTTGGAGGGCCGATCCCCAGATGCCAACGACGATAAATGACAGGCGGTGTTGCCATATATACGTACAATGACGAATGTAGAGAAAATAGTTGTATAACAAACAGTAGCATGTAACAGTAAAACTTTGTTTGCGTTTCCCTGACGATGTATGTTTTATGTAAAACTAGCGGCTTCGGCAGACGTTATCCACCCCTAAAAACATAAAAATCTAGGACCTTATTCTAATGCATCCCACCGGTTCCATTTGTTAATCTAATCCTCCGGGGAACCACTTAAACACACAAAAACAAAATCAGACCAGGAGATTAGGTGGATTCTGGATCTCGATCCGAGCGCCACCTACCGGTTGCAATTGTAAATCTAAACCCACTCAAACACTCACAAAAATGCATCAAAACCGGTAAAGTCGTTCTCAAGTTATGCGCGTACATATATTTCTAAGATTCATGTCTATTTATATAGATTACTATATTTTGAAAAATTTATGTTGTTATTTTATTTTTTACTCCGAATTGACTTCAAGATGTTGTAGAAAATATATACATATTTTTTGTAATGGTTTTGTTTTTTGTTAAAATATCTATCTTCTAAATTTTAAACAAAACAAAATATATGAACACACATCGTAGGTGCCTATAATATTCAAAGATTGCTCACGATTTCCCTGGGATCCTGACTTGGTGAGTATGGGATCACCTGAAGAGTATACTCTATCGAATATACTTTTTTGACGATTCGTTTGACGATTATTCACGACTGACGGAGAAATCGCGTAAAAAAAACATACAGTCAAATTGAGAACTTCCTCCTTTTTGAAATCGGTTAAAAATAATTTTAAGCTGTGTTTAAGGCCACAGCACACTAGCTACTTTTAACATCGGCGATCGGCGATTTTGCGACTGCATCAATACTAGAAAGTATATGTATGTAAAGTCGCGAATGATGCAGCAAGACGCTAGATTTTGATATCGCGATCAAATGAGTAAATAAACGGAACAGAGTTAAATCTTCATACAACCGCGCGAAACGGTTGCACTACTACAAGCGCGCGGGGCATGTGTGCGTGACCACTGGCCGCTTTTCGCGTACGCGTCGAGACAGGTTAAAACCAGTTTACGCCGGCACAGCCAGTGGACAAACTCGGGGGCGGCAGTGCGACGCACGTTGTTTTACTGTTAGAACGTGGTATTTAATTAAGTATATATTATTAGTATTAAAGATTAAAATTTGATATGCCATGTGAGTGTTTCCTGTTAGATTACTTGAAAAAACTGCTAGATTCAGAATTTACCACACCATTAAAATAAATAATAAATAATTAAAAACTAATAAAAAGAAAAGTATTAGAGTAAGTAATTTGTAAAGTAGTTACCTGTTGTATCATACTGAATAATAAAACTATTTAACAAATGTTTTGTTTAATTTGTCTTTACCTACTGTGACGACCCTACCAGAATAGGTAACAATTTTGCACGTGCTTAAGAAGCTTTATCTCTGTTCCGTTTAATTACTCATGTGCCGCGATCGAACGCAGAGAATCGCTAAAACGCGATGCAGCATCGATGCAGTCGCAAAATCACCGATCGCCGATGCTAAAAGAAGCTAATGTGCAGTGGCCCTTAGCGGTATTGATTCGCGTGGAAGTAATGAACTTATATGAAATTTGGATGCCTACCCAGCAAGAAAATCTGAGCAAAATAAAATACATCATCTTTGATGTACGATCTTTAAAGCAAATAAATCAAATGAATTAACGCCGCATTTGTTACTGAACGGCTAAGACAGTGCCAAATAACGCGAGCACAGCGGTACTTTTTTCGCTATATTCGTCTATCCCACGGAAACGATGTCGTTTATCAGGATATAAAGTATTGTTGGAATCTCGTTCTTGTTGGAATGTTCGAATCTCCACCAAAAAGTTTTTATTGTAGCTAATAAAGTTTGTTACTGGCCACAATATAACTACTTTTAAATATAGAACATTGATTGATGTTCTTTTGTTATTTTTTATCTGTATTTTTTCCCTTCACTAACATCGCCATGGAGTTTTTAGCGGGAACTGAAAGGACATGTTGTGCTGTGCAGTTTTATTTTCTAAAAATGTGTAAAATTAGTCTAAAATAAACAGTAGTTGTAGGATATTGATAGTTTTTGAGTAGTAATTATGTGTTTTGTGAGAAATGTAAACTGTATAGTCAAATGTGGCCTTTTGAGTTGTCACAAGAACTCCGTTAAATGGCCCTAGCTGATTGCCTACAGTTCAGCTGTGCTGCACATAGGCTTAAGAAAATGAAGAAACTATATTGTAAACTAAGATTTGCCTTAAAGGCCTAGCTGACAAGCCATAAACCTAAATAAAATAAAATTAAAATCTTCATGGAGTTTTTGGCGGGAACTGAAAAGAGATGTTGTGCTTAATAAATATTTTTTTTTGCACGTGCTGTTTTTTATTATTTAATTATTAACGGTCTGCTTAGTTATTTTATGATTAAAAATGTGTTTAACAAATATCCTAAGGGCCACTTGCATAACGATCGCCTTTAAATAAAATTATTTAATCATATTAAAGTGCCTAAATACGTTTTACACAAAACATATTGGCAGTTCTTTAAAGATATGTAGCGGCAAATTTTTCGTTGTGCAAGACGCTAATTGTATTTAAGGGTTTTAAATACGTTTTGAGTTTCTTAAATAAATTTAAGCAAGCTTATTCAAGCGGCCCCAAGTGTTGATTAGGGATACATGTAAGCTAGCTGTGTTGAGTTTGATCTTAATGCGTTCAGTTGTATTTAGGTGAGGCTTTTTACGTATTTCGCGATTTCATGACACCACTTTATAGAGATTTTACATTGTTTCATAAATGCAAACAGCTCAGCTGATCTAGGCCCTAATTCTACTATTACAATATCTTCAGAATGGTCGACCACTTGAGTCATAATAGTTACTTTTGCATGAGATTTATTGATTACAATTGCGTGTTCGTTTGTACGTAATACTAGGGGCATTGACAACGTGTTGCTGACTTTGAAGGATTTTAATGGTATATTTAATATATAATATACGCTATTCTACAATTCTTGATAATGATTAAAAAAGTATTGTGTATTGTTGTAAAGTAAGTATTGTTGTATTGTCTTGAAGGTTGGTATTATGATTTTTCGACAAGATTCCGAATAAAATGTTACATTAGCCCTTCTTTAAATTTAAAAATTATAAAGTAGATAACCCTTAAAAAGGGATATAACAATATTGAAGAATATTTAAATAATAAATATTCATACTCGCTCCAGATTTTTATACTATCTTCTATATGATGTATAATTTTGCCAAACATGTAAGCAATTTATAGAGATATGTTGCAGTATAAATCTATTTAGTATGTCTTGTCACTATGACTTTAATAATGTTTTTCTTATTAATTTTTGTCACATTGTTACAACTCCATTAATTCACCCAAAATTAATTGTATAACATATTTTTGCATTTTAAAAAAAAGCCTGAGTATGAAGAAAAGAATTTTTAGCTAGACGTTTATCTCGGGAGTTTTTTGTCACTCTGATAACACTTTACGAAGAGGTGTACATATCTTATATACAGCGTGTTTCAGACCTTACGACAATAAATTAGACCACGTTTTCTTCATGACGTACTTTGCCCAAATACAAAAACGAATCAAGGTAGCTTCTTTGGTTTAGCCACAGGACCTCATTTTTCATTTCAGAATTTAACAACAACATGTATCAGTTATTGTGACTAAATCGGTAGGTTAGTGACCAAATGTATCATGTTGCCAGCTCGTCTCTTCGTCATTAAACTATTAAATTCAGTGAACCAATATTTACAGGTGTTCTGTTTTTATTCCTTTTTTATCGTAATTAATTTGTTCGGAAATTGTTTTTTTTTTATTTTGACATTACGGTTGATTTAATACTACCAAAAACTTTGTATGTTGTCAGACTGCTAAGATTATGATTTATTGTCATTTGAAATGAAACACGTTGTATAAAATTATCATGTCACAATGTTCGTTCCCATACTCCTCCGAAACGGCTTGACTGATTCTCATGAACTTTGTGTGCATATTGGGTAGGTCTGAGAATCGGACAAAATCTATTTTTCATCCCCCTAATTGTTAAGGGTAGTCCCCCATTAATATTCGTTTTTTAATTTTTATATACATTTGTTATTTTTTTATGATACAGCATTAAAAATACATACAACTCTAAATTTTCAACCCTCTACGATCAACCACTATTTTTTATTTGTTAAATATCGATTGAAGCTTTTTCTAGCAGGACGACGTCTGCTAGGACAGCTAGTAATATATAGGAATAGGTAGTAAGTAGATTTAAATTTTAATGTATGAGTATAACCTTCAAAAATTGTTCTCTAATGGAACTTACTTTGAATAATAACTTTTGAATTTACCAAAAAACGGACGTCCGGACATTTTACAAGAGTTCCGTTCTTACTAAAACATCTACGGAACCATAAAAACAAAAAAGTATGATAGTAATCAAATCACGCAAGAAGCGATATTAGTGTGGGGAAATTAACAAACTATTATTACAGAAGTTCCGAACAATCCGCGCGATATTGGCTATCGATTAAGAAGTTTTGTTATTTTGAAGAACTTCTAGTTGTTCAAAATAAATACTTTTGTTTCTAACTATTTTATGATGTTATTGTTGAGCAGGTCTGTAAATTATAGTCTTTATAAAGGGCAGGATATTGAAAGGAGAGTAATGGCAGGTAATAAGGTAAATGGAGCGCTGAACTCTTTTATAAACAGCCAGAAAGTGTCTGTAAAGGCACGTCTGGCTGTCCATCAAGGGGTATTAGTACCAATGCTAATGTACGGCAGTGAGAGTTGGGTGCGGCAGAAGAAGCATGAACGTAGGATAAATGCTGTTGAAATGAGAGCTTTGAGAAGTATATGTAAGGTTAATGTAAGTGATATGATAAGAATAATCCTCCCCCGGACCTGTCCGTTACGGTTCAGGGGGTGGCGATTAGAGTAGGGCCCAAGATGAAATATCTTGGGCTAGTCTTAGACGGGAAATGGCTGTTCAAAGCGCACTTTGAGCAGCTAGTTCCCAAACTGGTGAGGTCCGCGGGCGCACTCTCAAGGCTTCTTCCCAACGTGGGGGGGCCGGGGGGTGCGACGCGGAAACTTTATTCTGGCATCCTGAGGAGTATGGCCCTTTACGCTGCCCCCATCTGGTTCGATACGCTTCACCGCCACAACCGAACCCTGCTGCACCGGGCGCAGCGGGTTCTGGCCGTGAGAACCATACGGGGGTATTGTACAGTGTCTTAGACGGCGGCGACACTCTTGGCAGGCGAGCTGCCCTGGCCTCTCCAGGCAGACGTCCTGTCCAGGGTTCGTCGTACCCAGCAGGATGCCCTAGCTAGAGGACTGACCTTCTGTCAAGTTGAGATAGAGACGGTCAGGAAGCGGGAAACCGCTTGCTGCCTCGTCGACTGGTCTCGTGACCTCGAACACCCTGCGGCCGGCGGCTTTACGGTGGATGCAATCAGGCCACAACTGGAGGAATGGGTCAACCGCACTAGCGGTACCCTCACCTTCAGGACGACACAGATACTGACCGGACACGGTTGTTTCGATCAGTATCTGTTTCGCATTGTGGGCTGCTTGCCTTCTCCGGATTGCCCACAGTGTGGCGCACCCGATACGGCGTTTCATACGCTTGTCGAGTGCGCTGCCTGGGCGCCGCAGCGTTTCGAGCTCGAGACAAAAGTAGGAGCCGTCGGATCGCTCGGCGACTTGGTAACGGCCATGTTGCAGAGCGACGACCGCTGGGATGCTGCGGTTTCTTTTTGTGAGGCAGTAATGTCTCTGAAAGAGGCCGCAGAAAGGGATAGGGAGCGAAGTCCTTCGGCGCGTGCTACGGTCTCTTCTCGAGGTCGCAGGCCTTCAGCCGGCACCCGGAGAGGCAGGTACGCGCATTACTTCCCTCCCTGAGTTAGGATCCGGAACGATGGGGGCCCTTAGCTACTAGGTAAAGCAAGGGATTTAACAACTACCCCCGTTCCGTAGTGGAGTGTGTTCTCCCAGGGCACACTTCAAGCACTTTAATGCGCTGGATCGACTGTTGCGTAACTATGTTCTATATCTCAGTCCTTCCAACACACAAAAGCGCAGGGCCGCGAAGGGAGGAGGGGGTTTTTAGTGGGTATTGAGGTTGCTCGCCCGTGCGGCATCACTCGGAGTCTCCACACTCCTCTGTGTAGTCCATAGCGGACGGAACGCACAATAAAGCATACAATTGCTAGCGTTACCGCCCCCCGTGGATTCGTGCCGTTTCCTAGTGACGGCCCAGAGAGTGCGTAAATCGGTTAGTCATTTTCCCTCGCCTCAAAAAAAAAAAAGTGATATGATAAGAAACAGTGTGATAAGGGAGCGATGTGAATTGAAAGAAGATGTAGTGACAAGAGTTGAAAAGGGAATGTTAAGGTGGTTTGGCCATGTCGAGAGAATGAATGATAGCAGAATCACAAAACAAGTATATGATAGCAATGTGACTGGAAGAGTCGGTGCCGGTAGACCAAGACGTACTCACCATAATCAAATTGAAGATATTTTGAAGAAAGGTCAGATAAAAAGTAGTTTAAATAAGCGTGTATGTATGAGAAGATTAATGAAAGTTGATGAAGCGAAAAGTGTTTGTCAAGATCGTAACAAGTGGAGATCCATCGTCTCTGCCTACCCCAATGGGAAACAGGCGTGACAATATGTATATATGTATGTATGTATAAAGGGCAGTCTACTTACCTATATATGTACACAAATCTTTGCATAGTATATAAGAAAACCGCTTTTTACTGTTTTATCTATATATTAAAACGTGAAGCAAAAACTTTGTACCCCTTTTTACGAAAATTGCGCGGACAGAGAAGTGTGAAATTACGCACACTTATAGTTTATATAGAGAAGCGGCGAATGCAATTTTATTTTTAAATCATACATGAAAAATGTATTAAAACAACAAAAAAAAACACTACTACTCGTATGTATTTGACACACACACGCATATATACTCTTTTGTTTTTGCAAATTAACAGTGTGGCCTTGGCGAAATCTGTGATTATAGAAGTAGGTATATAGTCTTTGACATTAACTATTATGGTCGAATTTCGACCACTGGTTACCACTAGTATATATTTAAAACCTAATTTACTTATTATACAAGTAAAATAGAGCTATTTCCTAGTCTTTGACCAGCAGGTAAAGTCTGGGCGCAAAGTAGGAAGAATTTCGAACGTTAACCTATTATTACCTATCTCTATCACTCCCGCGTAAATATAATGAGTCTCGCTCGCACAGATGCAATGGCCGCCGTTCTCAGGGATTGTAAACCTTTTACCTGTCAGTCACGTAAAAAAAGAGGAATCGAAATTAAATAGACTTGATTTGATGAAAATGTAGACAAAACTATGTTGATTATTTTATAATAAATGTGAGGCGAGACGTCGTCGGAAAGCAGAAACTCCGATACAGAGGAATCGGATTCTGATTTATTATATTTCATTTTTTTTTCTATCCGAGTTAGTAATTGTAACTCGATTTTTATGCACTTTTTACTAACCGACATATGAATTGTTTGAAAATGTTTTTGAAATAATTCGAAATAAATTATTATTATTATTATTATTATAACTGTTATAATATAACATCTACATAAACAATTTATTATAATACCAATAATTTATTTAATAAGTTAGTAAATTTATATCTCCTTCAAACATTTTATGTAAGCCGCACTTAATACAAACATGTTTGTGACAACTGGCAGTAGGTAAAGAGGTCATTGTACGAAATTCTTCCTGCTCCGCGACTCGACTTTAGCTGTAGGGTAATCCCCGTAATTTCCGAAACGTATAAATATATACAATTTTTTAACAGTAACCTCCACCCTATACGGGGCACTAACTTTACAAGGAAGTTAAGTAACCATAAAAGAACTTTCAAACCATGGTCAAAATATTTTAAAATCGCTCATCTAATTGTCTATTTGTGACTTGTGTAGCAAAACATAATGACGGTGGCGCAAAAAGTTAGTTTATAATATTTATTTATTTTAATTAATTAACAAAAAACATTTGTGTCTGAAATATACATACATAGTCATAATTACAATTATAAAATTTTCTAATTTACAATAAACATTCTTAACTTTACAAAAATATGTCACTCGAAAGGTATTTTATATAATCATATTATTATTTAAGCGCAACAATTTGATTATTAAGTCCCATGAGATAAATGAAAATGATGACTCGTATAATCCGAGCTCGTAAAAATCGTACTTAAGTGTTCCACTTGGAGATTATACACTTTAAATGGAAGGCAACTTTTTTGTTATGTTTAAAGTTCGGACTTTTCCAAACTTGTAAGGAAGCTTTGTTTTATAAAGAAGCTTGTTTCGTAAACATTATTATTTGCAAAATGGCTCCTCTGGCTAATATATTTTACAGCTAAGTTCCGCAGAAGTTATACTAAGTCTTTATAAATACAATTTAGTGTTCCTAGATTCTAAAAAATAATAAAATACGGTCTTACATAATAATTATAGTAAAACAATGAACTAACAAAACATGTAGTGGCTAAAATTGATTTTAATATTGTTATATCCAAAGTGCCGACAAAAACAAATCCACACCTGCATTTTTGTAAAAACACATTTTTATTGTCTGTCTGCATTTGAACTAATACCATTTAGAGTCTTTCATGGTCGTTGTCTTCTGTTTATTTTTTGTTTAAAAGTTGTGATTAGAAAACAGCCCATTGTTGTATTGTAATCTTTTATGGCAGTGTTAGCCAGGTGTGTCGGATTAAAGTCAATTTAGATACGGGGACATTGCAGTTGCGCAGTATAAAACGGTGACCTGATGGAGGGGGAGTACATTCGAGCAATAACCACGACCGAAGCAAGACGTGTGTAATACAATCGGGAATCTTTTAGTGACAGACTTTGCGCGTTTTGTGGAATACGACCTTCTGCATTCCGTTTGGACTTGTTGTGTTCGTTTATATTTATACGTGTTTGTATAGTTCAAATAAACTCCATAGTAATTCTAATGGCATTTTAATTCGAGTCTCGCGACTCTTAACAATATCAACACAATACTATAAATAGTTGTTTAAAGAATCTTTCTTTTTCTTTCACATTCTCCCAATTATTGGAGGTCAGCAAAATATGTATTTTCCTTCCATACTCCTCTGTACTGTTATACATCCTTTGGCCCACCACGAATCATCATAAAATATCATCCTTCACAAAATCCATTCATCTCTTTTTTGGTCTTAACACATTCACTGCGTTACGGGAAGCATTTTCCCATATTTGACTTTCCGACAGTGCGGTAGTGTGTTATTGTTTTCTTACCTCCGGTGCGGGAACGAATTTCCTGAGTTCCTGTGAACGAATAAAGATGTAATTACATTTCTGACATTCTTTCTTCGAATATGTTTTACATGTTTTGTAAATAAAAATGTACAGCCAGGATTTTTGCGCAACACACTGACAGATGTTTCTCGTTCGTTATGAAACGGGAACTATTTGTTTACATTCGCAACCCCGTACCGCAATGAGCGGCGAGCACGTGGAGCTTAAGCGCAATACACACCAAAGCCGTCGACCCGCCGCATTGCAAGTTGGAAAATGTCGTCGGCGACTCGAGTTGAAAAATAAAACATACAATACGTCATTGCAGCTTGAGTGCGGCGGGACTGAGTGTTAACGCCAATCGGTTACGACAGGCAGAGAGGGGAGCGCCGCGAGCGACCAGTCCGCCACACATCGTCCGGCGACGCATACGTTTATCACCAGTGGTGGATTTACACTAGAGGCAGTCGGGGCTAGTGCCCAGGGCGGCAAATTTTCTAGGGCGGCAAAATTTGGAAAGTGAGAAAAAAATTTCTATACAATATATAATTAACTAATTCTTTTAAATAAACATTTTATCTTTCAAGAAATATAATTTAAGTATTATGTATCAAATTAAAATGTTGTATATTATAATAAAGGAAATTTAAGTAAAAACTATTCAAGTAGTTTAATTTATTTATTTCTATAAAGGTTTGAAAAAAATAAAGTTGATATTTATATTTTCTGGAATTAATAAATTTATGTAGTTTTTTTGAAGAATTAAAAATGTTTTCAAATTATGTATGTCTTTTTGATAACAGAAACTTTGATTGATTAAGGCATTTTTCCAAAATTGGAGAATTATCCAATAATATATAATATATTATTATAAATATAATATATATTTATTTATTATGTATTATATATAATACATAATAAACTTCCTGCAATCAATTAGTTATTCTAATTCTTAAAAAATAATATATCAAAACTATTAAAATAAAATTTAAGTCATAGGGCGGCATTTTCTTCAGTGTCCCAGGGCGGCACAAATTTAAATCCGGCCCTATTTATCATATCACATACATGTAATTAATATTGTAATAAAGCTCATACACCTACAACAGTCCGCTAATCATTAACACCTTACTATCATCATTGAAACGGCCAGGAGGAAGCTAAATATGGTCCTTCGAGCCGGATATGTGGCGGTGACGATGTGTGGCGGACTGGTCGCTCGCGGCGCTCCCCTCTCTGGCTGTCGTAACCAGTTGGCGTCAACACTGAGCACTTGCGGACGCAAGCCGCCAACTTGTCGGCAGGCAGCACGCGCAGGCGCATGTATCCGACTGATGTGGTGATTTGCACAGGTTTTAAGTGTCCACATATAGCTACTAACAATTCATTTTAATTCAGACAAGACATAGATAAAAAATATTTTTTCACAAGAATGCCGCCATTGGAAATGGTTACGCATTTGCGAAGTTTGGAGTGGAAACTCTGGGTCTGTGGGGTCCTAACGGTCTAAAGATGTACCGTGACGTCACCAAACGTCTGGTAGACGTCACACGCGACCAGAAGGCTGTTTTGCTCAAAGATTAAGCGTTGCACAACGTGACAACGGCGCCAGCATTTTCGGAATGTTCTCGGTAAGTGACAGTGGTTTTGGGCCAATTCCTTATTTTCCCTTTTTTTATTAAGTATTAGTTTTTATAAAGTATAGTTGGTACTTTAGCATAAATATAAAAAAGTGCTATGTAACATCCAGTAAAAAAAAACCAAGTGCAGCTCGAAATTGGTCCTAGCTCAGCATGTTGCTGGTTAAGTTAGCCAGGTCTGATCTTCCGTTAGGGCCATAGTTAACCAGCGCTGATCTTCTGCTAGGGCCATCAATTCTATGAATTTATATCCTCGTAAACGTGACAATGCGTGAGCGAGATAGCTAATTCTATTTAACTAAGCCCTTAAAAAAGATCCCTTCACAGTACCACCATCCTAAAAGGTCATTGGCCCAATGTGTACGCGATATAAGCCCGGCATCGGGCACGTGGTCAGCGTGCTGACGCAGAACACGTGCCTTCCGTCATATAATATCGAAATTTGGTAAACGCTTACTAAGCAGCACGAGATTGGCCAACGTGCCCTGTAAGTACTTGGTTCGCAAGGGTCCTTAAACAACGTGTAATATTAGGTTTTAAATTTTATATCCTGCTAGCTAAATCCGTACACGGTTTGCTGTGTTATGTCTACAATTGTTCGACTTTTAATGTTTATGTAATATGTAAACAACAAACAAACCGTTTGTTGTTTACATATTTTATTCCGCCTAAACCTAAAAATAATTATTATATAGTACGTATTATTAGGTATAAATACACGAATGAATGAGACACTTTATTGTTCCCCAAAAATTAAAATTATGTTCTTAAAAACTAGGTACAATAATTGTTACTCCCAGGCAACCCCTAAGGAATATATTAGAACGTAACAGTGGCGGTGAAGACCATAAATAATATTGTTATCGACGCGAATATCTGGCGCCGCCTTTAATTACCCGAAAGTGTATCTGTTTCCTTACTAGTAAATGTGTCAAATACATTAGAAAAAAACAAATAATCCCTTCCGATTTTGATATTCGATGGTCTCGTTTTATTTCTTGCACAAAATCACCATTTCGCTTTGTAGAGACCCCAAACATTACCCATAATCACGAACCAGTTACAAATATGAAACATTCATTAATTTTTATTAGCCAGGTATTGCGGATTAAGTTGACTATGATACGGGCTGACTACGTATTTCTGAGGTATAAAACGACGGCCAGATGGAGAGAAGGGGGCAGTTTACTAAACTGTTTAGCGACAACTACAATCAAGGCGTGACGTGTGTACATTCGGGAATCTAATAGCGACGGACTTTGCGCGTTTATTGAATGAATTACTACCTTCTGCATTACGTTTGGATTTGTTGCGTTCGGTTATATTTGTACCTGAACAGAATAAGCATTACTGTTAGACCTGAGAAGACCAAAAATTATTATTAACCATGACTTTAAAGATGATACTAGTTAATTTAATATATAATTATGTAGCGGTTTCTAACATGTTTTGTGTCCCAAATAAATACAAGGAAACATTAATTTTGCCAACATAGTACACGCCATGTTAACATGTGCACACAAATTTCAAAGTTAAGCCTCTAGGATATTCTCGGAACTACTTAGTGGTTTGTAATAACGTCGAGTTGCTAATTAACGCAAGATATTGCCGAATTAACTAGAAATCTTGGGTCAAATCTCGAGCCAGCAAGACCTAAATCACCGTTAAACAGACACTGAACGCCTTAAAGAGACTAATCCCCGATTAGAAGTAATTACTTCACTGGACAAATTCGTACTTCAAATCCTTAAATGTACATAATTAGAACATCAGAACTGATTTCAGGTTTATATATTATCATCTCATCCATCAGTGGCGTGGGGTGCAAATTCGGCGAGGGTAAGTGAGTTTTTTAAAATTATTGAATGACGTTCTTTATCGCGCGTTGCGAAAGGGGGCTAGTCGGAAAAAAATAAGACCAAAAGTTGTAACGACACTTTTTGCTATAGTTTTAAGCCGTGCGGCGTTATCAATGCGTATGTATTTAGGAAGTCGTGCGTGTTCTAACCTATACGCTGCTGTGTTTACGAAGTCTAGAGTATATATATACCTATATATATAGACTATGGACCTCCGCCTACTACTATCCTAACAAACACTTTTCACTTCATCAACTTCATTAAGTAAGAAAGAGAGTTGGTTTGAAAGAGAGTGTCGGGGTGAAGGTAAGGAAAGGAATGCTCCGGTGGTTTGGGCATGTGGAAAGAATGTATGATGAAAGAATGACTAAACAGATATACAATGCAAAAGCGGATGGATGCAGAAGTCGGGGAAGGCCACGACACACCTTCCATGACCAAATTGATCGTGCATTAGCAGAAGGTGATGTCAGGAGCCTTAAGAACAGACGAGCGTGCATGACAAGAGCTATGAATATCAAAGAAGCACATGAGGTGTGTAAGAATAAGCCTGTATGGCGCTCTGTTGTTCGTGCCTACCCCGCAAGGGACCTGGCGTGAAGTTATGTATGTATGTAACTTCATTAATCTCTTCACACATACACCTTATTTCATCTCCTTTTTATCTGACCTTTCTTTAAAATATCTATTTTTATTGCAAATAAAATTAAATACCTGATTTGGAATTAACAAAAAGTAAAAAATTATTACTTCGAAATAATTATAATGTATGATCAAAATAAACCCATAAAAATTTAATATTAACCCGTTAAATGCTCCCAATGGTCTTTTTCGCCCATAAAATGTACCGTTCAATTATTGTTATCTAAATTAAAGGGTTGAGAAATTTAATAGTTTCCAAGGCTCATTCATGGAGGTTTTACTACAAATGGTTTGTATTATTGCGAATGTTAGGATCCTTGAGAAACAATGGCTTGAAAAGTATCTAAACAAGCAAATGGGGTTATTCCCGTTCCTGTAGTGGTGGGCATTAAGTCTTTTGAATTAAGTCCAATCAAAGTGGAATATTGTGAAAATTTAACAAGAACGGAGAAAGAATACTAGTTCCTGCGGCCGGGCGGCCTGTCGTAAGAGGCAAAAAAGAACCCATGGCCAGGTGGTAAGGTATTTTCCCGACTAGATGACTACCACCCCTGGTTTAGAGTATGCCGCCATAACAACTTGTGAGTTGTGTTCCCGCATTAGTGACCAGGTTCCAGTCTGCCTTAGGAGAACAGCAGCGCATTTGTAGCACCTTTAGTGTTGCAAATTTTCAAATGCGATGGTAATCGCTGTCCATCAAGTAGGCCGTCTGCCTGTCTGCTGAACCCTAAACACCAAAAAATTGTTTTTTTTAACAAAAAAATAAAACTAAATGTTTTCTACCACATCTTGAAGGCGGTGCGAAGTAAACACCTTGGTACCGACTTCAAGATGTGGTAGAAAATATTTAGTTTCTGCTTATTAGTTCGAAGTCTGTTCTGTTTTTGTTAAAAAAACCTAGTTTTTTTTAACTTCGTAGTTGAAAAGTTAGAGAGGGGACGTAATTAACAAATCACTTTTGCCAACAATGTTACAGGTAGTCGCCCTATTTTGAAATCTCAGACATGCACCTCAACTTTTTTATTTTTGTTCATTTATTTGTATGCAAAACCTCGTCGCCGAGCCTAACATTCTGTGAGAAATGAAATCTCACCGCGTCCGTTGGCTCGGTCACGTGGAACGGATAGGAGATGATCGGAGCGTGAAGAGAGTCTATTTGGGGCGATCGGATGGGCGACGTCCGGTCGGTCACCCCAAGTACCAGTGGAGGGACAGAGTGGAGGCTGTGTGAGCTTGAAGCCCTTAACTGACAAGAAATCGCACAGGATAGGAACAGGTGGCGTGTTCTCGTTTCGGAGGCCAAGACACATTTTGGGTCGCCAAGCCAACGGAGTTAGTTACTTAGTTACACATTAAATTCGAATAGTAATATCTACAGGCATTCAAGTACATCATACTGCTATCATACAACAGGCAAATAGGATTAAAGACCTATTTCGGGGTCATGGACCGAAGCGGGACACGGGTTGACGACTAAGTCCAAACAAAACCATCCTAGATAAATTTATGCAAATCTATTACATAGGTTGAGGGTAGGAAATTTTAAGACGGGTGTGACAGTTTTTAACGTTTGGTAAGCCGTAGTACAAAATCGGAATCCGTCTAAAATTGTGCTATCTATTTTGTATGTCTGCATAACTTTTGAAGCGAAACTTCTTTAGGCGCATGAGGGTAAAATTTTTACGGATGAAACGCAATAATAATATTAGCGTCACGAAGATGTGCAGCGTTTTTGTCTTACATTTTTAAACTTGTGATATCTTTCGAATGGAATATCTGAATTAAATAATTCAAAAAGTTATATAAAGGTATTGAAACAGTCTTGAATATGAAGTAATTTATTTTGATAATGATGAATACCAAGATACAAATAAAGAGCCTTTTCTAGCGGCGGCATTTTAATTAAATTTTTGAAATAAAAGAACACTTATTCTGGCATAACTATAATAGTTAGATGTATGCCTTCGCGACACTAAATAGTGATGTGTTCTACAAAGTCGTAATACATTATTTTATTCTATCATTAATAGTTTTCGCAGCGCAAGCGATTTAAGGTATTTTTTTTAGCTGGACCCACCTGAATAGCCGCAGATGACTATTTAAGCAATACCGGACTTTGGGGGCTTCCCGACTCGTCGGGAGCGGAGGCGTTCAGCACGGAAGCAGGGCGCTCGAGGAGGCACCTCCTGTGAGGTTCGACCTCTGCTCGACCGCTGCGGGGGTTTGACTCTATATTGGGATTTAGCTTAGCTGAAATGATTATTTAGGGCCTCGTTATCGACTACGCCGCGGCGGATCCGATCCTAGTCTATCATTACTACTGCGTCGGAACATGTTATAGCTGGAGGAGGAGAAGCGGTGAAAGGAACTCTCCAGCAACACACCTAAGCTAATCTTGTATGGCGACTTGTGTTTGAAATGAGTGGGTGTGATTGGTGGGTCTTAAATTTGTGTGAATAATTCGCGATTATAGTACTATCAGCGCCATCTAGTTTATTTAATATGATGATGAAATGACACTGTTTTTATAAGGTTTTACTTTTTCGCGGAATCTCGTCTTTTTAATGTATAATTTGTTTTATTGTTTTATACAATACTTAATTAGGTGCATAAGATGTATAATAAGCTTTAAGTAATTAAAGTGTTTTTAAATATCGCACGTAATTAAAGAGTTCCTCTTTAATTTTTCCGGATCAAAAGTAGGTATCCTATATGTTGACCAATGATATAAGCATGTCATTTCGGAGATTAGCCCGTACAAACAGACAGACAAACAGAGAAACAAAAGAAATGAAAAAATAATACTTCTATTTCACTTCTTACATCCCCCTGACTCGGTTTTTAGCAAAAAAAATTTCATTGTACAGAAATTCGACCCTTCCAGTTTTATTATAAAATATTTACGTGTAATCTGTATATGCGTGTTAGGTTAATTTAATGTTTGGTACATTAGATTGTTTATAACCTTCTTTAAATTTTAATGTATTGTATAAAAACATGGAACAATAACAAAGTAAGTCTTTATACAAACATCTGATACTCAAGTTTAATTATATTTTTCACCTTTGTTATTAATCCAAACGTCTGAATCTATAACCACTAAAATTTAAAATTAAATGACGGTCAGTTGTGTTTTCACGACTATAAAAGCGGAAGGTTCGGCCGGCATGGATTTATTATTGATCCAGCCGTCGAACAGAGCTGCGAAGTTGTTCACCATATCTGCTAAGAAGTCATGTAAATTATTGTTCTTAATATATAGCTATACTATTTAAATCGCGGACCGCGTTCGTAATACCGAAGTAAGAAAGAGAGTTGGTCTAAAAGAGAGTGTCGGGGTAAAGGTAAGGAAAGGAATGCTCCGGTGGTTCGGGCATGTGGAAAGAATGTATGATGAAAGAATTACTAAACAGATATACAATCCAAAAGTAGATGGATGCAGAAGTCGCGGAAGGCCACGACACACCTTCCATTATCAAATTGATCGTGTATTAGCAGAAGGTGATGTCAGGAGCCTTAAGAATAGACGAGCGTGCATGACAAGAGCTATGAATGTCAAAGAAGCAAGTGAGGTGTGTAAGAATAAGCCTGTATGGCACTCTGTTGTTCGTGCCTACCCCGCAAGGGACCTGGTGTGAAGTTATGTATGTATGTATGTACTATTTAAATTATGTACAAATATTTGTTGATTTGTTTGATTTGTTTATGTACAGATATTGTTACAATGTTTGAACTAACAATGATTTATAGATTATGTACATACATCGTACTGGGTGTTCTTATGCATTACTCTAATAATGTAACCAGATAGATTGGGGACGAAGTTTGAGTACCCTTTTTCAATTCCGATGAATATATCATCTACTGGGATTCTAATCAATACGACTCCAAGTCCGAAAATAACTCGTCTAGACGTGCCTTTGGAGTACATACTTTAATACACATGTATATTTGTACAAGTTTTTAAACGAGTGGCTTATAATGTAAATTGGGCGTAATTTAGCAATTCACTTGACTGTGGTTTTATTTACATTTGCATTGGTTAACAAAGGAGTTAACTTTTAAAACTGACTTGTATTATAATAAATTTATTCTAATTCGATCGTTGAATCGATTATTTGTTTTTTATAATAAACTAGCTGTCCCGGCAGACGTCGTCCTGCCCGGTAAAAATGGGGTTGATCGTAGAGAGTTGCAAATTTAGGGTTGTATGTATTTTTGTATGTTGTATCATAAAAAAATAGAAATTAAAAATTTTGTCTAAAAAATAAATAAAAAAAATTAGGGGTGGACTACCCCTAACATTTAGGGGGATGAAAAATAGATGTTGGCCGATTCTCATAGGTACCGGAAAATCACAAAAAATTTCATCAAAATCGGTCAAGCCGTTTCGGAGGAGTATGGCAACGAAAACTGTGACACGAGAATTTTATATATTAGATATAAAGTTACTGTAGTAAAAATAAAAACTATTTCCGCAATTAAGGAAATATGAAAATGACTTATTCAAATTCAACACACATACAACTACTCGTACAATTTTGCACTACATCTGCTGAGATATCTACACAGTCTGCAGTGTAGTCATCTGAAAGCTTATACACTAAACGTGGGTTCCTAAAAAGCTGGAGTGTGAGAAGAAACATTGGGAGGAGCATACGATAACATCATACGTACCTATGTATTGTGGTAATATAATCACTCCGAGAAGCGGGATTCGAGCAGCAGCATGTTCTTGCTATGCTTGCTTACGTGTTATAAGTTATATATATATACTTATATACTTCATATATAAGTTTTATAACAAACTATTTTTATATAATTTTCTCGCTATAATTAAAAAGTTATATCAAATTATAAAGTATCTGAGTACCGAAAATATGACGTCAATTCCCGAACAAATCCGGGCGAGCGTATGATGTCACTATGGTACACACACATGTCTGTGTATGTATTTTATTTCTTTGTGACTTCCACAGATAGTCTAGGAAACATTAAAATTTCTTATTTTGCTTCTCTTTTTAACCGAGTTAAAAAAAGAGGAGGTTCTCATTTCGTCTGGATCTTTTTTTGTTTTTTTTAATGATGTTCACCGATTACTCCGAGATTTATGATCCGATTTACGTGATTCTTTTTTTGTTCGACGCGGAATAGCTTCCAATTGGTCCCCTAAAAATTTAACATAGTTTGGCCCAGTAGATTTCATTTTACGAACTGTTCCCGGTTCTTGGGACCTATATTTTGTAAGAAGCGCGGCACCTTTCGTAGGTCTACCCATACATAGCTAGACACTAAAAAGTAACAAATAAAAAAAATCGTTTAAAAAAACCGACTTCAAAAACTAAAAAGTATAAAATAATAGCTTTAGAAATAAGCTTTATACTTTTTAGTTTTTGAAGTCGGTTTTTTTAAAATGAAGTTTTGTTTTAGGATTTTGTATCGACGTAACAAAACGAACTCTTTTTAGTTAAGTCATGTCGATCAATTTTTGTATATTATGTCTAGATATCTGGTAATCTGTTTACAAGTACCTGCTGGATTGCCTACCTAGGTGACCCAGAGGATTAAGCCCTCTTAACCCGCCTCAAACTCTGAGAGGGACAAATTAAGTACAGGTCACTTGCTGCCACAGTACAATTGTCGTATAGTTGGGCAATGCTAGTTTTACGCCGATTCTTTTTTACTTTTATCATCACTCTATAGAGTTTCGATGGTAAGCCTGATGAGAAATATAATATTTTCAGGTAACCAAAATAATCTTCTATTTATGAGTAGTTCGTATATTTTTTAAGGGATAACTACTTATAGGAGGGTAAACCGCTTCGTTACGTTAGGCATTTCGTGAAGTTAAGTTTTTCTCAAGTTCAACACTTTCAATATTAAATTGTTCAACTTAAATTATGGAAAGATTTTCAAATTGGACAAGTACATTCACAATCTGCCCGTAACACTTAAAGTTAAAATTTTGTTGCGATTCATTTTGACACTTGTCAGTTGAAGATTTTGCACTTGTCCGTTGCGATTCGTTTTTCCACTTGTCCGTTGCGATTCATTTTTCCACTTATCCGTTGCGATTCGTTTTTCCACTCATCCGTTGCCATTCGTTTTTCAACTTGTCCGTTGTGATTCGTTTTTCCTCTTATCCGTTGAAGTTTCACTTCTAATATGTGTCCCAGCACACATTTCAATTTTTTTTGTATGTTTTGTACAGAAGTATATTACAGAATGATTTTTGAAGAATGAATGGAGTTGTAGCAAACAGTGCATATTCAATAAAACAGAGACACAATAAAAGTAAAGAAAAATCTTACTATAGTTATAATAAAGAAATTACATACTACTTTTTTTTACAATCATAATCTCCTTACAAGCTTGGTAAAATAAAAACGTTTTTATAAAATATAGTATAAGAGTTGGAGCGAGCTGCTATGTATATTACTTAGTATATTAGTTTTGTAATTTAAGTATTCTTCAATAGTCTAGTATCCCTTTTTAGCAAGATATTTTTTATATCTGATCTTAGAGTTTGATTGGCATTATATATATGTCAGATATAGGAAAAATCATCAAACTGCCAACAGTGTAACGGAGTTTCTGTTATTGCATAAATTCAAACAGTTCCTTACTGTATGTTAATTAAACTGTGATAGCATATGCCAACAAATTGCTTAAGGTGTCACGGTGGCTTTTCCAAATGATTTCATTTAGATTACTGGTTTGGCAAAGACAACGATGCCACCACAATTTTAATTACTATGTTTTATAATACTTTCTACATTTAAACACTTGATCACTGACCATTAAAGGTCTTTCAAAATTAAAATTGTTCCATTAAATATATTTACATTATTATTCGCTTGTAGTGGTTAGGTATATATAATTTATAAAAAGAAAGAAAATCTTTTTATTCAGGACAAATTACGTTGGAAAGTGTAGGTATAATTGTTAAAAAATTAAAACTAAAATAAAATATTCTTAAAATAAAATAAAATTAATACTGCGTAACTCGTAAGGGCGTGTTCCCACTTTGTCGTGACGACAGATAATCGTGTAGTTTTACAGTTTTGACAGTGGGAACGGCTAGCATGACAGTCGTAAGACGATAAAAAGTCGTTAAGACTAAATCGTGACGGCAAATCTATCGTAGCCACGATAAAAATATCGTCTTGTCGTTTACACGTGTTTTTCCTTCTTCCTTGCTAATGATGTGTAAACGACAAAGCGACTGCCGTGAAACTATAAAATGTCGTCGCAATCCAATAGGAACGGCTAGATACGATAGTCGCTAAGCAAAACAAAAAAATTGACGACAAACAATCGTTATAATGGGAACAGCTAGAGACGGCAGTCGTCCAACGATTAATTAATCGTTACGACATAGTGAGAACGCGCCCTAACAGTAAAATATTAATTTCGATCGAACCACGTCGCGGGTAATATTTAGTTATTGCTAAAGTCTGCATTTCTGCATATAATACGAGTATATACGCTGGTTATGCGATATTACACATCCTTATCATACATTATGTAAATACGGACCAAGCATTTCCACATTCGATGTATATATATAAACGGAATTTCAGGCATGTCAATGTATGCCACCTCATTCAAGTGAATATACTATAATATATGATATACTAGCTGTGTCCGCGAGCACGTCCGCGTGGATTTTTGAAGTGAAACTTCTATATAGAGGGGGTCTTACGATTTTTCGCTCACGAAAAGGTGTCACGCTTACGTGGTCACCGTCACTAATTCTTACATTTTTAAACTCGTGATATCTCTCGAATGGAATGTCCAAATTGAATAATTCAAAAAGTTATATAAAGGTATTGAAGCAGTCTTGAATATGAAGTAACTTATTTTGATAAGTATTAATACCAAGATACAAATAAAGAGCCTTTTCTAGCAGCGGCATTTTAATTAATTATTTAAAAAAAAAACACTTACTGTGGCATAACTACAATAGTTACACATATGCTGTCGCGACACTTTTTATAAATAATAATGTGTTCTAAAAAGTCGTAGTACATTATTTTATTCTATCATCAATAGTTTTCGCAGCGCACGCGATTTAAAGTACTTTTTTACACCTTCGGTAACATTATTGGAGTTTTAATAAGGACCCCTAATTTATTTTTAAATATAATATAGCCTATTCTACCCCGGAATAGCGTAGCTTGCCAACAGTGAAAGAATTTTTCAAATCGGTTCAGTAGTTTCGGAGCCTCTTCATCAAAACTGAGCAAACGAAATTTTTTTTGAATATATTTTTTTTGATATATTTGTCTGTTAACATAATTTGAGGTTCGAATGAAGATTGATGATGAAAGATGCGCAAATTATTGATCGATGACATTTGGTAATGTTCCGTTGTATGTGTATAATTTTAGAGTAGACTATGAATGTTTTTTGGTACCGGATCGAAAACAGTTTTTTTGTTTTTTAAAATAAAATATGTTTACATAAAAAATGCATTAATTAAAATGTACCTAACCTAACCTAACCAAATCATAATTTGCAGTAAACCTGCGAAAAATCGAAATGTGTGTTGGGACACATGTTAGAAATTAAACTTCAACGTACAAGTTCTAAAACGAATCGCAACGGGCAAGTGGAAAAACGAATGGCAACGGATAAGTGGAAAAACGAATCGCAACGTACAAGTGAAAAAACTTCAACTGTCAAGTGACAAAGTGAATCGCAACAAAATTTTAACTTGAAGTTTTACGGGTAGATTGTTAATGTACATGTCCAATTTGAAAACCTGCCCGTAAAACTTCAACTTAAAATTTTGTTGCGATTCACTTTGTCACTTGTCAGATTAAGTTTTTTTTTTTTTTTAAAGTCGGTCAAAAGTCTATGCACACCACCCTTAGCCTTCTAGAAGACTGTTTACTTATTTACTGTGCTTTGAAATCAAGACTAGTGAACTCTAACGTAGGTACTGTTAGAACCAAACTTTGCAAGAAATTATACAAGACACGCCCGACAGAAGTGATAACTTAAACTAATCTATGTTAAACTATTTAATATTCAAATCGTTTAACTTGAAAAAAGCTTAGGTTATTACTTACATTTTATGTATATAGTGCGTAAGGTTAGAGTGAGAGAAGAGAAGCCGGCTATCGCTACCGTATACGTGAGAGAAAGGGAAGCCAGATAGGCTGGTGCCGTAACGCGTTACGTAACGAAACGGTTTACCCTCCCCTCCAATAAGAAGTTATCACTTCAAAATAGTAACATGATACTGTGACGACTTACCTCCTTAGTCGTCATAATATATTGAGAAATATCATGTTTTGAATTCAAATCGAAGAATGCCTCCAAAAACAAGAGGAGACAGTATTGCATCGGCCCGCGAGCAGAACTCATCTCATGTAAAAGTGTCTTGATTGCGAATATATTTTCTTGTTCGGCAGCTCTCTCTAGCAACTCGGGCAGCCAAGACAATTCATCTCTACCTTCCGAATAGATCGGACCTCTGTTTCTCGTATAATCCAATTGCTACTTCTGTTCAATTATTGATTTCCATTTAATTCTAGTGTGATTTTCAAATAAATACATTTTTGAAGTTTGAAAATACCACGGCTGTTTTTGCTGGCGATGCCACACGACAGGAGGGCCTGAAACGCCGCAAATATGCATCTATTGGTAATGGATACATATTTGTGGCGTTCGGTGTCGACACTCTAGGGCTTTGGGATACGAAGCCTATTGGTTTTATCGAGATCTATCATCTCGTTTGTTAGAAGTCTCGCGTGACCGAAATGCTGGCCTGTACTTGGGGCAACGTAAGTGCCGGAACGTGGCCAGCATTTGGGGCATGTTGCTAACTGACATCAATTTGAGACTTATACTTTACTAGAGTACACCCCGTGGCTGCGCAGCGGGTTGACCTCTAGTGAATGCCTCTTGTTTAAAGAGCAGGCACTAATACAGGTAACTATATAGTGCTCTTTGCACCCGGACAATTAATATCGTTTTCTATCGCAAACTATCCCGTCTTCCGGGATGAAAAGTATTTATGTCCATTTTCGGTATTGACAGTATTCCTGGTGGTTTTCTATGAAAGCTTAACAGATAGACATATTGAGTTACTATCGCATTTTTTATAGACTTTGAATTTTTATATCCAAAAACTTGAGAAATTATTGGTCTTTTACAAACTTTCATCTTGTATTTTAAACCATTCTAGTTTTATTTATCTATCCCCCGACTATGACGACTACATAATTGACAAAAATGTTCAATATGAGCAAAATGATCAAAATGACCAAAATGTCCAAACTTTTCTAAATGTCCAAATTACTCAAAATATCCAAAATTGCCAAAATATCAAAAATGACCAAAATGTTCAAAATGTCCGAAATGTTCAAAATGACAAAAAATTTCTAAATGATCAAAATGTGCAAAATGTCCAAATGGATCAAAATGTCCAAAATGGGAAATCACAAAGAAACCAAAACTTATCCCACTTTTTGAGATAACTTTTACATAAATCTATCACATTCATATCCGGGATGAAAAAGATTCCTTATCCAGCCTCGGTATTAAAGTTACTTAAAAACCAAATTTCAGCCCAATCAGCCGAATGGTTTTTCCATAAAAGCATAACAACAAAGAGAAACAAATATGTTTTATGCCAGAATCTATCCCATTCGGGATAAAAGTATACTATGTTTCGGCATTGAAAATATATATTAATACTCAGTTTAAGCCAAATAGGTCTAGTTTTTACGAGAAAGCGGAACAGACAGACAGAAAGTTACTTTCGCATTTATAATATTAATAGGGATAATAGGGATTTGTAACTTTTATTAGGAAATTGTACATAATTTAACCTTTAGTCGTCTGTTACGAAATAAAATCAATAATGTTTTGTCATTACAAGGTATCTTTAAAAGAGTCATTCCAGAGCAGGTTTCTAATAGTACGTTTCGCATTTAGGAAATGAAACAAAGAAACAAAGTATAACTAATATTTTAATAACAGTCACACTTACATTATATGTAATTTTCTAACGGGAACTGGTAAAAGTCTAACTAGTTTAGTAAAGTCTGAATAAACTATATTATTATTTTTATCGAAAGCACATCCGAGCACGTAGTCTAAATCAACTATGTTTTCGACAGTCAAACTGTCTTTCTTAACAACGTAAACACCATCAAACATACATATGTGAACAACTCCTTTCGTATCTAAAGCAAATCCTCTAATTGTAAGAGCAGGAGTGTTGTAAAAAACAGTATCTTTAGTGCCTGTTTTCCGACTGTATAACCCTGTAGCATTAGTGAAGTAAATCAATTCATCATCTATCAAAAAATATTCGACTTTAGTATCTTCTAAATCTGGATATTTTTTCGACAACCCATTTTCAAATGTGTATAGGGATAGCGTTGGAGATACGGAATAGTATAACACATCTTTGTTATAATACACACTCCATATTGTATCACCTTTCGCTCCAATAAACGTTGCTTTGTCACTTACAGCGTCATACTTGTATAAACCAGCGCCTCCTATATAAACATCTTGGGAATTTCTGTCTACTGATTGAGCGAATCCATAAGATACTCCTTTTATATTTTTAAATTCCTTAGTATCTAAGTTAAGTCTGGCGGTAGTGGATACATACTGTGGAAGCTCGTGGCGAAAGTATACTATGTTGGATTTTTGATCAACAGCCAATAAAGCTGGTGACTTAAGATTTTCGTGTAATATTTCTTGCTTATGGCACACGCCATTAACAGTTACACCATCACAATTCTCTCTTTTGATGACTCCTGCTTGAATTGTAAGGAGACCAGACAGGATCAATATGAGCTTCATTTTGGTCTGTAAAATAAAAAGATAGATAGATAGATAACACTTTATTGCACACCAAAATATACAATTACAAAAACAGACCATGTTTATAATATTTTCTAGGCAATACAACAGGCGGCCTTATCGCTCAAAGCGATCTCTTCCAGGCAACCTAAATAACAGAGATTGAATCAGGCGAAATAGGAAGATATTTACAATAAGAATAAAATGTATTTGCAGATATCATTAAAAGAAAGATTTAGCAACGTAAATGATTAGAACAGTTGTAACGGATCCACTATGCTTATGATTTTTAACTTTAAATTATAATTCATTTACGTACTCTTTTAGCTTTTGTACTCAATAGAAAACAACTAAGAAACATTACAAGTTTAAAAATAAAAACTAAGAATCTGTATAATAAAATTGAAAAAAAATAATAATTAAATACTTCAAAACACATTCAACGCTTAGAGAAATGACGAGAGGAATATTTGAGTATAATTTGATCAGAATCTTATAGTAACATGGTTAAGGCACATAATTGCATTTGCAGCATAGATCGATTGATCGATAATTTCTCAATCATATTTAATGAACACCCTTAAACTAAAGTTAATTAGGTCTATTTTACAGATATGTGTAAGCAATCAATGATCGCTGAAAGGGGGCGGTCCAAATAATGAAGGAACACCCCGTTATTGGAAGTGGTGGTGGCAGGATTTTTGAGAATAAAAACCAGGGACACGGTCATTTAAAGGAGGTACGACAGGGACCGTTTTCGGGAGGTACGACCGGGACCGTTTTCGGGAAGTCGACCTGGAAGTACGATCGGGAGAGAGTTTTCCGAGAGAGTTTCGGGAGGTTTCTCTGAAATCAAGATTCGAATCGTGATCGCTCGGAGATCATTCGAATAATTTTGAGAGACTTTCTACGAGGATTCACGAAGGTTCCTGGATAGACTTTTACAGACTTTTGGGGTGACTCTGACAGATTTTCAGACAGACTTACACAGGGACTTTCGTGAAGAATTTGAGACTGTCTTTCAAAACGTGAAATTCTCGGGTTTTGCTAGAAGATTTGACAGTTGTATCATCGGTCGTTCAGAGGTCGACGCCTCGCTGTCAAGTCTGAGATCCATCGGGCTTTTAATACTGGATCACGCGGTCGAAATATAGCTCCGGTTCCCGTTGAGCTACGCGAACGAAGTCGAAGTGTAGTAATTTATTATTTAAATTTTGATATCAAATTAGCACTAGATTAATAGCAGTTTTGAGTCAATTCAATTAATTAAATTAATAATAACCGATAAATAATTTGCGTAATAGAATTATGTAGGTGTCAAAGTGTTAGAAATTAGTATTCCGAACTGATAGTCCGATCTGTGCGGAGATCGATAGATTAGAAGTGGTCCTAGTTAGGCGCATTCCAACCATCGAGGTCCTGAAATAATAGTAGCGGTTTCGTGAGTAATAGGGTCCCCGTTTAATGACGAGGACTTGCATGTTAGTCCTAGTGCTTATAGTTGGTTATTATTATATAGGTGGCTGAATAGAGTTCAATTGAAATCCACGAATTTATTTGATGTACGTAATTTTCATACTATAATTCCACATTAGGTGTATTAAAAATATATTCTATAATGATTTACGCAGCGGTAAATGACGTTAACTACTTATTTAAAGCACTAAGATCAGGTATTATACGTATTTTCAATATCATTGATCGAACTATATAATATTGGTTCAATAAGTCTACGGGGCGCCATTAATAAAACGATAAATACGGAGATACAAGTCTTAGTCTCCTATCGAAACCATTTAATATCATACGAATTATAGTAGCGTTTATATAATACTTATTATGATAGCGAATCCCCTGGCTTTAAAGCAAGGATAGCGAAAGCAACTGGAATTAACGCTTTAATTGATGATGATAACATATAATACAGGATTTCATAGTACGAGACATTATATAAATGTTCAATACTTATAATATCAACAATTATATTAATGAAGTTCACATTTCAATCCTTGCACTTTACACAGATATCTTTAGTTCCACACAAGATACTATATACGTGTACAAGTATTATCATTTATAATAATTTTAGCAAAATCCATACCAGTTTAACTTGGATCAGGGTTAAATGCCCTACATATGCTTATTCTATTTTTGACATACAAGTTCTTGTTTAGTCATTTCGATGCAAGGCAGTGCTTGGCAAAATGGACAGATAGCTCGATTAGTTCTTGAGAATTGTACATCGTAGCTACGGTACATGATTCTTGCCTACCTGTGGGTACGATATTTATTATCGTAACATCCTCATTCACAGTTTGTGTTTTACACATAGGTCGTTCGCAAATGTCAATTAGACAAATGCGACGGAATGGGTTGTTACCCGGTAGTGCTTCGAGTCAGTGCTCTAACTGTCTTGTCTGCTTAAGTAAACGGCTCTTGCTGTCTAGTCTAGCTTGACTTGAACTGTATTGAGGTAGATATGACTCACCAATGGACTGTTAAATTCTGTCGGCACTGGATGCCTGCCTTTCTGTGTTGATTATCGTTGGAATTAACTCTGGTCCAAATGACTGTTTCAATTGATAGTTAATTTCCTTAAATTAAAAACACTTTAAAGGTAAGGCTATGCCAATGGTATCATATCATACCTTTCCTATCCTCATACTGGGAAATGAGCCAATATTTTATATCGTAAATAAATTATATAATACTTGTGTTCGTCAGCGGTGTATCTGCTTGAGCGCTAATGCAGCTTTACTTGTCTATCTATGGTCGATAATTCTATAATAGATTGTTGGCCTAGGCATAGTAACTCGCAGTGCACGTTCGAAATATCCGAACCGTCTGATCTGTACACAATGTATTTTTGAAAGCTGCATATTGGCACTTTCAACAAATTATTGTTAGTCATTTAAATGCTGATATGAAACGTTTGGTGAAACGCTCGTCTTCGTGGCCTATATCTCAAATCAATACATGCGTGACTAGTAAGTGCTTCCCACCTGAGTGCTATATTATCAATCACTCGGCGTCTAAATTCTATATACAGAAAGACAGCCTATTTATACTAGATAGCCTCGGGGGGCAGTATTGTAATACTGAGTACCGAAAGGACGCTATGTATTTTTGTAAGTTGCTTCGGCACTCTCAAAACCCTATTCTGGCCTCACACACACACAATAACCGAACTGGATTATCGGCGTAAATGACTCACATAATATTTAAAGAATATAATTTTTGCGATTGGTTCATCGACCAGTTCCTTTCTATCCTGAAGGTATAATAAAAAGTGATTGTGAGGGATCACTTCTTGACCCGGGTGGAAGGCATTTTGGGTTTATTATACCTTTTTATTAAATCTTCAATAAATAAATCCCTTTCCATAATTATATTACTACTTATTACTTTTCAAAATTCCCATAATTTATTATACTATTTTTATACTTATTAAACTTTTAGTTTATCATCGCTAAGATATCTCAAACATCTTATACATATAATAAATATATATATTATATACACATAAAGGTCTAATATAAATATCTAATCAATCAAATTCTTATAATTCATTTATTATAGTTATATATTTAAATGCCTAGTAGCCTGTATAGGAAAGTATTCTCTGCGGAAGAGGACTATTCTTTTACCCTGGTTTCATTAAAGGTAGACGAGTAGTTTAGTAAACCTAGAGGTAATCACAATCCGTTATTTATGCCGGGTACAAATTAACTTCTTAGATTTGGATGAATTACTTGTCCAGACAAATTGCCATAGAACTGAGTTACTACAATATTTATACACACAACGTAGGACTTTACCTATCACTAGAGATATTATCACAGCCAATCTAAATAAAGGAAATGCTATAATAGATTTCCTTATAATAATTATAAGGGCGAAAAATTTCAGAGTATCTATATATATATATACTCACCGCTCTTATGTACTTATATCATCCTTATGGGGTTATATAGAGACATTTAGTCTCTTTCTATTATTTATTTGGGGGGTCGTTACACAGTGGAACAGAAGAAAAACTTCGTGAACTAAGAAACATTCGGAACATCTGTAAGTAGTAAATTCGATTCTCATTTAAGGCCCCCGCTATGAAAATTATATTAGGTGTGAAATAACACAAGCTAAATTCAAAATGTTGTGCTTTTCCTTCTTTCAAACTACTCCAGTACTAGAGCGACCAGAACCAATAATATTCAAATCGGTGAAGCCGTTTTAGTTGATGAAAGTAATATAAATGATAATCTGTGTGTCATGTTAATGCTCCCTTTAGTTTGCTTCATTAAGTTAATATATTTTATGTGTATCGTATTTAGACAAAAACCTCTCCTACATTAGCTTTGTCACCCAGATGAGGTTCAGTAAAACTACTTTCGTGTTTATGTCCGATGCTCTACTTGATATTACTTATATGATTTTAATTAATATGTTTGTGAGTGTGTTTTCTAAACGATAAATAGTTATCTGTCTGTTTGTATGTCTTGTTTCTTTTCTTGTAACCGCCCTTATGTGGCCAGTCTCGCCGCGCACGTGCACATGTACTGAGTGAACTTCCGTCGTGCGTCGAAGCTGACACATACAAGTTTTGTTTTTAATAGGCAATTAACTATCGCACGTAGATATGGTAGTGGCGTATTAAGCTTTACAAGCAGCCTACGTGCATCAGATTCGTTATGAATGTTTCATTTCCCAAAACACTTTTTTCTTTTTATTGTTCCTGTCAAAAAATTGGATCGATATTGCATCTTTATAAGCTTTAATTATTGATTATTAGATGTAATTTTTGAAAAGAGGAAAAAATACGTCTTTTATTTTACATATCTATATTTGGAATCTCATTTTAAATACGTTGACAAATAATAAAAAAAGCAACTTATCAAACACAAGGGAATAAAACATGAAGTTTCTATTCCGAACAGTTCCGTAGCCATTTTTGCATAAAAAGTTCGCATGTGTAATCAGATTGTCTGTCTGTCTATATCATAGTTATTTCTGTCAGTAAGTACTGGGTCTACATGAATGAAATTTGAATGGAAGTTGTAGTCTATTGAGCACTACAAAGTTAGGCAGTGAAATTCCTAAAGAAGTAAAGGTTAATAGTGTCCGCCGTACACGTAACTAAGGGATGAAATTTAATTTATCAATTTGTCGTAATAATAAACAACACTTACCACGTCGAACAGGCCAAGCGATAACTAATTTGACAAATGAACTAATGTTTTCGATCGTTATATATATATAAAAGTCTTGAGTCGCGACTAGGAAAACCCGTGGAGACTACTAATAAATTAACCTTTTAAAGGCTTTAATACCAGTTTTCTATATCTAATAATTCATTTAATTTATCTATATTCATATCATTTTAGACACTACCAAGGCAAATGCCTTAGTAGTGTCTAAATTTTTACATACGCTCCGTACAATGTCAATTTACTACCAGGTTTTCAAGTCTGCTATTACTATAATATCGGAATATTCGATTAAACTAGCGTCATAATGCTTTGGCATACGAAACCGGCTGTTACTGTGCCACTATGACGCCAGTAAACGATCTTTCCGACAATTGCAAGGCAATACCAGGGGTCCAATAATATGCAAATGATTGGACAGCAAGATGAAGAATTCCGACATGATACGTTTTAGTAGTTGTTAAATGTTTAATATATCTGTATGATTATTGATCAGGACATAGGCCGATAAATAAGGAAAGCTTTCCACAAACTATATTAAAAATACTTACTGAATTATAAAGCGTTTCTAGTTGAATTTTCAATTTTTAGTCTGGCGGGGTAAATACAATATAATTCAATCGTTGTAATCAGGACAATTGAAAAATGATGAACGCAAAATCTATAAGTAAAGAAATGACTATAAAGGCTGGCCAAAATGGTGAAAACAGTAGGGGTGCCACTTTTAAAAATTTGTCTACACTCTAGCAACTCCAAAGTGTTATTACTTACTAGTAGTTTTTAGTATTACGTAAGACATCATGCAAGTATGTATTTGCTATATTTACAACATATGCATTTTGTCAACATAACCTATGATGTTTACTTTAATAATAATGACTATAATTTTGTAAATAAGAATTTGAACACCTTAACAAAACAGTTGTTTGATTAAAATATGCTAACCGAACCATTGAAACCTGCGGTGGCGGTTTCTTAGTAAATAAATTCCAACTAAGTCGAAATGATTTTTGATTTAAAATCCATTAGACCGTAAAATTTAAAAAACACTGCTCGTCCTATACTTAGTACCTTTATATCGGTATTAGATAAGATAGAATATGGCTAAAAGAGTAAAAGTTAGTTTAGATGTAATCTAAGATAAAGCACACTTACCTAGAAGGTACTTATTCACACAGGACTATGAGTTTCGCTCTTTTACGGTGCGCATAATGAAGGTGGACGTAGAGGGATTTATTCGTAAAGTTGGAATATTCACCATATATCGGTGTCGCATGCCGGCCGGTGCGTCTGTTTGTCCAATAATGGAATGGAGATAGCGGGATTAGATCGAAGAGCGCTGTTGCACATTGTCCAACGTGTATCCGATAGAAAACCGACAAGCTGGCAACCCTGCGTCGATGTTCGAGACCTAGAGTATTGTCATCAAAAAACTGTTGTCAAAATTATTAATATATTATTTTTTGCTTAGTGATTTGTTTGTCATGTAAAATTATTATGGCATTCAATTTATATATATATTTATTATTTGAAATCAATTTCATAAGGCAAAATGTATTGGAACCTGCAAAAAACACATATGAACACATACCTTTCTAGCTTTAAATTCTTATTTTATTCTGTTCTAAAACATTTTTCATTCAAAATATTGTTGAAGCTCTATTATGATGAAGATGTGATCATCTAATTAAAAAAAGCACGAAGGGACCCATGACTATAAAATCTAGTGTATCAGGAAAGGAAAGGAAGAGGAAGGATTAAATAAATAAAAAACTCCAATCTTTTTAAAATTTTCCATTTCATATGTCAAAAGTTAAAGCGGAAGAGTTCCTTAGTTCCACTCCACTCCATACATTTCTTTGTTCCACATTTGTTATGTTGGCGAGATAATTAGGTGTTAGGTTATCATTGTTTTTTCTATTAAAATATTAATTAATATTTAATCTAAATTGTGAGATAAATTAATTATTTTTATTTAGTTGAAAGATATACCAATTTGTTTTTTATAAGCACTTGGACGATTTATATGTATGCATAATAAAATATGTACATGAAGAAAATTATGAGCATTAATTTTCGTTTTCCAGTCAAACTCCTACGAAGTCGGATATCCGCTGAAAGCCGCTCATTCTGAGATGGACTATAACCGCAGGGAGAGCTCTAATGGGAACGTTGTCAGAAGAAAGCACCACCAACAAACCGTACACATATCACCCGATATACTTTAAAGCCACCGTAGTACCGTATGAAAATTCCGCAAAGTACTTAGGCATGATACTTGAGGCTAAACTGCGCTGGAAGGCTTACGTGAAAAAGAAACGCGAGGAACTGGTTACTTGGAAAACATTCGAAGTTGTCAGTACCTAAAAACTGTTTCATTACAAACAAGTCCTGGTGCCAGTTTGGGCATATAGCGTACAGTTGTGGAGCTGTACCCAAGAAGTAATATAGGAATCCATACAACGCTTCCAAAATAAAGTACTAACATTGTAAACGCGTCTTCGTACGTTTAATCGGTCGACCTTCATCGGGACCTGAAAGTGGAGTTTGCCTTCAGCATTATTATTAAATACGCGAAAGCCCACGAGCATCGGTTTCATTATGATGCGAACGTCAAGGAGATCCAGCTCCTCGACAAGACAGACAAAACAAGAAGAAGACTCAAAGGGACAAAACCATTTGAACTAGTACTATAAACAAAACAAAAGCATAGTGTAGTTTTTTATGTTAATAAAGAACACATGAACAAAGTGTCTTCGTCTTAATAGAGACTGTTCGGGCTATGGCTAGCCCAGCGGACTGTAAGTATAGGCAAGTTCCTGCTTGTCGGAATCCGTTGTTTGAATTTCCTGGCAACATATAATATACTTATGGTCTATCACTTACTGTAGAAGTGGAAGTTTGGGCCGGTCTCTGAATTATCACTCCCGAAGAACACGCACGCGTCGCGGTTCACCACTGTCCTTGAGAACACTCACCGGTACCGATTATCACCAACTGTTCTTGGAATCACACCAGTTATTATCCGATATAATATATTTAACCGAAATAGATGCACGTGTTATCACCGTCTTATTAGCTCCGCCGGAAAGTGACAGGTCTTTACTCGATCAAGGTCACGGATGCAGTGTGCGGCGCCCCGCGCGCCGGCACTTATATCGACGCTACTTAGACCGTATATTATGTTGCATGAACAGAGACAATAAGAAAAGTGTTAATGGATAATTTCTTAGTATGAATACTGCAATCGAGCATGGGTCCAGCTGCCCGATGGAAGATCACAGATCGGGAAGAAGAAAGAAGGAAGGAAAATCATTTATTCCGTTTTAAAACACAAAGCGGCACACATTGAGAAATATGTAGTTATAAAATGTTTATTAAACTATGTATATAGCGAAACAATATGTTTCGCGATTGTACCAAATAGGTGTAGTTTAGCAACTCAGCAACCGCATCCTGAAACCGACGAGTATGGCACTGTTATATATTTAAATATATAGTACCTAATATATATAATAGAGTTAAAACTCAAGCTCTAGGGGTGGAATTGATAAATGACTTAACGTCGCAAGTAGCTTCAACGAACCTGCAGCCTACCTCTCGACACCCCTTTGCCGCTCACACCCATGTTACCCCTGTCTTTTATAGCATTTTTGGGGCTCATGCAGGGGGTGGCGAGTCGCCGTCTGCCCATTTTTCCATTGCGACGGGCAGACGCCACAGTCTCTATATTTCCAGACCCCTAGTACCACTGGCAGTTCACCCCAATTGTTTGTTTGGATTGTTCTCATTTCCCACAAGTCCTACACTGACCGGAGCTTGTCCTTGGGTGCATTATATATGGGTGCATAGCATACGCTGTATACAGGGATAATCGCCGGTTACTATCACGCCACATTAACATTAAATTTGTCAAGGGGCCTTTACGCGTTGCCCTTTCTAAAGCCCCATGCAAGCCCTCCAAAAGTACGGGCCATCTAATGGCCCGTGGTCTTCAAAAACTGAAGGCGAATACGGCGTTCAACATTCATTGATGCATAGACACCGCTTTCAGCATCTGTAGTAGAACACGGCCTAACTAGTTATAATTTGACATCAACACCACATCGATGAGCCCTATCTATAAGGGCCAAGGTACTACTACAGGTATGTTCGTTATTATGGATACATCGATTTATTTATATATTTGCCACTTGTCCGTTGCGATTCGTTTTTCCACTTGTGCGTTGCGATTCGTTTTCCCACTTATCCGTTGCTATTCGTTTTTCCACTTGTCCGTTGCAATTCGTTTTTCCACTTGTCCGTTGAAGTTTTTTTTATTGCGGAGCTCGAAAAAAAGAACATCCAGACAGACAATCAAAATTCTAAAAATTGCATTTTCTGAACCTCCTGTTCCGAATTGTCCGTCCTGATTTTTTTCACATTTTTATTTTGACACTACAAACAGACACTCCAATTTTGTTTATCTGTATAGATTGACTAGCTTCTGGACGCGACTTTGTCCGCGTGGAATAGTAAAAAAAAATAGTTTATAAAAAAAACCCCGGTTTTTAAAACATTCTTCATTGGTGCTTCGCTCTATTAGTCTTAGCGTGATGATATATAGCCTACAGCCAAGCGTTTGATTCATACAATGTAACGATTTATGGGAGCTGTGTCTTGTCATCGCAGCGGACAACGCACTAAACGCGGGAACGCATACACAGTGAATACTACTCTCTGCCATCTGAAGTATTATTTAATCACTGCCTTCGTTGCTACAATTTGATCCATACGTACATTTGATTCATAATATGTAAAGAAGATTGTATCTATGTAACTGAACCATATTATAAACTACTATACTAATCTATCAAATCAGTTTGTAATAACAGCGAAACTAATGTGAACTTCCGCCATATGTGGAAATGATCAACATGTATGTTAGTTAAGGATTCTCCTTTGAGGATTGCATGTGGGTTTACGAATAATTTGGGTTTCATTCAAACATTAAACGTCTATTAATTAGTCTATTAGTCCCTTTATCTGACTATTTATTCACTTTTCTTGTCATTAGTGGAAATTTGATAAAACTTGTATAGAAATTTATTTTAATCTTTTTGTAAGTAACATGTTTTGTTACGGTAGGGTAGAGATTTTTATTTCGTACTAGCTGACCCGGCAAACTTCGTATCGCCTCAGGATCAATAAATAAAAAACGACGATTTCTGAACGACGCGACGAAAATCAAACGTTTGACATTGAAAACAAAAAATAGGAAAAGAGTCACTTTTAAATTTACTTTGATTTCTGAACGACTTTCATCATCAACTGTTTGACAGGAATAGTTTCTAAGGAAAGCGAAATTGTTGTATTTACTGTGTCCAAAATGCTCGTGATGAAATAAAAAGAAAAAAAAGGTATCACTGCAGCGCGATTTTTTTTTATTATTTAACACCTGTAGGTGACAGTTTGTGCTGGTTCGATAATGTACAAAGTTTTTACGATTATTATGGCGAAATAAAAGCGATGATGGCGTGCGCAATGGATTTCAATAAAGACAAGGAAACGAAGCGAAAATGGCCGCGGACCGTCTCACACGCAGCAAGCTTCAGACCGCGCTCTGTATAAATGTGCGCCTTCGCACGCATCACTCATTTTACCATGCCATAAATTATTAATTATAATTACATCGCTCACAACACCCTTAATAGTTATTTTGGTTCGTGTGTGTGACCTTAATTTAGAGATTTTAGTGTTGAGGTGAGCTTCGAATAACTTATTATATTAATTTATTCTATTTTTAATACTAAACTAATGTAGAGTGAATCTGTTACATGCTGACAGCGCGAAGTTTAATTTAATAAAAACTGCGACCCCAGCATAATGTCCCAACAATGCTTGTAAAAATAAACTACGAAATAATTGCCTCTTGTTTTATGACTGCTTTAGTTTGAGAAAGAGTTTCCTCACTAGCCATTATTTCAAGAATCTTTCATATAACTTCGTTTGTTTCATTCCAAGAGCATTATTTCCTTTTATTAACAACCTTTGAGTAAAGGGAATCAGTTTTCTTTTGAAAACTATAGTAGCTTATTAAAAGAGCTCCTTTGCCGGTGAATTCAGTGCGTGCTTTTATATAGTGCACGGAATGGTAGTGTTACGAGCTACAGGACTCGAATTAATATGCCGTTGGAATTACTATAGAGTGTATTAGAACTGTACAAACATGTATAACACAGGTACAAATATAACTAGACACTGTGTAAACTGCACGACTAAATAACACGCGTAAATTCCGTCACTATATCCCTAATCGAAAGTACTACACACGTCTTGCTAGTATCGTAATCGTCGGTTGACTGCCCCACCCCTCCGTCCGGGCATTGTTTTATACTTAACTGTATAATACCGACAAAGGGGACGCGTTCACTGAGTTAATCAGCACATCTGGCGAGCTTCGACGCAATGCAATAAAAACAAGGATTAGCTTGACACTAATAACAGTAATAAAATAAGTACAATAACAATAGGATGTTTTTAGATTTTAAACACGAAGTAAACAAAAGAACTCCGAATGCAGGAAAGGCAAAAAACTGCGTATTACGACACCCAGGTTTTCTTTGTCGGTATATAACAGTAGGTTCACATTCAATATCAAATTTATTTATTTGCTTAAAATATACTTTAAAGGGTGTTAATCAGTTATGATTATTGGCATGCTCTCTTAAGGAAGACTGGAACCTGATCACTTATATCCCGATTCAGAACTTAGGATATTTTTTATCCCAATCAATATCATTTAAAAGTACATTCACAAAAATCTTCTATTAACCATTAAAATAATTTTTAAACGCCCTAATAACGTTTATAAGCAATTATTTTCAAACCACAATGGGCTGACACCGCCCTCAGAAAAGGTCACTGAGAAGAAAACCCAACGATTCCGTATCTTATGACAACGTCAGCCGCAGATATATACCCTTTTTGATAATATTTCGGTGGAAATGATTGAATTCAGCTTTCGTTTATGTGGTTTCTGCAACTCAACGACGAAGCGCCTATTTTGTATGAAAGGGTGGATAAGTGATTATATCATGTAGCCCAACTCCTCCAGAAAGTGTAGTACTATGTTTGTTTGTTTTTATTATGTCGAGTTGAAGGTAACCTTTTAAGACAATACCACCACATATTTGTTCTCGAACTGTCATAACGGCTAATTAGGAAGCCCCACAAATTTGTGGTCAAATATAGGCAATTGAAGCGAACGTTGAACTGATGCTTTCTCCCTCTAACTACATAGAATTTGTATTAGAGTAAAAGAGACGATATAATTCTCTTGGTTTTGGCGCGACAATATTGATGACAGCTGGCAACTTGTGGACAAGAATAATATAGCTTCTACAAGAGGGAAGCTATATTTGTAATTGTCTCATGTGTGCCATTTTTTCTCCTTAGGTGGTGGATAAAATAAACCGAAACAAGGGTCTTTTCGCTTTAAAAAACATATACCTTACCCAATAATATATTTTTATTTAAAATTCGACTTTTATAACTTGCCCTTTTCACAACTGACACTGGCAGTAAATGGTCGCTATACTTAAAGCGTGACCAATTGCCAAAACAAAAAGTAATATACTTATATATTAAATTTGGCACCTGGAAGGGGTTAAAATTAGTTATGTCATTAAAACGTTTAAACCTTTAGCAAGAAGCCACTTAGAAAGTAACACAGGACTCCAGATGAACCTAAATATATATCCCATGTTGGAAAGTATGCAAAATAAATATACTAGATTTTTATACCTAAGACTTTATGGTGTTAACCCATTTTTCCTTTGACGTGCTAAAGCGAGTGCGACTTCCAAGCGAGGACTACGATACGAGCAAAACGTACATTCGATAAGCTATATAGTGACGGACTTTGCGCGTGTTATTGAATTATACACTTTGTACTGATTGCGTCCAGTTATATTTGTACCTGTGTTATACGTGATTGTATAATTCTAATAAATTCTGTAGTAATTCCAACGGCATTTTAATTCAAGTCCAGCACACTCGTAACATTATGTATACTATTATCCCCGCAAATTGCTAATGCGCTGGAACCTTGTCAAATTAACATTCACGTGACGTCATTTGCAACTCGAAATGTACGCGTACTCGCCGATGCTAACAGTACTGAGTGTTCGGATACGCTTACGTCACCAAAATAAGCAACAGCAATTTGCGGGGATAATAGTCGCGACAACTTAAGAAAATATAACGTATTTCTTCTTCTTTATTTTACTTATCTAAGGAAGTTTTAAATAAAGAAATATTTAATGTAAAATCACTGAAACAAGCGTCCCTTTCGCGTACCTATGCAAATGGGGAGTGCGAGTTGGGAATGTTACGCCGCGGTTTCGTGCAATGAGTTTGATCATTTGCATAAATTCATTACACAAAGGCACCATCGCTTATCCTGAATTGAAGGAGGCGTTACTTAAACTTATTGTTTTACTGATTAAGGTGATTAAGAACGGATACAATCAAATTCGTAATGGCTTGATCATGCAAAAGGGACTTAAGAAAAATTATGAAAGAATGATTATAATTGTTTGTTAACATACTGTTACAACTTAACCCCCCGACAAAAACAAATTCCACCTGCATATCTGTAAAAACACATTTTATTACCTTTCGGCATTTGAACTAATTGTAATTCTTGTATGACCGTCTTCTTTTGTTTACTTATTTATTGGCATACGTTTCTAGAGAACAGCCCATTGTTTTACTGTACTCGTTAATGGCCGAATCATCAGCCAGGTGTTACGGATTACGTCGACCACGATACGGGCACATTTGTATTTATGAGGTATAAGACGACGGCATGGTGGGGAGAGGGAGCAGTCGAGCGAGAACCATGATCAATTCGAGACGTCTATACATTCGGGAATCTATTAATGACGGACTTTGCGCGTTTTATTAAATTACGACCTTCTGCATTACGTTTGGACTTGTTATATTCAGTTATATTTGTAGCCGTGTTATACGTGTTTGTATTGTTCTAATAAACTCTATAATATTTCTAACGGCATTTTAATTCGAGTCCCGCAACTCGTAACAATACATTAAATAAGAAAGAAAAAGGTGGATACTATTGACTTAAAATCGACGCACTACATAAATAGAGAAGACATACATAATACACTGTATTGACTCTGCATCGCTAGCTTCGCTTATAAGGCTTAAAAATTTCCTCCCTACTACTTCATACTTGATTATGCTGACGCCAGTTATCCCGGCCTTACGCCGTTTCACACGCTAGTCGAGTGCGCAGCATGGGTACCACAGAGATTTCTGTGCGGCAGTGATGTCTCAAAAGGAGGCCAGGGAACGAGATAGGGAGGGATGTGATGATTCTCAAGGGTGCCAACGTCAGTCGGGGTTCAGGAGGCGCAAATATACGCAAGATCTCCTCCCGCCATAATTCCGCTGCAGGGGCCCTCTAGCATCTAGGGAGCAGATGAGTCTTCACCCCTGTTCACGAAGTGAACTTGCCTTTCCCGGGGCATTCTCAAGCACTGATGCGCCAGGATCAGCGTGGGCTTAACTACGTTCTAAGTGTCACGCTCTTCCTGCCATAAGCGCGGGGCATAAGGGAGGAGGGTGGTTTTAGTGGAGTATCGAGTGTCTTTGAGTCTCCACACAAGCCGGCGATTTGACTCTGGTGCTCCATTCGTGGTCTCACCTCTCGTCTCTTTGGTCTAATCCCTAGTAAAGGACTCGGTAGTGTTGCGAAATGCATTTCCCCACCTCAAAAAAAATCAACTGAACAAGCTCAATCGACTTCAAAATGTCTGGATTCGGTCCGGTTGCGGAAATATGACCATGTTTCCAAATATCGTAAGAAGCTTTAATGGTTACTTGTTCGCCTTCTCTCTCTCTATTTGTACTACGTCCCTTTTGATCCTCGTACTCTTTATTCAAAGGAAAGTTTTGATTCGATCCTTTGCCCAAAATCCTCGGCTTCAGCGTGATGTACATTATGGATACTCCCTCAAGAGCTTTATCCATTTGTTTTGTTATAAATATTTGTAACATTATACGTTGAAATGGCTTAGAAAATTAAATTTTGCATACAAACGTTTTTCCTCGTTTGAAGTCCCTAAGGGGTTGAATTTCAAGCAATCACTTCTTAGCGCCATAAAACTAATTTGCATATTTAATTTAAACATTCTGCGTTGCCACGAATAAAGTTAATTGAAGTGATAACTTCTTATGGGAGGGTAAACCGCTTCGTTTGTTCGTTCGTTCGCTTCGTTCGCATTACGGCGCCAGTTTGTCTGGTTTCCCTTTCTCTCACGCATGCGACAGCGGTAAGCAGGTAAGTTATCACTTCTGTCGGGCGTCCCGAGATGCAAGAGTCTTTAGATCTGTGGCTGTGGCTCTCTTGTACTTCAGTGATTAAGGTATACGTATTGTATTCCAATGTCCTTGCCACAATTGTATATGTCGGCGCAAATACAACAATTAGCGTATAACAAAAACAATAAAAACATCGTTTAAAAAAACCGACTTCAAAAACTAAAAAACTTATTTCTAAAGCTATTATTATTAATATATATTATCTTAAACTTCTTAAAGTCGAAATTTTTAGGGGACCAATTGGAAGTTATTCCGCGTCGAACAAAAAAGGAATCGCGTAAATCGGATCATAAATCACGGAGTAATCACCGATTACATACATAAAAAAAAACAAAAAAAAAAATGATCCCGACGAATTGAGAATCTCCTCCTTTTTTTGAAGTCTGTTAAAAACAACATAATACGCATTTAGTAAAAACCTGTTATTTTAACGTTAGGAACAAACACTTGACAATTTTATTTATCTGTATAAAATATAATACATACCTCGATAATATCAGCAAGAGCAAAAAAGTTCCTGAAACAAAAGAAAAAAATATATTTTAGTACTTACTATTGTAACGTCGAAAAGTAGAGGCAGGGAGTATTCACTGAATGAGAGTGCTGATGTGAACTGAAGTGAACTCATTTATTAAGTAAACGGTTATCTTAACTACAAATATTAACAAGTTGTACTGCTGGTACAATAGATAGCACATTGTGTGAGCGGGACGGATCATGTGCAAGCGAGATAGAGCAACTATTATGTGTGCGCTCCCACGTTGCGCTAGTCAGTAGTTCGTCGTCCGCTGCGACGACTAGACGTACGCAGCTACCATACTATAATACCTTAGATAGATAGATAACACCTAATTACTCTCAAATATACAATACTGTATATAACACATGTCTTGTTTTCATAATCACTCTTTTACCGTCCAGGCTGTGCGTCTCTGGATCGATCTACCTACTGCTATAAGACAAGCCAATCCTTACAGTACTTTAAAAAGCATTACTTTTCAGTAGATACCCCCATAACAGGGTATTAAACCCCATATAAACAATGTTTAAATAAAAGAGCAAGTGTTCAAATGCCATGATATTGTTATGACCTGAATGCCGACAAAAGACAAATTCACACCGGCGTACCTGTAGATATTTTATTACCTTTTATTCATTTGGATTTCTTTTGTTTACTTTGTGTTTAAACATATTTATAGGCAAAATAATTTGCTACAAATTATGACTATACATTTTTTGTAAGACGCATAGTTTCCGAGATATCGCGAAAAAAGTGTTTTCACCACTTTTTCCAAGATGGCGGCCGGGGGACAAGGGTGGCGACCGCACAAACTTGAGGTTAAGCTTCTATTGACCCCCCACACATGTCCCAAAAATAAAATTGCGTCCTCTAAGAAATGCAAAGCTCATGTAATATTTCAATGGACTACTAGGCGACTTCAACGTTTTGAAAAATTATAAGAAGTATGTCCGTAGATTAGACTGTCAACTATCCTATTACACGTTGTAGAATTGTATAGAAATGAACTCCAAAGGAAATCGTATTCTTACATTTTAATGATATCCGGGCGGGCATGTTGATATGACATATGAATGGCCCTGCATCAAATAATCTCTTTCACGAGACGTGGATGGTTTTAAAAGGAAATATTGGTCAAGTAGCTATTGGACTATATAATATATTGTTACATGCCGACAAAAGTAAATGCAAACCTCCCTGCCATAAAGGACAGTTTATTACCTTCCCGTTATGGCTATAAACATCGGCTTTGGTCTTCAAAATACAGGCCTCGCCTAGTTTGGGAGCAGCAGGTAATATAAATAACGTAATATAAAATAAATTTGAAATACGTAGTCTTTGAATGCGCCCAAGTAATATTCCATCGAAATAACGAAGTCACTAGTTAATTCGGTTCGCACCGTCTCGTCCTGGGGTGGATTCGTGCGAAATCTGCCGCGATTTAAATATCCGATCACGTACTCAAGATGCTGGTGCTATCCACTAAATAAATTGAAGAGTCGGGTGCAAGAGGTCTGACTTTAACCGAACAAAATATTTTATTTATATTGTAGATAGGTCTTTCTGTTAGTTTTTTTATTTATTTTTTATTGCAGGAGTTCAACAGACAGGCAGACGGCCCACTTGATGAAAAGCGGTTATAATCCCCTATGGACATTTCTAACACCAAAGGTTACTACAAATGCGCTGCTGCTATCTTAAGGGAGACTGGAACCTGGTCAGTAATGCCGGAACACAACTCAAGGTTGTTATGGCGACATATTTTAGACCAGGGGTGGTAGCCACCTAGTCGGGCAAATGCCCAACCACCTGGCTGTGGGTAGTTTTGTCGCCTATCACGATAGGCCACCTGTCCGCAGGAAATTGTATTCTTTCTCCGTTCCTGCACGGATATAGATAGTGTAGTATATACGCGGATAGTAGCGAATCTTATTTTCCATAGAAGGTACACTTAAAATTAGGCTGATGATTTGATAGTTTTGATTCCCTCGGGTCTCCGATCCCAGTAGCCTTTCTCTCGGTCTTCATATTAACCGTCATCAGCTAGTCTATTATTGTTGTCCATTGGCTAGCATCGCTCATGACAAAAATTTACCTGATATAAAGCCGTCTTGGGAGTTTCTTACAACTCCCCCAGTAAAGCTATAATCTTCGAACCAACAGCCTAAAGTCAAGTCAATATAAGAAAGGCTCATGATCAGTCAATTTGCGATAACGCGACCTGCTACAGGTAGAAGGGCATACTCTATTGCCGACCTCCTAAGGCTTGAACGGTATACAGTATAGTTAGGTTTAGGCCCAAAGCCTGCCCTTACAATCGTGTTAGAATGGTTGCTTTCGTCTACAAAAGCATATAAGCCAGTGAACGAATATTCCAACACTATTGTAATTCATACTTAGGGCCTTGTTCTTTTGCATAGTAGTGAAGGCCGGTGTGTGCTGGAGTGATAGCAGTTGTGAACAAAATTCTTATGTGCTCGTATCGTGTAACAAAAAGTTTTAATTTTTTTTCCATATCACTATTACTAACTAAAATTTACAAAAACGTAACGTTTATCAGCTTGTTTGTTGTGCGTATCTTATTTTATGGACATTTGGAAAATTAACGGAGCTAAATTCGAGCATTTAAATGTCAGTGATCTAAAAGCGGCCCCTGTCCAGATCCATATTGTGAATCTGACATGTCCCTAGTCTACAGGCGCAAAATAATGCACAGAATTCGTCAAAGAGAACAAATTTTAGCAACCATGAGACGAATGCTCGTTCCCAGTTAAACGTAGGTAACGTAACATTGGTCGTTTCGTAACACTTCAATATCGCTGTCTAAATGAGACCTCTTAAAACCGAATACCTGCTGAATTATAAATAAACTAACGCACTTTGTACTGAATATCCAATCCGTGTTATATACAAGAGAATAAGATCGAAGTGCTCCCATTTAAAACGCTCGGATTCTGTGTGTACACTTGGCTAGTGTAAATAATTTATTTTTTACTTTAAAGGTTATTAATATTAGATTGTTTCATAAGAGGTCAAAGTGACCTATTTAGGCAAGATAAAGTTTGAAACACGAGCGTAGCAAAGACGCGAATAGTTCGAGTGTCTAAATAGGCTTTTTTATGTTTGCTAATAAGCAAACTGGCAAACGGACCACCTGGTGATAAGTGGCTACCGTTGCCCATGAATATCTGCAACACTAAGGGAGCCGATGCGTTGCCTACCTAGTTGAGACTAGGCATCTGTTCACGCCCTTTTTAAGAGCCCCCCATATAGAAGCGCTCTGGGAAGACCGCGGGAGGGAGATCATAACTTGAACACATATGGCATGAAGCGTCCGCCACGTACCGTGGGATGTGGACTTCCAAGTGTCTAGGAAGTGTGGATGAACACGGCGAGTGATGCGATGGTAGAAGGGCGACGTAGGGAGAAAATGAAATAGCTCATCAGAGCACACCCCGTCGTACAGACGGTAGAACACGCTTAGAGCGCCAATGTCTCTTCTATGTCTGAGAGACTCTAAGCCGTCTGTAATTTTGGGTTAATCGACAATCCGGACTACTCGGCGCTGCAACTTTTCACCCGAGGTTAACACTTTTCATTTCGAATATGAGGAAAGTAATAACAAGTGTTTAGTTAAACAAACAACTTCTCTAAAGAAATTACGGGTTAAATCCACATTTAAAAATTAAATTAAATTCTATTCTATTATATTTTGTTGGACAATAGCTCCAACGTTTTAATGTGCTTTAATTTTGCTAATGTCGGAGTGACTTTGGGTTTGGGAGTGACTATATAAAAATGACAGGTGTTGGGTGATCAGAAATTAATTTAAAATGACAACTGAGCGGTGGAGACCGTTTTCTGATGACCTGAAGAGAACACAAAACATTAATTGTATTAGTCTTAACTAGGTTATAATAAATATTATTAGTATATAAAAATTTACATAAAGTACATATGTATTTAGAATGGACAAGAGTTAACAGAATAATAAAACTACGTTTTAACAGTTTTAAGCGCGGTAATTTATTTTGTTTAGGTTTATCCGACGTTTCAGCCGCTTTTCAGTTCCTTCCACTCATTTTAATATTATATAAAAAAAATTTTTTAGAACTAGGCATGTTTGCTGAAGAGTTTCTTGCGCCGCTTCTTCTCTTCAAGCCACACAACATGTTGTGAAGCGGTGGTAAATTAGATTAGGCTCCCATAGAGTAAATAATATCCATACACAAAATTAAAACTAAATAATTAAAATGAACAAGTTGGCGGTAGGCTGAATAAAAACTTTGACAATACACGTTTGACGAATGTCATCTTTGTCTTCCGTGACCACGGCAACTGAAAAGCGGCCGAAACGTCGGATAAACCTAAATAAAATAAATTACCGCGCTTAAAACCGTTAAAACGTAGTTTTATTATGTGTACAAGTCACGAAAACTTAAGAAAATATTAAGAGTTAACAGGTAAGGGACATTCACAGGACGATCACAATTTGAAGGTAAAATGTCATAAATATGGGTAGTAATTTTGGGCAATGAAAAAATATATGCTACATTGTTCCTTCGTCTAGACCACATTCACACAATGAGTAATCTCGTATCCTTAGTTTCGCTAACAATATATTTAAATCCGATGAACTCGTTTAATACGTCATACATGTGAAACGTCAAGTAAGTTTCTTTTTCAAATTCCTCCTAACATCATCCCATTATCGGACGACAAGACGCTCTGGTCTACGCTAACGCCAACAGTGGAAACACTATCAGTGCGAATGATGCGTTTTGCCTCCACGTTCCTTCTGTGTACGGCAGAACTGTAGAATGCGCTGCCAGAGTCTGTGTTTCATAGTTATCTAGGTAAGCGTGCATCTAACACAGTGGTTCCCAAACTTATTTTGTATACTGCCCACTTTGAGAATGAGTTATTTTTTAGCGCCCCATTCTTTCACCTACTTAATACCACTATAACGTCAAATTAAACTAATTGGTTATTGTGAAGTTTATTAGCGGAGATTAAACATTCATAACGAGACTTTTACTATAGCCCGCAACTCCTAAGCGCAGTAGGTTAGGTACCACAATCCTGGGTACAATTTCGGAGTCGATTTTTGTAGCCAAAATTCTTGGTAGCCGTTTTTGAATTCATTTATTCCATAAAACAGAAAAGATATATGAACTACGCGGAGAAAAATATCAAACCAAGTTTGAGCTATCTTTTAATTAACATTAGTCGATGTTCACAAGTTATAGTCGAAAGTCGAGAGTTCAGTCCGTATCTAAGAGTCCTGTTAACAACATGAAATTACAAATCGCCCCCCAAGCCTCTACACAACGTCACCATTTTTTTTCTGGGTCTCTTACCGCCCCCCTTTAGGCCTGCAGCGCCCACAAGGGGCGTTGTTGCCCACTTTGGGAAAGGATGATCTAACATATCATCGTCTAATATTAGGTGTGATCGCGATCAAATGCGTACTTATTTATAATAAAAAAAACTTTTGTATTATGACTATCCTGTGGTGCAAAGTTTTAGATATGACATACCGTAAATATATATTTTTTTATCGCAGGAGTTCAGCAATCAGGCAGAAGGCCCACGTGATGAAAATCGGTTACCATCGTCTATGGATATTTGCAACACCCAAGGTGCTACAAATGCGCTGCTGCTCTCTTAACGGAGACTGGAACCTGGTAACTAATGCCAGAATACAACTGAAGGGTGTTATGGCGACATATTCTAGACCAGGGGTTTGTCGTTTCTTAAGATAGGCCGGTCGGCTGCATGAAATTGTCTTTTTTCTCCGTGCCTGCACGGATATAAAAATTAATAATATACATACATACATACAAACCAGCCGGCACGGAGTGGAGATCGCTAGAGCTAAGACTCAAGCTCCAGGGGTGGAAGTGATAAAACCAGCCGGCACGGAGTGGAGATCGCTAGAGCTAAGACCCAAGCTCCAGGGGTGGAAGTGATAAATGGCCTAATGTCGGAAGTAGCTTCGGTGAACCTGCAGCCCACCTCTCTACACCCCTTAGCCACTCACACCCATGTTGCCCCTGCCTTTTATGGCATTTTTAGGGGCCCATGCAGGGAGTGGCGAGTCACCGTCTGCCCATTTTTCCATGTTCCCTGAACATTGCGACGGGCAGACGTCATAGTCCCCATATTCCCAGACCGCTAGTACCACTAACAGTTCACCCCAATAGCCCGGTACTTTTTGTCCTCATTTCCCACAATAGTCCTACACTGGCCGGGGCTTGTCCTTGGGTGCATTATTATATGGCGTAGACAGGGATAATCGCCGGTCAGTGTCACGCCACATTTTCATTAAATTTGTCAAGGGGCCTCTACGTGTTGGCCTCCCCATGGCCCCACGCAAGCCCTCCAAAGGTCCGGGCCATTTTTGTGGCCCGTGGTCTTGAAAGACATATCAATAATTACATACTTAAACTACTTTACAAAATAAATTAATAAGATTAATATCCTCTCCATCAGTGTAATTAGGCAATAAATTTGTAGGAATATCAAGGCATATTCCATTAACAATAATAAGTCAAATTAATTCCCGAATTCGAGGTAAAACGGAAACGAGCAGTATATTTGACTGCCCAATCGCGTTCCAAATTATTGTTAAGACCGAGTTATGATTATGACTAATGAATCATAACAATTTTATAACATGTAATCGTTTCCGCAATAAATATTGACGTTTTCCATAATAACAGTAATTTTGAAGGGTTTCAGACATGAATCTCACAAGAGTAGGCCCAATAAAATTATTCTAGGGCTTGTAATAAACACGCAGAAATTTCTGCCTATAAATTCAATATATTGTTACGAGTGGGGACTCGAATTAAAATGCCTTTGGAATTATTATACAATTTAATAGAACTATACAAACACGTAAAACACAGGTACAAATATACCCGGACGCAACTAGTACAAAGTGCACGATTTAATCATACGCGCAAAGTCCGTCACTATATAGCTAATCGAATGTATGTCTTGCTCGTATCGTAATCCTCGCTTGACTGCCGATCTCTCCATTGGGCCGTTGCTACACCGATACAATATGGCTGCCAGCCCGCATAGATCCGATTTCTTTGAATCAGTTCGACACACCTGACAATACACAATGGACTGTTTTTCTAATTACAAATATTACAAAAATTTCACTTCAAAAATATAATTATATCATTATAATTATAAATATGAAACATATGTTGCTGGGGAGGTGTTGCGCCGTTTCTTCTTCTTGAAATAAATACATTCAGTATCATTTTCATTTCGTGCGCCTTTTACCTGTTTACTAGCTTCGCAATGAAAAAGAAATGAAGCTTAATGACCAAATAACTTGGAAATCAAGCCCGCATACCCTTTGTTGGGTTGTTTGTTTAAACCATTTATCCACTCTAGTTATTTGATTGAGATTAATTCGCGTGACCGTCGTGTCTAGGACAAGTTCAATAAAACGTGACCGTCAATAAAATGAAGTATAATCTGTGCTTATACAGCTATATTCACAAAAAACTGCAATTGTCAAAGATCCATAATAAAATGTTTTAACGGTTTTAAGGACGGTGTTCCGCGCAACTTCTGAGTGCATCGCAAGACAAACGAGACTGGGAAGATGTTTGGCCCGACAAATTTGTCTGGCTCATTGGAAAATATTTTACAATATTATTTTTGATAATATATTGTTATGAGCTACAGGACTTGAATTGAAATGCCGTTGGAATTACTATAGAATTTGTTAGAACTGTAACACGTATAAAACAGGTACAAATATAACTGGATACAACCAGTACAAAGTGCACGATTCAATAACACGCGCAAAGTCCGTCACTTTATAGCTTCTCGAATGTACACACGTCTTGCTAGTGTCGTAATCGTCGCTTGGCAGCCTTACCCCCTCGTTCGGGCATTGTTTTATACTAACTATACAATACAACACTCGACCGCGTGGACTGGATTTTTCCAAGAAAACGTAATTTGCACACGTGCGGCCATTAACCGAATACATTAACAATGGGCTATCGCATCTAATTGCAAATTTTAAACACAATGTAAACAAAAGAAGTCCAAATACGGAAAAGGTAATAAACCAAGTTTATGGCAGGCAGGTGTGCACTTTTTTTAGTTGGCATGTAACAATAAATAAAATTCAGATTTCCTAAAATGACGTAAGTTCCCACATTTTTTTAAAAGTGGCTGGCAAAAATTATGGCCCACAGGAAGTGTCTGGCAACTGTATACCTTTGCTTTTGATAATATCATATATAACATATGTAAAAACTAGCCTTGCTACTTTGACGTAGGTTAGCATGGTTTCTTTCCACCTTCCTCCCATACCTGTTACCTGAAAAACGGCCCGCTTTCAGCTTAGCGAGTATCTATTCCATTCTAAGTTTATGTTAAACTAACGATCTTAAAAATTTAATCTTTCCTAAAATCACGTAAGTCTGAGGTAACTGGCATCTTATTTATTTTTATTTTAGTCAAATAACAACATAAATAAAAAGTATTGCTAATTACAAACCTTAGCATATAGACTTGCTTGTGTGTTTGTGTGTGTGTGCGTGTGTGTGTGTGTGTGTGTGTGTGTGTATGTGTGTGTGTGTGTGTGTGTGTGTCAGTGTGTGGTTGATGATGAACATTGAAAAAAAATGAAATGAAAGGTGAAAATAAAAGATTCAAAAGAGAATTTACACAGTACGAAGGTTATGGTTGTTATATAGTTGTACTTGTAAATACAATCAAACTAGTAATTTCCTAATGAGTAAACATTTTTATTTAGAGAGTACTTATTATACTGCTATATGCAAATGTTTACTTCATAAATTACAAGGCAAGTTCATGAATATTCATATCTCGCTTCAACCAGTGTGGACGATAACGGAGTGCCTTGGAAAATTGTTTAAAACAACAAAGGAATGTTATGCTAGTTTATATACACTTAGGGAATTCCCACTTTGTAACAAACTAACTTATGCCTGTGACTTCATTAACGTTAAAAAGGATATATGTATGGCATGAAGAATCCTTAGAAATGTCGTATTAAATTTTTACTTGAATTATCTAATAATAAATACACGTAATTAACCATGTGAGCAACGCATTAAAATTGTCGCTGTCATTGTCGTTGACATGATTTGTTGGATGGTGGCGCCAATAATATCTACCCAATTGGAACGACATCTTTTGGGTTATATTCGCCTATCCCTCGAGAACCGTACTTTTTCCTGGATGAAAAGTACCCTGTATTATATTATTTCCTTGAAATTTGCTCTAATCAGTAAAAAAAATCACATTGGAATTCGAATTTTTGTTCCAATCTGCCTATTTTAAATAATTCCCAGAAAATGTCCCGCGGGATTCCCAGGATAGAAAGTAGTATTTAGTATTATAAGTCTAAGAATTTGGTGTCGATCAGTGAAAATTGCATGGAATTCGATAAAGTAGTTTTTACTTGAATCCCGAACAAACAGACAAGAAATCTAAAAAAATGCATCATGTTCTCCATCGTTTAGTGCATCCTTTCCCAAAGTGGGCGATAACGCCCCCTTGTGGGTGCTGCAGGCGTAAAGGGGGGCGGTAAGAGACCCAGAAAAAATGAGGGCGTTTAAACAGCATCAGATTCATCCTTCACGTTAGTTTTTTTTTTATAAGAATCGATTGTTTGTTTTATTTTGAATAAAAGATACTCTGTCTACTGAATACTATAAAGTTGCGTTTTAATAATTATTCTCATTGGCAGGCGTAGCCTGTAAGAGTTAACTTGAGACCTCAGCGCCGTTGTGTACTACCTACTGCGCTTAGGTCTCAAGTTAACTCTTGCGGGCTATAGTAAAAGTCTCGTTTAGAATGAATGTTTAATCTCCGCTCAATCATCTCATCAATCAAATCAATTAATTTAATTTGACGTTATAGTGGTTTTTAAGTAGCTGAAAATAAATGGAGGCGCTAAAAAATAATTTATTCTCAAAGTGGGCAGTAAACAAAATAAGTTTGGGAACCACTGGTTTAGTGTATCGCAGTTGTTTTTCTTAAATAGGTAGCTTTAATGTACAGACACGGCATTTTTAGGATTTTATAATATTATAGATATAATTATTAGGAATCTACATGTCTGTGCGTGAACACCAGGGTGCGTGTTCAGTGGAAAAACAATTTCATTTTCTAGCTTATCGTTGATTGGGGGGTAATTTAATTTAATATCCAAAGACAGGTCGTAGGTACGTACGTACGTATTCATATAATAATGAATCTGTGGACGTATTGTCTTTACGCATTCGACACTATCATAACGGTTAGAAGATTGCCGGGTCAGCGCGCACGCAGCCTCACGGCGGGGGAATCCAAGCACGACTGGCGCAGCGAGCAGTTTTAAGACATTTAACTGAGCTCGCATAACGGGACTTTTTTATCAAAATGTTGTTCAGTTTTGCGCACAATAAATCTTTCAACAAACTTCTTGACAAAACTATGATAAGTGCAATTCGATTCTCCCATTGACGATGATAGTCGCGTCTCGTTGCAATTACAGTTTCTTAATTTTTTGTCCCAATACTAATCAAATTTAGAGACAGTAATAAATTCTCCAATGTCGGTTAAAAGTCTGTGAATTTGAAACAAAAGTCCAAATGCACATTAGCACTGAAACAGTCGCCTTCAATAAAACCATCCGCGTTAAATCTGCACCAAGGAGCATTCCAATTGCAGTGGCCAGACTGAAAATTATTCGTGCAGAAATACATTCGGAGTCACCATTTAACGCTCCACTGGTTAAAGCCAAAATTGCTATCTGCAATTGGAACTTTCACGCTAAAATGTCGATATTAAGTTTTTGATGTTATGTGTATTTTACTGTAATCACCACTGCGTTTGGGTGACATTTAATTTTCAAATAATAACCTTATTATTGTGGTGACCGAGGTTAGAACTGCCCAGAAGCGTAAATCAGTTTTAGAACTTTTAGAAAGAACTAGAAATTTCTGGAAGGAAAAGACAAGGACGGATACATTTAGAAAAGGATAGACGATAAACGAAAGAAAGAGGTAGATAGATGTTAGAAAGAGACAGACGACGAAAGAAAGAAAGAGATAGATAGATGTTAGAAAGGAATAGATGTATAAACGAAAGTTCCCGAACTGAAGGTTCGGGAAAGAAAAGACAGAGATAGATAGATAGGTTCTAGAAAATTGTTCCGGGTATATAAACAGCGTAAGGCGTGCCTACCGGGCAGTTTAGAGTTGAGTTCAATCCAAGACGGTGAAGCGACATGTGCGATACTAAAGAGTTGGAAGAGAAAGCTAATAGAAGACAGAGACGAATTAAGTGGTGAATTTAGTGAGCAGTTTGGTGGACAGATACGCGAAGGAGGTGTGTAGCGTAGTTCGAGAGAGCAACCAGAACTGATAATATCGGAGGTGGTCTACGCAATATCGGCGAAGGTATTGAGGGTGTGATAACTTATCGCCGGGACTGTGCATCGTTGGTCGTGCGTATAGGGGCAAACCTGCAGAGAGGTACTGCGTGCGGCTGTGTAAGTCAATAAAAGCTTTTAGTTAAAAACTGGTGTTTTCTTGCAATCCATAGGTGCGTACCCTCGCTCGTACGTAACATTATATATCACAATATTGTGATCCATCATTTGCATACATACACCACATACACACGCACTCACACAAACAAGTTAACATCTGTTTTTAAAAAAATAATCTTAGAGACATAAATTGTTAAGTCAGTCACACATGTACTTGGTGTTCGCGATACAGGCCACTAGCCTAGTGCGGAACCCATGAAAGCATTTTTTTGTATATTTTTTGACAATAAATTGTTTTGAATTGAAATTTTCTGAACAAGATATTCAAGATAAATAGAATAGATAACACTTCATTGCTCACCAAATATACAATTACAAAAATGAACGATTACAATATTGTCATGTTAGAAATAGTAGCCGGCCTTATCGCTTTTAGTAATTTCTTCCAGACAACCTAATTTAAGGAATAGTTTAACCTAATGTGGCGATGTAGGATGTGTACATTATTAGGTGCAGATAAAATTCATGTTTTAACGACCTGGAGTTGTATTCCGGCGTTAGTGGCCGGGTTTCAACTCCAATAGCGAGCGGGAGTACTTTTGTTGTTACAAAAAGGCAATGGTAACCGCTTTCCATCAAGTGGGATGTCTGCCTGTGTGCTGAAATTACTAATCGCTTCGCTTTCCTCCCAAGGATTCAGTAACACTTCCCGGCTTATACGCTACAGTTCACTGAGTTAGCAACAGATACACCGATCAGTAGTCACTCACAGTTCGTCTAATGGGGACACAGCCTTAAAGCTAAAATGCAGAGTAATCTTAATAAAGGCGTTAAATGTCAGTGTTCGGACTGGAATGATGGGTGGACAGTTTTAAAATATTGTGTTTCAGTGATTTTACAAGTCAGTACGAATTTCCTTTGAAATTAATAGTATGTTTTATCTAATATTTATGTCTCAAGATGCTATGTCCTCAGGGCTTGAATCTTTCCAAATAGCTCTCAAAACGCCTAATTGACTAGTAAGGCGGTTCCCGGCCTCGAACAATGGATCCGTATAGCGATCCAGCACGATAACACAACCAGCCTACTGGGGGGGAACTAACCCAGTGACTTCAATGACCTAAAGTATTCTAATTATACGACTAGTCTTAAGGGCGTTTATTTATTATTCAACAAAGATCACACAGTTTGACACTATAAATCAGTGATTCCCAAAGCGGTCGAAATCGATTACCCAGGGATCCACGTAAACGAAAACTGATTTTGGGGGTCGCCAGTTCTGAAAATCGACCCCTATTAATAAAGACAAGTTCGTATTTGAAACCTTCAATGTACTGTATAAGTTGTTCTACGTGTACAAATGTGTTTTTTAAAATAATTATCTACTTATTAGGTATTTTTACGTAATTTGTATTGATATTTAGTGAAAATTGTGGCTTTTTTATTTTGCTAAATTTAGATGAGAAAGTCATGTTAAGTTTACTCACCAATCGCAAAGTTTTAAATTGGTACTTGTATCATAGTAAAAGTCATTTGGCTTTGGGGGTCTGAGGTATTAGTTCATTTTGGAAAAGGGGGTCTTTTACCCAAAATAGTTTGGGAATCCCTGCTATAAATATAGTAAATATTTTGTTATAGACCTTATACAAAGAGAATAAATTAATATAAATTGAAATTATGTCATCAAAAATTAAGTCAAATAAACAAAACAACTGTAGTCAACCAAGAATTTCAAATAGCATTTTCAAAAGTATCTTGTATCTGGTATTTCAAATACTTATTTTGATAGCATCTTGTATTTTGTATTCAGATAGTTTGTATAGGATATCTTGTATGTTTGTTTCTTTGGGTGCGTTCCTCTTGGTGCTCACAACGACCATGCTCACCACCACGATTTTTCCCGTTCCACTTGTTTAAATGAATTCCAAAATGATGAATTTTTGTGTATTGTTTATTAAAAGTAAATAATAAAAACTGAGTGTATACAAGCCGCCTCCTATATTTACAGTTGTTTTGGCTAAACATATGTGGACAAGCGTGGTCGATGCTTATTATTTATTTTATTATTCCCGACGTTCGCTACGCCTCGTGTGGAGTGGGCGTTATTCAGTTTAAAAATTGACAAGTGCCGCGCTGGAGCTCCGAAAAGGTCGGGTATCATCAAAATGGGATAATGACAACCCTTGTTAAGTTTCGAAAAAGTCCCGAGCACTCTTATTTAATTAAGATGACGTGTTTAAATAAGATTGGATTTCATCGAGTTTTAAATAATGATAATGCTTTATTTATCCCAAATGTACCTATATATGTATGTGAGGGGGGTGGGTGCGTGGTTGATAAAATGTTGGCTCGCTTTGAATAAAACTGAACTTTTTTGAAATAAACACTTTAACTACCTTTTTTGAACTACACCTTAAAATAACTTCGTCTTACACGCACCCTGTTTCGCTTCCGACTTACGACTCTCAACTTATGACTCTCTGCTCTGTTCATTCGAAATCATTCTATGTTCAACATTCATTCATCTCAGTCAATCTACACTTGCGTTCCGTTACACATCAAACATTCTTAACATTCCTACATGTATACTATATAAAGTTAGGGGTCGTTCATTGATCACGTTAGCAGCTAAAATGAGTAAAATGCTGCTAAACAATAATAAATATCACAAAGAGAGAGCGGGGATGTCGTGAAATAACACGTGTATATAGATTTATTGTAAGATCGTTTATTCCATATAGTAAACTGATAATTTTATATGTCACCAAATGTAGGGTTCGACGTTCAGCGTTTTGCTAACATTACGGCCTATTTGAGGATACTTTAATACATACATATATACATAACTTCACGCCAGGTCCCTTGCGGGGTAGGCACGAACAACAGAGCGCCACACAGGCCCATTCTTACACACCTCACTTGCTTCTTTGACATTCATAGCTCTTGTCATGCACGCTCGTCTGTTCTTAAGGCTCCTAAGATCACCTTCTGCTAATACATGATAGTTTAATATTACTATAAATAAGGCTTACATCGCTGCGAGTTGCTACAAACAGCCACGAGTGGCTATTACATCGCTACGAGTTGCTACAAACAGCCACGAGTGGCTATTACATTGCTACGAGTTGCTACAAACAGCCACGAGTTTCTACTATATTGCTATGAATTGCTACAAACAGCCACGAGTTGCTATTACATCGCTACGAGTTGCTACAAACAGCCACGAGTTGCTATTACATCGCTACGAGTTGCTACAAACAGCCACGAGTTGCTATTACATCGCTACGAGTTGCTACAAACAGCCACGAGTGGCTATTACATTACTATGAGTTGCTACAAACCACCACGAATTGCTATTACATCGCTACGTGTTTCTACAAACAGCCACGAGTTTCTACTATATTGCAATGGAAAACAGGCGTGATGTAATTGATATGTATGTATTTTTTATTAACCATCATCATCATCCGAGCGTTAAATCCCGGTTGCGTTCGGAGCTCACTCCGTCGCCCAGGGTTCACTTTCCAACTTTTTCTACTCCACTTCGCGCAGTCTTCAGCATCCCCGTTTTAAGACCATTGGTACGCATGTCGTACCTTGATACGGATGTATGCATTTTCTATAGTATGTACACTATGTATAACATTGAATAAAAAATAAAATAAATTTGAAAAATATTACAAAAGAGATGGCATCATTATTGATAGAGGAAATAAATGTCGTTTCTCGGTCATAAATCAGAAATATATCGAACGGCACAGGCAATCTTCGATGTATTTCTTGTCAAGTCATTAAACCACAGCTAGTACATAAGCCGCTTAATTAGGTGGAAGTAATGGTGTAAGATATTTTGACCGAGATAATTTGTGTGTAAGACCAATATGTTTTTTTTGTATGTATTTTATTACTATTACTTTAGAAACTAAAAATGTATGAAACATATACCTTTAATATTCAAAGGGTTGCTCTCAATTTCCCTGGGATCCAGTAATCAGATCCTGACTTCGTTACAATGGAACCACCTCATGATTATACTCATCTTTCAAAACAAATTGAAAATCGGTCCACAATTGACGGAGAAATTGTGTAAAAAATACACAACCGAATTGAGAACCTCCTAAAACCGGTTAAAACATGATTATACGTATGATACGTGAAGCAAATACTTTGTACCCCCAAATTTGACACAAACACGCATATACTCTTTTAGTTATTGTTACCTTAAGAACAGACGAGCGTGCATGACAAGAGCTATGAATGTCGAAGAAGCAAGTGAGGTGTGTAAGAATAAGCCTGTATGGCGCTCTGTTGTTCCTGCCTACCCCGCAAGGGACCTGGTGTGAAGTAATGTAAGTATGTATGTATGGTTATTGTTAAAGTACAATTAACGGTGTAGCCTTGGTGAAATCTGTTATTATAGGAATACAGTCTGACAACAAAACCTCAATAATGTTCAAAATTGTATTTTAAATTAATTATGGTCGAATTACGACTACTGGGCGCCCACAAGTAATTTTAACTGTGTGTACTAAACGCGAAAACTTAAGGAAATACAAGATTTTTGTGTGTTTTAAGACCGTCACCAAAGCAGTCATAATTTCATACATTTTATGATAGTACTTTATACATAGACAACTTATTACAATTGTCATGTCTCCCCACAAGGTTTATCGACGCTCCGAATAATCTTGATTCGATTCGCTTAGAAATAAATGGAATATGTTCAGATACTTTGCACAGGAGTATATACTCTTTCGAATCAAATAAAAACTGAAAATCGGTCTACAATTGACGGAGAAATTGCGTAAAAAAATACATAATCAAATTGAGAACCTCCTAAAACCGATTAAAACATACTTTTAATTTTGTGTACACAATGCGAAAACTCAAGGAAATACAAGATTTTTGTGTTTTTTAAGACCGTCACCAAAGCAGTCATAATTTCATACATTTTATGATAGTACTTTATACATAGACAACTTATTACAATTGTCATGTCTACCCACAAGGTTTATCGACGCTCCGAATAATCTTGATTCGATTCGCTTAGAAATAAATGGAATATATTCAAATGCTTTGCAGAGGAGTATATACTCTTTGGAATCAAACAAAAACTGAAAATCGGTCGACAATTGACGGAGAAATTGCGTAAAAAAAATACATAATCAAATTGAGAACCTCCTAAAACCGGTTAAAACATACTTTTAATTTTGAGTACAAAATGCGAAAGCTACAGAAAATATAGATTTCTGTGTGTTTTAAGACCGCCACCAAAGCAATGATAATTCCATACAATTTATGATAGCACTCTATCCATAGACAACTTATTACAATTGTCATGTCTCCCCACCAAGGTTTATCGACGCCCCGAATCTCGGTTCGCTTAGAAATAAATGGAATATATTCAGATACTTTGCAGTACATGTATAGTTGGAGGGAAAGCGATTTGTAAGGATATTTATTATCAAGAGACCTTTTCGAGAACCTTCGCAATTTTTTTTATTGCCTGAAGCAGGCCAACACGCGGGCGTCCAACACTCGGTGGACGATGGTTAACGTCCCCTTTGGACGTTTGCAACACCAGGGGCGTTGCCAACGCGTTGCCGGCATGTAAGAAATTTTGAAACGCCCTTCTTAAACGATCCCGTGTCGTAGAGCAGAGGGAAAACCACATTCTGAATGTGCCGTGTCCGTACATTGAAGATATTTAATTATATCTATTGTCTGTTTGCTCGCGATTCACATAAAAACTACTGGACCGCTTTGCATGCAGTTTTCGCTGAGCGACAGCAAATTCTTAGACTTAAAATCTGCGCTACTATCTATCTTGAGAATTCCGCGGTAATTTTCTAGGAATAATTTATACTGGTCAAATTAAAAACTAAACGAATTCCAATGTGATTTTTTCACTCATAGACGCGATGTAATGTATAAACCATAAACTACAATTTTTTCTACATCCAATTTTACTTCCGCCTCCGCCTCCGTTAACCTCCGCACCCGCGGAGGTGAAGCCCGTCGCCTCCGCATCCGCTTCTGCCTCCGCTAAGAAGGCCTCCGTTACAACCCTATTTTATACCAACTATACAGTACAAAAAAATCGACCGCGTGCCAGTGCACCGCTCGGCACTCGAAAACACCAGCGAATTTCCGAGAAATAGTAATTTGTACATCTAGCTAATTATTCCTGCGAACGGCCAACAAAGTCGAAAACAAAAAACAATAGGCTATTGTCTGATTGCAAATTTTAATTACGACGACCATAAAAAACTCCGAATGCGGGGGCAATAAACCAGGTGCGCGGCATTTCTTTATCGGTATGTAACAATAGGTGTGCAGATGGCCCAACTTGAAGCGATATCAAATGTTATGCAATAAAATGTGTTATTTTTTATCCCGGTAATCCGCGAAACTTTCTCGGAAGCGGTTCGAATTTGTTAGAGTGCATAAAAATGAGTTTATTCAGTAAAACGATGGGTTACATTCTCATCTTTATATACCCGGGAATCCTGTGCAAATTCCAAGTCAAGCGTGGACAAAGTTGCGGGCATATCCTAGTCTTATATTTATATATAAAGCTGAGGAGTTTATTTGTTTGAACGCGCTAATCTCAGAAACTACTGGTGTGATTTAAAATAATATTTCAGTGTTAGATAGCCCATTTATCGAAGAAGGCTATAGATTATATATCATCATGCTAAGAGGAGCGGAACACCAATGAAGAATGTTTCAAAATCGGGGATTCCTTTTAACGCGGACAAGGTCGCGGGCAGGAGTTAGTTCAAAATATAATTAAATCTCAACTATACCAATAACGTTATGTATGTATGTATACAAACATACATAGCGTTATTGAAATAGTTGAGCCTACGTAAACTAATTTGTTGGTTAGAATCCTGTTTATTAATCGAAATAGCTTTCGAGATATCAATAGTCCGGAGTTTCAATGTTTACTTAATTATAACTTGGATTAAGGGTAACTTAGTTTGCACTTAAGAATTATTGGCTCAGTCCCTTTATTTGTGATTGAAATGTTTATATTGTTACATACCGACAAAGAAACGCGCACCGGGTTTATTGCCCCTCCCGCATTCGGAGTTCTTTTGTTTACTTCTTATTTAAAATTTGCAATCAGGCAATAGCCTATTGTTAATGTTTTCGACTTTCTTGGGCATTCGCATGAATAATTAGCCAGGTGTGCAAATTACTGTTTCTCGGAAACCCCAGTGCACGCGTTAAATTTTTTGTACTGTATAGTTAGTATAAAACTATGCCCGAACGGCGGGGTGGGGCAGTCTAGCGAGGATTACGATACGAGCAAGGCGTAGATTCGACAAGTGATATAGTGACGAACTTGATTGAATCATGCAGAGTGTACTGGTTTTGTCCAGTTATATTTGTACCTGTTTTATACGTGTTTGTACAGTTGTAAGAAATTCTATACAAGTTCCAACGGCATTTTAATTCGAGTCCTACGTATCTCGTAACAATATTAATATAATAATAATAGCCCATAAATAACCAGTGCTGGGTTTCCCACTATAGGGGAACGGACAGTATACCCGCCACGCTTATCGAAGGCGGCTTGGCAGGCAGGGCTTGAAAACGTTACCTTTAAAAATACAGGTAATTTCCGGGAAAAATTATTTCATTTACAGCAAATTTAATATTTTGCTATTTCTAGACGGAGGGATAGAATAGAATGGATGTAATAGAGTTGATGGGATAGATGGGATAGGGAGTTATATAATATTTTAGAAAATCACTACTCCATTCAGATTTCTGTTGTATAAAATGAAGAAGCGTTTCGTACAAAATACCTACTTTTTAGGATGCTTTAGTGCTACAATAAAACTCAAAGTTCACATTATGGAATCACTGAGCTTGTGAGTGGGGAGAGCCTCGTAAATTCCGTTTGACATCAAACAGGTTTTGACAGAATATTCTTATTCCATTACTCCATACATTGTATTTCAAATGGACTGTTAAGTGTGAAAAGTGTTTTCAAAATTTACATACATACATACATAACTTCACGCCAGGTCCCTTGCAGGGTGGGCACGAACAACAGAGTGCCATTCAGGCTTATTCTTACACACCTCACTTGCTTCTTTGACATTCATAGCTCTTGTCATGCACGCTCGTCTGTTATTAAAGCTCCTGACATCATCTTCTGCTAGTACACGATCAATTTGATCATGGAAGGTGTGTCGTGGCCTTCCGCGACTTCTGCATCCATCTACTTTGCATTGTATATCTGTTTGGTCATTCGTTCATCGTAAATTCTTTCCACATGCCCGAACCACCGGAGCATTCCTTCCTTACCTTCACAATTTAATTCTCAAAAAATGTTTATCTGATGCTTTGTTATACTAGCTCTTAGGAGTTATTATTTTCTTTTAGGTTAGGCCTTTAGTGTTAAAACCGCCTGTTAACTTGCCAAGAAATTTTGTAATTAAGCATTTATTACACATATGAACAATTATAAAATTACATACTATTGAACACAATGTAAGAAGACTTAACTTATTCGTATTGTATTCTACCCATAGTGCCTCAAGACTATAAGTAGAATACTGAGCCCAGATCACTGTCTTCTATGGGTGAGGTGCCCAGAATGCTGGCTACGATTCCTCGCTGAATCGCCATACTGATCGCCGTTGGGCGAGGTACGTACCAGCCTTCTGATCACCTGAAGAGTCAATGAGTCGCATTAAGCATTTTGTTTCTATAATTGTTTATTTTGGTAAGCAAAAAGTGTTATCTTATCTAATGTAATAAATGAATAGGAAGTAGAAATAGCATTAAATTCAAATTTATTTACTGTAAAAAACATGGTTTAAATGGTGTTACAATAAGTATATTTAATAACACATGTTTTTGCCAGATTGGCGTGCGGATTTAGCTCATACAATTTACATTATTTATAATATTATCATAATTATGTCAAAGTTTTAATTAAAATTAAATAAATAGCGTCCATATTTTACTCCATAGTATAGCGTAAATATTTTTATTTTTTATTGCAGGAGTTCAGAAGACAGACGGCCCACTTGATGGAAAACTTTACCATCGCCTATGGACTTTTGCAACACCAGAGGTCCTAAAAATGCGCTGCTGCTCTCTTAAGGCAGACTGGAACCTGGTCACTAAAGCCGGAACACAACTCAAGGTTTTTATGGCGACATACTTTAGACCAGGGGTGGTTACAGTCGGGCAAATGCCCTACCACCTAGCTGTAGGTTGTTTTCTCGCCTCTTACGACAGGCCTCCCGGCTGGAGCAAATTGTATTCTTTCTCCGTTCCTGCACGGATAAAATAATATAGGTGATACATTCAAATATCACTCGACATAACAAATACACACTTATATGAAAAAAACATACGTGGGGCAGAATGGGCTCTAAAACGTTTTTACGGGACAATGGGCGCGAGACAGGGCACGCGTAACTCACCTTTCAGGGTTCCATTGGGCCGGCGTAACACGCAATACGCTTTTACTACTGTCGTAACATGGATCGATAAGAAATTATACGACAAGGGTGAAAAGCATGCGAACTTTATATAAAAAAACGTGTGCGTCTCGGGACGCCCGACAGAAGTAATAACTTAAACTAATCTAAACTGAACGATTTAATATTAAAATGGTTTAACTTGAAAAAAGCTTAGGTTATTACTTAAATTTTATGTATATTTATATAATAATGTAAGGAATGGTTATTTATTAATAAAATGTTTTATTGATTATAAAATATATTTTATTTTTTGTTACAGTTCTTGAATATGTACATTAGAATTTTGTGTATGTGGGTACATTATTAGTACATACATACATACATACATAACTTCACGCCAGGTCCCTTGCGGGGTAGGCACGAACCACAGAGCGCCATACAGGCTTATTCTTATTAGTATCATTATTTAATCTAATTAACTGCCGAAATACGGCTAGCGCTGTGGGTTAGAGTGAGAGCGAAAGAGCATGCCTACCGCTGCCGCATGCGTGAGAGAAAGGGAAGCCAGACAGACTGGCGCCGTAACGCGTTACGTAACGAGGCGGTTTACCCTTGCTTAAGAAGTTATAACTTCTAAAACATAACATTGTAAGTGCTTGGCCAGACTGAACAGGCGGGCGCGAAACCGACCAATAGAAATGTGTATTTTTTACATGTGTTTTACAGCAACACTACTGCCGGGCTACCTGGTGGAAAGTAGTTACCATCACCTATTGATATATGCAATACCAAAGGTGCTACCAATATGCTACTCATTTAAATAAAACGAGATAGAGCAAGTCTATGTATAAAATCATAGTACGCAAAAATTAAAACACCACACAAAGTCATAAACAAACAGCAAAACTTATACACACACTCAAACCAACGCGCACTACCACCGCATTGCATTACACGCACATTTCATTACCAAATCAAGACACACAAAGAGCCTAAAAATTAATAACCCAGACACAGAAAGGAAAACACAACACACATGACACTAGATAGGATAATATATAAGTATAGACATAAGACCCACACTGCACATGCACTTCCTCAGAACACCAGCATGTAACAGATACACTCTACACTAGTATAAGTTTAGTATTAAAATTAGGATACATTAATATAATAAGTTACTCATAAGATGAACACACTTCAACACAAATTAATTAATGTCACACACAAGAATTAAAGTAGAGTAAACGCGGTCGAGATGCGAGCACTGCGCAAAATCTGCGGAGTGACGCTCGCGGACCACGTTCGTAATACCGAAGTAAGAAAGAGAGTGTCGGGGTGAAGGTAAGGAAAGGAATGCTCCGGTGGTTCGGGCATGTGGAAAGAATGTATGATGAAAGAATGACTAAACAGATATACAATGCAAAAGTGGATGAATGCAGAAGTCGCGGAAGGCCACGACACACCTTCCATGATCAAATTGATCGTGTACTAGCAGAAGGTGATGTCAGGAGCCTTAAGAACAGACGAGCGTGCATGACAAGAGCTATGAATGTCAAAGAAGCAAGTGAAGTGTGTAAGAATAAACCTGTATGGCGCTCTGTTGTTCGTGCCTACCCCGCAAGGGACCTGGCGTGAAGTTATGTATGTATGTATGTACAAGAATTAAAATAATAAGCGTGTAAAATTTTAAAAACAAATCTAGAAATAAAGCTTTAAAAAGGGGTACGGAACTAGAGTCCGTAGAGTAGTTAAAAAAAATCATAGAACTCAGTATCGATAGGTGTGACAGCCCACCTGATGGAAAGCGGTTACTGGCACCCATGGATATTTGCAATACCATACGTGCAACTAACTAGCTGCCTCAAAGAGGTTCAATGATACCATACGGTAGGTAGTATTCAGGGAACCAGAGCTCTACTGTGGGTGAAAGAAACGTTGTTGAGAACCGTTGCATACACGTGATTCAATTTCTTAAGGAGGTAAGGATAAACGCCAAGCTTATGGGAAGCAGTAACTACTTACAACTGTGTAGAGAACAATAAAAAAAAATTATTTAGAGCTAATAATTTTAAACAAGTCAAGGACGTTTCAATCGGAATGCACGATTCAATAAAACGCGCAAAGTCCGTCACTATATAGATTATCGAATGTACGTACACACGTCTTGCCTCGTATTGCTTTATACTGTACAAATACAATATGTCTGTAGACTGAACTTCCATAAAGAATACAATACACAATGGGCTATTTTTCCAATCACAAATTTTCAACACAAAGTAAACAAAAGAAGGCGATCGTAAAAGCGCTTCAAAAGTTATTAGCTCAAACACCGACGGGTGATAAATGTGCTTTGTTTACAAATATGCAGGTTTGCTCATATTGTAACAATATTTTAATGACTGGTTTTAAAGGGCTTAAATGTTTTATTTTATTACTGACTCGTGGAACAATTTTATGACGTGCATTAAAGAATTACTAGTATGTTTCTTGAGACCACAGCCATAAATATGGCCTGGACTTTTCGAGGGCTTTCGTGGGTGCTACATGTTTGTAAAGACCCCTTGACAAATTTAATGTGAATGTGGCGTGACACTGACCGACGATTATCCCTGTCGACTGTCCCTGTGTAGGACTTTTGTGGGAAATGAGAACAAAATTTAACAGGCTGTTGGGGTGAACTGCTAGTGGTACTAGTGGTCTGGGAATATGGGAACTATGGCGTCTGCACGTCGCAATGTTCAACAATGTGTAACATGAAAAAATGGGCAGAGGGTAACTCGCCACTCCCGACAAGGGCCACTAAGAATGCCATAGAAGACAGGGGCAACATGGGTGTGAGTGGCTAAGGGGTGTAGAGAGGTGGGCTGCAGGTTCACCGAAGCTACTTCTGACGTGATGCCATTTATCACTTCCACCCCTGGAGATTGAGTCTTAGCTCTAGCGATCTCCACTCCGTACTGGCTGACGAACGCAAGGACGGAGGCGGGGGCCTTGCCTGACTCCCGGAATCAGGTCCGAGGTGTGTTTATTTATTTTATTTTTTTTATTACGAACTGTCTGTAACATTAATAATACGTAATCATTAATAATGTTACGAGTACGGGACTCGAATTAAAATGCCGTTGGAATTACTATAGAATTTATTAGAACTGTACAAACACGTGAAAGTCTTGGTAGCGTAATGGCTAGCGCATGCGTCCCAAACTCAAAGGACGTGGGTTCGATCCCGGCCGGGACAACTTAATCAGTTTTCTGATCTAATGTGCACATTGTTATAATTACCACGTGCTAATAACGGTGAACGAAAACATCATGATGCAACCTGCACATCGAGATAACCGATGTGTCAAACCTGCCAAGCCGCCTTGGACAAGCGTGGCGCGTATACCGTCCATTCCCCAATAATGATAGGCCTGAACCTAGCACTGGGACATATATGGGCTGATATATAATATATACAAACACAGGTACAAATATAACTGGATGCAACCAGTACAAACATGATGCACGATACACTTTTGTCGGCGTGTAACAATAATAATAATAAGGATAGAGGCAAAAACAAGCGACATTATTGAACGTTCGTACTTACAACAAAATTATGTTTTTGCCATAAAGGATGATTTGATTTGATTTGATTTGAAACGAGTTATACAGAACCACATCGCTTAATAAACGAGGTATTACTTTTCCTTCCCATATAAAATCCAAATAGAAAAACAAATGATAAATAAGATAGCAGAATACATTTACAGGTTTTTTCCCCCGAGTAAGTAATCCAAGTCCTTTGTGATAATAAAGGTCTGGAAAAAAATCTTAGTGCCTGCCTACTGTAAGAGAAATATAATATTGGGCATAAAATATACTTTGGGCTTATTCTCCAGCATTTATTTTACTTTTAAAGATATAATATACGTAGTCATTTTAACAATATATGTATATGTTTTTCTAAAGTGAACTCAACGTCGGTTTAAAAAGATTTTTTTTGGAGTGACACTTCTTTAGTATCTTTAGCTTTTGAGGTCCTGGATATCAGATTGATATCAGATAGCAGAGTGCTAGCCAGGACAAGTAAAACGAGCCCAAACACGATGAGTCTATCTATTTTAGTACATGAGTTCCTATGGCTACCTTCCGACTCCATAATTAGATCAGCTCCATAGTACCATATTATTGCATTGTCACATATATACGTGGAAAATTTCAGCTCTATCGGAAACAGGGAAGTTGGTCAAATTAACTTGCAAGATTCCACCCGAACTTACATACATAGGTTCATTCATTGCAAGTAAAATCCAAGCTTCTAAAAAGAGACACAAATATTTAGGACTAAGCCTGCGAGAGAATGAGATAGAAAACATTATATTTAATAACTAGTTTCTGACCGCGACTTTGTTCTTGTCGTGGAAGAGTTAAAAAAAATAGATAAATAAAACCACCCGATTTTGAAACATTCTTTATTGGTGCTCCGCTACTATTGATCTGAGCTATCTAAAACTGAAAGAAATTTTAAAATCAGACCAGTTGGTCCTGACATTAGCGCGTTCAAGCAAACGAACAAACCCTTCAGTTTTGTATATTAGTATAAGATTTGATCACTATGCTCATACAGACGAGTTGCAGCACATTACATTAAATAAACTTTAAGATAATTCCAACGACATTTTAATTCACATATCATAAATTCATAACAATAAGGTAGGATTAATTAGGTTAAGTTTTCTTCATTATACCATCTTATGAGAGTTGATAAGTTAGGCCACCATGGCTTGTCATGCATGAGAAGCGCCGGCAGAATATCACGGCACGCGACACTTAATGACATTATCCGTCGGTCTCTTGTCACCGCCGGTGCACCTGCTGTTCTCGAACCGAATGGGCTATGCCGCGACGATGGCAAGAGACCAGATGGGATGTCATTGGTGCCATGGAACATGGGACGCCCCTTAGTATGGGATGCAACTTGTGTTGATACTTTGGCGGTTTCCCATCTCCCAGTAACAGCAGTGACTGCCGGGGCCGCCGCCGCCAACCAGGAGGCCCTGAAACGCCGCAAATATGTGTCCATTGGTAATGGGTACATTTTTGTGGCTTTCGGGGTTGAAACCCTGGGGCCATGGGGGCCTGGAGCTCATCACCTCTATCGAGACCTCTCAAAGCGACTAATTGAGGTCTCGCGTGACCAAAAGGCTGGCTTGCACTTAGGGCAACGCATCAGCGTTGCCATCCAACGCGGAAATGCGGCCAGCATTTTGGGCACTCTCCCCGCCGAGAGCGACTTGGAGTCTATATTTAATTATAGTTGGTATTTTTTTATTTTATTTATATTTTAGTTTAATTTTAGTTAATATTTATTTATAATTAGTTTTATTTCAGTTAGTTTATATTTCAGCAAACCCATCTTATGTATATTTTGATGTAAACAAAGTTATTTTAGAGAGTTAAAAAATATAAGTCCATAAAATCCCAATTCCGAACTTAGGCCGCATAATCTAAGAGAAATAAAACCTGCCACGCTATGAAGGCTTTAATTCGAAAGTTTTTGACCCACCCTCATTGCATGAAACAGCGGCATAAAATTTCCAAGTCGCGCTCCACTTTTACATACCTATATTTCTCGTTATTCTCGAAGAGCCTGCTTTACTAAGTATAAAACTTATCGCCACAGTTACATGCATAGAGACTACTCCCAATTTAGTTTCAGGTTATTTTATTTCGCTATTGTCTAGCGGTATAACCTTTTTGCCAAATTCCATTCATATTGCTACAACTGGCGTATTCGGAAACGCTATTATCCAGCTATTCGTACCAGGGGCCTAGCTTTAGCGGTATCAGCCGTATCAAGTTATCAACCATACGGGGCCCCCAGGCTACAGGGGCCCCGAAAGTTTGTAAGCAAAACTTCTTAAAATGTTATCTACAATCTATTATAGATTATTAACATTTTTGAGAACAACTGTAGGGCCAATAGAAACGGCTATCAGACACTCTCATTATTATCTATAAAGGCAGAAAATGTACTGAAATTGTTTTCAAATAAATCTCCTAAGTAATTCCTTATAATTAATATACAATTATTTTAATTCTATTCGCGTATTTTTTGTTTCATTTATTAAAAAAACTATATGACATAAAGCACGCAATCTGTCGACGTGAGCCTCCTGTTCCGAATGTACACTTAATGACATGTTGATCGCAGTTGAAACTCAATTAAGTCTGACTGGCAATGCCGACATTCGCAAAATGGACATATGTTAAAATACAACGTAATAACTGTAGAACTATGTGTTTGTAATTAAAATAATGTTTGTGATCGTCCAAAACGGCATTTAATTTAATCTTATGGCGTTAATCGAAAGTACTACACGTCTTAATCGTATCACGGTCGTCGATTGACTGCCTCAACCCTCCATTCGAGCATTGTTTTATACTAACTATACAGTACAAAAATAATCGATCGCGTGCCAGTGCGCCGCTCGGCATACGACACACCAGTGAATTTCTTAGAAATAGTAATTTGCACATCTGGCAAACTTCGGCGCAATGCAATAAAAACAAGGATTAGGTCGTTCGACACTAATTACAGCCATAAAATAAATACGATAACAATAGATTTTTTAAAGTTTAAACACAAAGTATATAAAAGTATTAGTTTTTACAACATACCAGATGTGCGGTCTTGTCGGTACGTAACATTGTTATATTAACCAGCAGTTCCATAATTATTTACAATTCCAATTAACTTATTTTTTTTCAGCAGACAGGCCCACTGGAAAGCGACTTTGCAACATTTGCTACACCAAAGGTGCTTACAAATGCGCTGCTGCACTCTTAAGGGAGACTGGAACCTGGTCACTAATCCCGGAACACAACTCAAGGTTGCTATGGTGACATACTTTAGACCACGGGTGGTAGCCATCCAGTCAGGCAAATGCCCTACCACCTGGCTTTGGGTTGTTTTGTCACCTCTTACGACAGCCCACCCGGCCGCAGGAAATTGTATACTTTCTCCGTTCCTGCACGAACAATAATAATAATTTAAACACTATGCCCATACAGATAGTTAGAGATGTTTTCCTTAATATTTCAAAATTCGTGTTTTTAAGCTTAAATATATTAGATTTTGAATTATGACGTCACGAAATTTAGGCCCCCCCCGTCCTCATCCCACCCCTCGTCACACAATGTCACACTTCGTCGATCCCAGCCCCCTTAAGATGTGACGTAACTTATTGATAGCCTCTTATCATGTGACATTTTTCTTTCCATACGTGGTAATTGACGCTAAAAAGAACCGGCTGACAGTCGGCCAAGGTTACATCAAAATTATATTGTCATGTCACGAACCGCTTCATGAATGGAGGTGCATTCAAAGCAGATTTAAAGAATAATTATGATACCGTATGACGACATAGGTCATAGAATTACTCAGTTCATTTGTAAAGGTAGGTAAATAGCCCATTACATGAAACGTTTAAATACTCATATCCCTCATTAAAGTATAAAATATTACACAACACGGTAAATATGCATAATGGCGGAACCTGAAAATGACGCGGTTTTTTGTATTCAAGGACTTTAAATATGGTTTGCTATGGTATAATAGTGACTTAAAACTCATCGTTAATCCATCATTTAGACAAAAAAATAATAAACAATACAATTACTTACGTTAAATACGTGCGTCGTATCAATAGAAATATTGTTCACTTTTAGCGCGACGACTTACCTACTAATGATAATAAAAACACAATAACATTAATTTTAAGATTAGTCTGCAAATATAACACACATATGACATGATCAAAATGATTATAAAATCGAATAAAACGGTATTGCTAAAAATCACGATATTTTGTAATTTGTAAGTAAGCCTCAGATTAATAATATTAATGGACAAAGTTTTTACTTCACTTTGATAAATATTAGGCAAAGAAACTAATGCATACAGCATAGAATATCAATAATGTATTGTTTATAAATTTTTTGCCTTAATGATTTTAATGTCGTTATTATACCATAGCAAACCATATGTAAACTCCTTCAATACAAAAAATGCGTAATTGTAAGGTTCCGCGTTTATGCATATTTACCCACACCACTACCGACACTTGAATTTGGTGAAAGATAGTTTTATAATATTACATTTAGAATCTCTACCTGTTTTAATACTTATAACAACTCAGAAGGGTTTATGGTAATAAAAGAACAGCAGCTGGTCACTACATTTATAATCAGAGAACCCTAGGGCTCGTCCCCACTTTGTCGTGACAACAGATAATCGTGTAGTTTTAAGTGTCGTGGCTATGTTTAAATGGAGGTGTTCACATATAGAACGACACGACTTACTGTCGTCTACGACATTTATTGCAGTGACGACAGATTGTCATGACAATAGGAACGGCTAGCACAACAGTCGTATAACGATAAAAAATCGTTACGACTAAATCGTGACGGCAAATCTAGCCACGATTGCTTCCATCATCTTCCTTCTTTTCAAAAAGTAATACATTATTAAAATTTCGTCTTCGTTCATTGAACTGAGGAGCATAAACGCATTACTGATTTCCAAGAGAACGTAGAAGCGACTGTAGATTTGTAGCTTGCTAATCATGTATAAACGAGAAAGCGACTACCTTGAAACGATAAAATATCGTCGCGATCCAATGGGAATACCTAGATATGATAGTCGCTAAACGATAAAAAAATTTGACGACAAACAATCGTTATAATAAGAACAGCTAGAGACAACAGTCGTCCAGCGATAAATTAATCGTTACGACATAGTGGGAACGCGCCCTTACGGTTTTAACATGTGTTGTACACTGACACTTCACACTCGACAAACATTTTTAGAACACCTTGCCATTCCTTCAATTTTACAGTATGAGAAACTTAGCAAATTGGCACAACCGCTAGCGGGTTGAAGTCATTGATAAACTATTTTAATTAAAGGGTTATGAATGAAAAGAATTTAATACATTATTGTTCGGAAATTTTAGATAATATTTTATGAAGGATATTATAAAAAATTTCCATGTAATAAAAATAAACCGAACGCAGTTTAGATCTACCGTGTCTGCCAACATGAAAATAAAACGCAGTGAATACCGTTTATACACAATTGAGAGATTTTGAATGAATAATAATCTGTACACAATGACCACATATTAGAGACAAATATTATTATATAAAATTATGTTAAATTATAGAGAACTACCCACTCTATACAAAACAGGCGCTAATCACCGAATAAATAAAAATATAACATTTAAAAAACCGACTTCAAAAACTAAAAAGTATAAAATAACTTATTTCTAAAGCTATTATTATTAATATATACTGTCTAAAACATCTTGAAGTCGGTGCAAAGTAAAACATAAAAATTACTATATTTTGAAAACTACTAAGTTTACATTTTTTTGAAGTCGGTTTTTTTTAAAGAAGTTTTTTTTTAATTTATTTGTTAGTATTTAGTGTCTAGCTATGGGTACGCCTACGAAAGGTGCCGCGCGGAATTGATTTTTTTTCATAAAAAATGTTCATAAAATGAAAACTACTGGGCCAAACTATGAAAAATTTTTAGTGGACCAAATGGCAGCTATTCCGCGTCGAACAAAAAAGAATCACGTAAATCGGATCATAAATCTCGGAGTAATCGGTGAACATACATAAAAAAAAATCCGACGAATTGAGAACCTTCTCCTTTTTTTGAAGGCTGTTATTAAAATGTTATTAAGTTTAAAACGAAACATGACTAGAAAAACTATGCCACTGAATAAATGTGCAAAAACACTATGCGTGACTCTGTTTCATATGTAGGCTACATGTTATAAACCTTTTAATCGTGCAGGAACGAAGAAAATATACTGATTTCTGCAGGCGGGCGGCCTGTCGTAAGCGACGCGAGCACAGCTAAAATATAATATATATGTATATAAAATTTAAATATAAATAATATTGAATTGACTTGAATAATGCTCTCGTGCTTCTTCACACACCGGAACTCTTAACGAGTCAGGGAAGATGTTTGTCCCGTTAGATTTGTCTGGCTGATTGGAAAATATTTTAAAATATTATACTTCATAATATATATAAAATTGAGCCTTCCTAAAATAACGTAAGTTCCCACATTTTTTTAAGTGTCTGTCAAAAGTTATGGCCCACAGGAAGTGTCTGGTAACTGTATATCTTTGTTTAGAATAATATCATATATGCCATATGTAAAAACTAGCCTTGCTACTTTGACGAAGTTAGCATTACGTGGTTTTCATTCACCGTTGATACCTGCTACCTGAAAAACGGCCCGCTTTCAGCTTAGCGAGTATTCCTTTCTAAGTTTATATGTTAAACTACCGATCCTAAATATTTCATCTTTCCTAAAATCACTAAGTCTGGGATAACTGGGATCTTAAACTATAACCTAATTCGTTGTATCATCAATATACCTATATATAATAATCAATGCCACTTTTCGTTGTAATTTTATAAGTTGAGAACGAGTTTACCGATTTTGATGAAATTTATGTGTGTTTGGGTGGGTCCCGGGATGGTTTGGATCCACAATTGGAACCGGTAGGTGACGCTGAGATCGGGTTCTATAATCCTCCTAATCATCTGGAGCGATTTCGGTGATTTTGTTTTCTGTGTTTGAGTGGTTTCCCGGATGGTTTAGATTCGCAATTAGAACCGGTAGGTGGCGCTGAGATCGGGTCCTAGAATCCACCTAACCACCTGGACCGATTATGGTAATTTTGTTTTTGTGTTATGAAACCAAGTCTTTTAGGAATTCAGAAAATTTGGCGGTACGAAGTTCGCCGGGTCAGCTGGTTACTATCATCACTATCATCATCACTACATAGTATAAAACAAAGTCGCCTTTTCTGTCCCTATATCCTTATGTGCGCTTAAATCTTTAAAACTACCCAACGAATTTTGATGTGGTTTTTTCCAATAGATAGAGTGATTCAAGAGGAAGGTTTATATGTATAATACAAGTTTTTCTGTAGTGTATTTAATTTTGTATCAGCATTGCACCCGTGCGAAGCCGGGGCGGGTCGCTAGTAATATAATATATTGTTGTTGTTGACCTCAATTTAGTATTAAAATAGCAACTAACACATCACTCTAATCCTTGAAATCGTATGCAGTTTAATCAAACAACATTGCAGCCCGATATTTGCTAAACATACAGTAATCTTCTATCTTATGTACACAGGGGTGAGTTATGAGCATTTCCCATTTATGTACAAAAGCCTGGCTTGATTGAAAGGTAAACAAAGTTGACGGTTGTTTTCTTGCCATTAACCTACTTTGGCATGGGTATGTTGGTTTAATAAAACGATGATAATAAAAATGCCAAAATGCTACATGGATTCATATTTAGTTTTGGTTATATATTTATTGCGTATATATAACATACATACATACACAACTTCACACCAGGTCCCTTGCGGGGTAGGCACGAACAGCAGAGCGCCATTTAGGCTTATTCTTACACACCTCACTTGCTTCTTTGACATTCATAGCTCTTGTCATGCACGCTCGTCTGTCATAACAGCAGCCCATAACTGTCCCACTGCTGGGCTTGGGCCTCCCTCTGTAGGGGAATTATTATTGTGTATACCACAGAAATAAATCGAGATAGAACGGCGAAGTGGGCGTGGAACCCGTGCCAGAACCATGCACTATATTGCATACTTTTCTAAACGCGCTCTCATTTCGCAATGTGAGTCCCGCTCGTGCGCTCTGTTACAGCCCTAATCTCTCTAGGCAATTATTGCAGAGCCGGCAAGCCACTGACATCAATAGGTTAAGCATCGATCAGCAGTAATTGCCTATAAATACTAAATCTTTTGTAAATTTGTGAGAGTCTTCTGGTAATTAGCTAAAGCTATTCAACAACGGACCTGGTTTTTGCCTGCCGGTTGAATAGCCCTAAACTACATTACCAAACCCGGATCCGGTAGACCTTTTAGGTCCCGTAGATTGAGGCTCCAGTACTGTGTAGTACATAATAAATCTCAGCTCCAGTACTATAGTGTTTGTTTTTAAAAACACCCTAAGTATCCGGGACTAACATTTGGTGTCAGAAGAAAGCGGGATTTTATTGCCCGCCGGACGCCCTATTCCTGACGACGTCCAAAAGCTGAGACGCTGCTACCCGGTCTCTCTGACTGCACGTAGCCAGAGTCCAGCAAAGAAGAAAGCCGCCACGCTATACCTCTTCGTGCCCGAGGGTCCACTGCCCAGCCAGGAGGTCCTGTTGAGGGGTCCTATCGATCAACCATCATAGTGCAACGTCACGCCGATTACGTCACGAGTCGGTTACGTCACACTCCGTTTGTGTCTGGAGTCGATTTCGTCACACTGTGTACATCACGCGCCGACTCCGCGCAGTCTGATTGCAACATACACCGTTTCGTCGTCACCGTTGAGTCAGCACAACGCCGGTTCATGCCTCCGCTGCTATTTTTGCTAATGTGAGTGAACTTTTGATTTATTTATTATCTGTTATAGTTTATATAAATCAATCATGGCTAACCCAGTTTCTAAGACCGATTATTCCCAATCATCCACTTCCCACAACGAATCCATAAAAATGAACTTTAGTGACCTAACTCGTTTCATAAAATCATTCGATGGGGACAGGAACAAATTGTCTCCATTCCTTAGAAACTGTGAGAATGCTCTCAGTTTAATTAACCACAATCAATATGATATTTTATTTAAATTTATATTGTCACAATTAGAAGGGAAAGCCGAAGCAATATGTTCCCTTAAAGTATTTAACAGTTGGCTAGACTTAAAACAATTTTTAAAAGGTAATTTTGGTGAGTCTAAACACCGTAATCACCTGTTACTCGACTTACAAAACTGTAAAATGAAACATAACGAAAGCGTTTTACACTATAGTACGCGGTTAGAAACTCATTTGACCAGATTACAGACCGACATCTCCCATTCGACAATAAACCAGTGTGAACTGCTAGGACGACTTGCCAACACCGAGGATTTAGCTTTACACACCTTCCTGTTGGGACTACCTAGCCATATCTCAAACATTCTCAGATGCCGTAATCCCGAAAACCTAGCCGAAGCCATTAATCTGGCTATTCAAGAAGAGAAATTCTATAATTATGTACAGTCCTCACAATCGAAGGTCCCGGGAGAATCGAGACCTAAGTGCCGTCTATGTGGCAAATCTGGGCACACTGATAGGTCCTGCTATACGAATCGTCACCGCCCTATTCATAATGTCGCTCCTCCTCTAAACGCTGCTAGGTCTTTCCATACCACCTCGTCACCCCAACCATCTACATCAGGGAACTCGATTATCTGCGCTTATTGCAAATCAGTGGGTCATCATATAACTCAATGCCGTAAAAGGCAATATAATAACGAAAACCGTCAAAGATTTTCAAATCCTCCCTTGAATAAAGTACACAATCTAGACGAAAATGTCGATCAAACCCAAGAGTGCCAAACAGACTCTCAAAGGGATAATTTTTTATACTAAATCGGGTTCCGCGACCCCATCATGTGGAATCCGCCACACAAACAGACGCTCTATCGAATAATATAGTTTCAAATGACTCTGATTCTTTTCGCTACCATAATTGCTATGTTGATAAATTACTGACAGACAAAACGAATAATCATGCCTCTTTTCTTCCTTCAAAAACCACTGATTCCCGAGTTACACGACAGGGTAACCAGCCCCAAATAGGAAACTCGTTTATAAAACACACTGCCTCTAAAAACTCTACTAAACCTACCAATTCTAGCAAAAATTCAAATTCTACCAAAATACAATTTCTACCAAATCTACCAGAGCTACCAAATCTACGAAACCTAATACTACTAAATCATACAACTCCACTAAAAATAGTGAGAAAATTTATAAAATTCATTTTAACGATAAAGTCCACTTACCACATGTCTACGTAAAATCTCAATATTCAAATAATCCGCTGGTTCTCTTGATAGACTCCGGTTCTAGTATTTCTCTAATAAAAAATCTTCATTAGACACACAGCCTAAACTTACTACAGAAATAATAAAATTCAAAGGTATAGATGAAAATGCCCCATATTCTGAAAGCTTTGGGCACTTTCAATTAGACTTTAAACTAGATAATTCTGAAACAATATTCGGAAAATTTCACTTAGTTTCAGAATCCTTGGGCTTTAATTTCGATGGAATTTTAGGTAACGATTTTCTGAAAAATAATAACTGCAACATTCTATACGGAAATAATATTCTTCATCTCGATAAAGGCTCATTACAAATTCACTTCACCAAACCTCAATATACAATACCAGCTCGTTCAGAAATGATGATAGAATGTAAGGTAACTAACCCTGAAAATACGTCTGGGTTTGTAGAAAAATCTGAAATCCAGAAGGGTGTATACCTATCCAGTTGCCTCACGTCACTGAAACCTAATAAACATGTTAATGTATCTATCCTTAATACTACAAATAATGATATAAATATACAAAGCTTTAATGTTGAACTCCAGCCATGTGACATTTTAAGTTCGAATAATATAAATAATATAACATCCAATTACAATAAGCGAGCTTTTGAAGTACAGAAACAAATAAGAACATCTCATCTCAACTCAGAAGAATCTAAAACTCTTCTATCTCTTTGCCACAAATACTCTGATTTATTTTACCTTGACGGTGATCATCTTTCTAGCACTAATACTCTTAAACACGAGATTAAAACTACTAATTCACAGCCAATTCACGTAAAAAGTTACCGCTATCCAGAATGTCATAAAGAAGAAGTAAATAAACAAATCCAGAAAATGTTGAACCAAAATATTGTTAAACCTTCTAATTCCCCATGGTCTTCCCCTATTTGGGTAGTTCCTAAAAAGCAAGACGCTTCCGGTCAGAAAAAATGGAGAATCGTAGTAGATTATAGAAAACTTAATGATATTACCATAGGAGATGCTTACCCTATTCCTAACATAACCGAAATTTTAGACCAATTAGGTCATAGCAAATATTTTTCTACACTAGATCTCGCCTCCGGGTTCCATCAGATTCAAATGGCTGAAGAAGATTCTCCCAAAACCGCCTTCTCAGTTCCCAATGGCCACTTCGAATATACTAGAATGCCCTTTGGACTGAAAAATGCCCCTGCAACCTTTCAACGTCTTATGAACACCGTCCTTACTGGTTTGCAAGGTCTACATTGCTTTATCTATTTAGATGACGTCATCATCTATTCTCATGATCTCCAGTCCCATATATCTAAAATTGAGTTAATATTTGATGCCTTGAGAAAACATAATCTCAAGTTACAGCCAGATAAGTGTGAATTTCTTCGAAGGGAAGTTGCTTATCTAGGTCATATCATTTCAGACAAAGGAGTGTCTCCCAATCCTGATAAAATTAAAGCCGTAGTATCCTATCCTACACCTAAAACACCCAAACATATTAAAAGCTTCTTAGGTCTCGTAGGCTATTATAGAAAATTTATTAAAGATTTTTCTAAGATTACTAAACCATTAACTTCCTTATTAAGGAAAGATGTAGAATTCATTTGGTCAAACTCACAGGAAGAATCATTCAATACTCTCAAAACAATGCTTACTATCGCCCCTATCCTTCAATATCCTGATTTTTCCAAACCATTCGTCTTAACTACCGATGCATCCGAATATGCACTTGGTGCAGTGCTATCTCAGGGTGAAATAGGTAATGATTTACCCATAGCTTATGCTTCCCGAACTTTAAATAAAGCAGAAGGAAATTATAACGTATCCGAAAAAGAATTACTTGGTATAATATTTGGTACAAAAACATTTAGACCCTACCTCTACGGTAGAAAGTTTAAAATCGTAACAGATCACAAACCCCTTGTTTATCTCATGAATTGTAAAGATCCCAGTAGTAAGTTATTACGCTGGAGATTAAAAATAGAAGACTTCGATTATGAAATTGTTCATAAACCAGGAAAATTAAATAGTAACGCCGACGCCTTATCAAGGCCACCCATACATAACATCGATGATATCGACCTTAATGATAATTTAACATATGAATCATACATTAGATCCCGTTCAAATCCTACAGCTTTTAATACTCAAATAACAGAATATAACCAAAATTTACTCGAATCATCATGCCTATACATGGCTTACCCAACTTCTATTGATTTAAATGAATCTAACCCTTACTGTGATAACATATTAAACCTATTAGAAAACCGAAATGATTTCGAAAACTCTGAGAGGGAATTACATAACATTAAAACATCAAACATAAACAATAAAACTTATTTTCATCTCTTTACTAAGGTCCATCACTATGACTCTGCCACTTACAGAGATATATTTGCAGTATTAAAAGAACTAAGAAATAACTTAATTACATCCCACCCCGTCGTGAATGAAATATCTATCTCGGATTTCGATAACCCCTACGATAAATTAAAATTTATGATTATTTACGAAATGATAATTTACATATTTCATAATACTAATATTAAACTAAATATTTACCACAATAAACTCATATATCCTACTCCCGACGAAATATCCACTGTCCTAAAGGACAACCACAACTCTCCTATCGGAGGCCATATTGGCTCAAATCGAATGTACAATAAACTCAAAGATACTTACTATTGGAGTGGAATGAAAAGGGATATTGAAAACTATGTAAGAAACTGTTCACTTTGTCAACAAAACAAAGCACTTCGAGCTTCTAATAAATCTCCGATGGAAATCACTACCACATCAATTGAACCCTTACAAAGAATATTTACCGATATTGTGGGTCCTCTTCCAGAATCCGGTTCCGAAAACTATAGATACATAGTTACATTCCAAGATGATTTGACTAAATATACCATGGGTTACCCCATTGTCCAATCTACTGCCGAACAAACCTCCGAATGTCTTATAAAATTTATTTCTCATTTTGGTATTCCTAAAACTATTCTTTCAGACCAAGGTGTCCATTTCATAGCCGACATATATAAACAAGTAGCAACTCTTTTTAAAATTAAACACTTATTCTCATCACCTTATCATCCCCAAACAAATGGTGCACTTGAGAGAAGCCATAGCACTCTCAAGGAATATTTAAAATCATATGTAAATGATAATCAAAATAACTGGCATAAATATCTCCCTACTGCATTAATATCCTATAATTCCACGACTCACTCTTCCACAAACTTTAGCCCCCACGAATTCTTATTTGGTTGTAAACCGTACTTACCAAGCTCTATCTATGATATAAACCCCACAGTCACCTATTCCGATTACATTAAAAAACTAAAACATAAATTTATTAATACAAGAAATCTAGCTCGTGAAAACATTGTTAGAAGTAAAGAAAGATCAAAACGTTATTATGATCAACATACTAGGGAAAAATCTTATAATGTTGGAGATTTGGTGTATATAAAATACCACCACAGGTTGCGTAAGGCCTTATCCCCGATATGGAAAGGTCCTTACAAAATAACCGCAGTTCACAGCAATAATAATGTCACAGTCCAAGTAGATAGGCGAAAAATCCGTTACCATTTTGATGAAGTAAAGCTAGCCCATGATAATTCCATTCCAGGGCCATCGCGCCAGCTGCCACCTCCGACACAAGAGTAAAATCTCCTATTCAGTTATATAATGAATTGAGTTCTAACCAAAACATTATAGCACAGAATTTCCCAGTATCGTTAAGCATAGAAACATGTACACTCTTCTAGATATTTCATCAGTCTCTAGCTTTCTTAATGGAACTAAATTAGTATTTGTAATAAGAATTTCATTAGTTATTTTACAAGAATATAATCTTTATCACGTTTATGCTCTCCCTACTCCACACGATATAAATAATCCTCATTCCTTCGCTATGATCAATCCATCCACTAGATTTCTAGCTATAACAGATGATAAATTAATGTACTCGACAATAGACTCTATAAGTGAGTGTAAAAGTATAACAAGAGAAAACTATTTATGCAAACTAAGTGATGTGCATTCTACCGCGACAAACCCGATTTGTGAAGTGATAATCTTAACTAAACATACAAATAAACTACCAGAACCTTGTGATTATAAAATAATAATTAGTGATATCAATGTTTGGCAAAAACTTAATAATAATAAATGGCTATATGTACAGTCTGATTTAACTAAGTTATCTATTAAATGTAACAATACTCTTACTGATTATGACATTGTTGGAACAGGAATCCTTAAGCTTTCTAAAGGCTGTAAGGCTTTTCATAATCTTTTACAATTTGTTGCATCTACAGAATACGAGTCTAAACTATATTTACCTTCTCCAAATTTTAATATTATAGAAGACGATTGCTGTTCCAAGAAAAGGATAAAATGTTTACCATATCTTTACCAATTCTTATAATTGTACTAGTTCTTTACAAGATCATAAAGTTTACTATTTCTTTACTAATTCTTATAATTGAAACAATTTTACTATATCTTTACCAATTCTTATAATAAAGATAATTGTACTAGTTCTTTACAAGCTCATAAAGTTTACAATTTCTTTACTAATTCTTATAATTGAAATAATATTACTATATCTTTACCAGATCTTAAAGTCAAAATAATATTACTATATCTTTACCAGATCTTAAAGTCAAAATAATGTTACTATATCTTTGCCAGTTCATGTAATAATTCTATTTCTTTACTAGTTCTTAAAATCAAAATAAGTTTACTATTTCTTTACGAAAATAATTTTACTAGTTGTTAATGCTTTTATTTCTTAAAATCCAAATAAGTTTACTATTTCTTTATCAATTAAAATTTCCTTTTCTAAGATTAAAATAAACTGTATATTTTCATTACTAGTTAATAACATTGAAATTGTTTTTACTATTTCTTTACTAGTTTCTAAGATTAAATTGTTTAACTGTTTTTCACTTTTGTATTTATGGTGTCTCAATCTACTCGCATTCTTTCTTTTTTCCAATGCTTCGTCTTAAAGGGGGGAGGTGTTACAGCCCTAATCTCTCTAGGCAATTATTGCAGAGCCGGCAAGCCACTGACATCAATAGGTTAAGCATCGATCAGCAGTAATTGCCTATAAATACTAAATCTTTTGTAAATTTGTGAGAGTCTTCTGGTAATTAGCTAAAGCTATTCAACAACGGACCTGGTTTTTGCCTGCCGGTTGAATAGCCCTAAACTACATTACCAAACCCGGATCCGGTAGACCTTTTAGGTCCCGTAGATTGAGGCTCCAGTACTGTGTAGTACATAATAAATCTCAGCTCCAGTACTATAGTGTTTGTTTTTAAAAACACCCTAAGTATCCGGGACTAACAGCTCGCAACGTAAAAAATAGACAAATCGATACAAATATGCCTTAATGTGCTGTGGCAAACTGCAAAAACAAAAGTAGTGAAGCAAATATGAAGTTAGGAGATATTTCATATCATCAGTTAGTATTGAAATTCAGTAAAAAGTCCTTTTTATGAGTAACCAAAGAATGGTTCTACTTTTACTATGTTCGTTAAATACGATCATGAGTTGTATATTTCTTCGTTAAGATAAATATCCTTTGCTGTCCACATACAACGCTCGCATACAGAAGCATAATGATTGCGCGCAATGTACGTTGAAGTAAACGAAATACACAATACACCTGCTTATGTCAGATAATCGCTGTGATTGGTCATCGAATGCTAGAGATTGACACTACGTGCATCGTTGAGTCTTATGACTTATCGATGAATTAATCAAATATTCATTCGAGTCTCAGTTCATGTTTTGTTTTGTCCCTACTTTTTACTCTGACGATATTATTAAGCTTGTTGCATAACTTAAAGTTATTATTTGACTAAAACTAAAACAAAATATATATAAGTCAATTTGTTTAGGACGTTTTGTACCAAAATTAATTTCAGAATAAATTCTTTCGTGATATGATGATTCGACATATGATATATAATAATTGTAATATATGATATAATTATAATATGCTTTTATTTATATATGAAGAAGGAATTTCGTAAGCGCTAAAGTTATTAAAAGGTCTAACCGTTAAGTATATGAAAACTGCACTGGCACCTAGTGAAGAGTTCTTACTTATTCTTGTTATTGTTCTTCAATTATTATAGCCATAAAAGAATTAAACCCTATAAAGTAAGGGAATTGAATCCCGTTACTTAAAAGTTATTTTTTCAGTGACTATTAATGGTATCTTTATAAAATGATAACTGATTAAACTGTATGTTACTATCGATAAATCAATTATAAAATATTTGCTTTTGTATGTTTGCTTTAATGGGAACTTGACGGAAAATATAACCGGATATATAATTTTTTAGTGATTTTATTTTTTCATAATAATGAAAAAATAAAATCACTTTAGATTTAGTAATTAGTAATAGCTAAATATAGCTAACTAATTACTAATTCTAAAAGATCGAATAAGTCAAAAATACCTAAAACCCCAAACTATTCTTAAAGTGATGACCTTGATGATTTAATAATTATGATAAATTCAATCGTATAAAATATAGACAAAAAACATGTGTGCGTGTACTAGTGTACACACGTAAGAAGTGAAACTTCTTTATGGCCTTATTTTTCGAAAAATGATCTACTATATGCAACTTTACAGAAATTGGTTAAATAATTAATAATTATGATTTTGCTGATCACTTTAATATATATATATGAGGGATACTAAATAAATGATTATAAATCATCATACAAACTCGTATATTAATTAAAACACAATAAAGTAAAGAAATATTACAATGCTCCTCTAACAATCCATGTGGTGATTGTAGAAAAATGTGACGTGACGCGTAACCGAAAAATGTGACGGTAATTTTTTTTCCCACGCCGATAAAGAAGTTTCACTTCAAAAATCAGTTAGCTTCACTATTTTTATATACATAATAATAATTTATCACACGCTGCAAATATGACTATCGATAATCTAATGAGTGTGTCTCCTCACTAGTGCCCGCGCACACAAAGATATTGACGTCACGCTGTGGGCGGGGCTTGTTAAAAAATGACACGCGCGAAATGCAAGCGAATAAGAACGTCGTAACCATTCTATCTAGATATTATTTCTGTTGTGTATACTTATCATTTATTATCTATATATATATAAAAGAAAGTCGTGTTAGTTACACTATTTATAACTCAAGAACGGCTGTAACGATTTGGATGAAAATTGGTGAACAGGTAGCTTAGAAGCAAGAGATGGACATAGGTTACTTTTTGTCTCGTTGGAACCGGTAGATGGCGCTGAGATCGGGTTCTAGAATCCTTCTAGTCACCTAGACCAAGTTTGGTGATTTTGTTTTTGTGTATTTTTTCGATCTTCTCGTCTCTACTCTCGGTTTAAATGTACAACTGGAACCGGTAGGTGGCGCTGGGATCGGGCCCTAGATTTTTATTTTTTTAGAGCAGGACAACGTCTGCCGGGGCCGTTAGTTATTTATTAACTACACCACCGTCAGTATTGAAAACCCATCAATCACTGCCAAGGGTGGTCTGGATGAGATCTCTTTTTAGCGATAATGCCGCCCGTTGTACTATCTCTTGTATTTTTCTATTTCTCTTTATCTAAGCTTCGGTGTACAATGAAGTGTTGTCTAACATTTTTATTATTATTTTGTATTATGTAAAAAGTTCTCATCGTAAACGTAGTATCTACTTTCGTTGGCCAAACTTTAAGAATTATGTGTTTGTGTTGAAATTGTGATTTGTTTAGTCAAATGTGTCTTTTCGAGTTACCGCAAGAATTCCCTGACTGTGGGAAGATAAGTCAAAGACATACAAATTGGCTGAGCTAACTTGGAAATTTATGCCCCTCTTTACTTGACACTGAAAGGAATTCAAACCTTTACCAGGTTTCTTCGTTAAGCTCGCCTTTGTACATCACCACTATTGTATAATTTTGAATTTAATTTTTTTGTGTAAAAAAGAGATTTTTGTATTGTAGGAGTTCAGCAGACAGGCAGACGGCCCACTTGATGAAAAGCGGTTACCATCGCCTATGTACAATTGCAACATCAAAGGTGCTAGAAAAGCATAATTAAAAAAAATAAAAGAATAGTTCTTCTATTCATGTGTATGGCACTGAACTTCTCCTAAACGTTCGAAGCGATTACGAGTATATTCAAATTTTTGTGTGTGTAAGATTGGATATGCTAGGTGGCGCTGCAACCGGGTTTTACATCTTTCCCTTAGTTTAATTATAAGTTGACATTTGAAGCTGAGACATTTATTGAATACCAATTGTTATAATTGCAAGAAAAATTGCTTTTCGTCAAAAATTCATAACGGATTTATGTATATATCTTATACAAATATATAAATCTGAATAGTTTGTTTGTTTGATTGAACGCGCTAGTCTCAGGAACAACTGGCCTGATTTAAATTATTCTTTCAGTGTTAGATAGCCCATTTATCGGCGAAGACTATAGGCTATATATCATCATATGCTATGCTATACCTAGGACTGTAATAATACGGGAGGTGCGCAAATGTCACTTATTTGCCTTGGGTAATTGTCGTACTAATGCTGGATTACGCGCACCTCTTCGTCGAATGGGAGATTCATACAATAAACACTTTCATGAAATTGATATATTCTCTATGGCTATTGGAAAATTCAAACATAATGTACGAAACAAACTTTTAAATACGTCATCTCCACTTTAATGCTGTATTTTTGTCTTACATTTTATTATGTCTTATATCTTATTATTTTTGTTGCTACATGTAAGTTGCATGGTTAGCGGTAAAAAATTGTTATTATATCCTAAAATAAAATGTGAAAAGTGCTGTTGGATACCATATTATTAACTTATAGGATATCATTTTAGTTATAAAATATATATTGTATCTGTTTGCTTTTCTGATAAATAAAAAAACATGCTAAGACCAGTAGGAGTGGAGCACCAATGAAGAATGTTTCAAAATCGAGGGATTTGAAAAAAAATCCATGCGGACGAGCGACGTCGCGCTCACAGCTACTAGTCAAATAAAACAGTCCTCAAAGATCTACACATACATCTACAATACTTATGGAGTCATAAGTTGACATTTGAAGCTTAGGCTTTTTACTGAACACCAATTGTTACAATCGCAGAAAACAATGCTTTTTGCTTTTTTACTTCGTCGAAAATTCATAACGGATTTATGTATATATGTATGGATTTATATGTATATACGGATGTTTGTATATATGAAAAAAGACTTATAATCGTTTACTTTTTCAATACCCGAAGGATTTATGTATATCCAGTGAAACCTGCAACAAAGGTGAAAATTAGATGTAGATATTAATTTTGTCGTTTCCATAATCTTGACAATATTAGGGTTGTCACTAGTGAAAATTAATATTTCCAAATTACATAACAAGAACTTCAGAACCTTTATCTGAATCAAATTACATTTTTGTGTACTCATGATATTACTGGTAAGAGAGTCCTTATTTGACGTAAGTAAATTCTACTAATTTATATCTCCAATAACATTTTTCTTGAAAAATATAAATAATGCTATATTTTGCAAAATTGTTGTTGGTTTTTTTATGTTTTACTTAGCACCGACTTCAACGTGAAATTCATATGAACCTATGCTAAAGATGTACTAAATCAAAGGCAAAAAAAATCACGCTTCACAAACAAAAATTGTGAGACTGAGTGAACATACATAAAAAATAATTACACTTTGATTGAGAGAATGAGAACCTCTTCCTTTCGTGATGTCGGTTAAATTATGATGACGCGCGAGCAAAACAGCCGACTCCTTAACCACAAGAGAGCAGATACAGACTCGCAAAATATTCTTTAAGACAGTTTAAATCCAAGTAAACAACAAAAATAAAACAATAGCACATTTACAAAACACCGAAGCCTCGAAAATTTCTGCAAACGTGTGACCAAGTTTTGTGTTATATGTCTTTGTTTTCTATATGTTACATGCCGTCAAAGAAAGCGCACACCTGCCTGTCGTAAAACTCAGTTTATTTCCTTTCAGAGTTCTTTTGTTTACTTCGTGTTTAAAATTTGCAATGAAGAAAAGCACCCTATTGTTATTGAACTTGTTTTATGGCCGTCGTTAGTGTCGAACTAATCCTTGTTGTTATTGCATTGCGTCGAAGCTTACCAGGTGTGCAGATTAACTCAGTGACCGCGTCCTTTGTTGTATTGTACAGTTTAGTATAAAACAATGCCCAAATGAAGGGGTGGGGAAGTCGAGCGAGGATTACGATACGAGTAAGACGTACAATCGAAGAGCGATATAGTGACAGACTTTGCGCGTGTTATTGAATCGGGCAGTGTTACTGGTTGTATCCAGTTTTATACGTGTTTGTTCAGTTCTAATAAACTCTATAGTAATTCCAGCGGCATTTTAATTCGAGTCCTGTAGCTCGTAACAATATATTACCTTACTAGCTACTTTGTGACAAAAGGCCATGAAGTGCTTTTTGCTCATAAGCTCCGATATATTTTCACAGCTATTCAGAATTTATGGTAACACTGTGTCATCTATAAGACCGTAATGAAATGTCAAGTCTCATTTCGTTTTGCTTAAATGGCAACCCTAGATAATCTGGCACGCTGCTGCTACCAGACTTTCATTAACATTTCAATTTTCATATCTCGCATGAGAAACCACTAAAATCAAAGGACGAAGCTCTTTTACAGTATAATTTAAAAATCGTAGTATATGGCTTAGCAAGGCTGCGTTGGCAATGTAAGCATATTGTAACGAGTTACATAGGACTCGAATTAGAATTTATTAGAACTGTACAAACACGTACAAAACAGGTACAAATATAAGTGGGTGCAACCAGTACAAACTGCACGATTCAATAACACGCGCAAAGTCCGTCATTATGTCGCTTATCGAATGTACTACACGCGTCTTCCTACGATCGCAATCGTCGCTTACCTGCCTTACCCCTGCGTTCGGGCATTGTTTTATACTAACCATACAATACAACAAAGGATCCGTAATCTGCACACCTGGTTAATTATTCCTGCAAATGGCCATAAACAAAATGGAAATGTGTGCAAGTGAAACTTCAACGGACAAGTTGAAAAACGAATCGCTACGGACAAGTGGAAAAACGAATCGCAACGGACAAGTGGAAAAACGAATCGCAACGTATAAGTGGAAAAACTTAAACTGACAAGTGACAAAATGAATCGCAACAAAATTTTAACTTGAAGTTTTACGGGCAGGTTTTCAAATTGGACAAATACATTTACAAACTACCGTATGACAATACATGCTATACATGTGAGTGTCGCAATAGCAACACTCCCATGTTTCACAAACTTTTGTATTCCATCCTAATGTTGTCTGAAAGAAATTGCTTTACATAATAAGGTCTATTCTCGGTGGTCTTCTTCCTCTTGGTCATTTGAGGGGAAGAGGTTGGAGCCTCGAGGAAAACTTGTTTACTTCGTGTTTAAAATTTGCAATTAGACAATAGCCTATTGTCATTGTTTTCGACTTTGTTGGCCGTAAACATAAATAATTAACCAGGTGTGTAGATTACGGTTTCTCGGAAACTCCAGTCCACGCGGTCGATTTTTGTATTGTATAGTTAGTATAAAACAATGCCCGAACGGAGGGTTAGGGCAGTCAAGTGAGGATTACGATACGAGCAATACGTACATTCGATCAGCGATATAGTGACGGACTTTGCGCGTGTTATTGAATCGTGCCGTTTGTACTAGTAGTGTTAAGTTATATTTGTACCTATGTTATATTTGTACCTATGTTATATGTGTTTGTATAGTTCAAATAAATTCTATAGTAATTCCGACGGCATTTTGATTCGAGCCTATGTAGCTCGTAACAATAATTTAACAACAATCGGCCTAAACAAATATGTTCTCTATCTATAATAGAGCGATTATACTTGACTTTGCAAAGGCTCAAGGCATTTAGGTCTTCAACTATAATCATCCAACCCAATGGTTTGCGAAATAAAAACCAAATCGTAAAGGATAAATTGGGGTGTTTATTTTTGGGATAAAAAGACTTTTTTATCTTTATACATCATATCTGCATTAGATTGAATAGCATTACAAGAAAAAAAATATTTGACTGGCAGTAACACGATGAGTATTTTTTTACTTGTAGTTTTAGAGCGAGGTCACAGTCACGTCAGACTTGTGATTTTAGGAGAGATAATCTTTTTAGGATCGGTAATTTGACATAAACTTAGAAAGGAATGCATACTCACTGGCTCATTGGAAAATACTTTTAAATATTTAATTGATAATTTATATAAAATTCAGCCTTCCTAAAATTTCCCACATTTTTTTTTAAATGTCTGGCTAAGGTTATGGTCCACAGGAAGTGTCTGCCAACTATATATATTTGTTTATAACAATATCATATATGACATATGTAAAAACTAGCCTTGCTACATTGACGTAAGTTAGTTAAAATCATGTGACAACAATTATAATGGATATTAGAAAATATGAAAGGAAGAAGAGTATGGTAGAATGGTGTATTGATGAGGGATTTATTCTTGCAAGTGTCGGTGGCTGGCATGATAGCTGGCATGCATTTGCCCGTCTAGATGGCTACCTTCAAGCTACTTTAAAGCAAGCCGCCATAACAACATTGAGTAGTGTTCCGTCTTTAGCAGTCAGATTCTAGTTTCCCTTTAGATAGCGGCAGACCATTGGTAGCACTTTCAGTGACACACATGTCCATTGGCGATGGTAACTACTTTTCATCACGCAATAAAAAAAGGGACGAAAGTCACGTGATAAATTAAATGTTAAACTTGATTGATATGGGTACAAAATAAACGTAAAGATAAACCAAAAAGGAGATGGATGGATTGTGTGAATAATGACGTGCCATTCGGATCTAGATGCCTGGATACTCTTTTAAAGTTGACAGGCAAATGATATGGATAGTGGACTGTATTACCTATGGAACCCGTACACACATGGAACACGTAAAACTGTGTGTACCAACTTCATCGTTCACCTTATGCATTTATTTTAAATTGCGCGCCTCTTTTTTCTGTCTCGGTTACATCGTCGCGAATAGAGGGGCTTGGGAAAGCCAACGCGAGAGGGCGTTAGGCGGTGAAGCAAAACGAATGGTAGTAGTGAGTCGAGGATTCCAACGTGTGCGTCTCTCAAAAACCTAATACCGATATCGAACAATCAAAACGACCTAAATATCATACAATAAACTGTGAAACGTGTTTATATTAGCTATTACTACAAAAACCATCAATTTACAAGTGCTAGGCCTAGCTGGAGTCCACGCACAAAGGCGTTTGGTAAGTACCATCCCCATTTCTTGGCGTGTGATTCGGGATTGAGAAGAGGGGTTTGCGCAATACGTGGTTTATTTGTAAAAAAACCGATATTAAAACAACAAATGTCCAAAAATATATACAGTTTTGAAACACTGTGAGTACTGATTTTTTGAATTCAGTACGAAGAATACGACGTTCCATTCAGATCTAGAACAGCTGGGTGGTTTTTTAAAGTTGACAGGCAAATGATGTGTACAGTGGACTATCTTCCTCTCTATGGAACCTTTCATTATGTCTTGAAAAAAAATTGAGAACTATTTTATTTGAATTCAGAACGAAGAATACAACGTTCCATTCAGATCTAGAACAGCTGGATGCTTTTTTTAAAGTTGACAGGCAAATGATGTGAACAGTGGACTATCTTCCTCTCTATGGAAACTTTAATTATATATTGGTAAAATATTTGAGAACTTTTTTATTTGAATTCAGAACGAAAAATACCCGCTTCACAGCGGGTTTACAGTATTTATATTTCCTAAAGCACATTTGATTCTTACAATGAAGGTCATAAATTATTTCAAAATATTAATAATTATTGTATACTAAATCTAATACTTAATTTCTAATCACATTGCCAAGAATTCCATAAAGCACGTGACATCAGTTCAAATATTTGCTGCCAGGCGGCGCCAATAGGCAGACTCAACAAATTATTGCAAAATACCTTCATTATTTCAAAATATAAGTAATACATTTACAATTTATTCTCATTAGGTAATAGACTAATAGTAAGATGTACATAAAGCAAACACTGTTCTAAATATTTAATAATAGATGGAACCACCAATTCCAAACTGGTAAGGTGGCGGTATTAATAGTATATTTATTAGTTACACATTTGGTCGGTTTTATTTAGTTTAATGGACATTATCTCTGTGAAATAAGGAAGACAATGTTATAATTTATTTCTGCTATAGGCCCCGACTAAAAGCAATTTCGTTCGGCCTCCATTTTAATATATTGCTGGCGCTACGACCGTTATTACAATCGACAGAATAAAATTGTTAGTTGTTGAATAATTTTTAACGTACTAACACGGCTTGGAAAACCGAAAAAATGTTATACCGGTTATAACCTAAAAACACACTAGTAAACCTTGGAACCTGTTTAAAATTTACCGCTTTTAATCGATTGCAGTCTCCCTTTAGAGAGCGGCAATAGTAACCGGTTTTCACCAGGTAGGCCGACTGCCTGTCTAATAAACTCATGCAATAAAAAAGAAAGATTATACGTTTTGGTCAACTGTTTTGTTCTGTGTGTAAACCTTAAAAAGATTGCTATGTTAACCTTCGTACACTTCTCATGGCATAAGCCGGTTGGTGCATTAACCGGTTTATGCTGTGAGAATTGCTTTCAATCATATGTGTATATTATCTGCAATAGAAAACGTGCTATATCAATCACATGACAGCCCTTTGAAGATGTGCGACAAAAATCATTCGAAACCGGTTCATTCAACAAAACCACATAAAGTTTTCGTTACCGAACACCGTTTGATTGAGGTTAAAAGCAGAACAAAACCGAAAGGTAACCGGTTCAACTTTTTTCCGGTCTTTTTCCAAACTTTGCATATAGTATACGCTTACCATGTTCATAATTGTAGATATTTTGGTATTCTGTACTTTGCTTAATATATCATGATCCTGGTTACCAAGCGTTCGGGTTTCCAGCTCAATTATTCGCTTATTCATGTCTATTATAAATGTTCGCAATAAAATTATTAATTAAATGTAATACTCTAATAAACAAAAGTAGATCAAAATCAAGGTCAATCTTCTGGCATTTGGCTTTTGACATTTGACAAGTGATACATTCAGAAAAAACATAGCAAGAACATCTTCTGATCTATGCTATGTTTTTTATTCATATATAATCACATTTCTAATAATAAAATAAATTACCTATGCACTCCAAATTCCTTATTTAGTTTTTAATTTGTAAAATACTTATTGATCTGCTTTTGTTATTGTTAATCAATGCCTATATAACTGTGTTAGCCAGGACGTAAGGATACGACTAACCAATGAGAGTTGTGTATAAAACTCGCTCTCATTGGTTGGAATTCAAAAATGTAAAAAAGGCACGGGTTTTGAATTCAGTTACCATAGAGATTTTTTCGTACTACTAAAGATACATACTAGAATGAAAATAAAGGCCAGTTTTAATATCGAAGTCATACTTATTCAAGAGCCTAATATCTTGTCTAATATCATAGCGCTCTCTTCATAGTAATACTTTTTAATTTATTTAATCGGCAAACAAACACAGACATTGTATATCCCGAAATTAAGCAAGTAACGCTTGTGTTATAAAACATACAACGCACTACTCTGGGGTTGATCCTGGCATCCAGACTATAGAAAATTTAAAAATTCTTTTTCCAACATTTACTATACCGGGAATCGAACCCGAAGCCTCTGCTTCAAGTGAGATAGGCCGGAGAATAGTTTGACGAAAAATTACTATACCAGAAAAATGTAGTTACAAGGTCCTGCACTGATGAACAGTTACTTTCACAGACATTAATTTAAAAAACAATGTCAGTTACTAAGTTTAAAAATTTAACAGCTGTCCTAATAAACAGGATTGTAGCAAGCGGATTTCCATATGCCGGTCGTAAAGCGCAGTTTATTACCCTCCCGCATTTAAGCATTCTTTTGTTTACTTTATGTTTAGAATTTCTCATTGTTGTTATTGTATTGCGTCGAAGCTTGCCAGGTATGAATAGGTGCATTATAAAGCAATGGCCCAATGCGGAGAGGGGCAGTCAAGCGAGGATTACGATACGAACAAGACGTATATTCAACAAGTGATACAGTGACGGACTTTGCGCGTGTTATTGAATTGTGCAGTTTGTACCTGTTTTATTCGTGTTTGTACAGTTCTAATAAATTCTATAGTAATTCCAACGGCATTTTAATTTTAGTCCTGCGTAACTCGTAACACTATATTCAAAAACATTTATGTAAACGCACATAACCCACATCACTAAGGATAAGCCTTATCTATGCGCAATCTGTTATCGATATGTTATCTGGGGCCATGGGGATTTCTAGACAAATTAACGCCCACTGAACCCTCCTAGAGATAAGAATGGTAATTACTATGTGCTTATCATTCTTATCAGGCATAAATACGTAGCTGGTGTTTTAGAAATACTTCAATAAAAATCAGCGTGTCGTGTTGGTGGTCTTCTTCCTCTTAGCCATTTGAGACGGCGAGGAGGTTGGGGCCTCGAAAATCTCTTTGCCCCGGTTTCTACTCGACGGACAATTACCCGTGGTCTCTCAGCGGCTCTTGTTGGTCAGTATGCGGCATCCGATGGCCTTCGCAGGCTATGCGTTAGCTTCGTCTGCGCCTTTGTTGGTCATACGTTGGCGTTCGGTGGCCATCTCGGGCTTTGGGTGGTCATCTGTGGCTTCCAGTAGCATGTGAGTGGCTTTGTGATCTTCATTGCCTCGTAGCGTCATCCTGATGAGCTGCGTGTCACTAATATGAATCTGTTGAGCTATCGGCATCAGGAAATTCCGTATGTCCCATCATCATCCTGGTGATAAATCTGGATGTATTAGGAGTATCCACTTCGCTGGGAACTTGGTATCCTCTAGCACTGGAAGAGGCTGATGAGTCAGTGCTTACCAAACTCACCAAATGGTGACACTATTTGCTAGTGATGTCATGCAGTGTGGTGTGATATATTGTGAGTATAATGGTGTGGTGTGGTGGTGTATTTTGTGATGGTGTGAGAAGTATCTTTTTTGCTCAATAAATGTAAGTTATTTGTCCAGAATCCAATAAGTTTCAGCAAACAAAACATGAGACAATTCCTTGTTTAATAAGTCTCCATAAATTCCAAACAACATGTCTCAAAGGAAAAACACACATGGCACTAGATAGGATAATATATATAGGTATAGACATAAGGCACACACTGCACATGGACTTCCTCACAACACTAGCATGTAACACATACATTCTACGTTAGTATAAGTTTAGTATTTAAAAGAAAACTTAGTTTAAAAAAAGCGACTTCAAAAACTAAAAAGTATTAAATAAATTATTTCTAAAGCAATTTTTAATTATAATATCTTATTTTTAATATATATTATCTTAAATATCTTAAAGTCGGTGCTTAGTAATTTTCAAAATATAGTAATTGTTATGTTTTACTTTGCACGGACTTCAAGATGTTTTAAATAATATATATTAAAAATAAGATATTATAATAAAAAAATTCTTTAGAAATAAGTTATTTTATATTTTTTAGTTCTTGAAGTCGGTGTTTTGAAACGAAGTTTTTTTTACGAAAGGTGCCGCACGCCTAAAGAATAGGTCCCAAGAAACAGGAACGAAAAAAAATGTATAGACTTTAAATACTTTATTAGAAATTAAGTTGTGAAAAAGGCTACGGAACTCGAATCCGTAGAGTTGTTAAAAAAAAACACGTCTTTAAAACTGCAACACTATTAAAAGCCCAATAAAATCGTGAATCTAGCAGCTATACAAATTCATTTGTGTAATTGAGAATCACATAAATAAAACGCTGTCATTGGGACCACACCATATCCGCGTTGTTCGCCAACAGTTGAGTGTAGGTTCTTAATATTGAGTGAAGGCTCAGACGCTGCGGCGAGCTTTATTACAATAGAAACGTCTTTCATGCGGTCTCATATGAGAGCGCAGAGAATAATAGGATTTTGTCTGTTATTTGAAACCTAAATATGGGGACTACTTAGGCTGTATTGTTGGGAAAGTTATATTTTTAGTATATAGGTCGTGAGTTGGAAATGATGAAGCTATTCTTCATCATACAATAATAATTTTTTTATAAGAGAAAATTAATGTACCTAATACTTCATTCAATCAGAAAATCAGAAAGTGTTAATTAATGCATATCTCACTTTTAATTTGTATAGAAATGGTCATATTTTTATAAAATGATCTTAATTCTTTCCTAACTTACTTTTAACTGCTTTCATTTTCGTTTTTTATTGCATTGTAAAAAAATTACAAATTTTATAATTTGTTTTCCTATAAGTCATTTATACATTACATTATTTTGTACTTTAAGCACAAATTTGCAAGGAACTCTTTGATTCCGACCGTGATCAGAAGTCTGGTAGTGATTTATTACATAGTAATCTACATTTATAGGTTAGTTTCTTTTTTGTATTCAATTATGTTTTTAAAGTTAGTTTTAGTTGGATATTGGAGTTTTTAATTATAATCTTTTTATTTATCAATTTATTACTAAATACTCCATAATCTAAGAAAAACCATTAAATAACAAACAAGCAGATAAAATGTTAAAAATTCACATATAAATTCTTTATTAACCATTAATAATTTAAATTTGAAAATACCTCATTTCTATCAAAATTGAAAGACAAGAATGAACCATCAATTACAGGTTTTAAGTTTTTACGAATTTTATATAATTCATATTATAAATGAAATTGAAAATCATTTATTTAGGGCATTGAATTACTGACTATTTACATTTATTTATATAAAACATTGTTTAAAATTTTTGAGGTTTTGAGGTTTTCCATTTAAAATGAAGATCAGACTGGTCGCGAACTGTGATGGCAGAGAATATTACTAGTCACGTTGTTTACTCCGCTGTCGTCATTATTAAGTACTTTTTCTTCCATAATATAAAGAACCAATACTTAATACTAATATGAAAATACGAAAAATATATATTGATTCTTTGTACCAGAAATAGTAAGAATTCCATAGGAATAAAAAAAACTCGTTTTACGAAAATAAGGTGGTATAACTCTAATAATTTTAATACGGTGAATCAAATTCATTCATGACTCATTTAGCCAATAATTTCTTTAAAATTGACAATATATTAAAATTCTCTTCTCTATTGTGTATTTTACTTAGGACGTTTTAAATTTTAATAAAATTGTAGCAATAGCGCGTAATAGCATTTCTGTTTTCACGCATGAGTGTAGTCGAGTCGTTCGATCTGTTTAAGAGAGCCTATTCAATACCTGTCAGTGTCTAACAAATTGATAACAAGTGTATTACCAAGGAAAGGAGAAGAAGAAGGAAGTCGTGCCGACTGTATTTGAAAAACTGTAATAATATGACCTCATGAAGGGTCATGATTCAATTTTGTCAACTGTACATACAAGAATAACAACATTTCCAAGCACCCCACATAACCAGCAAACAATGTAACAAGTCCCCAAGTTAAAGTCAGAACTGTTTATTTCCGCTCTCCCTGCTCTAATTCCATTGGTCGTACAACCAAAAATGTTGTATACTATTCAACAATTATATATACAAACATAAACCGCGACTGCTTTTAATTAAACAAAAGTATACACATAATGTCTGGTAGCGAGGTCGGGGCTCAATGCCAGCGAGGAGCGTATTATGAAAGATTAAGAAAACTATATTGACAGATAAATTATCTTTGTTCAAGTTTAGTCACTTATACCAGCAAGTCTATTATGTACTTTTAATGATAAAGTAAATTATGCTTAGAGTGGTTTACGGTTGGGTGCTACTGTAAGCTGACGTGCAAATTATAGAAGATAAAATTAGTTTTATTAATACTCTTAGTATCTTCGTTCAAGTTTGTTATGAATTTTAAGTAACAAGTTAGCCCTAAAGTGTTATTATGACACGAATGTCACTACCTGCTGGTACCTACGCTCACGTATGGAAGCGAGAGTTGGGTATGGAATAGAGAGCACGAAAGTAGAGTAAACGCGGTCGAGATGCGAGCACTGCGCAAAATTTGCGGAGTGACGCTCGCGGACCGCGTTCGTAATACCGAAGTAAGAAAGAGAGTTGGTCTGAAAGAGAGTGTCGGGGTGAAGGTAAGGAAAGGAATGCTCCGGTGGTTCGGGCATGTGGAAAGAATGTATGATGAAAGAATGACTAAACAGATATACAATGCAAAAGTGGATGGATGCAGAAGTCGCGGAAGGCCACGACACACCTTCCATGATCAAATTGATCGTGTACTAGCAGAAGGTGATGTCAGGAGCCTTAAGAACAGGCGAGCGTGCATGACAAGAACTATGAATGTCAAAGAAGCAAGTGAGGTGTGTAAGAATAAGCCTAAATGGCGCTCTGTTGTTCGTGCCTACCCCGCAAGGGACCTGGCGTGAAGTTATGTATGTATGTATGAATGTCACTATAAGCGGTGAGCAGGTTAATCAAAGTGTACTAAGTTTTATCAGTAGATACCATATCTCTTTAAAGTTTCGTCATTTTTCCAACAAAGTAATTTTATTATGTACTTTTAACTAAGTAAGCTAGTTTTAAACCGGAAGGTTGTATCTTAATAAAAGCGGGCTAGATTTTACCCCGCGGCTGCACCGCGTGTCAAAACCTAGTTAGTAGCTTTATTACATAAAACCTTAATTCGGTTTTTTAAATATAATAGTAATATAATATATAAGATACACCTTGAAAGGCTCTCGCTTGGTACCTGGGTGAAGGGTCGGATGCAGAAGGCAGCCCTGCTGGACACGGCCCGTATCGTGAGGAGGTTCCTGTCTCTGGAGCCTTAACCACCGGTAGCGTGGACCCTAGGCCCTGCTGTCGAAATCGATTTAACTTTTTTTTAATATATGTTGTTTTTGTATATAGTAGTACGTGAATATAAAGAAAAATGTAAAAACTTTGAAACAAAATAAATATGTGAAGTATAATATATAATAATAATGTCTTAAAAGACATACATTAATAATATTAATAAAGAAACTAAGTCCACATAGTCTAGACAACTGCCAAACGAAACATAGATGAGTCGAAGCCAAGCTAATTTGAAGTAATACAACGAATATCATCTTGTTTACGCCAACGTATGTAATTGTTAGTAAATTGATAAACACGATTGCAGCGCCATCTATTCTATTATTCTTATCTGTCTATTCTATGGAAACGACATGATTCGTCGAGATAAAAGTATCCTACGTATTGGTTCGGGATATAAGCCATATTTGTGTCGAGTTTCACACATTCATATAGGTTCTGTAGTTTTCTAAAAGTTGCGATCGCAGCGCAGTCTTTTTCGATATCTTCGTCTATCCCGAGGAAACGACGTCATTAAATGGGATAAAAAGTATCCCAAGCTACGTCCCAGAATATGAACTTGCTATGTGTCGAGCTTTTTTTTAAATCTAGTTAGTCCAGTTTTACGTGACACTCTAAAAGACGGACAGACAGACAAAAATTCTAAAAATTTCGTTTTCGGAATCTCCTTGTTCGAATTATCCCCCCTAATAATTTTCACATTTTTAAACGCATTTTACAAACTCGAACCATTAACAGATTTATTATAGTAATATAGACAGATAGATGTATTATTTACTGCACTTATTTTATTGATAATATAAATTAACTAAAGGGCTGGAAGTGACATTGAGTATCATTGAGAGAAGATTATTAATATGGAATTTTTATTGACTAATAAAATCACCTTGACCTGAGTATATAAATATCTCAACAATTATTATGTCGCTTTAAGTGACATAATGGTTGGGTGTTACTGTCAGCGGGCGGTACGTTATTAAAAAAACTGAGGTATGTTCATTACTTGTCTAAGTGATACATATGAATTAAGAACGCTTTAAGCGTTTCATTAACATTTCACATTATGAAACCACTACAAAATAACGTAGTGAAATTACAAACCAGAATGAAAAACATAAAATGACGTCACACATGGATAGATGAATCAGTTTTTTAAATTTACATAGACTTGAGTATTATTAGATAATAGACAAATCCTAACAATCAAAATATTAGAAGTTCCAGGACTCGAATTAAAATGCCGTTGGAATTACTATAGAATTTATTAGAACTACACAAACACATATATCACAGGTACAAATATAACTGGACACAACCAGTACAAACGGCACGTTTCAATAACACGCGCAAAGTCCGTCATCGAATGTACACGCGTCTTGCTCGTGTCGTAATCTACGCTTGACTGCCTCACCCCTCCGTTCGGGCATTGTTTTATACTAAACTACACAATACAATACTCAATCACGTGGACTAAATTTTCCAAGAATCACACCTAGCTAACGACCATCAAAGGATTACAATACACAATAGGCTGCTTTTCTATTTACAAAATTTAAACACAAAGTAAACAAAAGAAGTCCAAGAGTATAACTGCAGGTGTGCATTCACTTTTGTCGGCGTGTAACAATAATTATGTCATTTCATCGCACAACTTGTGTAAATATATGACCCCCAGGGTGAGTTATTTAATCGTGGCATATGCTATTGCAAACTTGTCGAGTCGAGCCTCTACCAAGAATTATCAAAACGAGTCATCAACTCAGGTGATCAGAGGGCTGGTGCCTACCTGGGACAATCTATCAGGTTTTTTTTGAGGCGACGGAGAATGCTACCGATTTACGCACAGACTGAGTCGTTGCTAGGGAACGACACACGTCGGTTGGGGGCGGTATCACTGCAGCAATAGTATGCTCTTGGCAGTGATCCGTCCGCGATCGACTCAGAGGAAGCTGCACGGGCAAGCAACCCCAATACCCACTAAAACCCCCTCCTCCCTGTCGACCCTGCGCTTTTTTGTGAAGGAAAGGCTGGGATTTAGAACATAGTTACGCCCAGCCGAAGACAATCTATCAGTACAGTAATCCTGGGCAGCTTACCCATAGAAAACGCTGAGCTAGAAGGCCCAGTATTTTATATATAGTCTTAAGGGTTTATAGGCAGAATACAAAATAACTAAGTAAAGTTTTCTTTTATTTTGTTAGTTTATAATGTCTTAGTTAAAAATAAAAATCGGTAAAAAAACTTTTAAGTTAAACGGTTTTATTGTATGTGCACTGAAAACTACAAAATAAATAAATAGTTACTATACTAAAATAAAAACGTGGGGCCCCTCTGAAATCATACCTATGGCAGAGCATATCATATATCTCTCTTATGGGGCCCCACGTTTTTATTTTAGTATAGTAACTATTTATTTATTTTGTAGTTTTCAGTGCACATACAATAAAACCGTTTAACTTAAAAGTTTTTTTACCTATTTTTATTTTCTTGTTTTTAGTATTTAGTGAAATTGTCTACCGATTATTCCTCATTTTATTTAATTCATTCAGTGCATCATTATTACATGGTTTCTTATCTGATAATTTAGTACAATCTAATTCCTTAATACATAGCTCTTCCAGAGACTTGACTCGACTTAGAGCCACGTATGCTTGTACGCCATTTTGTAACAGCGTCCATCTTGAGTTTGAAATTTTGACATAATGACAGTATTCTGCTAGTGAAGTCCTTTTATTTGATACCCATATTGGGGTGGCTGTGGAAAAATATGTACATAGTCCGCCATATCGGAACGGCGTCCATTTTGAATTTTAAATTTTGACATAATCATCGTGTTTTACTAGTGTAGCCCTTTCATTTGATACCCATATTGAGGGGGTTAAGGAAAAATATGTAATCCGCCATTTTGTATCGGCGGCCATCTTAGATTTATAATGTTATTGATTTTATTATATTGTATTGTCATCTAAATTAAATGTGTGTACCAAATTTCAGATCAATCTGACAACGGGAAGGTGCTTAAATTTCAATTTCTAATTTTGACCCAAATAAATAAACAAATAAATTCCGAGGCGAGCTAAATAAAACCGTTTAAAAAGGTGTGCGGTGTGCGTCTCGGGACGCCCGACAGAAGTGATAATTTAAAATAATCTAACGTCAGAGAAAGGTAAGCCAGACAGACTGGCGACGTAACGCGTTACGTAACGAACCCGTTTACCCTTCCATAAGAAGTTATCACTTCAAAAAAAATGTGTGTATGTGTGTAGTACACATGCAGTAGAAGTGAAAGAAAGTGTGACAAGGGGTGGGAGGAATTCTAAATTTTGAAATGCCACATTTCCTATAATATATCGTTATAATATATTTAAGCATTAAAACCCGAAATTTGAAATATTAATGAAAAACTTCAAAACATTTCCAACTCTGTATAAGAATAGCGTTTAAGTTATTTAATGTATTCCATCTCATTCTCTCGGATGCTTCTTCCTATAGATTTAAGTGTTTATCTCATTTTAAAATTAGGTTATTGCAACACAGTTTTCACTAAAACGATAGCTAACGAGAATCCCGTGGGAATTTCAAGACCAGCATGGACGAAGTCCCGGACATATTGTAGTATGCTATACAATTACTTTTTGAAGAATATAGTACAAGAAAAAAATCAAAGAAATTTAGCGTCGTAATAATGACGGCAAATACTAAAAATTCAGTGTATTATTGTGTATTGTAGTATTATTACTAATGCTTGCAAATACCTACATCATTTTCCGTCATACTAATGATGGAGACGTAATTTCCACGAAAAACCCGGAAATTAATTAATTTCCCAAACAAAATTTCTAACATTTTTTAAAGCAAAACAAAGGAAAGAAAACTCTTTAATGCTATTACGCGAGTGTGTTGAATACTAATTTTCAAAAGAAAAACTTGTAATTCCGAAATAGGCTACCACGAATTCTTTTAAGGATTTGTTAGGTAGAGTTTTAAAATTATTTTTCATTAATTTTTGCGTTCACAAATAAAAACGCCTGAGCGGACTGTATATTAGGTATTGAAAAACATTAAGAAGAAAATTTCGTGAGCTTCGTACGCTTTCTCATCAGTTTATTATTATGTTAATATTGCAATCTAGTACTAATACATACATAACTTCACGCCAGGTCCCTTGCGGGGTAGGCACGAACAACAGAGCGCCATTTAGGCTTATTCTTACAGAACTCACTTACTTCTTTGACATTCATAGCTCTTGTCATGTACGCTCGTCTGTTTTTAAGGCTCCTGATATCACGTTCTGCTAGTACATGATCAATTTGATCATGGAAGGTGTGTCGTGGCCTTCCGCGACTTCTGCATCCATCCACTTTTGCATTGTATATCTGTTTAGTCATTCTTCCTTCATTCATTCTTTCCACATGGCCGAACCACCGGAGCATTCTTATCCTTATTTTCACCCCGACACTCTCTTTCAGACCAACTCTCTTTCTTACTTCGGTATTACGAACGCAGTCCGCGAGGGTCATTCCGCAGATTTTGCCCAGTGCTCGCATCTCGACCGCGTTTACTCTACTTTCATGCTCTCTCTTCCAGACCCAACTCTCGCTTCCATAAGTGAGCGAAGGTACCAGCACCGCGTTGTTTATGGCAAGCTGGGCCTTCTGACTGAGGTTCTTAGCGCCTAGAACTACTAATTACTTACTAATACTGGGTATTACTCTCTCTGTTTCTTCTCTTTCACCTTCTCCCAATTACAACACGTCAACAGATTGTCTTTCCTTCCATACTCCTCCCATTCTCATTAACGTTCTCTGTCACACCACAAGTCATCATATAATCCTTCACACAATCCATCCATCTCTTTTTGGGTCTACCCTTCCTCTCAAGTTTTCAGTCACGAATGCACGTTTCGAAGATCCTCCTATGTACTCATTTCTCACCTTATCCATTTCTTCACCTCTATGACCTCATTTCAGCTGAGGGAAGTTATTTATGGTCGATCATTTTAGTGACCTAACATTCGGACCCGATAACATGACTGGTCGTACGACAGATTTACATATTTATTTTCATTTAGGCATGTATAGAATCTATATATATAAAAGAAAATCGTGTTAGTTATTGGTGGGGAGCTTCGAACCAGGAGACGGACATAGGATACTTTTTATCCCGTTGGAACCGGTAGATTGCTCTGAGATGAGAGGGTTCTAGAATCCTCCTAATCACCTGGACTGATTTTGGTGATTTTGTTTGTGTGTGTTCGAGTGGGTCCCCTGATGGTTTAAATCCACAACTGGAACCGGTCGGTGGCGCTGGGGTCGGGTTCTAGATTTTTATTTTTTCAGAGCAGGACAAAGTCTGTCGGGGCCGCTAGTTATATATAAATTTAATCTATCACTATTCGGCTCTGAGCGCGCAGCTTATTTTCTACGTAATATTTAAAATCTTGATAATACCAGGAGTCAATAGGAAGCTCCCAATTAAGGTGTACGAACAAAGACCCAAGAATACAAAAGAAAGAGGAAATAAAAGGAATCATTATTGGCCTATTAGGTACGGAGAGGCCTCTCCAATTAAAGGAAAGGCTTTATTAGACAAATCTTAGATTGATTTATATACACGTGAATAGCTAACAATTGGACTGAGTGATCGAAACTTTTACTTAATCCTAGAAACCTCCTAATCTATTTCTCGAATACGTAAAGCCTTTACACACGTCTCAGAAGCGTACACATATCAGACAACTTGTAGGCTCAAATATTATGTCTTATTTCTTTGTTTATTAACTAACAAACATCGCTATCATCACAATCATCACCAATACGATAGCGTGGTACAAGTGACGGTAAATTTTTTCCAGCGCCGATAAGGAATTTTCACTTCAAAAATCATGATCTATGTACATATAATACATTATAGATATACATAAACACTAGCTGTCCCGGCGGCGTTGACCTGCCCTGAAGAAATAAAATTTAAAACCCGATTGCAACGCCATCTACAGGGTCCAATTGTGAATCTAAACCATTCTCGAATCCACTTGAACACACACAGAAAAATCATTAAAATCGCTCCAGCCGTTTGAGGATGTTTACCCAGTTTAAATTAAAATCTCCTACCAGAATACCATCCTTGTATTTTACACATAATTGTTTCAAGACCCTGATTAAATGGGATGTACAGTACGGAACATAGAAAGATATTTGACAGACCATGATATTCAATTTGTCCGTAGTTAATTCTGGAGACAAAGATAGCAAACAGTTTGTGTTTTTCCTCATTATATGCCAATACAAATTCAAATTTATTTACTGCAAAAAATCTGGTTCAAAAGGTGTTACAATAAAAAAAACTGCAAAAAACGTACGATCTGAAAGAAACGTGTTTGACATTTATTTGACATTACTAAATCCAATCAGGTGGGCCGTCTGCCTCTTTGCCTGCACAGGTGTAAAAAAAACTAGCTGTACATTATTTGATTTAAGTTCTGCATCAAGGATTTTTCCCTAAAGATCACTTTAAAAAATTAAACGATAACTATAAAAAATAATAATGGTTGAACACGAAAAATTATAAGCCTACCGATAAAAAACACTAAAATGATCACGATACGTAATGAGTAATGATAGTGACATTTAAATAGTAGCGCAGATTACTATGATTATATATAGATAAAACTTACTTATATTATTTTTGTTTTCTAGGCAAAGAAATCAATGTAAACTTGTCCCTTATGACGTCATTGGAGTAATAATTTTAAAAACGAATTATAAAAAAACTAACGCTTAAAATACAAAAATATTCAAATTAGTATCTTAAAATACCCTATTTTACGTAATAAAAATATAAAATCAGAGAGTAATTTTTTCTGAACAATCCCCATTGTCCAAACAAATCCAAACAAAACATTCCTTTTCGGTAAGCACTTATTGCTAAGTCAAACATTTCATTGACATAGATTTCCAAAATGTCACCTATTATTCGTAATAGTGAAATAAAAAGGGTCCTAATAGCCAAAAGTTTTCTTTTAACATAGGTATAAGTACTCGGGACTAAAAGAACTTTTGTTGCTAAAAACCGTTTGCTTAAGGTTAAAGTTAGAAAAAAACTGAAAAGAAAAATTCCTATATAGCAAAACTGTAACTGGTTAAACTTGTTTTCCTAGTTTCCAAGCCTTGTCCTATCATTAAAAAGCCGGTCATTACCAACCAACCTCCTGGCTCTTCGCTTAATCAAAAACTTTCCAGCCGTCTACTTTAGTAAATTCCAAGGGCCAAGACTATTTTTTGACATAAATCTCATTAGTATTTACAAGCTTTACAATGATTTTTAATATTTGTTATTTATAATATATAAGGCAATTTTTCTTATGTATTATTCTTTTAACTAACATTTATTTAGTCGCCGAATTGATGACTCTGGTTGGCTGGACTTGTTCCGCACACCGGAGTTTAAAGAACTCTAGTTTAGACAATCAAACTGGTTGCGCCGAGGAACGCCTCTTTATAATTCCTTCCTCATCTTTGCCATCAAGAAAAGAATAAACTTTCAAATGAAGAATGCGCAATATAAGACAAACCAGGTGGTAGGGCATTTGCCCGACTGGATAGCTACCACCCCTGGTCTAGAGTATGTCGCCATAACAACCTTGGGTTGTGTTCCGGCATTAGTGGCCAGGTTCCAGTCTCCTTTAAGAGAGCAGCAGCACATTTGTAGCACCTTTGGTGTTGCAAATGTCCATAGGCGATGGTAACCGCTTTCCATCTAGTAGGCCGTCTGCGTGTCTGCTGAACTCCTGCAATAAAAAAAAACAAACATTCAAGTCAGTCATAATATCAGTGCTGTCGCAATAGAGTGAAATGATTATTGGAACGGAGTGGAGTCGGTTTTTTTAAACAAAGTTTTTTTATTTATTTGTTACTTTTTAGTGTCTAGCTATGGGTACACCTGCGAAAGGTGCCGCGCAGAATGGACATTTTATCATAAAAAAATTCATAAAATGAAAACTACTGAGCCAAACTATGTCAAATTTTTATGAGACCAAGCCGCAGCTATTCCGCGTCGAACAAAAAAAGATTCACGTAAATCGGATCCTAAATCTTGGAGTAATTGGTGTTACTAGTTAGTATTACTTATTTTATACTTTTTAGTTTTTGAAGTTTTTGTAACGAAGTTTGTTTTATATTTTTGATATAATAATATCGTGTACACGACTCTCTGCGGCACGAATAAACCCATGAGGTTTCTATGCCACAGTCAAATGTGTTTTTAATGTGTACTAGAGGTCGCCTGTGCTCGAAATTCGACCATATTAATTAATGTCAAAGAGTATACCTCTATAATCACAGATTTCGCCTAGGCTACACAGTTTATTTGACTTTAAAAATAAAGAAAAGAGTATATATGGGTGTGTGTGTCGAATACATGGTAGTGTGTGTGATGTTTTTTATTGATTTAATGTATATTTCATGCACATTTTTTACTTCACGTATTAATATATAGTTAAATGTAAGCATACCTGACAATAAAATTAAAAAAAAAGTTTTTTAAATACATGCTTTTGAGATCCTGGTATGATATTATGTAGCAGATGCTGGCCAAGACAAGTAAAACGAGCCCAAACACGACGGGTTTATCTTTTTTTAGTATAGGACTTCTGACTCCATCATCAGATCAGCTCCATGGTACCATATTATTGCATTGTCACGCAATATACATATGCGTGCAAAATTTCAGCTCAATCGGAAACCGGGAAGTTGGTCAAATTTAACTTGCAAGATTCCACCCGAACTTATATATCGTGGCGAATGATGGTGGAACCATCTAGTTAGTTTTATAACTTTTAGAAAAAACTAGGACAATCTAGAATGAAAAGACAAGGGCCGATATATTTAGAAAGGGATAGATGTATAAAATAAAGTTCCCGAACAGAAGATTCGTGAAGGAAGAGACAGAGATAGATAGATGACTTCTAGAAAATTCTTCCGGGTATATAAACAGCGTAAGGCGCACCTACCGGGCAGTTTAGAGTTGAGTTCAGTTCAAGACAGTCAAAGAGTGGGAAGAAGAGTTTAATAGAAGACACTGATGAGTTTAGTGGTGAATTTAGCGACAAGTTGAGCGGTCAGTTAAGTGAAGGAGGTGTATAGCGGAGTTCGAGAGACGAACCGGAAGCGAGCTACACGCGGCAATATCTGAGGTGAGCACTGTGGAACCAGGAGGTGGTCTAAGCAATATCGGCGACGAGACCGTGTACACCTTGCCATTGGGACTGTGCATCGTTAATCGTGCGTATGGGGGCAACCCTGCAGAGAGGCATTGCGTGCGGCTGAGTAAGTCAATAAAAGCTTTTAGGCAAAAACTGGTGTTTTCTTCCAATCCATAAGTGCGAGCTCCCGCTCGCACGTAACAATATATACACATCCATTGCAAATTAAATTAAGGCTTGTAAAAAAGATAACAGTCTTGCATTCCTTGATATACATATATACACATATACATTAGGTCAATATTTATTTTATTTCTGTGTACGCAATAAAAACTACCCGGAACCTATATTTACACTATGGTTGTTACATTCCAATCTCACGTCCACAAAAAGGTTCTAACGACCTTCCTCCATTTCAGGGTAGTTTTTGTCCTCTCGAGAATGTCCCTTGATTAAAGTGACATCGTTAGCTTTGCGCTACAGTTATCGACTTTTGAGCAATTTGCTTTTTTTTCCTTGGTAACATTTTTGGCGTCATAGTTCAAAAGTTAAAGAGAACAATTTTTTGAAGTAAAGATATCAAAATCGAGAGATAGATAGATAGATGATACTTTATTGTCCATCAATACAAAAATGAACTTATGGATAAAAATTATATTATTAAAGAGTTATTTAGAAATATACAAACACGTATAACACAGGTACAAATATAACCGAATACAACAAACCCCAAATATAATGCAGAAGGTCGTATTGCATTAAAACGTGCAGTCCGTCACTATTAGATTTCCGAATGTACATACGTCACGCCTGTATCGTAGTTGTAGCTCAACTGACCCCCTCTCTCGATCAGGCCGTCGTTTTATACTTCACAAATGCAAATGTTCCCACCCGGCAACGTCGACACAATTTCGTAAAATGCGTTTGTACTTGCAATCCGCAACACCTGGCTAATGATGCTCCTGAGTACAATAAGCTATTCTCCACAATAACTAAAAACGTTTGCCAATAAATAAGTGAACAAAAGAAGACGGACATAAAAGGATTAGAATCAGTTCAAATGCCGACAAGTAATTAAATGTGCTTATAGAGATCTGTACGTGGAATTTGTATTTGTCAGGGCCTAAGTTGTAACAATATCTAGTTATGTACAAAGCGCGATCTTATCGCTAAAGAGCGATCTCTTCCCGACAACCCCAGGAATGAATTGAAATGATAATGGCGGTGGTATACGTAACATATAGTACGAACTACTTACTTTTTAATTATAAATACATATATACATATACTTAATATGAATTAATTATATATATATACAGCGTGTTTCAGACCTTACGACAATAAATCAGACCACGTTTTCTTCATGACGTACTCTGCCCAAATACAAAAATGAATCAAGGTAACTTCTTTGGTTTAGCCACAGGACCTCATTTTTCATTTCAGAATATTACAACAACATGTATCAGTTATTGTGTCTAAATCGGTAGGTTAGTGACCAATGTATCGTGTTGCCAGCTTGTCTCTTCATCATTATACGCGGAAGTTGTTCATTCTTACGCTCTCGCTCGCGAACCAATATTTACAAGATGTTCTGTTTTTTATTCCCTTTTTATCGTAATTAATTAGTTCGGAAATTTCAAAAAAAAAAATTGACATTACGGTTGATTTAATAGTACCAAAAAATTTGTATGGAGGACGACCGTTAAAGTTATAATTTATTGTCATTTGAAAAGAAACACGCTGTATATATATATATATATATATATATATATATATATATATATATATATATATATATATATATATATTCAAATTCAAATTCAAATTTATTTAACCAAATTTCTCATTACATGACATTGGTTTAACAAAAGGTTGTGCTAAGGTACGTTATCCTGGTTGTCACATTCTGAGCGAGATATGGCTCCTAAAGAACCCTGCACTAGGCAAAGCCTGTATCGCAGGGGGTCATATTATTTTATATAAACATAAAATGAAACGTTATTAAATACATATAAGTATATAGTGTGGAAGTGTGAGCATTTGAGTGTGTCGCGCCTGTGTCTGTGTGTGTGTGCGTGTGTGTTTGTGTGCGTGCATGCGTGAGTGCGTGCGTGTGTGCGTATGTGCGCGTGTGTGTGTGTGATTTAAGACACAATACGCAGTAGGTCTTCTGTTTGAGAGTACGTAAGAGAATGTAAGAATTTGAATGTAAACTTTTTTGCCTGGTTTGATGTTAATTTAATCAATTCACCTTTGCTTAGCTTCGCTATATTGTTATATATAAAAGGGTACCTGAACGCGGGAAATCGCTGTGCAAAAGATGTTTTGACTTGCGGTATGGGAATATTAATTACTCGACGTTTATTTTCGCTGTTTGGTTTTATGTCTTGTGATAATCGATGTGTTTTTAACGTGACTTTTTGGATATACAGCTGGCGTACACTCAAAACTTCAGTTTCAGTATAAAGCTTACTAGTACAATAGCGGAACGGCTTCTTCATCATTACTTTCAGCACCGATCGCTGGGCTCTTTCTAAGTCGATCATTAGCGTGATGCCGGCTCCCCCCCATGAGGTGATACAGTAAGTAATAATGGATTCACACAGAGATGTGTACACCAGCCTCAAAATTTTGTTGTTAGCACATGTCCGTAGCGAACGCATTATATAAATTAATTTTCGAACTCTTTTAGAAAGGTTTTTAATGTGATTTTGGAAAGTAAAGTTATCATCTACTTCAACTCCTAGATATCTGATTGATGTAGTTTGTGAAATCGATTCACAGTTACATGTGCCAAAATTACAAAAAGAATGAATTTTAACATGTACATCCATTTTAGGTTCAGAAGCTTTAGTCTTGTGAAAACATAAATATTTGGTTTTATTTAAGTTCAAAGTAAGCAGGTTATTGTCTAGCCACTCCTTAATTGCCATCATTCCAACCTCTGCTTTCTGTTTAGCTGATTCCCAACTATCACCGTAAAACAGTGCAACAGTATCATCCGCATAACAAATAAGATCGGTTTTTAAGCTGGCAAGACTTAGGTCATTAATATATAATGTAAAAAGAGTAGGGCCAAGTACACTGCCTTGTGGCACTCCAAAGCGGACCGGCAATACGTTACTGAGGTACTCGCCAATTTTGACTCTTTGAGTTCTTCCTTCCAGGTAGTTACCAAACCATTGCAGTGGAAGACCTCTGATTCCGACAAGTTCCATCTTTTTTAACAGCGTCGAAACCGATACTGTGTCAAAGGCCTTTGCCAGGTCAAGGAATACCCCAATTGTCTTCCGTCCCATGTCAAGATTTTCAGCAACCCGCCTGGTGAGAAGCTCAACTGCATCTTCAGTTGATTTATTTTGTCTGAATCCAAATTGGATGTTTGATATTATATTAAAGGTCTCCATGTATTTAGAAAGGCGGCTGTTTACAATTTTTTCCAGAATTTTGGAAAAAACGGGCAATAATGAAATTGGTCTATAGTTTTCGGGCGTATTTTTCAGCCCATTTTTGTATATAGGAATGACGTTTGCCTGTTTCCAGTAGCTTGGAAACATTCCCGTCGCTAGACTGACATTGAAAATATGGCATAGAGGGCTCAAGAGCTCTCTTTTTGTTTCTCTGATAACAGCGGACCTGATTCCGTCAAGTCCCGGGGCACTATCTATTTTCAGGTTATCGATGAGTTTTCCAACTTCAACCTCATCGGTCGGTATCATAAAAAATGATTGAACAGGTGAAGTGAATAATTTGTTATTTAGATTCCGCGCAAGCTGCTTTTCAGTCTTATTGAGTTTTTTTAGAAGTTTATCAGCAAGTTGAGAGCCAATGGTGGAAAAGTATTCATTACATTTGTTTATTGATTCTGATGAGGTAGAATTATTGTTAAGAAGTTCAGTTGCAGCTGAGTTTTTACTATGGTTTCCGATCACAGCTTGAATTGACTTCCATAATTTTTTGGGGTTTTGTTTGTTGTTTTCCATTTGGTTTTTCTCGTACTCTCTTTTAAGCTTGCGTAAGAGATTATTGCAAAAGTTCTTGTACCGGTGGTATATAGTTTTACGAACGATGTCATTTGGGTCTTTTTTGTGATGTTGGTGCAGTTTATCGCGGTGTTTCATGCATCTCACAAGTCCCGGTGTAATCCATGGTTTTAAGATAAACTGTGATCTGCTGATACACTTTGTTGTGGTGTGTCTATCAATTACAGGAAAAAGTATGTTATAAAACTCATCAACCGCCACGTTAACATCGTGTGCATTAAGACATTTTGACCAATCCGCCTCACGTAGCTCAGTAGCAACAGCTTTGTAATTATTTTTTGTATTTTTCTGTCACAACTTTTAGGTTTTGAAGCCTTCATTGACATACCCACAAATGTCATGTAATGGTCAGTTATATCAGTTTTACATACCATTCCTACAATCTTATTCGATTTGGACTTAACAAAAATATGGTCTAAGCAAGAATTTCCTCTTGTAGCTTTGGTAATTGCAGGGTGGAGTCCATGTTCTGCTAGGAGGCAAAGGTATTCAGATGTCTTGTAGCAGGGCTCCAAAATATTAATGTTTATATCACCAGCAATTATAATCGGTACATTGGTATTTGTAGAGTCAAGTATGTCAGTCAGCGAAGAGACAAATTTATCGATATTTGTAAAAGATGGCGATCTGTATATACTTATGATAGAAACAGTGTTGGCTATGTCGATTTGGAGGCATTCGGCTTCTTGGAAATTTGGTTCCGTAACAGTGGCACTCCATCTGTTTTTAACGTATACCGCTATACCTCCTGCCCTGTTAAGCTTGTTTGTAGTACAGTAAGAGTTATAACTTGGGATTTGGTGCAAGGGAGTATCAGTTTTAAGCCAGCATTCCGTAAGGACAATTATATCTATATCTCGGTCTAACCGGGAAAGCGCTACCAAAAAGGCATCAAAATTCTGTTGTATGCTTCGAATGTTAAAGGTGAGCAGCTTGAATTTATATTCATTCGTCAATACTTCTTTGCAATTTTCCAATAAGTCGGAGGTGTGACAGTTAATTTCAAAAGTGTTGTCAATTTGATTTACAGTATTAGGGTCGAGATTAGCCATGAAACTACCAGAATTGAATTATGTACCGAGAGAAGCATTGACATGGCGTTCTCATCATCCTATTATGCTTTTGATATATTGTTCTTATATACCAAATAGACAGATGACTTATTAGAGACAAGTGCCACCTACTGTTGCTAACCGCTAATAATTGGCGAAGCCATTTCAATGCTCTTAGGTTCCATTTCAGTGTCTCTGCGAAGTGTCCGTTTCCATTAAAACTGCAAACATGACCGAGGGTGTGAATGTGTGGAATATGTAGTTTGTAGTAAAATGTAGAATATAAGAGTGTGCTTTGTGTTTTCAGCGGTAGGCGTGAGTTGAATTGTGATAGTGTTGCTGTAAAGTGATTATTAAAATGAAATAAATATTTATATTTTATCATGGACATAATATTAGAATCAATCAGGATAAAGTAACAGTTATTATTAACATTATTATTAGGTCTAATTAATTCATACAGATTGTTTGAGAAATGGTCCCACTTTTTCATCAAGGTCGTGTTGTGAGAGTATAGGTATAGCGGGTTTCTTTTCAGCTTCTCGAACGTATACATTTCCATTACGTGTCCAGCAATAGCGAAAGTTGTAACGCTGCGCCCGCTGTCTTGCATCTCTGAAGAGGATACGGTTATGTTTTGTTAGTCTTTCATTTATATATATCTTTTTAGGGACTCCCGAGGCGATATCTTCTGTCGTAAGGTTGCGGCGACTTTTTGCTGCCTGGATGATTTCATCTCTCTTTGTTTTACGAAGTAGTTTTAAAATAATTGTTCTGGGTAGTTCGCTTGTGTTTTCATTGGGTCTTAACCGTTTGGGTCCAACTCTCATTACTTCATCTATTTCTGTACTACTTAATTCAACTCCCAGTTTTGTAGCTGTTACCTGTACAATATGAATGAGATTTTCATTGTTGGTTTCCGGTATTCCCGCTAATTCTAAGTCATTCTTAACTAATCTCTGTTCCAATTTGTTTATTGACATGTCAAGGTTAGTTACGGTAGCCTTCAGTGACGAAATTTCTAATTCTTGATCAGTGATTGTTTTTTAAAAGTCTCCAAACTACTGAAGAGAGTCGCTGATACAGCCGCTAGTTGCTCTTTTATGTATTGCATGTCCTGTTTTAGGATAGTAAGATCGTTACGCTCTTTAAATTCCGCCATTTCAAGACTAATTTTCCGAATTTCAGACATAAAGTCATTTATTTCAGTGTTTGCTGTTTCCGTGGAAAGTTTAGTCTGTCTGCCAGTGCCACGACGATGATTTACGTATTCAGTGGTGTTTGGAGTCTTATTGGGGTTTTCCATCGGACTTCTAAGTGGCGTATTGGTGTTATTACGCTTTGGTCGCGAACTGCTACAGAGCGGACAGAGCCAGGAGTTTTTGGCGTCCTGATTAAGGCTCTTATAAGTCTGTATGTCCAGGCCTAAACACAATAAATCATACGACTCTTGACAGGCACTGCATTTCATATTTTCTAAAGATTGTATCTGTTTTCCACAGCCATTGCATTTAAACGACATGTTTACTTATAGTGTAAGTTATTTATAACTTGGCAATATTTTATTACATCAAAAATCTACTTTTAAGATAGTATTCAGTTCTTAAAACAAATTCAGATGGTTTTGCCAATCGAGATTGTACTTAATAGAATATTTTTTATTACCAGATTTAAGTGTTCCAAAAGAGGGTAGTTAATTTTATACACTTTGCCGTACACTTTCTATTTAATTTATAATATGATGAATTTGCACTTGAAACGACTGGATAACATTAACATGGGTATTTGTAATGATGATTTCTGTTTTGTGATCACTTTTCATCAACTTTGATACAGATTATCGAGGATTTAAAGTAAATTATTTCGAGCGTGTTACACACAGCGATCTTGCCCGCGCGCGCTCCTTCACAATTAATAATTAAATATCTATTTAATACATAAAATTCCAATTTATCTAAATACTTAATATACATATCTAGAAAATATGTTAATGTTTATAGATTAATTTCATTGTTCATGACTTTTATTTATTATTTTAAATTTTAAATATCGGTATAATATTTTGCTTGTTTGATAACAACAGCGCCTGGCTTATACCTATATATAAAGTTTAACGTTACGGTGGCGGTGTCATGGACACAATCGTTTAGGAAGACAAAGAATTTTACCTGCAAAACATTTCGCAAAATAATTAGGTCACAATTAATTTGTCGAAGGAATTTCACAGAAATTCTTGGTTGAGTGGTTTTTTACTTCGGCGTTAAATCTCGGCGGTTTCCTCGTGTTTTATGTACTGAGACATTCTTTTACAATGGAATTCGTTCGGATTAAGGCTTTTGGACTAATTATTTTAAAAGTGACTGCTCAGCGATTTCCTTAAAAGGGTTTAATATTTTATCTGTGTCCGTTTTATCACCGAAAAAGTTTTTTATTTTATTTTTTATTGCATGAGTTTAGCCGACAGTCAGACGGCCTACCCGATGGAAAGCGGTTACCATTGCCGATGGACATTTGTAATACCAAAGATGCTACTGTGAACTAAGGGAAACTGGAACCTGGCCACTAGTACCGGAATATAAATCAAAGTTGTTATGGTGGCATAATCCAGACCAGGGGTGTAAACCATCCTGGCGGGCAAATACCTTACCATCTGGATGTGGGTTATTTTGTCGCCTCCTACGATATGTCACCCTTACTTACTAACTCTTACTCCGTTGGCTCAGTGACCCAAAGTGGGTCTTGGCTTCCTAAACGAGCGCATGTCACTTTTCTCGAACCTGTGCGATTTCTTGCCAATTACTGGCTTCTAGCCCCGACAAGTACGCCTCTACTGTGTCCTGTCCGGCCGTCTGAAATATCACCCGGCTGCATGAAATTGTATTTTTTCCGTACCTGCATGGATACTAAGTTAATAATAAAAATTAGTAAAGTTCGTTTCGAAACATGGGTGTGGAAGGATTCCTTTTAAGTGATGCAGGTCAGGTGTTTTTGTCCTTTGATTATGGAATAACAGAGAATTCAGGACTTTTTTCAAGTGGGCCTTCAGGGTCATATCCTAGATCAGAGATTCCCAAACTATTTTAGGCAAGAGACCCCTTTTCCAAAATTAACTGATACCTCAAACCACCACAGCCAAATTACTTTAAAATCTCTAGTGATTTGTATTAGTAACAAATACTTACAAATAAATAAAAACTGTGATTGGGGAAGTGAGTAAACTTGACATAATTTTTTCATCAAAAACAAAACAAGACGTAAAATTCGTTAAATATTAAGAGTAATATTTATTATTAATACAAATTACGTAAAAATACTTAAGTATTGAATTGAAAAAAACACATTTGTACTCTACTTTTCAAATAAGAACTTATGTTAATAATTAAAGGTCGATATTAAGTTCTCGTCAACGCTCAAAATCATTTTTGGTTTAATTCGATCCTTAGGAAACCCATTTAGACCCCAGGGGGTCGATATCAACCACTTTGGAAATCTATGTCCTAGAGCAGTGTTTTTCAACCTTTTTCGTGACACGACCCCTTTAGTATGAAGAAATATTTCGCGACCTAACCTAATCTACCCGTTGCTTTTTTTATCGACTTCAAAAAAGGAGGAGGTTCTCAATTCGTCGGAATCTTTTCTTTTTTTAACTTTTTTATGTATGTTCACCGATTACTCCGAGATTTATCATCCGATTCACGTGATTCTTTTTTTATTCGACGTGGAATAGCTGCCATTTAGTCCCCTAAAAATTTAACATAGTTTGGCCCAATAGTTCGCATTTTATGAAAACATTCACACATTCATCCGTCATCATTTTATCCGTGCAGGAACGGAGAAAGAATACAATTTCCTGCGGCCCGGCGGCCTGTCGTAAGAGGCGACAAAACAACCCTCAGCCAGGTGGTAGGGCATTTGCCCGACTGGATGGCTACCACCCTTGGTCTAGAGTATGTCGCCATAACAACCTTGTGTTGTGTTCCGGCATTAGTGACCAGGTTCCAGGCTCCCTAAAGAGAGCAGCAGCGCATTCGTAGCACCTTTGGTGTTGCAAATGTCCATAGGCGATGGTAACCGCTGTCCATCAAGTGGGCCGTCTGCCTGTCTGCTGATCTCCTGCAATAAAATAAATAAATAAATATTCATAGTTCACATTTTTATGTTCCGGTTTCTTGGGCCCTAAATTTTTCGAGAAGCGTGGCACCTTTTTTAGGTCTACCCATACATAGCTAGGCACTAAAAAGTAACAAATAAAATAAAATCAATTTGGTTTAAAAAAACGAACTTCAAAAACTAAAAAGTGTAAAATAACTTATTTCTAAAGCTATTATTATTATCTAATAATAGCTTTAGATTTATATTTATTAATTTTAGAGCTTTATATTTATTAATTTTAATAATTAGGGTTCGACTAAATACGTAATTAAGTACTGTAAAACACATTCTTTTTACATCGAATGCGTCGCCAATAGGTAACGCAATTTACACGCATAGGTACGACCACGTTTGATGCCGGCCGCCCCGCCTCGCATAAATGAAAAAGCGTTGCTATCGGGTAGCTCTTCGTGTATCTAAAACAGAAAAACCTAATACTATTGAAGAAAGTTTGATTTTACCACAGCGGCTTTAGATATGGCGGAAATTATGTTTGGCAAAGAAGAGGTCGAAAAACTGAAAAGTATACCTCTATCTGACAGTACCATTCAACGCAGGATAAGCGATATGGTGACTGATGTTCGTGATCAAGTCATAGAAAAAATAAAATAAAGTACTTTTGTGTCCTTGCAATTTGATGAATCTACCGATATTGCACACTTTACTGCAGTAGCTATTCCAACATTTTGCAATTCCACTATAAAAGCTTCGCGACCCCCCTGGGGGGTCGCGACCCACACGTTGAAAAACACTGTCCTAGAGTATACGAATTTTTTCTGATATTTCACTACAAATAGTCTACTTTTACGAAATGATGGCACATCAAAAATAATTACAAATAAAACGGAAGTAAATTTAAATAGGTAATACATTTTCAAGTAGTAACTTAGCCACAAGTAAAACTAAAAGGATCCCTAAGAATAAGCTGGATGCTAAAAATAAACAATAAGTACTTACATGCAAATAAAATTAATAATACAGTAGAAAAGTTAACCCTGTCAAGAGGGTATGCTCTGAAAAGGCTTTCGGGTCGACTTGTTGGATGGCACTGCTCATATGAATACATACTTGAAATACATAATTTTGATACGAACATCTTAGAAATGAGAGTCAAGAGGTCCTAAAGAGATCGTTTTCGAGAATAGGGCGGACACGTGTTACAATAAATTCTCTATATTTTTCAATATACAAGAACAATTAAAATAAAACAGAAATAATTTTAATTATTTTCAATTCATAATTACGCGCTTTTTGAGTCATTTTACTTGTACCTACTTATGACGTCGTAAGAAGGTACGCTTGAACAAAAAGAAGTGAGAGTCAGGAGGACGAGAGTGAGAAAGAGAGAGATAACACTTCATTGCCCACCAAAATAAACAATTACAATAACAGACCATATTTACAATATTTTCTAGGCAATACAATAGACGGCCTTATCGCTCAAAGCGATTTCTTCCAGGCAACCTAAATCAAAGAAATTTGAATCAGGCGATGTAGGTGGCGCAGGAAAAAGGCAATAGATACATAAATACTCAAACTAATTTAAGACTTAAATATACAAATACATATTGTTCCGAGCTACACAGGACTCGAATTAAAATGCCGTTGGATTTACTATAGAGTTTATTAGAACTGCACAAACACGAATAAAACAGGCACAAATATAACTGGGCACGGCCAGTACAAAACTGCACCATTCCGCTCATCGAATGTACACACGTCTTGCTAGTATCGCAATCGTCGCTCGACTGCCCCACCTCTTCGTTCGGGCTTTGTTTTATAGTAAACTGTACAATAAACAATCGATTGTGTAGGCTGGGTTCTTCTAAGAAAATGTAATTTGCACACCTGCGAACGGCCAACAAAGTCGAAAACAAAACCAAAAAGGATTAGTTCGAAACTAATGACAGCCATAAAACAAGTACGATAACAATAGAATGTTTTCTTAATTGCAAATTTAATACACGAAGTTATCAAAGAACTCCGAATGCAGGAAAGGTAATAAACAGCTTTTACGACAGCAAGGTGTGCGCATTTCTTTGTCGGTATATAACTATATATACAATAATCATTTTCAAAATAATATACACGAGACGAGGACAAAGAGGAGTCGCTTTTGTTTTTGAAGTGATAACTTCTTATGGGAGGGCAAACCGTTTCGTTACGTAACGCGTTACGGCGCCAGTCTGTCTGGCTTCCCTTTCTGTCACACATGCGACAGTGGTAGGCAGGCTTCTCAAATTAAACAATTTGAATATTAAATAGTTAAAAAAAGTTCAACTTCGATTAGTTTCTACTACCTACTTCTGTCGGGCGTCCCGAGACACATGTTTGTTTTGTTTATACGTTTTTCATTGGAATAAAAATGTACGAAAGTGGCTGCTTCAGGCCCCAAGTCCCTACTGTATTATACAAGCACCTTTCATAAGCAGATAAAAGGCGACCACTCTAAAAAAACAACAGTCGCAAAACACATAATGTTTCGCCCATTTAACACGCGTCCCCAAAAAGGCTTTAACGAAAAAGTGACAAGTCCTCGCTTTTTCAGTCCACAAACTTCCTTCAACATAAAAATAGTAAATCAGATACCTACAAGGTAAGCCCGTTGTTAACAGTAAAAGCTTTTTACGGCATGTCGTAACATTGAGCGTTTAATTTTTACACCGTGCGTTAATTTTGGCCTAAACCTAGTTTAAGTTCAAGTGTTTTAACGTAACGTAACGCACGTAACGTAGTGCAAGTTTGTAACGATAGATGATGGTTCTCCACCATATCGCTCCCAAGCTCAACTACGCAACGGTTCTTTAGAACATTTCATAACACTCCACGCGATATTCCCAGTGCACTATGACATGGGGGTTTAGAAGGAAGTTATAAAATGTCTTTAAGGTCGGCAACGTATTAACTACTATCCTGGTTCCAAACAATAAATAAAACTACTGTTACAACCTAGGCTCCGACATAGACATTCCACGTACAGATTTGTAGAAGCACATTTATTACCAGTCGGCATTTGAACTAATTGGAATTCTTTTATGATCGTCTTTATTCGTCTTCGATCGTCGAACAGCCCATTGTTTTATTGTACTCGTTTACGGCCGCTTGCGGCTGTGGTTATTAGCCAGGTGTACGCTGATCTAGGAAATTCGGACGACATTGCATTTGTGCAGGCAAAGATGGCCTGATTGAGGGAGGGGGAAGTTCAGCGACAACTACGATCAAGGCGTGACGTGTGTAATCGGGAACTAATAGTGACGGAATTTGTGCGTTTTATTGAATTACGACCTTCTGCATTACGTTTGGACTTTTTGTGTTTTTTTTATTAACTAATCTCTAGTTTCGTACCCTTTTTACAACTTAATTATTGTTAGAGTTTTTTGAATTCATACACGCTTATTGTTTATTTTTGTTATTGTGTGTGACCTCAATTTTGTGATTTTTAGGTTGTGTTGTGTACCTTAAAAATAACTTTACTTTACTTTTAATACTAATAACTTTACTTTTTTTAAATATATAGTACTATTTTTTTCTAGTTATACGTGTTTGAATAGCTCTAATAAACTCTATAATAATTCCAACACTACTAAAGAAAAAACGTTACATTAAAGCGGTTGTTTCCTGTGTGTGTGCGAGTGCCCGGAACCTGGAACGCAGTCCAGCAATCTGGGCCTTTGTAATTATGTATATCCAGAGGATTTACACAAAAAGGTTCAACTACGAATGCCAAACTTTCGGTGACGTCACTCATCGTATGATGTGTTAATTGCTACTCAAATTACATTGAATGCCTTGGAAACAACCAATACGTTCGGCATTATGTCGAATGCTACGTAATTTCGGCTGATGCATAAATGAGCCGAACTTTTAACAGGTGTAAGGCTAGCCTTAGACTCTAAATTCAGATATAAAGTACAATATATTAGGGACAATTTGGCATAAAGACAATGTCGCTCAAGCGTTTAATTAAGTGGGCTTTTAACAAGTTGGATTTACGCATGGCTTGTTTAAGTGTTCTAAACAACTGAACAAAGTTTATTGCGCATTCAAGCGAAACAAGAGTAAATGACACCCTTGCGAGTACTTCAATGGAATCTTATTACCATGCCAGTCAAAACGTAGCTCTGAGAAGCTCCTAGATCCTACATGCCTAGATGGTGTCACAGGGCTTTTCTCACTTTTTAACATTTTAAATTTTAATAGACAAAATAATCAACTAGACTATTATAATGTGCGAACGGTCACTAACATTAACATTATTTCAGATGTAGTAATAACATCAGGTTATAAGTTTTTTTATAACCAAAACAGAACCGACTTCAAGCTAAATATTTTCTACAACATCATGAAGTCGGCGCAATTTGCGATTCCCACTGACTTCATGATGCTCAAAAGAAAAAAAATGGTTTTTTGCTTTTTCGTTTCAAGTCGGTTTTGTTTTCGTTAAAAAACACTATTTTTTACTTCTAATTGCTTTAAAAATAATATTTTAAACGGTCCACCTCAGAAGCATTCTCTTTCAAATAAAAAAAACTTTGAAAAATTAATCCTGTAGCGGCCACCAGGCTACCTAAGCGACATACATAACCGTGGCAAGCCGCCTTTACGTTGTTCGCCGCCTGCGTCGCTCTTACCGCGCCGCTCTTGTTCAGACAGCTAAACGCTGTACACAGTCTGCTTCGGTCAGCGCGCGAGTACGGTCTTGTCGCGGTTATCTTAAATGATCGAGAATTTTATGCGCAGTTTGTTATCTATGATGTAACGATGTAAACCTTGTTTTTTTTTCTTAATATAAAATGTGCTACAAAAAACTAACTTTTATTACACAAACCGGCAACCATCCACCACAATCCACAATTGACGGAGTAATTGTGTAACAAGCAAACTAAAAAAAACAGAGTCAAATTAAAAACGTCCTCCTTTTGGAAGTCGGTTAAAAATTAATCACAGTAAGGTTTCACGATTTCCTTATACTAAGTGATTGAGAAAACAACCACGCGAGCTTTAGAACCACTGATCCAAAAGTTATGCAATCCATCCGGCTCTTGGTTCCTCCATTTGTATGCCGAACGGATAGCATTACCAACGTCAAGTGGTTCGATGAGAATTGGCTCAATATCTGGGACTTGTTTCCACGATTGCTTGTCCGCTTTGAAATGGTTTCGGAGGAAACTTGATGTTTTGCACTTCTAAACCTTAAAATAACATAAAAACTTAAATATCAAAAAGTACTATAAAACTATTTACAAAAGAAACAAGTCTGAGATAGATAAATAATTACGATGGGTAAAAAAATTAGCTAGACGTATTGGTGGGGTTTTCTTGCCAGTTCTGCTTAAAGGAGCAAGCAACAACACGTTGTGAAGCGGTATAGATAGAATAAAATTTTGACTTAAATGTTTTTTTTTTTTATTGCAGGAGATTAGCAGACAGGCAGACGGCCCACTTGATGGACAGCGGTTACCATCGCCTATGGACATTTGCAACACCAAAGGTGCTACGAATGCGCTGCTGCTCTCTTTAGGGGAGCCTGGAACCTGGTCACTAATGCCGGAACACAACACAAGGTTGTTATGGCGACATACTCTAGACCAGGGGTGGTAGCCATCCAGTCGGGCAAATGCCCTACCACCTGGCTGTGGGTTGTTTTGTCGCATCTTACGACAGGCCGCCCGGCCGCAGGAAATTGTATTCTTTCTCCGTTCCTGCACGGATAATGTAATTAATGTAATTAAGACCTTTAAAAAGTGTTCTCCAGAGGAAGTAATTTTAAATAAAAACTTTAGAATTACAATTATTAATTTAGTTGTAGTTATTAATTTTAGGTTTATTTTTCATACTATAGTTTAGTTTTAGTATTTAATTGTATTTTAGGTATGATTACTAATATTTAATTAATATTGTGACTAAGTTTATCAATTAAAGATTACAATTTGGGTACAGGTAAAACATACAGCCCAGATCGCTGTCGGTGGGGAAAGTTCCCAAAATACAGGCCACGTTTGCACCATACATTATACGCATCGCTAATCCATTGCCTTAAATACAGGCCAGCCCTTTGGTCTCGCGAGACTTCTGTCAATCGCTTTGTGTTCGAAAATCTTGTAAGGAAAAGAGTGTGCTACCCGCTTCGACATTTTTTATTGAATTTTGTCTATGCCATTAACATAGATGAGGTTTTACAACACCTAGGAAGGTCTCGCTAGAGTTGATAAGACTCACGTCCTCATGGCTCCAAAGTTTCGACCCCGAAAGCCACAAATATATATCCATCAAGTTAAGTGCTGAATTTGCGGGTAGAATAAGTAAGTAAACAAACAAAGTGATGTTATCTCAGTTACAGAGGTCTATGCTTATAAAATTCACTCGTAGTCTCAGTTATAGAGGTAAGTATGATGATAAATCGAAAGAACGAATCCCATTTAAAGAGGTTTGCTTCGTCCCACTAACAGGGGTAATTCAGAGCCAAAGTATTGGGACCTCAGCATGAGTTCCGCTTACAGAGGTTTCTCACTTATCCCGGTCTCACTTAACCAAGTTTCACTGTTATATTTTTTATACGTTTGATTTGTATATAGATCTCATTTTTTCAAGCGACCCCCACAGTCGTGACCCAAGGTTGAGAAACGGTGGTCTAGATACCTATCGTGCAGAGACGTATTAAAACCAAATGAAGATAGTATCTAACCCCTTTAACCAAAACTGCAAGTATAATAACCATAATTAATAAATGACCATCGTTAATATTGCTTCATCTTGTGAAGTTCAAACACTTAATCCCTCTTCAACCAGTTTTTAGGTCAACGAGGTCTCGTTGTCAATGCCTTGATAGTTGTTTTTATGTTGCGACATTAAGAATATGGTATAAAATTAGCAAAGTGCGTGTCGGACCACGTAAATTACAGGTACCGAATGTTTATTTACAAGCTTTTATTTAACTTGCAATGGATGTATGTATGTAAGTTCGGGTGGAATCTTGCAAGGTGAATTTGACCAACTTCCCGGTTTCCGATTGAGCTGAAATTTTCCACAAATATTTGTATCGCGTAAGTAGTAAGTAAGTCGTGGTAGCATAATGGTTAGCGCACGCGCCCCTAAATCGAAGGGTGCGGGTTCGATCCTGACCGGAACGCATGCACCTCTTAGTCAGTTTTCTGGTCTAATGTGCATATTGTTAAAATTACCACGTGCTAAAATCGGTGAAGGAAAACATCGTGATGAACCTGCACATCGAACCGATGTGTCAAACCTGCCAAGCCGCCTTGGACAAGCGTGGCGGGTATACTGTCCGTTCCCCCTATAATGGGAGGCCCGAGCCCAGCAGTGGGACATTTATGGGCTGCCATTATTATTATATATATGTATATCGCGTTACAATGCAATAATATGGTACCATGGAGATGATCTGATGATGGAGTCGGAAGGTAGCCATAGGAACTTCTATACTAAACAAAATAGACCCGTCGTGTTTGGGCTTGTTTTACTTTTCTTGGCTCGCACTCTGCTGCTACATGATATCCAGGATCTCAAAAGCTTGTATTTAAAAACCTTTTTAAAAACAAGTTATTTATAATTTTATAATAAGTAGTAATCACAATTAAAACTACGTTGTAAAAGCAGTTAAGAGACAACTACGATCAAGGCGTGAAGTGTGTATAATCGGAAATCTAATAGTGACGGACTTTGCGCGTTTTATTGTATTACGACCTTCTGCATTACGATTGGACTTGTTGTGTTCGGTTATATTTGTACCTGTGTTATACGTGTTTGTATAGTTCTAATAAACTCTATAATAATTCCAACGGCATATTAAGTCGAATCTCGCAACTGGTAACATTATTATAATAAATAGACAAAGTGCCAATTACTTGGAGTACCAACAATGCTAAAGTTTCTCATATATCAAGCAGGTTTTGAGAAAAAATATTCTAACAATCCTGATTCAGAAGGATTCCGTTTCAGCCAAAATTACCACATGACCATAACAAGGAATATCAGAAAAGTCCAAAACGTACCAACATCGCCTAAGCAATTACCAGTTCTTAAATCAAAGGGGCCAAGAAATGCCCTCAAGTGGCATCCCTACGCCCTTAATCGGCGGCCCTTTAATTAAGTTCCCCCTAGATAATCGCACCAACCCACATTTTGTATGTACGTAATAACAAAAACGTGCCTTATTTACTCAAAGGGCTTATTCTGAAAAAATATAAGAAACAAAGTCAAGCCGGGTACTCATCGGCGAACTGTAATTAATAATAATATAATTTGTCGCGATTCCACATGGTGGTAACCTCGTGAAAGCCGAGAAAGAAAAACAAAGTATATCTCGCTCACGAGGTTACTGCCATGTGGAACTTGGTGTCTACAATCATAGTTCCGATAGTGGTGTCAGTGAATGGACTAATAGCGAAGAGCCTTGACCGACACCTGAAAGGCTCTCGCTTGGTACCTTGGTGAAAGGTCGGATGCAGAAAGCAGCCCTGGTGGACACGGCCCCTATCGTGAGGAGGTTCCTATCTCTGAGGCCTAAACCACCGGTAGCTTGGACCCTAGGCCCTGCTGCCAGCGGACATGGATTCATTACATTTTTTTTAATATATTTTATTTCGTATATAGTATGTATGTATATACAGCGCATGCGTATGTATGTATGTATAGTCGTGGTAGCGTAATGGTTAGCGCAGGCGTCCCTAACTCAAAGGGCGTGGGTTCGATCCTGACCGGAACGCATGCACCGCTTAGGGAGTTTTCCATCGTGATGCAACCTGCACATCGAGATAACCGATATGTCAAACCTGCCAAGCCGCCTTGGAGAAGTGTGATGGGTATACATTTATGGGCTGATATGGGCTGACATCAATTTTTGAACATACAATTTTTTGTCCACAGGATGACAGAAGGTCTTTGCAATCGAATACCGATTAAAGCTTTTTTCTTTAAATTTCCTGTCATTTTACTCGCAATGTGTCATCGGCAAAATCAATGCCTATGCGTTGGCGCCACTTGGGAAAAAATAGAATAGAACATACAATTTGAATACCGACTTCAACGAACGGCTTGAAATCTTACAATATATAAATTAGTCATTCTCAATAGTTAGCGCCTATGAATTCCTACTGCTAACTCTGGAAGCTCAAACAACCTACCTACCCTCAAAAAAAGCCTACCTTGTCCAGTGTCCACAGGCGAACTTACGCAGACTGAGTCAGTCCATCAGACTGAAGGACGTCCAATAGAGGTCTTCTCACGTTACAGACGCGATGAATTTAAAGTCTGCACTATGAACTCAATTACTACATTGATGCGCAATAGTGAGTGCAGCAGACAGGCAGACGGCCCACTCTCTAAAAGAGAGAGTTGTTATGGCGGCAACTTTAAACCAGGGGTGGTAGCCGTCTAAACGGGCAAGTGCCCACCACCTGGCTTTGGGTTGTTTTGTCGCCTCTTAGGACAGGCCACCCGGCCACAGGAAATTGTATTCTTTCTCCGTTCCTGCACGGATACCTTCGTATACAACAAGCTTCCGAGGTCTCTTAGGGAGATACCATGTACACTATATATCGTCTTATTAATATAATAATCACGCAGGAGGGTTGTTGGAATCTCCAACAAAAAGTTTGTATTAATTTGGTGTTGCGTGGTACAGGCCATGGTTTTGATGTAGTCATGGTATATCGTACTGGCGGTTATACACTTACTTCTTATATAAGGCGTTGCATTCCTGCATTCCTCGCTTCAAAATATTTTATGGCGTGATAGTACAGATCTTCCAATCAAATTCTTACATTTAGGTACTGTAACTTATGGGGTTAAAATTTTCTACTTATCTTGCTAGGCGTTGTTGGTATGAACTTGCCAATAGATACATGTTGCGAAGGCGCTGGGTTTAGCGATAAGCAAACTGTATCAAAATGAGAAAATAGGAGATTGGGGGGACAATTTTGAACGGTAGTGGAAAGAAGGGCACGCACGTACCTGATTAAGGGCATGAAATGCAGTTGGTCCTCTTATCCGCAATGCACTTCACTGGTTACTATTGTACTTGATATATCTGTTTATTAATTTAATGTATTTGATTATTAATTGATACGGCAAACCGATGAGGTTTAAATTATTATTTATTAGTTTTATTTTATAACGTATATTGTTTACATTAATGTATTTAATTTTACATGTGGTGCGGGTTTTAATATATTATATATTTATTTATTTTGTTATACATTTGGGAAACGTATTACATTTATATTATATTATTGAGTTATATTACCAAAGAAGCAAGTGAGGTGTGTAAGAATGGGCCTATGTGGCGCTCTGTTGTTCGTGCCTACCCCGCAAGGGACCTGGCGTGAAGTTATGTATGTATGTATGAGTTATATTAGTTTAATTGTTTTATGACATGACAATGAATGATCAACGTGACGTGCGAAAAGGAAACGCGCCGTTAGAATTGAAGGAAGAATTTAAGTAATAAAAGAAAGGTTTGTATATGCCGAAAGAAGGTTACTTGGCAATACCAATACGAAAAACAATGGCCATTAGCATCTTTCATAATTAAAAAAGGTGTTGTGGCGAAGCCTTTGGTGAATAGCAACACCTCGTATAACTCCGCGACCGACTTCGGGCGGCCAAGGCAAGGCCCGCCCACTTGCCTTACCCAGTCGGCACGAAGTGCAAATCGCTAGTTTAGAGTTAAAACCCAAGCTCCAGGGATGGAAGCGATAAAAGGCATAACGTCGGTAGTAGCTTTGGTGAACCTGCAGCCCACCTCTCGACACCCCGTAACCACTCACATCCATGTTGCCCCTGCGTGTCACCGTCTGGCCCTTTTATCCATGTTCCCCGAACATTCCCCATAGTAAATGTTAAGCCGAGATAGAATCTAATTCTGTGTCGAGTTACATTTAAATCGGTTCAGTAGTTTTCACGTCATGCCTTAACAGACAAAAATGGTAAAAGTTGTTTTAGAAATCTGATGGGCGGAGTAGCTTAGCTCCCCTGATTTTTCATTTTTTTAATGCATTGTACAAACTCGAATCGTCTACTGTTCCATCCTTGCCTACTATAAGGTAGGTAAAACATCGCTTCATCAATTTTGTTGTCTACCCTCTCTCTGTGTGAGGCGACGCTTAACGCAGGGGGGTAAAGGCAGACTTTTGAGACATTATTCGCTGTCAACGTGTAACGATTACGCCGCGCGCTCATCTGTTGTTTATAAATCATATTATAATGTTGTATATTTTATATTAATATATATAATATTGATATATTTTTTATTTCTATAAATGTATGTCTTTCAAGACCACGGGCCATAAAAATGGCCCGGACTTTTGGAGGGCTTGCGTGGGGCTATGGAGAGGCCAACACGTAGAGGCCCCTTAACAAATTTAATCTAAATGTGGCGTGACACTGACCGGCGATTATCCCTATCTACACCATATAATAATGCACCCATTTTTTTATTTTTTTTTGGCCAGGGGAAATCCGATTGAGGACTAAGCCGCGACAGGCACAGAAGCCTGGGGGATGCTCGCGACCCGGTGAGACAGTGTGGGATTCGCCAGATCGGGGGTGGCACTAGCGTGCCCGGTCAGAACCGGTGCCACGCTATTGCCACTCCCCACTTAGGGATACCCACTAAAACCCCTGAGTGTTCCGTCCTACTCCTTATGCCAGGGCTACGTGTATGCGGTTTTCCCAACTCCGCTGCCCTGGCAGGCGTGGGCCCCGCTCACTGGGCCTCTTCCATAATAATGCACCCAAGGACAAGCCCCGGCCAGTGTAGGACTTATTGCTATTATTAATATTGTATATATTTGGATATATATAATATTAATATGTGTTATTGTCTATTTTCTTTTTCTTAATTATACGTTTTATATATTATTTATGTATCCTATTAATTACATGTATTAGACTTGCACACCACCGTCATATACTCTTGATTCCTTTCATACAATCCACAGCCCGGGTTGTCTGGAAGAGATCGCTCTAAAGCGATAAGGCCGCCCTTTGTTCCTGCCTTGACACGAAATGACTGTAAATAATTTACTTTATGTGTATGTGGTGAACACTAAAGTTTTTTCTATCTATCTATCTAATATATAACTAATGACTTTTATTAAGACCTAATCTGTGTGTAGTGATAGCTCTCAAATGAAACCATAGCGCCTTGCGCTGTTCCCGGGTGCAACCTGAACCGAGCCAAGACAGGGCTGATCTCAAGGTTGGTGGAACTTCTGCTTTTCTAATGCGAGGATCTGGGTCATATCTCTCTCATACAGTCCATAACGATAGGACCAGAAAACTACACGTGGGCTACCGCACCCCATATCTACGGATTTATTATCTTTTCTTCTGTCTTTTTTTTTAAACAGTATAAAACAATGACTTTCCGTGCCTGTCAGTAGGTATATCCGGTAACTTCTCCAAAACTACAAAAGGGATTTTAAGTTTTTCACCATTAATTAGAGAAGTTGAGTGAAAACTTGTCTAATTAAAAATAAATTTTATATATATATATATATATATATATATATATATATATATATATATATATATATATATATATATATTTTAATTATCGTTCCTAATGATTTTCTTCCGTAGTTGGTTGACCAAGTGCATCAAAATCAGACCATTAGTTTTCAAGTGAATCTTGATTTACCACTAACGAATAATAAATATCCTTTCACCAGGATACTTTCTAGGGTGCGGTATAGATATACCTTACCTTTTTTAATACTTAAATATAAAATTAATTTTGGGTGGTCATAAAAAAATAACCATTCTAACCTATATTAAAACAGTTCGGTTTGTTCATAATAAATAAATGTGCCGTGTATCTATAGCCCACCCACTTTCTAATAGAGCTACTGGTCTATGTTTTACATAAAAACTTAATTAGGTTTTATATATATAAAACTTCAGTGAAACATAATCTAACTAATGACGAAAACTGCGTAAAAACCCGTTGCGTGGTTTAAGAGCAGTTAGCGGATATACAGACAGACGTGGAAAGCGGCTTTGTTTTATACTATGTAATAAAAATATAGAATATATATAAAAGTATACAGCTATACGTATTGTTCAATATAGTTTTATTAATTTTCCAATTGATAAGTATATTGTAATTTTTATATAAAAATATTTTAATTCAATATTATCGAACTAAATAAATTACATTATATCATAATAAGTATTACAATAATTAATTAAATAAAAATACTGTACCATGTAATTAATCATTTTAAATAGTCAAATAAATACCTTAAAATCCAAACGGTGTCAATCAGCTCACTTTCAATATATCTAGCACAGAAATTAATAACCAAATTTAGAAAACACGCAAAAAAACTGTAGTCCAAAGTAAATAATATTTCGGAAAAGTCAAAAGGTCCTCACGTACAATTCTCCGAGAATATTGTTAATAACAATCCAAAAACCACACTTTAATTACTTTAGGATTTTGAAAGACTAGCCCTGGAACAAGCGTGGAAATACACTAAAGATTTTCATTCGATATGATTTTCCGGAGCGACCGCGCGTGTTCACTCTCTGAAATTCAGCAGCACACTGGTTGGTTAGACCTTTTCCTTTCCTTGGAATGGGAACTGTTGATTTCCCCCCTCCCGCGCAAACGTGTTCACCCTTCGGAGATCGTGTAGGAAAAATTTCATTGCATCAACAGGATTGATGTCGAAAGTGACCTTGTACATTTCCAGTCTTCCGCAAATGTTTGTACGAAGAATTTTTACTTTAGTATAATAATGGTTTTACGGACACCGGCTAGAGGTATGTGGGGAACAAATGTCTAGATATGCCCACCCCGTCAAATCCCGATAGAATTTCTTGCATTTCTTAGGGTACGCCCTTCAGTAAGCCCGAGAAATCTGTTTTTCAAATTGGACAAATACATTAATAATCTGCCCGTAACACCTTCAAGTTAAAATTGTGTTACGATTCATTATGTCACTTGGCAGTTAAAGATTTTCCACTTGTATGTTGCGATCCGTTTTTCCACTTATCCGTTGCTATTTGTTTTTAAGCAGACGACCCATCTAGTTGAAAGCGGTTACTGTCAATGAACAACGAAAATTCTTAACGACAAACAACGTGAACATCAAGCCGTTCGCATTGTCGATGATCCCATACTCAAGACGGTCTAGATACGCTTGGCATTCGGAGAGACATCGCGTCTATCTGAGTACTCTACCGACTTTATAACGGGGAGTATTCTGGACAACTTTGTAAAATGAAAGAAAGAAAGAAGAAAGAAAGAAAGAAAAACTTTATTTGCAAAAAAAAATAGTGACGTAATTACATTCCATATATATTTTTTACACAGAGCATATTTTGAAAATTTATACGCCGCATTTTTAGCAAACAAGGTTTGCACTCAGCATATAGCTGTGCCGGAATTATATCCGACACAACGCTGATTTTCAATGCAAACCTTCCTTTTGGCGTAAGACGAAAACGACCCAATGGTGCCTCTGTCTTCTTTCTACCACCGCACCGCTCGCCATCACCTTTGCTCTTCTACGCTAGGGTTTTCTGGAACGTTTCTCTTAAGCACCGTAGGGATTTAAAATGAGCTCCTTGCTGTAGTTTTTCCACAGCACTAGGAGTGACATAAAATTTCTTCGAAGCCGGTGGCGCGTTGCTTACATCTCTATTATTACAAACGTCCATAGGCGACAGTAACTGCTATCCATCACGTGAGCCGCCTGCCTGTCTGCTGAACTCTAGCTATAAAACAACGAGCAGTCGAACGTGTAACTTGTGTCAAGATCCGTTTCAACCCGCTCTCGTTTCCGCCACGGAAAAACTATTGTACTAGGGTTATCACGCACATAAGTTATAAAAAAAATCGGCTAAAAAGAAACAGACTTCAATTTCAAATTCTATACTATAAAGTATTGAAGAATACAGTAATTTGCATGTTCTACTTATTTTTTATTGAATGAGTTCAGTAGTTAGGCAGACGACCGACCTGATGGACAGTAGTTATCAATATGCTGCCGCTCTCTGAAGGGGGACTGGAACCTGGCCACTAAGGCCCGAACACCAAACAAAACTGTTTATAGCGATATGCCCTAGATCAGGGGTGGTAGCCATTAAGTCGGGAAAATACCCTACCACCAGGTTGTGGTTTGCTTTGCAGCCATTTACTACAGGCTGTCCCAACGCAGGAAATTATGTTATTTTTGCTATCCTGCACTATACTAAAAATCAGTTCTCACCGACTTCAAGATGTTGTTGAGAACATGTCTTGAAGTGAAAACTTCTTTAGGCATGTTGGGCATTTTGGTATAGGGAAACTATTAAACTCGCGTGACCGTCACGCATGACAGCCTCATATACAAAGTTCATCACTAATCAATAGTCATTTTTCTTTAATTAAATCTGTAAATATTTTTAATCCGAGAATCCCGTGAAAGTTTTTCCGGGAGCAGTTTAAAGTTGTTAGGGCGCATAAAAATGATTGCCTTATTCCGACAAAACTGTCATTAAAACACTTTTTTTAATGCTTCGATAATTTGTGTCCCGGGAATTCTGCGGGAATTTTCCTGATAGAAGTTTCAAGTATGCATACAAGTTAGCTGATTTGAATGCGACTTGATACTAAAACAATTTTTTTGCGTTCATTTCGAAACGCTTCGTATTTTATGTCCCGGGAATCCCTTAGGATTTTTCCCGGGCGTGGTTTAAACTAGTTAGTTACGTTGTATAAAAAATGTATAAGGAATGTAATTACGTCGCTATTTCTGCAAATAAAGCTTTTCTTTCTTTCCTTCTATTAACTGATGCCGATACGATTTCACTAGAATGCTAGTTTAAGTAAGTTCTTTATCAAATGTTTCGGTATTTTATATTCCGGGAATCCCGGATATTTTCTAAGAATCAATCAGACGGGTAAAATAAAATTTACCGTGTTACTTTAATTACGAATTAGTTTGGTTATTATATAACAAAAAGCTTCTGCCTGCGACTTCGTCTACGTAGAATAGCTTAAACAAAAAGAAAGTTAAAAAACCCCCCCTATTTTGAAACATTCTTCATTGATGCTCCGCTCCTATTGGCCTATAGCCTTCCTGGATCAATGGACTATCTAACACTGAAAGAATTTTTCAAATCGAACCAGGAGTTCCTGAGATTAGAGTGTTCAAGCAAACAAACAATCTCTTCAGCTTTATATATTGCTATGAGATTTGCGCGTGTGACTAACCCAAGACTGATTCCCAGATTTTTTAAATTTCGAAACCACATTATTTTAAAACTTTCTTGATGTAACAATATCTATATTTTATTGAAGTGAAAAAAAACTTCTATAGGCGCGTTTTCACTTCTCTCGCTTCTGACGCTTCTTCTTATTTCTTTTTTTGGTTTTTAGTTAGTCTTGCAACACCAAAGGTGCTACAAATGCACTGCTGCTGTCTTAAGGGAGACTGAAACCTGGTCACTAATACCGGACTACAACTCAAGGTTGTAATGGCGGCATACCTTAAACCAGGGGTGGTAGCCATCCAGTCGGGAAAATACCCTACCACCTGGCTGTGGCTTGTTTTGTCGCCTCTCACGACTGACCGCTCGGCCGTAGGATGTTGTAATCTTCCTCCACTCCTGGACGGATAAATATCGTATGTATAATTATTTCTACATCCTTGTATTGTATTCCTAGCAAACAAATTCTTTCTTTCTTTTCTTTAAGTCCATATCATTTTGTCTGTTCTTTTAATGCATTTTCCAAACTCGAACTCTTCATACACTTACATAATTATTATCTTTATATTGTAGAAGAAGATAACCCTATATTTTCTGTATACACAATTTTCCCGGCCATCGTTACATCGTTTGTTTATTATAATCACTGACGTCATTATCAAACTAACAACGGTTTATTGTGACCGATTTGACGAATGTAAACAATATGTCCAAAATTAGTTCAGATCTAAAAAGCACTGTCGTCATCACTGCAGTTTTAACTTGTGTAAGAACAATGTGTTTAGAAGCCAGTTCAGTCTGATCTATTCATTGCCTAACTACATTGTACAAACTGTGCTACAGCGGTTGTTCCCAATTCATCCAGCTTTCTCCCTCTAGCAGCGATTTGTTACATATATATAAATAAATACATCTATATATAAACTAGCTTCTGTCCGCGACTTCGTTCGCGTGGAATAGTTTAAAAAAAAAGTAAGTTAAAAAACCCTGCGATTTTAAAACATTCTTCATTGGTGCTCCGCTCCTATTGCTCTTAGCGTGATAGTATATAGCCTATAACCTTCCTCGATACATGGGCTATCTAACACTGAAAACCAATTCAAATCAGACCAATAGTCCCTGAGATTAGCGAGTTCAAACAAACAAACATAGAAACAAATTTATCAACTTTATTTTATTTTATTTAGGGGGTTAACTTCTGTAGTGTTAAAACTAACGTTACAGAGATAGTTAAAGAACAGCTATTTATAAACCTCCACAAATGGCAGGGAAATAAGAATAAAGTATATAATACAGTAATTTTAGAAAAAATAACAATAATATGAAAGTTTTGTGACCAGGAAACTAAAATTATTAAAATAGGCTTTAATAAAATATGCATTTACATATTATATATATAAAATAAAACTATCTCACCGACACCACACCCTGTCAAAATCTCCGCTTCTATTCCGTTAAGTTGCAGAGAAATTACTTTCAGTCTGTTATAAGCTGTTTAAGTAAATAAAGCTTTTTAACTATCCCACGGGAACTCTTTAATTTTTCAGGATCAAAAGTATACTATATGTTGACCAAGGATATAAGCTACCACCATACAAATTTCATCTAAATCGGTCCAGTCGTTTCGGAGATTAGCCGGTACAAACAGACAGACAAACATAGAAACAAACAAATTTAAAAATCTAAATCAGTTCTATTTCACTTCTAAAAACTAGGGGGTGTACCCCCTGACTCGGTTTTTAGCGCTTTTTTTATTGTACAGCCGCCAAGCCGCCTGAGACAAGCGTGGTGGGTATATTGTCCGTTTCTCCCATAAAAGGAAGCCCAAGCCCAACAGTGGGACATTTATGGGCTGATATGATACATATCATTATTATGTAAGTAAAAAAATTGATCGTGTATTAGCAGAAGGTGATGTCAGGAGCCTTAAGAATAGACGAGCGTGCATGACAAGAGCTATGAATGTCAAAGAAGCAAGTGAGGTGTGTAAGAATAAGCCTGTATGGCACTCTGTTGTTCGTGCCTACCCCGCAAGGGACCTGGCGTGAAGTTATGTATGTATGTATGTAAGTAAAAGTGAATCGTAGAAATGTATATACAAGCATGACTAGAGAACGTATCTACCGATTTTGATGAAATTTTTGTGTGTGTTTGAGTGGTGTCCCCAGATGGTTTAGATTCTCAATTGGAACTACTTACTGGGTGGCGCTGGAATAGGTTTCTAGGATCTTCCTAATTTCCTCAACCGATTGTGATGACTTTTGAAGTGATACTTCTTTAGCATCGCTATGATTTGAAACTTGATGAAACTGAAAAGCGACACTAAAAAGAGATAAACAGTTAATTAACAACAGGATAGACGATGGTAACCGTTTTCCATCAGGTAACCGTCTGTCTATCTATTGAACTCATGCAACAAAAATTTAAAAGAGATTTTAAAATTTATCATTCATTTCGTTCGCCTTTTAGAAAATAAACTTTTCGAAACGAAAACCATATTTTAGAAACGGCTTTTATAGTAAATCCCTAGAAATAAACATAAAAAATGTTCCAGACTGCATTGCGAGCAAAAGGCTAAGAATGATAATAAAAGTCAATTCTCCACAGGACCATCAATAACGTCAGACAATTGTCAAACAAGCCAATTTGTGAGAGTTCATGTGACATGTCTTTACCAAAGGACTCTCCGGTAACTTTTCAATTTGCCCGCAATACATTAGTTGCTGTGACATAATCCGTGTGGCTGTCTCTTTCATTCCTGACTTATTTATTGGTATAGATAAGGATGGATATGCTACATAGTAGATTTTTGACTTCAAGGTAAAAATGATCACAGTATGTCAATGTTTTTTTATTGCAAAATTTGGAAACAAGCGGACGGGTCATGTAACGTAGTGATTACAGTCGCTATAGACGTGTGCATAAGGGGCTTAATCTGCTAGTACTGTCGCGTCAAAATTGTCGGCCACTGTCGTCTCAATCGTAAATTTGCTTGATTTCGGTATTCTGTTAATACAAATGGCATGCCCGTGGCACGCCACTGTCACGTCATAAATATTTACAATGCTAACTGTAACAAAGATTTGTTCCTAGTGCGGGGTCTTGGCAACCACCAGACTGCACAATTGCGTTTTTTTGAAAATTCCGTCTTTTTTCGTACCTTTTACTTGTAATACAATAATGTTGTAATGGCTATATAATAAAGATTTTATTTATTATTTATTTATTTAAAAGCTAAAAGCCTCAGGAGGTCAGGAGCCTTAAGCACAGACGAGCGTGCATGACAAGAGCTATGAATGTCAAAGAAGCAAGTGAGATGTGTAAGAACAAGCCTGAATGGCGCTCTGTTGTTCGTGCCTACCCCGCAAGGGACCTGGCGTGAAGTTATGTATGTATGTATGTTATAAGCGAAAACTTGTGAAATGAACGTTAATAATTTTGGTAGCCTTTAAATATTCACTTCGGCTAGCGCCATTTCTGTTTATGGTATTTTTTTCTACTGTTATTCCGTCGCAACGATATCGAGAAGATATTGTGGATTTAGTAGAATAGGGATTTTTGGCACTTTCGCATTGCAACTCTGCGCTACTTTTTATGTGGACGAAGTCGCGGACAAATCCTTGTATAATATAAGTTGATTGTTAGTTATTAAGGTGACATAGTCAAGTTGTGCCTCAATCTTTAGACAGGAAAAATATAATAAGTTTAACAATGTCATAATAGAAGCATATATTTTATATATTAATACGTGAGGCAAAAATTTTGTATCCCTTTTTACGAAAATTGCGCGGGGAGTACGTAATTTCACACACTTATACTTTATATAGAATGCTAATATTTTAATTAACATATTAATCAATAAAAAAAAACATTACACACACACGCGTATATAGGTTTTTGTTTATTGTTCAAGTCAAATTAACAGTGTAGCCTTGGCGAGTCTGTGATTCTAGAAGTTTATAGTCTTTGACATTAATTATTATGGTCGAATTTTGACCACTAGCAATTTTAATTACTTTTCAAGTACATCAGAAGTAGGTTGTATAAAATATATTAGGCTGCAACGTTTCGCAAGTTTATAAAAAGTACGCCAGTTGATTTGACTAGCCACTCGTATCTTCCTTAGGACCTTTCCTTGAATTACTAACATTCTCTTTCAAATTGCGTATAACAAGTATAGCTGTGTATATTGATTTGAAATAAAAACTTGATTTACTGACGTTTACTCTTAACTACTAAATCTGACAGGCACATTTTCAAAATGCGATCCACGAAACTTACGCTACTCATGATAAAAGAAGGTGGCCAGAGTAATCTTTACGGCAACGTCAATCCGCTGTCGGATAGTTCTTTCTGTGAATATTTTTGTACTTATTATGGCGTTTGTTGCCCATAGGGGCGGTTAGAGACAGTGGGTTTCCACTTGCTACAAGTAAATTTGAAATAATGTTAAGAGTGCGAGACTCAAATTAAAAATGCTGTTAAAATGACTGTAGAGTTTATTAGAACTAAACAAGCACGTATAACACAGGTACAAATATAATTGAAAAAAAATAAGTCCAAATGTAATGCAGAAGGTCGTAATTCAATAAAACGCGCAGTGTGTCACTTGATTCCCGATTGTAGTACACACGTCTCGCTTTGATCGTGGTTCTCACACAATTCCCCCAATCAGCTCATCATTTTATACTGCACAAATGCAATGTGCCCATGTCGTAGTTGACTTAATCCGCCACACCTGGCTAACAACTCGGTCGCAAACGGCCATGAAGTTTTTTGGTTAATTTTATAAGTTATTTTGGTTATTCTGGTTCTCTTTAGGCTAACATCATTCCTCATTTTATCTGTCAAAAACAAACGAAGCATAGCTCTCTCCATAGCCCGCTGAGCATCATCCGTAAGAACGGATGACCCTCAGCGGGCTATGAAGAGACGAGACGAGAGATTTACGTGGATTACTCTAGTTCTCTTGAACCAGAGTAATTAACTCATAAAATTATCAGATGAATATACAGTGTCTTGCCACATCTGTTGCAGAACCATACGTGACTTGAAGTGGAGACGCAACTCCGGCAGTGTAATGTAGGGTGCCCTAAGGTACTGCCGAAAGTTTTATCAAAATCCTTTCAGTGGTTTTTGCGTGAAAGAGTATCAGACATATATCCATACATTCATTCTTACAAAATTTCACTTTTATAATATTTATTAATATTGATTCATTAATTAAAAATATTATTATATATTTATATAGACATTTATTTAGTTAAATTTTGAAGAGAAAATGATGTCAAGTTTACTCACTTAACCAACCGTAAAGCTTTTAAATTGGTAAGTATTTTGTATTAATACGATTTGATTTTAAAGTAATTTAGGTATAGGGGTCTGAGATGTCAGTTCATTTTGGAAAAGGGGTCTCTTGCCGAAATTACTTTGGGAATCACTAGTCTAAATAAAGGGACTAGTACTCATTTCGCTTGAAAGATTTGACCTAAACTAACAAACAAATATTGCCAATTAATATTGGCTTAAACTTATAGTAAACTAGGTCAAACTATAACAATCTCGAAAACAATAACTATTACGTTAAATGGCTTAAAGGAAAATAGAAAACTGAAAACGTGCCATAGTGTATCCGCTCCGGAATGGCCTGAAGGGTATAAAGTGATTAACCCTGCCACTATTATAAAGGTCTTACCTGTCCGATATATCGCTAAAAGTCCGGAACAATGGCTGGAATTATCGGACACTGACCGTCCAGCAAAGGCCTAATACCTTAGTGGTTCAAGTTACAAAATTGTAGCAGCAGGAGGTAGAAGTTAAACGATACTTCATATGGCTTCTAGTAGTATTGATGGAAAGCGGTTACCATCGTCTATGGACATTTGCTACACCAAAGGCGCTATAAATGCGCTGCTGCTCTCTTAAGGGGAGACTGAAACTTGGTCACTAATGCCGGAACTCAACTCATAGTTGTTATGGCGACATAATTCAGATCAAGGGTGGTAGCCATCCAGTCGGGCAAATGCCCTAACACCTAGCTGTGGGTTGTTTTGTCTCCTCTTACGACAGGCCTCCCGGCCGCAGGAAATTGTATTATATCTCCGTTCCTGCATGGACCTCCTTAGTAGGGTCCTAACTCCTCCACAGTTACCTCGTAGTCAGTCACCAGTCACCAACAGTGGTGGGACTCAAAAGTGTGTCAAGATTTTTCAACACGAGCCCCGGGGCGTAAGAAACGCAGATGCACTGAGCACTAAGTTAATTATACGGCCGGCGTAACTTGGCGAATGTGAACATAGGCTCTGCAAACTTTACCGCATGTAAACTCGTGAAGAAAATACAGTGACCAACTAGTACAAAGCAATGAAACATACAGGGATGAAGGGCGACCCATTGTATTCACTGACGAGTCGTATGCCCACTCATCACACGAGTGTACATGCTCTAAAGTTCGCAGAGCCTATGTTCACATTTGCCAAGTTACGCCGGCCGTATTATAATTAATTAGGCCTTGAGCCTAGACTAGGCGAGGCGAACGTTCCAGGAATTAAGCATCTTCGTTAGCATAGGTGGTTCGGATCAAACTACTCGTGCGTCGTGGCGGCGTGGCGTATAGCGACGAAAACGCACAGCAAGTGGAGGTAATGCAGTGGATGCAAGTGTCCATAAACTTAAGGCACATTTACAAACTGGCAAACCGGTCCAATAGTTTTTGAGTTTATTCATTACAAACAAACAAAAATGTTAAAATACAAATCTTTCCTCTTCGTAATATTAGTATAGGTAAATATAGCTACAATAATCATTATCATTCTTGATTCTTGTGCGTCACTAATATCAAAAAACATGTCCACAGTTATATCAATTAATCGCTCCCTCTTATGTCTTGTACGCTCCCGCTTTATAGAAAACTATATTCTGATATTGGAACTTCAATTTTGAGCTTTCGTTCACGAATATTAAACTTTTGATCAGTTTACATCAACCTGGAAATTACCCACCCTTTTAAGGTAAAGGGTTTTTATTAAACGTGTTTTTAGAGGTATATAAGCTTACATTTTTTACATACGTAATATAGAAAGAAAGAGTTTTTTGAAGATATAACCAACCCAAAACCAGGTGGTAGGGTATTTGTCCAACTGGATGGCTAGCACACCTGGTCTAGAGTATGCAGTCATAACAACTTTGATTTGTGTTCTGGCATTAGTGACAAGGTTCCAGTCTCCCCTTAAGAGAGCAGCGCATTTGTAGCGCCTTTGGTGTTGCAAATATCAATAGGCGATGGTAACCGCTTTCCATCAAGGGGGCCGTCTGCCTGTTTGCTGAACTCCGGCAATAAAATACGCCGCTTTTCAGCAAACTAGGTTTTCACTAAGCATATTGCTGTGCCTTCTTTTAGGCGTAAGACCAAAACGACCCAATTTATTTAAACTAATTCAAGTAGAATTACTTAGAATTATTAGTGTACTATTTAATTAGTAAATCAATAAAATAAATGTAAATAAAAACCAACAGTGATATCTGAATTTTATTTTGGTATAGTACTCACTATCTTTGCCGTTTGACATTCCTTCACAGAACTTGATCCTTACGAGCTACACTATGATTTGGTATAATAATACAGGATGTGTATATTTTCCATAATCTGCCGATTTGATCCCGACAAGGGTTTAATTTAAAAAAAACTTATGAAACTTGTGGTTATTATTGCCTCGAAACTCCGTTGAATGTTTTTTTGCTATTTAGCGTAGTTTAAGATTTAGCCCTTGAAAGATTCAGCCTGTATATTCCGCTTCTTTACATTAATTATACATTCAATTTACATTATTATTATAGAGGTTTATGTGGAACGAAAGCTTTTATCTAATTGGTTTGAATTTGTGAAGGGAATAATCGTATTGCGGATATCCGAAAAAAAATATCATTATTTTTGTGCAGGTTACATTCTAACACTTACTTCCTTTGTCGTCGATCCATGGAAGTTTTATATATTTTACCAACAGTTAATTTGCCTTAGTATCGGTTAAAAAAATTCGAAATTCAACCCTAAGTAAGACAAGTGAATTAATGTATCAAATCCTTACCAATATTTAGAAATTTGCTCAGAAAACACTATTTGTCCACAAATAGCTATGTTAATCATACAGAATATAATCATGCTAATACATTTATTATAATAACTTATGTATTATTATATATATATATATATATATATATATATATATATAAAAAAAAAAAAAAAAAAAAAAAAAAAAAAAAAAAAAAAAAAAAAAAAAAAATGTATATCCCAATTAAAGTTACGTGTGTTAGGTAATATACAAGGACCAACTTGGGCGATCCGGAAATAACGGAGAAATACGTTTCCGATTACTATACGGAATCGAACCGGAGCTCTGGTGCAGTGAGGTAGGCGGGCTTAGCCGCTCAACACAGAGGCCGTCGATTATGTGTGTGTGTGTGTGTGTGTGTGTGTGTGTGTGTGTGTGTGTGTGTGTGTGTGTGTATATTTAAGTTAGCTATTAATATTTATGTATCTATTGCTATTTTTCTGCACCACCTATTTCGCCTCATTCAAATTTTTCTCATTCAGATTGCCTGGGAGAGATCGCTTTGAGCAATAAGGCCGCCTATTGTATTGGCCTATAAAATATTGGAAATATGGTCTGTTTCTATATATATGTATTTCTATATTTTGGTGTGCAATAAATTGTTATCTATCTAATTTTATCTGATATATATAAAAACATAAGCAAGGTCATATGCGCGTGAGAATACTTTAAGTGTACATACAGTTGCGCCGATGTAAGCCCACTCTCTCGTCCCTTCCTCTGGCGTCCAATGGACCAGTGGTAACTGGTCTGGAACTGGTACGATCGACAGGGGAAACGATGCAGCGAAAGGACATAAGCCACTATACGGATCCTGGCAGACGCTCTTAAGGTGCTTCCCATTACTTTGCTGCACTGTCATGAAGCACTGTAGGCACCGTAGTTGTACGTCTATCACTACAATGAAGACTCTGTGTACATTGAGGGATCTTCCATAATTAACTATACTTATGCATAGTCCCCTTCACTAGGTTTAGCCCACTGATGAACGTGGTTGCCCGGGGTGTGGCCTTTGTGCACATTACAACCACTAGAAGCCACTAGTGAAGACTTTGTGGAGTGTTTATGGTAAGCCGTGGACGTTTAAAAAACAGTAACAACTTCACTCCCCCCTGTCCGATAATAAGGTAAATAAATGATAAGTAAAATTTTGGAACCGGTTATAAGTGTAAAGTTACAAATCCGATTTCTACGAGGTCTCTGTCTCATATCCATTTTTTTTATCGAAACTTACAGCTAAATTTGAATATATAATTAAAATTAATAACAGATAGCGAATGACGGTTTTCATGAATAACCATTTCATTGCAAGCAACATGCAGACGTAAGAAATGCTCCGAGATCAGTCACATTTTGATTACATTGACACTTAGACATCGCTGGACTCTTGAACTACTGATTACAAACGGATGAATTGGAAGAAAATTAACTATATGGAATTTACCAGTGACCAGTATTTAATAAAACAAGTTAATAGACTAGTAAACAAGTGCCTTTTGGGCCAACTTTTTTCAGCAGTCTCCGAAAATTATAAATGAGGTGTCATTCGTTTCGGAATGGCATCTAGATGATTTTTGAAAAATATGAAGTTCCGCTTGCAAAAATTGTAAAAGTTATTAACAATTAACTAAAAAAAGGGGGTTTAGTTTTTTGCAAATATCTCAAAAAGTAATAAAGATTTTTCAAATTTGAAAAACGAAAATTATTAATAAAAAAATTAATAATAAACATTTTCTAATTTTTCCAACGGAGTTCTATTCTAAAGCCTTTCAAGAATTGCTCCAAAAAAGGAAAAAAATCTTAAATTTATAGTTTAACAATTATCACACTTGCAATGTTCATATTCAAGCAAAAAAAAATTACTTGACTATTGAACAACTAAATGAAAAATTGTTATAAAAAAAATTTTCAAGCAGTTTATTGTTCATTCATTTATTCAGTTAGTGCCTGAATTTTTTCAATTTTTTTTATTTTCATATTTAGTATGTTTAAATAATATTTATTCATTAAAGGGCCGAAGTGGGTGTGGCTTGCGTAAGCCAGAGTACCCGTTTTCGGCCGTATTTTCATCCCTCTGGGAAAATTATAAATATTGATCTTCAGTTTCAGTTTATTGAGTTTCAGGAGTCAAAACTTTTTTAGGAAATTTCCTCCTCTTTTCGAATCTTTTTCAAATTTGAAAAATCTTCATTACTTTTTGAGATATTTGCAAAAAACTATACTCCCCTTTTTTTTAGTTAATTGTTAATAACTTTTACAATTTCTGCAAGCGTAACTTCATTTTTTTCAAAAATCGTCTAGGCATCTAGACGATTTTTGAATTCCAAATCGAATGACACCTCATTTATAATTTTCGGAAACTGCTGAAAAAAGTTGGTCCAAAAGGCACTTGTTTACTAGGCTATAATGTGTTGTGAAATAGAGGAGTCTACTGTAAAACAGCTATTAAACAAATAAATATAAGCTCAGCATTTACGGACTACTTTTATTTATATAAAAGAAAGAGATGTAAAATATCCGAACGTTTTTATACCTTCATAAATCATCACATCACTAATACTCAAAGGCTGTCGTTATAACAAAATGGGCAATATTTCCAAATGAATTGCTTACATACTCATACGTATAATATTAAAATAAGGTAATAAAAGTAAATTATATTCTAGTAGAGCTTTTCATGCGGTTCCACTTGTTATTTTGTGTAAATATCTCGTGGAAGAGATTTTGCTTTTTGACACAAAGTAGCCTATTGTTACATGCCATCAAAGAAATGCGCACACCTGCCTGTCGTACCAAAGCAGTTCATTACCTTTCTTGCATTCGGATCTCTTTTGTTGTTACTTCGTGTTTAAAATTTGAAATTAAGAAAAACATCCTATTGTTATCATAGTTGTTTTATGGCCGTCACTAGTGTCGAACTAACCTTATTGTTATTGCATTGCATCAAAGCTTGCGTGGCTTTAGGTGTACGGATTAACTCAGTGAACGCGGTCCTTTGATTGTATTGTGTAAAACAATGCCCGAACGGAGGGATGAGGCAGTCAAGCAACAATTACGATACTAGCAAACGTGTGTAGTACTTTCGATGAGCGATATAGTGGCGGACCTTGCGCGTGTTATTGAATCGTGCAGTTTATACTGTCTGTGGCCAGTCATATTTGTGCCTGTTTTATGCGTGTTTGTACAGTTCTAATAAACTCTATAGTAATTCCAACGGCATTTTAATTCGAGTCCTGTGTAGTTCGAAACACTATGTTTATCGAGTTTTCTTCTTAAGAATCGATTTTCACGTAAGGCCTAAGTTATGAAAATTTTATGAGGGCTGAAATAATACTTTTTTTTGTCCGCGCGTGATCTGTATAGATACAATGAAAAGTAAAGAGCTTTTTGTTTGTCAAAATGACAATGAAGTCCCAAAAAAATAACTTTCTTTTGTACCTTACGTCACTTTTCGAAAAGGGGAAAATTAAACTAATTTACAAAGTACAAAATGAATAAAATATGACTTTTCAAATTCCGACAGTGGTGTAATCCGTCTATGGACAACGGATTAGACTCATTTTTGAAAATATTTCTTAAAGATTAAAGCTTAGAGACTCAATATATTTCATTAGATTGAAGCATGCTACTAGTGTCGAACTTTCTTTTCGGAATCCGTATTGCTCCGGTAGTCATAGTAGTGTAGTGGATTTAGGCCAAATCATTTTAATGTAATATTCAGTATGAAATTAATTTGATTTTTATTCGTTTTATTTTTTTAGTTAAAGGTATAAAATATATTAGGTATATTCACAGAACAATTATAAAATGACATACAATCGAATACAATGCAAGAAAACTTAACTTATTTGTATTGTATTCTACCCATTGTCCCTCAAGACTATAAGTAGAATAAGTGAGCCCAGATCACCGTCTTCTATGGGTAAGGTGTCCAGAAGGCTGGCTACGTTTCCTCGCTGGTTCACCATACTGATCCGTTTGTCAAACTAAGCACCAGCCCTCTGGTCACCTGAAGAGTCAACGAGTCGTTTCGATAAGTTTTGGTAGAGGCTCATGGCCTCAAGACCACCACGGTCCAAGCGTCTCGATATCAAACGGCACAAACATATAACTCTCACTGAAGGTTGCATATCTGGGCCGCTTGAGTGATTCAGCTGTTTCTTCCGCCGAACCGGCTGATCTAGACGTGTTTGGTAAATGGGATGCGGTCTGCGCAAGTCGCATTCTACACCAAAGGCTTGCCCCGCTGCCAGGGAATTAGTATGAAATAAACATATGAATACTTTTTTTATTGCATGAATCCAGTAGGCATGCCGCGCCCACCTGATGGAAAGCGGACGGGTTACCATCGCATGTAGACTTTTGTAACATCCAAGGTGGTATCATTGTGGTATAAAGGAAGACTGGAACCAGGCCAGGGCATACTCGAGACCAGGAGCACTAGCCATCCATACTGGCAATTACCCTACCATGTGGCCATGGGTTGTTTTGTCGTCTGTTACGACATACCGTCCGGCCGCACGAAATTGTAATCTTTCTTCGTTTCTGCACGGATAGAACCTTTAGAACTTTGTGATACCCTTAAAATCTACTATTTAGTGTACCGTGCCATTGACAAATAGAGATTACTTATAATAATGATATAGCTGAGATGAAAAATTAACCATTTTAATTTGTTAGCCCGCAGGAGGGCTTTCTGGCGAAGCCTTAGGTCAGTAGTGACACCTCGTACCCGGCTCCGGGAGGCCATAGCATGACCCCCGCCTCCATGTTTCTTAGCCAGCCGATACGGAGTTAAGATCACTAGAGCTATGACTCAAGCTCCAAGGGTGGAAGTGGTAACTGGCATTATGTCGGAAGTAGCTTCGGTGAACCTGCAACCAACCTCTTCACTCCCCTTACCATCTCATTCCCATGTCACCCATCGCCAATGTTGTACGGCATTTTTTTGGGGCCCATACAGGGAGTGGCGAGTCACCGTCTGCCCATATTTTCCATGTTCCAACAAGAATTGCGACGGACAGATGCCATAGTTTCCATAGCCCAGATCCCTAGTTCCACTAGCAATTCATCCCAATAACCCGGTATCGTTTGTTCTCATATCCAATAATAGCCCTACATTGTCTTGCTTGTCCTTGGGTGCATTACTATATGGTGTAGACAAAGATGATCGTCGGTCAGTGTCGAATCATATTCACAAGTCAAAAGGCAAGGGGCTGCATGTTGGCATTCCCATGGCCCCACGGAAGCCCTCCAAAAGTCCGAGCCGTTTCTATAGCTCATGGTCTCGAGAGACATACATATAACTAATATGGAAAAAATAAAATAGATTTGTGGATAAGATAAGATGAGAAATGAGTCAGGGGTCAGCTTTCGGTACCGGCTATACCAAGCATACCGACCCGCATCTCTGCTCCAACGACAAAGCAAGAAGCGGCGTTAACCGCCTTGAATATAATGAGAACGCAACCTTTTTCACGTTTTCTTAAAAATAAAAACAGAATTATTCATTTTAATTTGTCAAATATAAGAGAAACAGAGGGTTATTAAATATTAAAAGAAAATAAAAGATGTTTGTTTTTATAATTTACTAAAGTATAATCTCGATTGCTTCGTTTGCGTATAACTCGACTTTTTATTGTGTGCTATGGCATACTTTCGTAATAAACCTATCCACATCTTGTTACATCGACAAGAGATATGTTTATTCTTTTAAAAGAATTAAAAAAGAAAAATGTTTTTTTTATATCTGTGTCCGCAACGTCGTCCGCGTGGAATTTGTCTTCAATGCCTCCCGATTTTTAAACATTTTTCATTGATGCTCCGATCTTATAGGTCTTAGCGTGATGATATTGTTACATGCCGACAAAGAACACACACGTGCCTGCCATAAACCTAGATTATTACCTTTCCCGCATTTTATCCGTGCAGGAACGGAGAAAGAATACAATTTCCTACAGCCGGGCGGCCTGTCGTAAGAGGCGACAAAACAACCCACAGCCAGGTGGTAGCGCATTTGCCCGACAGGATGGCTACCACCCCTGGTCCAAAGTATGTCGCCATTACAACCTTGAGTTGTGTTTCGGCATTAGTGACCAGGTTCCAGTCTCCTTTAAGAGAGCAGCAGCGCATTTGTAGCAACTTTGGTGTTGCAAATGTTTATAGGCGATGGTAACCGCTTTCCATCAAGTGGGCCATCTCCCTGTTTGCTGAACTTCTGCAATGAAAAAAATTGGACTTCTTTTGTTTACTATGTGTTTAAAAATAATAAAAACATTTTATTTTTTATTGTTCTTGTTTTATGGCAGTCATTAGGCCTGTGTTGAACCGATTCTAATAAATCCGATCTATGCGGGCTGGCAGCCATATTTTATCGGTGCAGCAATTTCCGAATGGAGAGACCATAGATATAAGGCATATTTAAAAAAATAAAGAATTGAAAAAGGTGTTAAGTTCAGTTCAGTTTAAAATAAAGGTAAAACTTTTATCTCGATTTATTTGACTTATCACCTTCATCCACTCATGTCTTCAATTGTTTTATTGTATGATGATACCGGCAACATAAATACTTAATTAGGTGCATAACTGTATGATAATAGCTGTTTAAGTAATTAAACTTTTTTAATTATCCCACGGGAACTCTTTAATTTTTCGGGATCGGGTAGCATTTATTACCAAGCCAACGGTAATCGAAAATGGAGAACCCGGAAGTTAGAAGTTATACGGACGCCGGAAGTTGGTGTTATGACGGAAGTAAAATTGAAGTGACGCCAAAGTATTACAGGATGGTGTCACTGCAGACGCACTACGAAGATCTTATAAATACTCGGTGTTCGGGCAGAGGGGACTAGTCTACAACCGACAGTCTTCAACCGACGACAGTCTACAACCAAGTCTTAAACCGACAGTCTTGGACAGGAATCGCATATTGAGGTCGATAATTACTGTTCGATAATCGCATGTCGGGGTGAAGGTAAGGAAAGGAATGCTCCGGTGGTTCAGGCATGTGGAAAGAATGTATGGTGAAAGAATGACTAAACAGATATACAATGCAAAAGTGGATGGATGCAGAAGTCGCGGAAGGCCACGACACACCTTCCATGATCAAATTGATCGTGTACTAGCAGAAAGTGATGTCAGGAGCCTTAAGAACAGACGAGCGTGCATGACAAGAACTATGAATGTCAAAGAAGCAAGTCAGGTGTGTAAGAATAAGCCTAAATGGCGCTCTGTTGTTCGTGCCTACCTCGCAAGGGACCTGGCGTGAAGTTATGTATGTATTATTATTTTCTCATTCGTCAGCTTGAGCTGACAAGTGCATAAAGATTAGTTCATTCCGACACAATTTTCACTAAAAGGAGGGCTTCTATTATTTTTTATATGTTGCGATATTTTCATCACGCGGAAGTTTTCCACGACAAACGTGGACGAAGTCGCGGATATATCCTAATAGTAAAAATAAAATATTAGAAAAGAAAAAATAAGAAACAACCATACAACACCAATAAAACGGGACCCATACAAATAATATTATACAAACAGACTCACTATAATCTATACATATAAATAACTACTTACACATGCATATGAATATATATGCGGTACATACACCAAAATACCATTTTTTACAATTTTTGTCTGTCTGTTTGTTCCGGCTTATCTCTGAAATAGCTGGACCGATTTTGACGGGACTTTTATTGGCAGGTAGCTGATGTAATAAGGAGTAACTTAGGCTACTTTTATTTAGGAAAAATTCTTTTATTTTGAATTTATGACAATTGTCAATCACCGCGCGGGAGAGACTGCAGGGCGCAGCTAGTATATAATATTAATGCTGTAAAAGAATATATTAATTTGTCAGAAAAATTAAATGTAAATCTTAGCCTAATTTACTTAGCAACCTAATTAATTATGAATTAAGTCAAAGCTCAGTGTTCTTAAAATAAATTATTTTAGAGTCTAACTTTTGTAAATCTATTTACAAAATCTTGGAAATAATTAATTGCTTACTACAAAGTCTAGCAGAAATATAGCTAATGCTTCTGGCTCGCGCAAATTCGCGAATTTGAAGTAGTGGGGTGGTGGAGTGAGGAGGGAGGCATAATTATCTTTACTACAACCCCTAAGGTCCGAAGTTCTTGAAATAAACCCAAGGTATCAGATAAAAGAGATAGCCCTGGGAGGGCTATCTGTCTTATATAACACCTGTATTGGTGGAAGTTGCTTCCCGTTGCGAAATCAAACTCGGTGAATGGGACAGTATAATTATTATTATTGAACTATTTACATGAATTGCAATATACATAGAATAAGTACAGGTTATGCGAGAGAGTAGAATTATGAACAATTAAAAATAAATTAATAACGAAGTGAGCGGAGTGAATCTTTTGGCCTCTAAGGCCGCTCCTATATCCCGCATCCCGCCCGACGCCTAGTTCCTAATTGCGCCAGCTAACGGCGTCGGCGGTACGCGGGGCGCGGAGAGTAGGTATGCTCAGGCGGGCGGGTCAGGGGGGTGCTCTCTGTCCGCAACAACCTGTACTAAACAAGACAGATCCGTCGTGTTTGGGCTCATTTTACTTGTCTTGGCTAGCACTCTGCTACGTGATACCCAGGATCTCAAAAGCTTGTATTTAAAAACCTTTTTAAAAACCAGTTTTTAAAGTGACAACTCTGATGTTGGCAAACGTCCACAGGCGATGGTAGCCGCTTTCTATCAGATGGGCCGTCTGCCTGTGTGCTGTACTCCAGCGATAATAAAAAGGTTATATGCTAAGACCAATGAAAGATAAGTATATATTATCCCCGTAAATTGGTAATGCGCTGGAAACTTGTAAGATTAACATTCAGGTGACGTCATCCGCAACTCAATATGTACGCACACTCGTCGGCCGGTGATGCTAATAGTACTGAGTGTTCGGCTACGGTTACGACACCAAAATGGCGGCCAGGTGCAATAGCAATTTGCGGGGATAATACAGCAAACTTTCCTGAATTACCTATAGTCTGCAAACTTCTACTTATAGATGACATTTGCGTTGACAGTACCAGACAATCTCTTATTAAATACACAATATATATGATAATATTACGTTATTTAGTTCTAAGAATGAAAACATTAGCGGGTTACGTAGAGGAGTTCGTAGCTGAATGCATATGGCACGGTAGAGATGGGAAAAGACAGTAGTACATCGACGAAATTATCGAAAGTTATTATGTTTGCCGGAAGATAGAATAGAATAGAATAGAATAAATATACTTTATTGTAGAATAGAATTTATGAAATAATACACAAGAACAGCTTAGAAAATAATGAATGGAGTAGTATACCATAAATATTATATGTTCAATAATGTATATATTTATTAACACGTGAAGCAATATTAATATGTGCGCTCGCGGGTTGCGCTAGCCAGTAGTTAGTGATGCCAACTTAGCCCTTTCGGAGCTAGATCTAGCCCATTTTCTGTCTGTTAAGCCTCCATAATAATGATTTAGCCTCTAGCCCCAAATTTCGCCCTAAATTATCATATCTCAATAAACATAATCATAAACACGCCTAAGAACGAAACGAAATGAAATTTTAAAAGAAAAGCCTAGCAAAAAATAAACGCGCTCACTTTCATTATTTGTGGGGATTCCCCGTATCTACTATATCGTTCCTCTTCCTGTTTTACATTTATTTCATTCAATATTAAATAGGCTATTCTCCACAGCAATTAGAAACGTATGCCAATAAATAAGTAAACACTGGAAGACGATCATAAAAGAATTACAATTAGTTCAAATGCCGACAAGTAATAAAATGTGCTTCTACAGATCTGTAAGTGGAATTTGTCTTTGTCGGCGCCTAGGTTGTAACAGTATACAATAACACTACTCTTTATTGTACACCAACTTCCCTGTCCCAGTACAACGTATTTGTATACCGTCTGAAGTCCACAAATGTTTTTTTCAGAAAGTAATAATAATTTGTTTAATATGCAAGAACATATTGTTATAAATATCTTACCACGTTCACTAAGAATAATGCACTTGAAATTGTATTGAGAAATGAGTCACATAGATGCATGAACTTATTGTAAAACGTTACTATGAGTCATATATGACTCATCGGACAGGGAAGTTGTTAAAACAGTGACATATAAACATATCTGAAAATTAGTGGGTAGTAGTACAATGGGCGCCCTTATTACTTAAAGCAATCTCTTCCAGGCAACCTTGAAAGTATATTATATTGCAATTAAAATATAACGTAATAGATATCGATATTCGACATAAATAGACATCACTCGTACATGACATTCGCGATACGTTGTAAGCGCGTTAAGCTACCCATGTTGAATTCAACTCCATTCGTGTCCCACATTATCGCCTTATTGGATACCTGTACGTGACTTGCTTCGCCTGCCACATGCAGTAATATTGCATTCTCTTATCATACTAATGTATTAAAAGTTTAGAAAAAATATTTAAATATTTGCCTTTTGACGTTTGGCAAGTGCTACTTTTAAGAAAAACATAGCAATAATATTCCTTTGATCTACGCTATATTTATCATTCATGTATAATCATAGAACAAATTATATATATATATATCTAATATATAAAATTCTCGTGTCACAGTTTCGTTGCATACTCCTCCGAAACGGCTTGACCGATTCTCATGAAACTTTGTGTGCATATTGGGTAGGTCTGAGAATAGGACAACATCTATTTTCTTCCCCTAAATGTTAGGGTAGTCCACCCTAAAAAATTTTTTATTATTTTTACCGGCAGGACGACGTCTGCCGGGACAGCTATATATATATATATATAAGTATATATATATATATATATATATATATATATATATATATATATAAGTATTGGTCCAGGTAATTAGGAAGATTCTAGAACCCGATCTCAGCGCCATCTTCAGTTCTAATTTTAGGTGTGAACCGTCCTGGGACCCACTCAAACACACACACAAACTTTCATCAAAATTGGATGTAGAGTTTACGATTCTATAAAGGACATACAGACAGAAATTCATTTTTATATATCAAGATAATGTATTCAATCTCTTTCTGTTGCAGGCTTAGTCCTATAGATTTATGTGTTTATCTCTTTTTAGTGTAGCTTTTTCGTTTCATCGAGTTTCAAATCATAACTATTCCAAAGAAGTTTCACTTCAAAAAATCACATTCTTGATGTTTTTATTTCTCCTAGAATTAAGATTGAAAATATTTTGAAATGGTAAAAGTATGCATGAAGTTAAAAATTTACTAAGGCTCGGTACGGTTCGTGTCCATTCAATTCTGTGCCGTTCAATCAAATTCATTCAACTCGGTTGATTAGTCTAATATTATCATATGATGCATTTTCAATCAAGACAATAACGACAGACATTTTCCCGAAACACGAACTTAATCGAAGCTACAAAAAGCTTAAAATATTAATATTTCAAAATCAAATTTAAACTAGCTTCATTAAGGCTTGAAACAGCAGTTCTAACCACCCATAACCGGTTTACTTCGGTTGTATCAAGTCAACTGCATTTATAGCACGTTCGCACGGAACTAATTCAATAGGAGACGGTTGCAAACTAACCAGGTGTTTTCTAGTATAGTTTAAACTAGATGTGATAATATTAGGGCTTGGAAACCGGATAAAATTTTAAACCGGTTACAGCCTAAATACATATTTTATTTTTGGTTTTGTTCTAACTTAAAGCTCAATCAAACGGTTCTTACCAACAAAAAGCAACTAGTTTAAGCTAGTTTCGTCACCGATTTCACACTATATATGACCCGGACATTCCGTACACATGAAATCGCTGAAGATAATTCTTAAATGTCTCTCAGTTTAATACCGCAAACGAAATCCGACGACAAAATGGCGGCATCTTCGTGAATTAATATAATTTGGGTTGATAGAGATAGATATATATACGTTCCAGTATACAAAAAGACAAGGAACTATGGGTGCATCAAGAATATGTACTGAAGTATGAACAAGTGTAGTGTAGTGTTACCATGATTCACAAATCATTCTTCAGCATTAAATAATAAAAAGAAACATTTTTGTCACACGCTTTCAAAGTGCAGCCATGTGGTACATCAAGTTTTCAGTCAGTTATCAAATAAAGAAAGAAAGAGAGCGAAATATACCACTTAATACAGGTTTACATAACACTTTTTTAAAGGTTTATACTCCTAACGAAATAATCGAATAAAACCGGTTAAAACTGATTAAAAGCAGTGAATTTTAAATCGATTGGATCAAGTCTTGGTCAATACATTAATATTTACTTTAGTATAAGAAAGATGATAAAAATGGATAAATTAAATATGTCGTCATTCTAAGAGTTAGAAATTTTGGTAAGAATAGAACTTTTGAATATTCGTCATGTCCGTCTATCCGTCTGTGCGTGTATATTCGTTTATGTGTCGATGTATGTATGTAAGTCACAGTTATTTTTCTCAAACGTTACTAATTATACGCGTTTATGGATCAAAAACTGAAATATATCAAACAAATTATAAATGAGAATTTAAATTTGTTTATTGGTGACGCTTTCCAACCTTAACTACTTAACCGTTCATCATAAAATTTAGCTTACACGTTGTCAGTTGAATATAAAAGGATATAGTATCTTTCATTCAGGAAAAAAAAATTTCACGAGGGGTAAGATTTGCATGACCACTTCATGACATATATATCCTTTTTTTATAAAGTGTTGTATTTAGAATGATCCAATGACATAAACTTTTATTTTTTATATACTTTCCTTTTTCTGACATTTCTTTTTATTTTATTCAATTTTGACCTAATGTTAATTAACATTTTATGTAATTTTCGTATAATTGCATTTCTTTTTTGTTTCTTTATTGTGATTAACCAATTTTTAGTTTTATTTTTATTATATAAATTATTGTATAGTGGAAACTTGATTGATATTTGTGTTAATTTTGTGTTTTAAATTTAAGAATATTAATTATTGTATGTTTCCCAAACAAATTAAATAAATAAATAAAGTGAGGGAATTCCTTTGTGCACTATCTCAAGGCGCGGAAGTGTGGGACTCCCAATAGCCAGTCCTTTACTCTGTCTACAAAATCTTCATTAACGCGAGCAAAGCCGCGGACAAAACCTAATTTCACCTAAAATATGTCTCATCTAGCAATATTTAGTTCGACGTCGTCTTTCACAGTCTGCAACTTGCTGTTACGTCCTGGCTTAACATTCACTGCTGTTGACATATCCTTGAGGTTGTATGTTTAAACATTGCCTTGTATGAAATGAGGTGTATAGAAAACATGATGTTACAAATTAGACCCCGACAAAGACTAATTCTACGTACAGTTCCGCAAAAGCACATTTTATTACCTGTCGGTATTTTACAATTAGTTCAAATCCTTTCTTCTTTTATTCATTTGTTGGCATACGTTTGTAAGTTATTGTGGAGAACAGCCCGTTGTTCTATTTTACTCGTTAACCGCTTGCAGGCTGTATTATTAGCCAGGTGTTGCGGATTACAATTACAAGCTAATTCTGAGTAGTAAGTTGTGTACATTCGGCAATTTAATAGTGACGGACTTTTTTATATTATTTTTATTACAGGAGTACAGCAGCCAGGCAGACGGTGTACTCGATGGAAGCGGTTATCATCGCCTATGGACATTTGCAACACCAAAGATGCTACAAATGCGCCGCTGCTCTCTTAAGGGGGATTGGAACTTGGTCACCAATGCCGGAACACAACTCAAGGTTGTTATGGCGACATACTTTAGACCAGGGGTTGTAGCGGTCCAGTCGGGCAAATGCCCTACCACCTGGCTGTGGGTTGTTTGGTCGCCTCTTACGACAGGCCGCCCGGCTACAGGAAATTGTATTCTTTATTGCTCCGTTCCTACATGGATATATTCGATGTGGTTTTCGCTGACCGACAGTAAATTCTTAGATATCCCAGGATGAAAAGTAGAGCAGTTTAATGAATTCTTAAAATTGTACTCGTTCTAATTATATACTTTAGAATTATTTAGTTTATGTTTATACTAGCTTCCACCCGCGACTTCGACCGCGTGGTATTTTTTTTGGTAACGATAACTTCTTACACACATGATTTTTGCGAAACTTTAACCGTATATTAATCAAGACATTTTACTTTCTTGTTACTATGATTTGTAAGTTAGTGTCAGTTGTTTGCTATTTCTGTAAATCTTTTTCTTTCTTTCTATTTGTTAATTTTTAGTTATTTTTAAAGTCGGTTTTTTGCTAGAATTTTATTATAATTTAATTCTTCGAATCTGGGTGTAAATGTTAATTGTAAATATGCACGGAGTCATAACATTTACATATTTATTATTTATTTTATATACAAGTGTTATTAGTCGTCATCTGGCGTCTGCTCTTCGGGTCTTTGGGTAATGAATTGAGGATACATATCTTCCCAGGTGGACTGACCTCTGTAGTAGCGACCATTTACCGTGTATTGGCAAGAGAAACGTAGGCACTGGAAAAATTAAAAATGAATAAAATATATATATATATATATGTCGCAGAACGGCTCGTTCTCACGACATCTTTAGTTATTGCAGGTTTAGTGGGCGTCATCAGGGTAGAATGCGAGCATAAAACACGATAGCCACGGCTTATACACTTTTAATTTAGATTTAAAAGACATTTTAACATAGTTTAGACCGAGCAACGGGTTCAGGGCACCCGCTCATACTTCTTAACTTAGCACTTTCTTTAAAAATACTCCATGGTCCAACTCGACCTATTGCCATCAACCGAATGTGCCACCAAAAACTCCTCAGTCTACCCAAGTAGATATTACACAAAGTATAGAGGGCGCGTCTGACCCCGCTCCGCCATATGCTCTGCTCTCATTGGTCGTTTATTAAATTACAATATTCATAACTTTTATTAGGTTAGAACGGATCTTTAAATTATAGAAACATTTAACAAATTTAATTAAATTACATAAGAATTTTAGAAGTAATTAAAATGTAAACAAATGATATTGTGCGTTAAACATCCAGTCAACAATACGTCCAATTAAAGCTTCCCTCCGACATATATATATATACAACAAGTCCAAACGTAATGCAGAAGGTCGTAATTCAATAAACGCGCAAAGTCCATCATTAGGGTTCCCGATTGTGTTACACAAGTCTCAGCTCGATCGTGGTTATCGCTCGATTGCCTCGTCCCTCAAGCGGGGCATTGCTTTATGCTGCACAGATGCAATGTCTCCGAATCTAAGTCAACTTTAATCCGACGCACCTGGCTAATGATTGCCATAAAAGATTACAATACAACAATAGACTGTTCTTTAGAATAATTATTAAACGCATGCAAACAAAAAAGTCTAAAAGCCGAAAGGTAATAAAAAGTGTTTTTTACAGGTACGCAGGTGTGAATTTGTTTCGCGTCTAGGTCGTAACATTCAAGTTCCCTGCAGTCGGTGTGCTTAGATAGGCACTGTTTACTACAAGTGTAGTTATAGGAACTTTTAAGCTTTATTCTATGTCTTTTCGCCATCTTTTGCAAGTTGTTAGGCCTGTGATTTGAGTGGATGAAGGTATAAAAGTAGATTTTAAGGGTCAATATCTGTGAAGAAATGTCAAACAGCAAACTAAGGGAAATGTACAGAATTATTTGACATAATTTTTTTAAAGACCACGCCATAAAAATTGCCCAGACATTTGGTGAGCTTGCGTGGGGCCATGGGAAGGTCAACACGTAGAGGCCCTTTGACAAATTTAATGTAAATCTGGCGTGACACTGACCGTCGATTATACCTGTCTACACCATATAATAATTCACCCAAGGACAAGCCCCGACCAGTGCAGGACTATTCCTAATGGGAAGTGGGAAATGAGACCACAAAGTACCGGGCTATTGGGGTGAAATGCTACTGGTACTAGGGTTCTAATATTACAGGTATGTTTATTTTTTCAAAAGCAACTAAACAACTGCGGCCTAATGCTTAACAATACATTTACATTTGTAGCATCCGGTTTCCATACAATGGCGATCGGATGCCAGTTTGGGTAAGTTTCAGATTGCTTCGACGCTCAAGGTCCTATATCCCGGAGCAACGATATAAGCACTGTGCGGCTTATATCCGGCTCGAAAGACCATGAAAGCGGTAGGGATTTGCTTTAAAGAATCACTAAAGAATAAATTTATAGTAATAAAGGAATGAGGGAGCACACGCGGTGGTCGCTATTCATGTACTGACAATTTGTTAATGTAAATTAATAAAGTAAAAATGCGTTGAATGCAGTCCTGAGCACTGAGCTAGTGCCTTTTCTACTCGATGTCGAGATTTGGCGGAATATCACTCGGGTATGTAGGGTAGGTCGGGTGTCGTTACTGCACTGGTGTTCCCAGTCTCCGCTTTGATCAGTTCCTTAGTGCTTACAGTCAAAAATTATTGTCTCGATATTGCTATAGAGCCACAACACATGCATCAATACAACGAAAAATTGTTGCGTTGTGGTTACGATACAATATTCGTATGTTTTCGGTAGTAAAAACAGTGTCATTACAGCGCTCGTTGGGTTTAGTATTTCTTACATTTTACCCTTCCCTTCTAAACTACAACTGTACACAATACAATAATGGTTTTTCAAAAATGTAATGATACCACTTTAGTTTTCGTCAAAATCGGCGCTGTCACTCCTTAGGTTTAAATGGCTATTTCGTTTAGTTTATGATTTTTCCCTGAAAACCCATTTGAGAAATTCAGCCTGTACATACAATTTTTGCTTTATTATCCCCGCAAATTGCTAATGCGCTGGAACCTTGACAATTAACATTCACATGACGTCATCCACAACTCGATATGTACGCGGACTCGCCGGCCAGTGATGCTGACTGAACTGAGTGTTCGGCTACAGTTACGTCACCAAAATGGCGGCCAGGCGCAATAGCAATTTGCGGGGATAATAATATACACTTGTCCTTCGATTTCAGCATTTTCGCGGATCCGCCAAATGCCATTCATCAAACCATCCGTTCGTCTGTCTGTCTGACTAGATTTCGTGAAATATTAGAAACACTTACTTTAGATTCACAGCTATCGCCCCGACACTATAAAGCAGATTCAAAAGGTTAATAATTATTTGGTTAAGCTTCGCTGTGATTCAAGATTCAACGTCATATAAATATTTAATAAGGTGGCAGGGTTGCCCGACTGGATGGCTACCACCCCTGGTCTAGAGTATACCGCCATAACAACCTTCAGTTGTATTCCGGCATTAGTGACCAGCTTCCAGTCTCCCTTAAGAGAGCAGCTGCGCATTTGTAGCACCTTTGGTGTTGCAGATGTCCATAGGCGATGGTAAACGCTTTCCATCTAGTGGACCGTCAGCCTGTCTGCTGAACTCCTGCAATAAAAAAAAATAAAGACTATCGTATTGTTATACTCACCCTCGCCTCGCATCCTAGTCCATCACACTGGAATTAGATAAGATAAATTGGATTCAGTTATGTCAATATGGAGCTACCCATAATTTAATTTATATATATATATATATATATATATATATATATATATATATATATATATATATATATATATATATATATATATATATATATATATAATTGAATCCACGTATATAGTGACTCATCACGATATCTCAGAAACTATAATACCTATAGACTTGAAAGGCATGGACCTTCCTTTCGTCAAGTAAAGATCAGCTAAGAAATGTTACGAAATTCCTTTAGGGCACGTGCAGCGTGTGGGTATCACCTATTTAATAATAAAATAACCACAAGAAACTTAAATAATATCTCGCAAATTTATAATAAATTTAGCTGTAGTCAACGGATTAAAATGTATCAAAACGTCTCATTGACTCTTCAGTTGATCAGAGGGCTGGTGCCTACTTTGAGCAACACACCCTTCTATGCACCTTACCCATAGAAGACGGTAACCTTGACTCTGTATGATATCTTGCTGGACAATGAGTAGAATATAATATAAATAAGTCATGTTTTCTTTTATTGTATTAATTTATAGTCTAGTATAATTATTTTTTAGTTTTTACTGTTATAAAGCTTCTGTTTTCATTAAAATTTACCCTCTAGCTACCAGTGACGAAGGGTGGAATTGTAACGAGGGTAAGCCGGTCACAAAATACAATGCAGACATTACGCCGCGAAAGCCCACGGGAAATAAAGAAACTAAAAGTGGTAGGTCCGCTTTTTGATAGAAAATTGTTCGTAAAGTAGCCAAGAAATAAAGTACAGCTTTAATTATTGAATATTTTTTATTTATTATTCAGTAAATACTAGGGATGGGCCGAAATTCGTTTTACATTCAGTTTAACTGAATTTCGGTAGCTTGAGCCGAACTTCGGCATTCGGCCAAAATTTGGTTTAAATGCCGAACATTCAGTGCAAGGAAAAAGTAGAATACCTACTTGCACTATTTTGACTGAAGTTAATAGAAATCATAGCTATCATAACCATATAAAAATTGGCAACTATAAACTCATGGTCATTTATTTTATTTAGGAACATGTAACTCTTAACGCGCAATGTCATAAAAAATAAATAAAATTAGTTCTTGATTCTTCTTCTTCTTTGCTTAATTAAATAGACATCAAATTAAAACAAAAATAAAATAAACTTATTATTCCTCTAAGAATCATCAGTAAGTAGTGCAACTCGACTTATGCTCGAGTTGATAGCTGAGTCCAAAACCATTATTTTACAATGGATTCCATCACATATCCAAATAAGTGGTAATGAAATAGCAGATGCCTTAGCTAGACAAGCTACCTCAGATGGTACCTCTTTTACGGTTACGCCACTTCATTCTAATTATTTATGTGACATAAAGAAGCAGTATTAAGATTTGGAGTGAATACTTTGTTAGAAGATCCGTAGAAAGGGGAATTTGGTTTAAGACAATCCAGCCACAACTTCCAGCCCAGATGTGGATAAATCAATGCTCCATGACGCGAAAAGATGTTGTAACATTGTTCAGATTACGTTCCGGACACATTCCCTTAAACAAGTTTAGATATTTCATTAAGAAAGTTAACTCCCCCAACTGCGTAACATACAATGTGACAGAAGATGTCCAACATGTTCTGATGGAATGTGTTCGGAACGAGGACCTACGAAAAGAGTTACTTCGAGAGCGAAATTTATCCGCCGTGGGAGAGTGCAACAGCATTTTGGCATTTCCGTTATCGAGAGATGCCAAGTTGTTTTGCAAACTATATGATTCTATTTTTAATACAAATTAATTACACATTATATTAGAAATGTTGTTTAGGATTTGGGTACTTTACGGGGTGACATGGCCGCTAAGCGGCAAAGCCCTTTCTAAATAAAGATAAAAAAAGTAGTGCAACTGCTTAATTATAATGCGTATCTTGAATTTTTTTAAAACACGTCTAAGCAATAAAAAGGACATCAACAATTATAACTTTAAGTTTGATTGAATAACTTTTTACGAATTAAACATTATGAATTTAGAATTATAAAATGGTGATTTTTTCAATCAAAGGTCTGAAAATCTATTCTTTTATCCACCTACTCATACTTAAAATTTACGAGAGATAGGTTATGGTGTAAAAAAGCCAAACATTTGGTGTGATCAAGTTGACGTTGTCAACAGGTTGATGTGTTGCTCTTGAGAAAGTGTGGCAAAATCAAACCGAACTTCGGCTGAATTTTTTGTTTTAACCGAATGTTCGGCCGAAGTTCGTATTCGGTTCAAACCACATTCGGCCCATCCCTAGTAAATACCTACATCGATATTCGGATTAGCAAATAATGGATCTGGCAGGATTAAGTACTACGATTGCCGCGCCAATCTGTGGGACATTTCTTGTGGGGACTAGTATAATATAATGTGAAGAAAAAGAACACAAAAATATCTATAACTATGAACGTGGTAAGTGTATCCACTACAAATGCATGTACGTTTTTTTATAACTCAAATTTAAATTATGTTCTGCTTTTATATTTTAATTTAAATGTTCCTTAAATTGACTATAATATTTAAATTGTAAAAAAAATATTATGAGTCATTGCAAAAATCCTGTATTTATGGTCTACTAAAATATTTTAAGGTGAAACATTGTATAAATAATTCACTGTGTATCTATTATTATGTTTTACCTTCGCTTGACATTCAACACCAATACACTGAAATCATCAAAATATATAAATGATCTAATCTTGTAGCTGTTAAAGAAATCGGCTAAGTGCGAGTTTTATCACACATGTTGAAAGGTCCGTAGAAACGACGAATATCCATTGCTTTAATCATCTTAGTAGGAAATCCTGAAAAGAATAATAATGTCAGCCCATAAATGTCCCACTGCTGGGCTCGGGCCTCCCATTATAGGGCAACGGACAGTATACCCGCCACACTTGTCCAAGGCGGCTTGGCAGGTTTGACACATCGGTTATCTCGATGTGCAATTTGCATCACGATGTTTTCCTTCACCGTTTTTAGCACGTGGTAATTGTAACAATATGCACATTAGATCAGAAAACTGACTAAGAGGTGCATGCGTTCCGGTCAGGATCGAACCCGCGCCCTTTGATTTAGGGGTGCGTGCGCTAACCATTACGCTACCACGACTTCATGAAAAGAATAAAAAATCAAAAATCTCGTGTCCGATCCAAATGTAATAAAAGAGGTAAATTTTCACCGCCGCCGTTGGCTCGCTCACATGGAACAGATATGAATCCTCCCCATCCCCAAGGTATAAAAAGGGCCTATTGGGCACAATGGGATATCGCCCCAAGTACCGGTGAAGTGACAGAGTGGACCTCTGACCTGCTTGAGCATCAAGCCCATAGAAACTGCACAAGACTGAAAAAGGTGGCAGGTTCTCGTTTCGGAGACCAAGACATTTTGGGTCGCTAAGCCATCGGAGTTAGTTAGTAACAAGATTTTCTATATAATTGGTTCGGACCCTCCAGCTACAATCGTCATATTTTCATACATCAGCTGAAGTACAGCGAACAGGTAGACGATGCATCTGATGGAAACACTAGAGATGTTATCAACACGATACCAGCCTCAAAGAATTATAAAGTTCAGTTACCATTGCCAAACATCCCGGTCCTTTACACTAGAAAAAAAAGAAATTACATGAATGAATGTTTTTATTAACAAGCCTATTTATTTAATACCACTTTTTTAACGAGCTTTTATTGCTAAAAACCGTTTAAGATTAAAGGATCAAAATTGAAAATATCCTATCTAAGTAAACCGAATAATGTCGAACAGATTATAACCAAACAACTTGTTCCCATTTGCCAAGTGTCGGGTGACGTATGTTAAGCGGGTGTTAGCATCTCTATTCAATTGTCGTCGGACCTGATCGACGCTCGAGCCGCGAAAAGTGTGCACGATTTGTCGCAGAGAGCAGCTAGCGACAGGCGAAAGAAGGGATGGAGATCGAGGAAAGGTTGCCTGGCCGACATCCGACATATGTGAACAGCGGCATACTCACCTACGCATTGTTGAACAAAATCCGTCACAATTTTTTAGGGACGTAGCGAGCTCCCAAAACAAAGGACCACTTTTAATACAATTTTCTGCCGATTTTTTTCTTGGGTCCGATACCCGACAAGTGTGTATTGGTTGGTTGGACTTTGTTCGATTTCCAACCTCTGGCTACAGAGTCCTAAAGGCCATAATAGAGTAGGTATAAAACTTACATACGCGGAACAGGATTTTCCAACGCACTGTGAACGAAAAATACCAAGTTGGAGCTAAAGTTTTATTTACATACCCTCTTTCCTTTCTTTTTTTATACAACAGACAGCATGACTGCACGTCTAATAGAATGTGGTAACCTTCGTCTATGGACATTTGCAACACCAAAAGAAGCTACAAATGTGCTACCAGCTTCAAACCTCGGACTGGAACTTGGCAACTAATGCTGGAATACAATTCAAGGTTCTTATGGTGGCATACTCTAAACTAGGGGTGGTAGGCCCCAATTCTGATATAACGATATACAGTTAGACCACAGCCGTCATAATGGCTATTTTTACGAAAAAGCAACCATTATGATGCTCTAGACAGGGCGCACGGCCGCTGGAATTTATTTTTATAAGACACTGCATTTGACGCTCTTCGCCTCTAAAGACAGGGCGCACGGCCGCTGGAATTTATTTTCATAAGACACTGCATTTGACGCTCTTCGCCTCTAAAGACACCCTGCACGGCCGCTGGAATTTCTTTTTATAAAACACTCTATGTACATTTATACCAAGTTAATCTCTCTTCTTACTAGAATCTCAATTTATCGGAAGAAAATTCCTTACGTATTAGGCTTGAGAATGGTTTCAGACATTACCACTATTTTGTATTAATTAAATCGTGACAAAAAACGGAGTCTTACATTTGAAGATCTGGCAGGTTAGCATGCTCTTCTAGCCGTCATATTTCTCTTCCTATTGCTACAAATGACACATATTAACAGTGAACAAAAGCACTGTATCGAAAAGTGCAAATCGAGATAACCGATGAGTAAAAGACGCCAATCCACCTTGGACCACCGTGGCAAGTATACCGTCAATTCCCATAAAATAAAGTGGTCGGAAACCCCCAGCTGGAAGATTTCTGTCTCATATCAAAAATCATCACGTACTTCTGTCTTTTGTGATCAATACATACATACATAACTTCACGCCAGGTCCCTTGCGGGGTAGGCACGAACAACAGAGCGCCATACAGGCTTATTCTTACACACCTCACTTGCTTCTTTGACATTCATAGCCCTTGTCATGCACGCTCGTCTGTTCTTAAGGCTCCTGACATCCATCACCTTCTGCTAATACATGATCAATTTGATCATGAAGGGGGTCGTGGCCTTTCGCGACTTCTGCATCCATCCACTTTTGCATTTTATATCTGTTTAGTCATTCTTTCAACATACTTTCTTTCCACATGCCCGTTCCATGTGATCAATAAATAAAATCAATTTAAAATGCTTATTACCCCAGAAGCGCACGTATCTCCAACACACTGAAAAGGAATATACAATAAATCGGCCAAGTGCGTGTTGAATCAAACTTATTAAAGTATTCTAAAGGGGCACTGAATGTAACAGACAGTAATTCTAAGAACAATAAATTATTAAATATTTAGAAACCGTATAATACCTATAATGGTTTTTAATTTATAATAAAACTAGCTGTGCCCGCGACTTCGTCTACATGGATCTCTATTTTCACGGAACCCTAAAAAAGTAGCCTAAGTTATTCCTTATAACATCAGCTATCTGTAAGTGAAAATCCCGTCAAAATCGGTCCATTCGTTTCAGAGATCAGCCGGAACATCCAGACAGACAGACAAAAAATTGCGTTTTCGGAATATACTGGTTCGAATTATCCTCCCTGATTTTATTTAAGTTTTTCACTTCAGTTTTTTTTCTCTGCATATATGTATAGATAAGAACTCATCAAATTAGTAGCAGATACAGATAACAAAAATAAAAAAGTTCTTAAATATAAATACAACAACAAATATAAAGAAAAACAATTTTTAGCTAGACGTGTTCTTCTTCTCCTTAACAGCAATAACACGTTGCGAAGCGGTGTACATAGACTAGGAAGTAAAATTGAATTTTAACCTATATGTATGACCTTCAAAAAGTGTTTTCCAGAGGAACTTATCTATACATATAATAAAATTTTAGAGGTCAAATTTCTGTACAATGAAAAAAAATGCTAAAAACCGAATCTGGGGGATGTAAGAAGTAAAATAGAACTAATTTTGATTTTTTTTAAATTTCTTGTTTCTCTGTTTGTCTGTCTGTTTGTACCGGCTAATCTCCGAAACGACTGGACCGATTTACATGAAATTTTGTATGGTGGTAGCTTATATCCCTGGTCAACATGTAGGATACTTTTGATCCCGAAAATTAAAGAGTTTCCGTGGGATAGTTAAAAAACCGCACCACGCGGGCAAAGGTGCGGCCAGAAGTTATCGTTTATATGGCAAAACAACATTGGCCGGGTCAGCTAGTTTTGAATAAAAACTTTTGAATTTGAATATACTTACTCCCAATTACTATATAAAATAAATAATATACATACCACAGATTCACATGCAAGTTTCTTACACTAAAAATAATAAAATTGAACATTAAAAGGAAATATTGTCATTGTCCTTGTTAAACTGCTTATACTTCTATTATAGAGTTTCGTAAAAATCCACTCATTAGAGCTGTCCTTTTGTATGTATGGCAGTGAAGCGTCACATGTACTTTAGCGACATAAGCAAGGGTTGCGTGTCACGGAGATGAATATGTTGCGATGAAAGTGTGGAGTCACGCGAAAAGACCGTAGCAGTATTCATGTCCATGATATAGCTTTCAAACTGCAAGAGAGTCTCTTACGCCGAGACGGCCACGTTTGAGAAAGAAAGAAAAATATATTATTCAGGACAAAGGTAATATCGGAGGTGAGCACTGCAGTAGCAGGAGGTGGTCTACGCAATATCGGCGACGGTATCGTGAGTGAGACACCTTATCGTCGGGACAGCGCATCGCTAGTCGTGCGTATAGGTGCAACCCTGCGGAGAGGTATTACGCGCGGCTGTGTAAGGCAATCAAAGCGTTTAGTTAAAAACTGGTGTTTTCTTCCATTCCTAAGTGCGCTCGCACGTAACATTAGCTAGACAAGTATTTTTTAATTAACAATCAAAAACAAATATTTTATCTTTTACTTAAGTTTTTTGTCCTAAAACTAAGTGACGTTTAAAAATATTAAAAAAAGAATAAATATTTAAATTACTTACTCTAGATTGACAGCCCTCGCCCTCGCACTAAAATTTAATATTAAAACTTTATTTTACTATTCTATGTTACTTGTGATTTTTTAGCTATTGTAGATGTGCAGAATTTATCCGTACAGGAACGGAGAAAGAATACAATTTCCTGCGGCCGGGCGTCCTGTCCTAAGAGGCGACAAAACAACCCACAGCCAGGTGGTAGGGCATTCGCCCTACTGGATGGCTACCACCCCTGGTCTAAAGTATGTCTCCATAACATCTTTGAGTTGTGTTCCGGCATTAGAGACTAGGTTCCAGTCTCTCCCTTAAGAGAGCAGCAGCGCATTTGTAGCACCTTTGGTTTTGCAAATGTCTATAGGCGTATAACCGCTTTTCATCAAGTGGGCCATCTGCCTGTCTGCTGAACTCCTGCAATAAAAAAGAAGATAAGTTAGTTTTTATTAAAACTACGGTTTTAAGCGCGTTATTTTATTTGATTTTTATTGTTCCGACGTCTCGGCCAGTTTTCCGTAGAAGACAAAGATGTCAAGTGTCAAAGAGTATTGTTAAAGTTTTATTTAGCCTACCGCCAATTTGTTCATTAGTTTTAATTTTTGTTTATGGTTATTATTTACTCTTTCACCGCTTCGCAACAACATGTTGTGGCTTGAAAAGAAGCGGCGCAAGAAAGTTTATTTTATTTTTTATGGAAGTTGGTTTGCGTTTGGCCACTGTCTCACCTGATGTTGAGTGATGACGCAGTCTAGGATGGAGCACGCTTACCTAGAAGATACCTATTCACTCGTGACTTGTGGTTTTATGTTAACCGATAATGCAATACTCAGGATGCTAGGCCAAATTCCAGTAACTAAAGTGTTGATTCAATTAAGACTTACCTCCATTTGTCGCTCCTTACTACCCAGAACACTTTCGAAAGCAAGCCAATCCTTTTCGTCAACTTTGTCAAAGTCCACAGATTCCGCCACATATTGAGCTTCGTTTTCGCCTTCACGTAGACCTGGTTTTACTGTTTTCGGTGGTTCAGTCTGGTTCAATAAATAATACGTTATAGTTAAAAAGTCCTTGACACAGACCGGCTAATTACGTGGGGAACAAATGTCTAGCCATGCCGCCTCCGCCAGGTCCCGGTCGAAGGGGAAGGCCCAATAAATGCTGGCTTGACGTCATGAAGGATGACATGCGTGCCAATTGTCTCAAAGCGGGGGATGCTGAAGACCGCGCGAAGTGGAGTAGGAAAAGTAGGAAAGCGGACCCTGGGCGTCGGAGTGAACACTCCGAATGCAACCGGGATTTAACGCTCGGATGATGATGATGAGTTAAAAAGTCCTTGACTAACAAATCAGTGGGTTTCGGAGCCATTTTAGTAAAATATGGAGCCCTTAGAAGATCGTGTCGACTTTGGATGAAATTTAATAGGAATATAATATACTTTGTGTAAGTGTGTGTGTAAGAATAAGCCTAAATGGCACTATGTCGTTCGTGCTTACCCCGCAAGGAACCTGGCGTGAAGTTATGTATGTATGTATAATATACTGTATGGCTGTAGAAAAATCGTAACAACCCCTGATCTAGAGTATGCCGCCTTAACAACCTTGAGTCGAGTTCCGGCATCAATAGTTTGATTCCAGTCCATACGGCCGTGAGGGCGACCGGTGGGGAGACCGGACCCGCCTGCACATAAAGGGCGGAGAGGAGGGACGCGCACCGATCCACTCGCCCACTCTCACCTCAAGTTAAGGACGAGGTAGCCGGTCTATGGTGAAGCCAGCCATTATCCATCCGGGCTTGAGGTGAATGCGCGAGCGAGCTACGCCGGACGAAGGACGCTAAAGTATCGGACATGGGTTTTAGTGGGTATCCCTTGTTGTGGCGTCACAATAGCACTTCACACGTGAGGTGCTAGTGCCATCCCGACCTGGCGAAACCCACACAATGGTCACGACCTTTCTCCCTCGCGCCGCTTATGGTCCTCAAACGGATTTCCCCTGTATAAAAAAGTAAGGTTCCAGTCCGCCTTCATAAGTAGCAGCACATCAGGGACTATCCACAAATTACGTCACACGTTAAGGGGGGAAGGGGTTCGACGAAGTGTGACAAGGGGTCCTAAATTTCCTGACATCACATTTCCAAATCGAATATATTTCGAAATTTCAACTATTAACGAAAATCTTTAAAATATTTCCAACTCTATATGTATAAGCATAGTATTTAAATTATAAAAAAATAATCTATAGGGAAATAAAACTAATTAGGGAACTGTCGTTGTGATTTAATAATTTTTGATGTAAAATTGCAAAAGAGAGTTGGTCTGAAAGAGAGTGTCGGGGTGAAGGTAAGGAAAGGAATGCTCCGGTGGTTCGGGCATGTGGAAAGAATGTATGATGAAAGAATGACTAAACAGATATACAATGCAAAAGTGGATGGATGCAGAAGTCGCAGAAGGCCACAACACACCTCCATGATCAAATTGATCATGTATTAGCAGAAGGTGATGTTAGGAGCCTTAAGAACAGACGAGCGTGTATGACAAGAGCTATGAATGTCAAAGAAGCAAGTAAGAATGTGTGTAAGAATGGGCCTGTGTGGCGCTCTGTTGTTCGTGCCTACCCCGCAAGGGACCTGGCGTGAAGTTATGTATGTATGTAAATTGCAAAATATTTGGTGTCATCCTAAAGAGGGAGGAGTCTCACTAATGTGACCAACTGTGACGAAGACGGCGGCAGGTTCAAAAAACTCATGAAATTTGTGTGACGTAATTTGTGGATAGCCTCTTGGCACCTAGCACATGCACATTGCAAATGTCGATAAACGATGGGAACCAATTTCTATGAGGCCGAACATCCTGACGGCCTTATAAAAATCGGTTCCCAGTTGGAGTACTCCAACAATAAAAAATACTTACATACGTAATGGAGTATGACATATTATTCTAAATTATAAATTTTTTACAGATCTGCAGCCAAAGACAAAACAGTAGACGTTGATAACCATAGTGTAAATTGACGCAATTGACCAAATTATGAATGTTATCTTTGTTTTTGAAAATGTTAAGATATTGTAGGGCGTTGTAGCCCAGGAGTAATATGCTGGTTCGATTATGGACTGTATGTAAGAGATATGACCTAATCCTTGCACTATAATAGTAGAAGCTCCACTAACCTTGAGATCAGCCCTCTCCTGGCTTAGTTCAGGGTGCACTCAGGAACTCGGGAACAGAGCACGGCACTATGTATCACTTTAGAGCCACCACAGTCGTCCACAGTACACAGATTAAGTCCTTGAAAGTTTTGGCACGGCCAATAACAATAGGTAATTAAATTTAATAAATAGTTGAGCGCACGGCGCGATGAATTCAATACTTTGACTGTCAGTGTCAAAAAATGGCTGCTCTTTACCCTGCTGTGAGTAGCCGTCGCCTCACACAGAAAGAGGGTAGTTAACAAAATTAGCGGAGCGATGTTTTACCCACTTATATATAGGCAAGGACCGAACAGATATGAAAAAGATGCCTCAAATATTTTCGGCTTCTCTCGTTATTCACTCACTTTTGTAACTATTCAGTATTGGGCCGAACCGAATATTCTGGATTTTATTCATCTCTAGTTAAAACGTAGTTTAACTTTCAATAATTTGTGATTGAAATGTATACATTTTGAGTACCTAATATGTGCATTCTTTTCACGATTCGGTATTCGTCAGAATATTTAGCCTAATATTGAATAGTTAAAAAAGTGGCCGAATAGAAGCCGAATATTCATGGCATCTCTAATGAAAATTTACCAAGAATAAATAGACACCTACCGTCAAACCCAAACGTTGAAGACTATAGTCTATGACCGGAACTACTATAGTGCCCTGCAATAACACAAAAGTATGAATAAATGAATGAATATGCTTTATTGTCTTAAAAGATACAGTTAACAGAAATTAAATTTTACAATACAATAGGCGGCCTTATCGCTGTTAGCGATTCCTTCCTGACAACCTTCGGATGGACAAAATTTTTGATAAGAACAAGTATGTTGCATTATTCTCACTACTGAATCAGTATCTTATAAATATACTAGCTGTCCCGCCAGACATCGTCCTGCCCGGAAAAGCTTTAATCCGTATGCCGAGAGCAGCACCACCTACCGGGTCAAGTATAAGAAAATCAGCAGAGAATAGTATTAACTCTCGGCTTATGTTGGGATGATTGGGATGGAATAGACGAACTCGTTGCTACGCAGAAGCTCCGGGTTCGATTCCTGGTATAGTAAATTTCCAAAACGAGCTTCCTGCAGTCCTATAGTCTGGATGTCAGGGATCGACCCCAGAATGATCCCTTGTATATGACCCATACACGCGTAACTAACTTAGCTTGGGGATATAGAATGTCTGTTTGTTGCCGATTAATATTGTTATTATATAGTAATTTTTATGTTTTATTTCGCACCGACTTCCAAGATGTTGTAGATTACCTTTTTAGTTCTCTTATGATTTTTTAAAATGTATGGATATAGTGAAACTGTTATTTGGGAAACACTTACGTTCACATTAAATTGACGATTTCTGCCAGTTTCTGGATCCTGTTTCAATTTAAAATTTATAACAGCAGAATAATTATTACGCTTATTAAGAGTCCACCCTACGTTCTTGTGACAATATTATGCCATCCCTCATGCGCTACGTATTCTCGCTAAAATCTCGCGAAAATGTTAAAAATATTCAATAAAGGTTTTAATTGTCTGATTACTTCATGCTGGCCGCTAATAATATTTGAACATAAAGTCCGTACCAAAAAAAAACTCATGGAAAATAAAAAAGTAAAAATGGCGCCTCTCTATACAGTTTTTTTTTTTGTTTTTCATGTTATTTTCTCTTCTCCTTTATACATTATCTTAAAACTGTATGGCCTTATTTATTAAATTTATAGTCCTAGTTTAAGGCTGCGCGTAAGACTTTTTATCGCACTTATTTATAAACTTTATTAACGTCTGTGAATTATTTATAACCGGCAAAATCGTCTGGCGATTTGCAGGTATTATTGAAATTACTTAATAAATACGTGATATAAATTTCAGATTGCCTAAAGAATATTTTTTGGGAATTGAAAAATAATAATTTTGAAGTCGTCTGGTAATACTTAATAACCGACAAAAACGTCTTGGATTTTATTTTTTTAATTCTAGATATAATAAATTAAAAGATAACACAAAATTCAAGTCGCCTAAAAAATTTTTTTTTTTATTATTTTTTTGCAAATGTTATATGCTGCGCAATAGCGAAATAACCGCTAACTCGCTAAAAGACTTCCAGGACTAGATTCGCCAATTGACGAAATTGTAATTTTGCTCAATTTCAGCTTGCCTAAAGGACCTTCTCAAAATTCGTCATCAGCTCTCCAGCTGTAATACCAGTTTAAAAATTACATAGAGATTGCTGTTGTTGAACACATCACCAAGATCGTCATCATGCATCGTGTTGGTGTTTTGACTTCTCGATCGTATTAAGAAATTAGAAAGCACCAAATAAACTATCTTTTACCGTTACTTTCGCCAATCCGTCTTCGGTTTCATTCTGAAAAGTTTTGGTTGTTTATTTAGTTATACAAGACGATCCAGCAGACGTTGTCTTACACAAAAAAAATTTAGATCCCGATTACAGCTCCACCTATCGTGTCCAATTGCGAATCTAAGTCATTCTCAAACAAACTTGAACACACACAAAATATTTCATCAAAATCGGTCCAATCGTTTAGAAGGAGTTCAGTGACATACACGCGAAGAGAAGAATTTATATATTATATGATTGTACGTCATTAAGCCCGCTAGCGTTTATATCCAGCGATGACGAAACTAGCCGAGTAGAAATCACAACTACCCGCAAATATTTTTATCACACAATAAATAATTTAACACATAAGTGTGTCCAATTATTGACGTAAATTAATAAAATTATGACAAAAACTTTTAATAAAATTTCCAAAATAAAAGTATATCTTCTTCGTTGATTGTAATACATTTCTTTTGGTGTCGAGACCCTGGGACCTTGAGGGCCTGAGGCGCATAAACTTTATCGAGACATAACGAAACTCCTGGTAGAAGTCTCACGAGACCAAAAGACAGGTCTGTACCTGGGACAACGCACAAGCGTTGCGATACAGCGAGTCCAAAAGACTGGCTACTACAGCCAGTCTTTTGGGCACGATTCCAACTGACAGTGGTCTGGCACTAGATTTTATAGTTTAATTTTAATTTGTGTATATATTTATTTATAATTGAGTTTAGTTTTCATTTAATTAAAGTACGTGAATAATAATTTAATTAATACGTACAGAATTGAAAGGCACCCATTTCACCGGTGAGCCGAAGTCGTCCTATACCAAAGGCCAAAATACATTTAATTTTGAATTTAACCTTTGACTTACAAACAATAATAATTGTAGCCTTCAAAGGAGACACCGTCGTTTTCAAGTAGGACGAATCTAATGAGTTATTACCAAGAAATATCGTATTTATGTTGAAGAACGAATGAGAAGAAAGTAAGGAGAAATCAATAAAACATTAATTATTTTATTGCCGCAAGCAGACAAACGCACGGCGCAAATAAACATGACGTAAATGATTTTAGTCGCCTATGAACATTTGAAACGCCAGGACCGAGGCCATCGTGTTGCTAGCTATTAGGGTTTATAGCCTTGCGGGCGGGCCTTTAGCTGGCTAGGGAGCAAAGGATTCACGACCCCCGTATGACGAAGTGGATGTGTCCTGCTTCCCGTGGCACATTCAGGCACTTTTTGCCCTGGATCGGACTGGGCGTAACTCTGTTCTAAGTCTCAGCCTTTCCTACACAAAAGCGCGGGGCACATGGGAGGAGGGTGGTTTTAGTGGGTAGTAGGGTCACTGTCCGTGCAGTTTCTCTGAGTCGCCACACAAGCTGGAGTCGATCGCGGGTGGATTGTGCATGCAGTAATGCCGCCCCGGACTGATGCGATTCTGATCCCTGACCAGAACCTAGTATTTTACGTAAATTGGAAGCATTTCCTTCGCCTTAAAAAAAAGGGTTCATACCCTATCCTACGTATCCTATCTCATGGGAGCCGGGTGAGATTGCATTTCCTTTCATTAAATTTACCAAATATGTTAGAGAGATTTCATCCTTGTGATTGACCCTAACGATCGATGCAATAAAATTACAGGGTTTAATTTTTACAGAATTTAGTCGGTTCGATTCCCGGGTGAAGCAAGAAAATTTTCGAAAATCTTTGAATGCAGTTTTAGTTCTTTTCAAAACTAAAGAAATGTTTCTTTGAAGTTAAATTTGATCTCTCTCTATGGTACTTTCCCTCCAGATGGTATTTAACAACTCCACCCTGTTTTGATAATTTACGAAGCAAAAACTTTGTACCCCTTTTTACGAAAATTGCGCTCACGGAGGAGTATGAAAATAGAGAAGAATCGAGGAATTCTATTTTTTCAAATTATGCGTACAAAATACATTAAATCAATAAAAAAACATTTCACACACTACCATGTATTTGACACACACACACAAATCTTTTGTTTATTGTTCAAGTCAAATTAACAGTGTAGCCTTGAGGAAATCAGTGATTATAGAAGTATAGTCTTTGGAGCCTAATTATTATGGTCGAATTTCGACCACAGGCGACCAGTAGTTACAAATATTAACACGAAAATTCACAAATATATAAACTTTAAAATAATTTTCTTTTTTTAAATTGTATTATAACAAACGAGTTGTCTGGAAGTGGGCGCTAACAACTGCATCACAGTATTTACACTACAGCAGTTGTTTGCGATACTAAATTCTTTTTGTACACTACTTTAATGGTTTTGAATAAATTTTTTAATTCTTTAAGTCAGTGTTTTTTAACGCGTGGCACGCGACCCCCTAGGGGGTCGCAAAGCTTCTATAGCGGAGTTGCAAAAGGTTGGGAAAGTTACTAAAGTAAAGTCAGCAATATCCGTAGATTCATCAAATTGCAAGGACACAATAGTACGTTCTTTTATTTTTTCTATGACTTGATCAAGTACAACATCAGTCACCATATCGCTTATCCTGCGTTGAATAGTACTGCCAGACAGAGGTATACTTTTGAGTTTTTCAACCTCTTGTTTGCTAAACAATCTTCGCCATATTTAAACCGCTGGTAAAATCAAACTTTCGGCAATAGTATTAGGTTTCTCTGCTTTAGATAAACGAAGAGGGCGGAGGCGGGGCGGCCGGAATCGGACGTGGTTGTATACATATGCGTGTAAATTGCGTTATCTATTGGCGACGCATTCCATGTAAAAAAATTGTTTTACGTACTTAATTATGTATTTAGTCGAACCCTAATTATGAAAATTAATAAATATGTTGGATTAAATATTTATCACAAAATAAAATACATGAAAAATAAATATTATTTTAAAAAATACGCTTTTATTGAAAATCCAACTAAAAAATAGAAAATGAATTTGAAAAATGATTTTATTGTAAAAAAAAAGCGTGGGGTCCATGGTATCGATAGTTATAAATATTTTATGAACAGATATGAGTAGAAGGGTTATTTTAATAATATCCTGAAAGCACCCCATGCTTTTTTTACAATAAAATCTTTTTTTTTACACTACTTTTAATTCAAATTTATTAAAATTCATTTTCTATTTTTTAGTTGGATTTTCTATAGAAGTGTATTTTTATTAGGTTTTTTTAAAACTATTATTTATTTTTCGTTTTTTAGTTGATTTTTTTTAAAAGGTTTCTAAATACAAGCTTCTGAGATTCTGCATAACATGTAGCAGCAGAGTGCTAGCTAAGACAAGTAAAACGAGCCCAAACACGACGAGTCTATCTTGTTTAGTACAGAAGTTCCTATGGCCACCTTCCGAGTCCATCATCAGATCAGCTCCATGGTACCATATTATTGCATTGTCACGCGATATACACATACGTGCAAAATTTCAGCTCAATCGGAAACTGGGAATTCGATCAAATTTAACTTGAAAGATTTCCTTACATACTAATATACGTATGAAGCTAATAAAAGTGTATTAAAAAGCAACGGGTAGAGGGGTCGCGAAATATTTCTTCATACTAAAGGGGTCGCGTCATGAAAAAGGTTGAAAAACACTGCTTTAAGTTATAATTATTGTATGTCTTTCAAGAACACGGACCCTAAAATGGCCCGGACACACTATATACTAATGCACCCAAGGACAAGCCCCGGCCATTGCAGGATTATTGTGGGAAATGAGGCCGAAAAGTACCGGTCTATTGGGGTGAACTACTAATAGTACTGGGGGTCTGGGAATATGGGGGCAATGACGTCTGCCCGTCGCAATGTTCGGGGAACATGGAAAAATGTGTAGACGGTGACTCGCCACTCCCTGTATGGTCACTAAAAATGGCATAGAAGAGATGGGCAACATGGGTGTGAGTCGCTAAGGGGTGTAGAGAGGCTTAAACCTCAGTTGAAACTATTCCGCATAACAAAACTTTATAACCATCACGATCCGTAGCTGTTCCTCTCGGTGACAAAGTTGTTGGTATCGCAACAAACAAAACCGCGGCGTCGGCAACTTCATGCTCAGTTTAATCTGCGACGAATCTTGTGCCGGCTTTGTGAATGGACTTTTGCAGATAATATTTTGAATGGTCTAAATTCTAGCGGTTTTAAGTTGTAAAGCATCATAGTGAAAGGGTTTAGTTAATTTGCGTGCTGTGTTTGCATAAACAGAATATAGTGTTAAGCTTTGAAACTTTTTAGTCAATGTAAAAAGCACTATGTTTAATATATAAAATATGACCATGTTTCTGAATATCGTAAAAGACTTAAGTGGCTTCCTATTCATTTTTGCCGGAATACTCACGTTCTCACTCTCCTTTATAACGCCTATCCACTGCCCACAATTTGCATGATACGTACCGAACTTACTAACCGAAACACTTATGACGCCTGCACACACTTCATCCTATTATGATAATTCTATTACGGTACAGGATGTCGAACTTTGGACTGTGCTGCGTCTTACTTTCAGAGGCCAATCCTTACCAATAGTTAGAGAATATAATCATGCTAATATATTTATTGTAATAATTTAATAATTATTGTATATATATAATTATGTATATATGTATGTATTCGTATATATATATATTAGGGTGGTCGTTAAAATTAAATTTCTTGCGACGCCCCTAAAAAGCTTCCTTTTAATGAAAAAACACTGGGATTTTTTTATAATTTTTCAAGTCAAGACAACACGTGCCTCAAGACGATTCAAGTTAATTTTGGTAATATCATGTTTTTCAGGAAACTTGTTCATACTTAGAAGTAATAATTATTTTAAGATTGGAAAAGTTTTAACAATGAAATACCTTCCGTATTATCATTCTCAGTGATGAATTTCAAATTATAGTTTCAGAAAAGTTTAAAATTCTTCGTGATTCAAGCTTATCTTTCAATTTTTCTTATATTTTTAGTTTTAACTTGAATCGTCTTGAGGCACGTGATGTCTTGACTTGAAATTTTTTTAAAAAAAATCCCAGTGTTTTTTCATTAAAAGGAAGCTTTTTAGGGCGTCGCAAGAAATTTAATTTTTAATGACCACCCTAATATATATGTCGGAGAAGGCCTTGTTCTCACGACATCTCCTTTAGTTATTGCAGGTTAAGTGGGCGTCATCAGGGTAAAATGTGAGCATAAAACACGATAGCCACGGTTTATACACTTTTAATTTAGATTTAAAAGATATTTTAACATAGTTTAGACAGAGCAGCGGGTTCAGGGCACCGCTCATACTTCCAACTTCAATTTTTTCATTAAATTTCTCAAAGGTCCAACTCGACCTGTTGCCACCAACCAAATGTGCCACAAAAAATCCTCCGTCTACCGAAGTAGATACTACTATAGTATAGAGGGCGTCTGACCCCGCTCCGAGCCATATGCTCTGCTCTCATTGGTCGTTTGTTAAATTACAATACTCATAACTTTTATTATAAAATAATAATGAAAAAATATAATTAAATTAAGAATTTCAAAAGTAGTTAAAATGTAAACACATAATATTGTGCGTTATAAATCCAAACAACACTAATCCGATTTATAGCTTCCCTCCGACATATATATATATATATATTAGTTATGAATATTTATATATCTTTTGCCATATGGCAGCACCACTTATTTCGTGCACACCAACCTAAGAGCGTTTATTTAGTACGTTTTCACACCTTAATTACGCAACCGATCATTATGAAATTTTACACCTACGTCTTCAGGAGTACAGAAGAGGACATAAGAATCCTGACATCCAGAAAAATGTAGTGTTCCGGGGATAGGAAAAAACATAAACTGATTAACAACGTAGAGAACTTACCGTCTTCGGCAAATATCGCTGATAAGCTATATCTTCAAGTTTTTTTGCGGATAATGTATTCTGTTGAATATTGTGAAATTAGTAAACTTAAATTACTTATGGAGCTAAATAAAGCAGACGGACGGTGTTTATATCAGGCCACCACCCAGAAAAGGAAATAAAATTGTTTTAATAATTGGTAACTTACCCGTTTGCCCGTGGGAGAAGGCTTACGTATTGGCATCTCGGGTTTTCTTATTATTCGCTGTAAGAAAACTTGAATGATGAGTATTTTAAAGTTATAATAACTGACTGCTGGGCTCGGGCCTTCTACTTTTGGGGAACGAACAATTAAACTTGCCACGCTTGTCCAATGTAGCTTAAGCAGGTTTGACACATCGGATATCTCGGTGAGCAGGTTTCATCATGATGTTTTCCTTCACCGTTGTTAGCACGTGGTAATTGTAACAATATGCAATTTAGGTCAGAAAACTACCTAAGTACTAAGTAGTGCATACGTCCTGGCCGCGTATGAACCTGCGCCCTTTGAGTTTGGGATGGGTGCGCTAGCCATGACCACCACGATTTTTACTACGACGAAAACTATGAAATTGTCCAAGTGCATTTCGGCAATAGTTCACTGTTTTTGTCGTTTGACCATGATACAATAAAAAGCGTTATTACATTCCTGGAGCCACTAGTTAACGGCTCACCTGATTCCTATGGACATTTACAATACTGAAGTTGCTAATGCGCTATCAACTTCAAAAAGGGGACCGAACTTTACTACTGATGCTGGAAAACAAGTCAAAATTGTTACGGCGTCATCAAAACCAGGAGTGATAACCATCATTGGAGCGGCGTGGAAATTAGGCTAATGTAGGTAAGCCACTTGAAACAACGTACTGTATGATGCAAGCGCCGTTCACACCGCTGTTGAAAAAACGTCTAACCCGCGTTGTATTTTCTTATTAAAATTTGGATTTTTAATTTTGCAATCGTACCGCATATTTCGACAATAAAGACCATGCCCGATTGGGTTATGTGTTTCTATTTCATCCAATACGTGTAGAAAGCCGCCGAGCATAAGAGATAGTAATATTATATGACGAATAAAAAACACAAGTGCCAGTAAATTCATAAAGCTTTCGACCTTTTGGTCGCTAGTCACTAGTTTCTTAAAAGTAGACTATGGAGCATCGAGTTGTATGAATCCCAGACACTGATAGTCATCCAAACGGACTAATTCCCAAACACCTAACTCAACCTTGTAGGTTACCACCCGGCCACAGGAATTAGTATTTTTCTCTATTCCTGCAAGTATGAATGTATTCGTTGATAGTAACGTTTTTTGACATATAAAAACGAGAGCGAGGAATCTATACATCCACAGAAAGACATGAATTACATGAGCATCTAGAGCTTATTTCCAGCTACATTTTCGTTTTGTATGCATTAACATAGTCATCACTAGTCTTGTGTAGTTCATGAGTAATATAGACTATTAGGAACCGTGATCCGATATTGACAAAGAAGATCGAGAAAATCTTATACCGAATAGTACTAATTAGTATTAAGATGAAGTTGTTCAATGACTCAATTATACTAGAAAAGAGGGCTTACTTAGATGACCAAATGATCACACACTGGTCAACGCTGTAACATAACATTTTATTATTTTATATAATTAATTTGATTACATACGTTTTGAGGTTCACTAATTTCAGCATTTTCTGGAACAGGCGTTTTCACAAAAGATTGGTCGCTTTCAATGTTGTCTGGTGCAGGACTTGGATATTCAGATCTTCCGTCGTCCATGCCCTGTTCACCTACTCCAGGACTACGCATCCCGTCCATACGTGAATAATCTAGTCCAGAGTTTTGCATTCCAGGATATCTAATTCTAGGATCTGTTAAACCTGGAGCTACCATTCCAGCAGAGTTACTAATGCCAGAAGTATCGATCCCATACGTTGGTGTTCCACGATATCTTGAATTGTCCCTAACAGGATAATCCAGGGCAGCGTTTGCAATAGGATTTTTTCCCAAGCCAGGATTCCATTTAGAATTACCCATCGTTAAAGGTCCTGTGTTTGTATAACTTATAGTACCTCCCATTCTAGGATCTCTAAATCTAAGTCTACCTCTTTCTAGGTTTCTTAGTCCTGGACGCAATATTCTGGAGCCAATAATAGGATTTCCAGACATTCCATAACCTCCCATTACCGTAGCTCCCATTTTAGGACGCCTGATTCCAGGACTATAATTGCCTAGACCTCCTATTCCAAAGCCTCCTCGTCCAGGGCCTGTAACTCCAGGAATCCTCATTGCATGACCTTGCATTCTTGGACTCCTCATTCCATAACGCCCATTGCTAGGGTCTCCAGGGCCGCCTACTATTGGATAGTTTATGATGTTGCCATACAAATCATATTCTGTTCTTCCAGCATCTTTAAACCCTTTATCAGGGTTGTCATTGTTTTTCTCTGGACCATCGCTGTTCTCTTCCACTGCCAGTGGCTATTGACATAAAGCAACAGTTCAACAAGCGTGAAAACCTTTATTCTTGGGCTGATTATTGAAGAACAAGAACCTGGATAAATCAGATTGCAACAGTCAACTTCTGGAAATGGCCTTAGTATTGATAAAAATTAATGTGTTATTTATGTGATTACGCGTTTCCTTCAAAACCACTAAATCTGTTTCGATGCTACGTATGCGGAAAACAGAGATGTCATAGATACTTTTTATCCTAGAAAAGAGATAGTGTTAACTGTTTATGCTGAAATTGGTTAATGTGTGTATTTTAATGAAGAGGATTTCATGAAACATTTTTCCATCTAAAAACACGGGCTAGTTCCAATGAGATATGATCTAAAGATTACATGAAGTTAAGACATTGTAAAGTTAATAAACGTTGTTGTCGTTATCCAAACAAATATAATAATTTTTGAAAACTTCTTAAGAATCGTTGTGATTTGAAACTCGATGAAACGAAAAAGCGACACTAAAAAGAGATAAACGCATTTTGCACATTGTGCAGCATGGATTAGAAAATCAAGAAGACTGATGATTAAACATAGGTCCTATACCGACATAAAACTGATAATATCATATTATCTGTAGTTCATATATGCGAGCACACTCTCTGAAGTTACACTTATAATGCGTGTGAACTGCACACATACACAATTTTTGTTTTTCATTAAGTGTTTTCGGACTTCGGAATAAGGAAATTAAATGTGAAATAACATTGTGTAGACGTCGTTCTGTCTAGTTTTGCGCTGGGGCAACTACGGCGCGCTTTTGGCAGTCTTACCCGAATATTGAAACTGACCACACATTAGGACTTAGTGTGTATGTAGTAATTATATATATCGAAGCGATTCATTGACTCTTTAGGTGATTAGAAGGCTGGTGCTTACCGCGGCCAACGGATCAGTATGGCGATCCAGCAGGAATCGTAGCCAGCCTTATGGGCACCTTACCCATAGAAGATGGTGATTTGGGCTCAGTATTCTACTTTATACGTCTTGAAGGACTATGGGTGGAATACAATACAAATAAGTAAAGTTTTCTTGCATTGTATTCGATTATATGTAATTTTATAATTGATCTGTATATATATTAATATTGAGCGTAATAAATTATGTTAAATGTTATTATATATATGTACATTTTGTGTGTGAACAATATAACAGTTTGAAATAGTTAAATCCAAAAATTTTGTTGGATTTCTCTCACAACGCAGGAACACCTGATAGCGAAGCTTCTGATTACAAAACCACATTATAACCCCACAATTTAACAATAAGCCTTTGATACAGTCCAAAGTCTGATGTGGGATACATCCGAGATTGAGTTATACAATAGTCAACTTGAATGTACCTTAAAGGCAATGTTGCCAGATTTCACACGAGCATGGAAAGTTAAAATTAAAAAAATATGTGTTAATCGGTTGTTGTATTCTTTTTAAAAAAGACTGTGCGTCTCGGGACCCGGACAGAAGTGATAACTTAAACTAATCAAACGTGAGAGAAAGGGAAACCAGACAGACTGGCGCCATAACGAGTTACGTAACGAAGCGGTTTACCCTCCCATAAGAAAAAAAAAGTCCACTTATGAAAAAAAGTTTGTTATAATTTAATCAAAATGTAACACTGATGAAATATTTTTATCTCAAGAAGAAATTGTGTAATTAAATGCTAAAATTAAGTTTTGTTAAAATAAATTCTTCGAAGTCTCGTAAGTTCTCATTGAATTTTACTTAGCCAAGTTGGAGCTTTTTGGAGACTATTATTCAGATATACCGACAGACAAAGATCCTAAAAATTATAATTTATGATTAAGCATATTATAGTATAAATCAGTTGACTTAAATTATACTTAATTGTATTATACTTATATTTTGAAATCAGACTCGTCGAATTTTATTTATTGATGTAGATATATCAGCTCTTAAACGTTTTAATGGTAGGTTCAAGCCTACTGTTTTGAAGAACGGACGCTATACACACCACGTTCATTCAATATAGATTAGCAGATTTTAAGTAGAAAAGGAAGGTTTGCACTGAAAATCAGCATTGTGTCGGATATAATTCCGACACAGCAATAATGCTGAGTGCAAATCTTGTTTGCTGAAAATGCGTCGCTATTTCTGCAAATAAAGTTTATTCTTCCTTTCTATTTTACATATCAGTTGTCTGAAAGTCCATTTTAATTGTTCAGGTCTCTTTTTTATTAAAGAATAAATTTTATATCCAAAAGAAGAGCTAGGTAAACATCACAGTTGCTTTGATTATATAGATGGTAAATGAATTAGTGACTAATACCGAAACTAAGACAAAAATTAACTTGACGAAAGTATGTCATAGAACCTACGTTTCTTTTTCTCTATCTGTAAATCATCATATTACTAGGACAGGCAGAGAATTGATGACAGGTTCATCGTATGACATTTGCAACACCAAAGGTGCTACGAATGCGCTGCTGCTCTCTTTAGGGAGCCTGGAACCTGGTCACTAATGCCGTCATTTGAAAAGTCGAATATATTATAACTTGACTGAATCTTCTAAAGTGAAACCATTCAAGTATAATAAGATAACATAACAAAAGCCCACAGCTGTCCCACTGCTGGGCTCGGGCCTCCCACTGTAAGGGAATGGATAGTATACACGCTACGATTGACCAACGCGGCTTGACAGGTTTGACATATCGGTTATCTCGATGTGCAGGTTGCATCACGATGTTTTCTTAGTTGTTAGCACGTGGTAATTGTAACAATATGCACATTAGATCAGAAAGCAGCCTAAGTGGTGCATGCGTTCCGGCCAGGATCGAATCCGCGATCTCTGTGTTTAGGACTCGTGCGCTAGCCATTGCGCTACCACGACTTATAGTGACCATTCAACTGTTTTATGTTATTTATGGAACTGCCCATGTTTAATATTACCATGTACTTATATTTATTGCATGAGTTCAGCAGACAGGCAGACCTGATGGAAAGCGGTTACCATTATCTATGGACATGTGTAACAGCAAAAGTAGTATCAATGTGCTGCCGCTCACTAAAGGGGTACTGGAACGTGATCACTAATGCCGGGACACAACTCAAGGTTTTATGGCGGCATACTCTAGACCAGGGGAGATATACAAACATGCAAATACTCTACCACCTGGCTGTGGGAAATTTTGTCGTCTCTTATGAAGCCTCCTAGGAACAGGAAATTGTATTCTTTCTCCGTTCCTGCCTATATACATATTTATTAGAGGACACTTTATTATGTTTATAATACCATAAATAATCAAATACAATAAAAGAAAACTTATTTATTTGATATAGTTATATTTTGTCCTATGAACTTCAATATGATGAGGGGGAAAATGGCCCTTGTTCTATTACATGTTCTCAATATATATTAAAGTTTTTAGTTACTCTAAAAGTAGGAGGTAAATGCTGAAAAATATTGCAGAGACTGGTTACATAATACATAAAATCACGCCTGTTTCCCATGGGGGTAGGCAGAGACCTATGGATCTCCACTTGGGACGATCCTGACAAATAACTTTCTCTTCACCTACTTTCATTAACCCTTCATACATGCACGTTTATTTGAAATACTTTTAATCTGACCTCTCTTTAACAATTCTAATATTTGTCATGGTGTGTTCGTCTCGGTCTACCGGCAACAACTCTACCATTCGTAATATGTCATATACCTTGTGATTCTACTTTTATCCATTCTCCTTACATGTACAAACCACCTTAAAATTCCTTTTTCAACTCTTGTTATTGCATCTTCTTTTAATCCACAACGATCCCTAATCACACTCTCACTGGTATCATAAAATCGAATAGAATTTTCCAAATTGAAGCTGGCAACACTGCTACAATAGAAACTAGCCGAAACAAGGTACAACCGTACGGAGAAGTTAAACAATACTAGTTCGCAACTTACTTGTGTAGTTGATTGCGGTTGAGGAAGTCCTTGTCTGCTGATTTGCTGGAAATCAAAGCATATTTACATTGCCGGTAGTAGTCAGAATAATTAATAAAATAATAATTAATACTCTTAACGACAGCCTCCTAGGTATTTATAACTTTATGGGCCCTACTTATAATCGTTTCTTAAATTTAAAGAAACTGCTCAGAAACTGATTAATGACAATCTTACCCATAAACTCCTCTTTAGTCGAATATTTTGGGTACAACCTAGGTTAATCATTCCAATTTTGTTTATCTGTGCTCCTCTTAGGTAAACAACAGGCAATACACGTTTATAAGTGAAAAAAAATATATTCATTTATTGGGCACTGATTCTGATTCTCTTACTTAAGATATGCCTAATCGTTTCTTAACGAGATTATTATAAGTAAGGCCTCGTGTTTTTAAATTTTAAAAACACTATCGGTTGCTAAATTGCTAGGATCAACAACGTGTGTAAGAAAATAGCCTCCAGGCAAGTGTATTTCGCAATCACAGAATTGTTCTTTCTTATGTTCCTTATGCCTATATAAATACAGACCGCTGAGCCTTTTCCATATACTATGTACTATAATATTACAAAGAGGTAAAATTTGTAAGCTTGAATGTTCGAGGTAATCTCCGGTACTACTCATCCGATTTTGAAAATTCTAAACCAGTATACATCTACTCTATTCCCGACGGACATAGGCAATATTTCATGGTGATTAATAAATAAAAAAAGTAAAAATGTTTTACACGCCGCGAAGTCACGGAAACGCCTGTCTAGTTATTATTACAGCAAAAATGTTCCACGAAAGAATTGCGCACATCCTCGTACGAGGCACATACGTGCGTTTATGAATTGGTCAAAGGTTACAAAGCTCAATTAAACCTTGATATGCGTGCGTGTTTGTGTGAAGTAGCCATACGTCCCAATTACCTTACTATGTGCAAAAGCATACTCCTGCTACGTCAATTACATACTTGTGCAAAAAGTATTACCTTCTTCTTCACAAAAAAATATAGTCAGATTTTAGTGCTTCAAGAAATCAATAGGCAAGTTTTGGATCTGGAGATCAAGTTGATGAACCAAAACATGTATCACTTAAGATAATCTGCATTAGTACTTAACATATAGGAGATATGTCTGTCATTGGATGAATATAACTTACAGCTGCTTTCTGCTTAGCTAATTGCATTATCTCCTGATCTGAAAACTATATTAAAAATATTATTTTCTAACTGACTACAATATTTATTGCCTTTCTGTATTAATTAGAAAAAACTACTGATTGGTTTTGTATAAAAGCTGTCTATATTTGCGTCCGGCAAATTCGCAATATCCGATCTTGTATAACTATTTACTTTGCAGCTATTTGATGCTAACAAAAACACTTGAAAAATTATAATATTCCAATAAAATGTAACATAAATTAGTAGTACAGAACATACTAAACTAAAAAGCGCTTCGTGTGAAGTTAGTTCTTTGAGTGTGCACTGGTCCAATCAAGTGTTAACGTTTAGTAAATCTTACGGCGTGTTGTGCGAAAGAGATGTCATAATAGTCCGGGTATAGGCTGATCGAGAGCGCCTTTCTGTGAACTTTATAATTAACTCCTGCGCAATGATGTGTACGAACTTCAAGAACGTATTTATGTTTTGCTCGTACTGGAAGCTGCTAAAAACTACATGCGTAAATTGCGCTATTCGCCACAAATTATTCTTGTCTCGCTTTCTTATAATTAAAACTACGTTTCAACGGTTTTTCTTCCGTGATCGCGGCAACTGTAAACTGGCCGAAACGTCGGAATAAAAATAAAATCAAATAAATTCAGGGCTTAAAACCGTTAAAACGTAGTTTCGATTATGTGTGTGTACTAATCACTTGTTGATATTTTATTATATTAAAAAAATACTACAAAATTTGAAGGGAGCTTAACCAAAAAAATTTAGAATTATGTGGTCTAGTTAAAATATGTATAATATGCAACCCTCAGTGAGATTTATATGTTTGTGCCGTTTGCTGTCGAGACGCTTGGACCGTGGGGTCCTGAGGCCATGAGCCTCCACCAAAATTTATCGAAACGGCTCATTGACTCTTCAGGTGATCAGAAGGCTAGTGCCTACCTCGGCCAACGGATCAGTATGGCGATCCAGCGAGGAAACGTAGCCAGCCTTCTGGGCACCTTACCCATAGAAGACGGTGATCTGGGCTCAGTATTCTACTTATAGTCTTGAGGGACTATGGGTAGAATACAACACAAATAAGTTAAGTTTTCTTACATTGTATTCAATAGTATGTAATTCATTATTAATATTATTAAAATAAATATGTTTTAAATAATAACGGTCTTATTCATATTGAGTTACAATAACTTTAAAGGCTTCTTTAAGAACCGTAAGGCGTTAAAGGGGCGGAGAAAAGACATGTGACGCCATCTAGTCATATATAGGATAAAACAAATAATACATATCTAGCATATCATACTTACCACTTTCCGAGGAGTACTAAGTTCAAGTGGTGCTGGACTGACTGCGAATAATGCCGACATATCTCTAGGCTGTAAAAAAAGTAAGTCATATTTCATTCAAAGCGTAGACACTACGTATCCCTGTCTAATACCTTTTTCGATGCTAAACCTTTCACGTTTATTCACAATGTGGTTTATTAATCAATTGTAGCAGCAAGAGGTAGAGGTTAAATGATACTTTAGATGGCAGAGAGTAGTCACTCACATTCACTGTGAACTCCTGATGTGAAAATATTTATTTTGGAGACGGTAACCTAAAGTACAAATATTAACAAGTCGTATTATAGCACAATATATAGTACAGCGTGTGAGCAGGGTGGAAGATGTGCGAGCGAGATAGAGCAAGATATGAGCGCTCCTGCGTTGCGCCGCTAGCCACTAGCCAGCACAGAGTACTTTATATATACTGGTACTAGCCAGTAATTCCTTGTCCGCTGCGATGACAAGACGTATGCAGCTCCCATAAAATAATACTTAGGTACCTTGTTTTCTTTGTCCCAGTATGGCCGAACTGTTAACAAAATATTGTTTAACTGTAAATTACATGCTGTGCCTAACATGGTGTTAGAAAATATTTTAACTAAAAGATCGATGAACAGTGTAAAGGTAAGAAGAAAAAAGAGATGGCTAGATCGTGTGAAGGATGTCATATTTTATGATGTAACAGACAGAGGACGTATGTCAGAATAGAGGAGTTTGGAAGAAAAAGACGTATTATGCCGACATCAAATAATTGGAAGATGGTGCAGAGAAGAGAGAGATCACAGAAGAAGAATATAGCAACACAAAGATGTTAATCTAAAAAGTCCATATATAGTTAGTTACATAAAAACTAAATTATTTATATATATTATTACAACCTAGGCGCCGATAAAACAAATTCACACCGGCATATCTGTAAAAACACATTTTATTACCTGTCGGCATTTGAACTAACTATAATTTTTTATTATCGTTATCGTTTAGCTTTTTAAAAAGCTTATTTCACAGTTTAAACACATTATACAAATTGTAACCATTTACAGATTTATTATAGTATAAATATATATTAAACACAGCTTACTCCGGCGCTTGGAAAACCCTTGAAATTTCCTGGAACCTAACATAATTTAATAATTTAGCGAAAGTTTAGTTACTACAAAACCCTCTAGTGAGATCAAATAGCATAAGCATATAATCATTAAACAATTCACATATTAAACCTTTTTTTAACAAACGAGTTCGGTAATTTTTTATATTTCACCATCCTTCATTTCCAAGAAATGAACCGTATATTTTCAACATGGCTATCGCTCACAAAATACATTAATATTGTTACATAAGACATGTTGTAAAAAACGAATTCTTTTATTACTTCGTGTTTAAACTTTAAAAACATATATTGTTATCGTACTTATTTTATGGCTGTAATTAGTGTCGAACGAATTAATCCTTGTTTTTATTGCATTGCGCCAAAGCTTACCAGGTGTGTGAGAATACCGACAAAAGGTGTCGGTATTGTACAGTTTAGTATAAAACTATGCCCGAACGAAGAGGCGGGGCTGTCACTCGACGACTACGATACGATTAAGACGTGTAGTACTTTCGATTAGCGAGATAGTGACGGACTTTGCGCATGTGGAATTGCATTGAATCGTGCAGTGTGAATTAGTTGTCCAGTTTTATTTTGTACTTGTTTTAGACGTGTTTGTACAGTTCTAATAAACTCTTTAGTAATTCCAACGGAATTTGTTTTAATTCAAGTCCTGTAGCTCAAACAATATCATAGGAGACCATCAATGTAATCGTGTAGGAAGCGAAGAAAAATTTCGGCCGAATTCGCATAGCCTTGCTTGACCTTTTTTTACACAGGAGGAAATACATTTCGTACACTAACGGATCCTTTACTGGGGCTAGACCAAAACAATGAGAGTTATCCACTGAAGATGGCACAGATACAACCCGCAAGAGTTAACTTGAGACTTCGCTCGGATGACGTAAGCGCGAGGAAGGTACTGACGCGTCAATGGCGAGAGCGGTAAGAGGGCGGCGGTCGGGAGGGAAGCGCGCATTCCGCTCAGGTCTCAAGTTAACTCTTACGGATAGTAATAGAGACAATTGTCGGCTTGTTTTGAGACTCAACAATTATATTAGAGTGGTAACTCCACAAAAATCCCCTTCCTCCCATATGCCCCACGCTTTTGTTAGGAAAAGCGTGAGAGTTAGAACGTAGTTACGTCCACGCTAACCTTGGGCATCAGTGCTTGAGAATGCCCCGGGAGATGCAAACTTACCTCATCGTGTTGACTTCGTCAACAGGGATTTGATCCTTCACTCCCCAGGTACTGGAGCCTTGTTGATACTTGACACAAACTCTACTTAACTTGACCGGAACAAAGTTAAAAGCAAATCTTTAAAAAAAATACTAACCGGTGTAGTTTTACTTTCCTTAAAATTAAGAAGTAAATTAAAATTAATTCAATGAATTAGGGTGGAGACGTTAGCCTGTGGTGTTGGAGTGCCCAATAACTTTTTAAAAATAGCAAATAACGACTGGTTGGCTGGAGTTTACGACTTCCAAAGAATTAGCGTATGTATTCAGTAAGGTAATGCTGGCAACCTTCTAGGCATACTGCCCAGGGGTCTGGTTGGGCTGGCCGATTGTAGTATAAAGTGTTTTATTTTAGTGTATTTAAATAAATTCGTTAGGGTTTTTTTATTTGTATGTATTAGGTTTATTTTGTTAATTTTATTTTATATATAGTTTATTTTAAGACTACGATTTTAATTAGGTTCAAATATAAAATAAATAATGAAATTAGAGATTACATATTGGCAAAAAAGTATAAGTCGTGGTAGCGTAATGGCTAGCGCACGCAGGTGTGGGTTCGATCCTGGCCGGAACACATGCACCATTTAGGCAGTTTTTTGACCTAATGTGCATATTACAGTTACCTCGTGCTAACAACGGTAAAAAAACATCGAGATGCAACCTGCACATCGAGATAACCGATGTGTCTCTGCCAAACTACCGTGGACAAGCGTGGCGGATACACTGTTCTTTCCCCCTAAAATGGAAGGCCTTAGCCCAGGAATGGGTCATTTATGGGCTAGTATTATTATACATATAGACAAAAAATCTTTATCACCGGAGATAGCCAAAAATTCCAGACTTATGACAAACACATAAAGTACGTAAAATGGATATTAAAATTGATTTTAAAATATTAACTGGCTTACGTTCGTATATCTTAAAAGACTTCTTGAGAATCGCTTTAAAATAAAAAAAACATTACATAGATTTTTTATAATAATTAAGAAATAAAAGCGTTTATTTGAAAAGAAGGTATACTAGATATACACGTTTCCAACTGAAAACGGTCTGGTACTACATTTTTATAGTTTAATTTTAGTTTTATATTAGTTTATATTTAGTTATATTAGTTATTTTTTTATTTATATAAAAAAAAAAAAAAAAAAAAAAAAAAAATTTAGTATATATTAGATTATTTGTGATTTATAGTAAAATTTATAAGTACAGTATAAAAATGTACAGATTATATATTAATTTGTGATTTATGAGTAAAATTAAAGCTAAGTAAAAAATAAATTAAAAATTAAACTAAACTATAAAATTAAAAACTACTCAAAGCATTTTTTTATGTTTATGTAAAAGAATTACCGCAAGAATTCTTCCTTCCTTTTCCCACTGTAAATTAAAAAGTAACCAGATTACTTTTTCTTCATTAATGTGGAGGTAAAGTGAGTAATAAATACTATTTCAATTCTGAAAAAAACAAATAAAATGTAAAATGCTGGATGAACGTAGTTATGTGCGGAGCCGAAGACGTAAGATATCAAAAATGCTCATGATAACGTGCCGCACAACAGTTCTGAGCTATACTAATCTTCAAATTGATAGTATATATCATAGTGCTATACTAATTTGTAAATATATTACTAACTACTATCATTATTTATAATAATTAACTAACACTAACTAATATACCGTCGAATAATTTTATTATATTATTATTATTATTTTTTTTTAACCGTCTTATATCAAATAACAATATCATCGTCCTTCGTCGTGCATCTCCTGTTATATTAATGTGCTCTGTGGTTCATCACCAGCTCTCCACCCACCGCTCCCATTTGATCGTCTCTTGTCTTTCCGTTTCATCGGCTACGTTCCAGAAGGGACTCACAACGACAATTTTCACGACCGCGATTTTTCCCGTTCCACTTGCTTACAGACGTCACAATCATATATTCTAGTGAAACGGATTACGGGGATGTCATAATCGACGAAATACAGAAATGTTAAAATCGCGCCTTTTCTAATGTCAAGTGAGTACTTTAATGCTCTGAGGTCAACGCCCACTTCGAACCACCTCTTGATATGGGTCGTTGTGAGCACTGTGTGTTATTAGTGACGTTTTCGCCGCGACTGTAACTACCGCGGTCGCCTTGTGAAACGGCAGACGGAGCATTGTGAGTTATAATTAAACGCGCCCGTCGTCTATTGTTTATACTTTCATACATTATCTGCCCTTTTTCACTCGCACATCGTACATGTCGTTCGAAAACATTCGACTACTCTGTGCAAAATAACTATCATACGTTCAGAAATATCCACAACTGCATTAATGTTTTTCATTATACATACCTATATTTAAAAAATATGTATATCTTAACAACTCACACTTCTCTTTGTTTGATCGCCATATTCTTTCTAAGGGAATAGATAAATATAATCGTTAGACTACATAATATATACACATTGTATATTCCCAACCTATGGGTATAAGGTAAGCTATATATGTATAGCTAAGTTATGTTTGGGGTAATATACAAAGGACCACTCTGGGAGCGATCCCAGACGCAGTAAGAATTATGTCTGATAGCGATATATTCCAAAGAACCTTGGGATAGAGAGAAAAATATAACAAAATACTAGGCCAGGATTTTAGTTTCACAATATTCTATGACAAATTACATCCTTACATAACTTTGTGTCTGTCTGTCTATACGCTATCTTCTCCTAAACCACAAAACGTAACTTTAGTTCTTTCGTTTTTATTCTTTTTCGTTCCTGCACGGATCAAAAGGCTTGTATAATTATATAAAAAAACCTCGTTAAATTTTCATTTAATTTAAATAGGGTGTCTACCCAGAGCTTGACCCATGGCTTAACCGCGGGAAAACTAGTTATTATATATAAGCAAAAGTATTCATATAAATTTATATGCAAATATACTTAAATGCATAGAAAATATAATTTCATTCATAAAAATATATACAACCCGCAAAGTTAACTTGAGACTTCGCTCGGATGACGTAAGCGCGAGGCACTGACGCGTCGACGGCCAGAGTGGTAAGAAGGCGGGGTTCGGGAGGGGAGCGCGCAGTACGCTCAGGTCTCAAGTTAACTCTTGCTGATAGTACATATGTCTATTCAAAGTACTACGTAAGTAACAATATGTAAGGTAATGATTTTTGAAAAAAATACTGAAAGAAGATAGGTATTATAATATGCTAAAATGAATTCGTATTACTTACATCTATTTTGTTTATCAACGATTTGAACTCGTCCCACTAAAAGATCAAATTTATATTATTATGTGAAATTAAACTAGTTCCCAACCTTTATTACCTGCATGTCCTACAGATATTGCCACCTTTATAAATACAAATATAAAATATAGTACTTTTTGTAAATTTAGAGTATACATTTATTTTCTACTAGCGTCATCCCGGACTTGGTCCGCGTAGAATAGTAAAAAAAAGTTTGTCTCAGCGTGATGATAATAGCATATCCTCGATAAATGGACTATCTAACACTGAGAGAATTTTTCAAATCAGACCAGTAGTTCCTAAGATTAGCGCGTTCAAGCAAACCAACTAACTCTTTAGCTTTATATATTAGTATAAGACACACATATATATCTATACTTACTTTAGTAGAAAAAAATTATCTGAATTTCAGCGGAGAGGTAGACGGCCCACTTGATGGACAGCGGTTAACATCGTCTATGAACATTGCAACACCAAAGGTGCTACAAATGCGCTGCTGCTCTCTTAAGGGAGACTGGAACCGGGTCACTAATGCCGGAACACAACTCAAGGTTGTTATGGCGACATACTTTAGACCAGGGGTGGTAGCCTTCCGGTCGGGCAAATGCCCTACTACTTTGCTGTGGGTTGTTTTGTCGCCTCTTACTATAGGCCGCCCGGCCGCAGCAAATTGTATTCTTTCTCCGTTCCTGCACGGATAATGACATTGTTTGTAGAATATTTAATTATAATAAATGTACTTTTTCAACCCTTACCTTATTAATTACTTCTTACCTTGTTTGTTATCCTTAATCTATCTTCCTAAATACAAAATTAAACATGTTTACATAAGTGTACCGTGTACGAGTAGGACTCGCATATGATTCCTTTGTACGAATATAATGAAAGTAAGTTACGAATGTGGATTACATTGAGAATAGTCCAGTGCATAAAAAAATCCCACGTTATTTCCAGGATATAAGGTAGTGCAGATTTTAAGTCTATTAATTTGGTGTTAATTAGTGAAAACCATAGTCAAAATCATCATTATCAATCATAACCAAGTCACCAACCATACGTAGTCGTGGTAGCGTAATGGCTAGCGCACGCGTCCCAAACTCAAAGGGCGTGATGTAACCTGCACATCGAGATAACCGATGTGTCAAACCTGCCAAGCCGCCTTGGACAAGCGTGGCGGGTATACCGTCCGTTCCCCTATAGTGGGAGGCCCAAGCCCAGCAGTGGGACATGTATGGGCTGTTACTACTATATTACAGTGAAAACCATATCGAAAACGGCCTAATAGTTTTTAAGTGAATTCCGAACAGACAAACCGACATGCAAAGAATTTAAAATTAAAGATTAATTAAATGCATCGTGTTCTCCATCGTTTATACTGTATTTCAGATGTTTTTCTTTAAATAGCTTCAACATACAGACACGGCTTTTTTAGAATTATATGATTAGAAGACAGATAAATAAAATTTTATGTTTCTAATTTGAAAACCACGGCTCAATTATAGCGAAATATTTAATACGTAGTAAAGTCATGTTAGAATTATCATCTGGATTACACCGCTTAGGGTACTCTCGATCAGTGTAGTAGCACGCTTCACAAAATATCGGCGTGAAACGGTTAGTCTGCAGTTGATCGTGTTTCTTTAATCTGACTGTCTTTTCTAGGGACACCGTCTTCGATCCTGGGGGGAAAGCTCGCTAAGGTGTGTGTGGAACTTTTGATGGGCCGTATGCCATGGCCTCCGAGCAGAAGCCAACAGGGATGGCGGCTATTAAAGTATTCACTAAACCTAACCTGCGCCCCTGGCTAAGACGCTTTTACGATGCGCCATAAGAACTAGACTAGTAGGTACTACATTTGTGCCACCCCAACGGTGTCCTGCGAAGGGAGGACGCCCTCTTGTACAACAGGAGGTGAAGCCGCGGGATCAAGGCCACACTTTTCCCATTTACCTATCCCATTCCTCCCCTCTAATGCCACTCAGAGAAGGCTGGCAACACTATGGTATTGTACTTTATATTGCAAACGTCTATCGGCAACGGTAACATCTTCCCAGAGCCCTAAAATGATATAGTAAAATGATTTTACCAAAGCGTTGAGGTGGTAATGCCAGTTAGCGTCTTCAGGATCGTCAAACCCAGCGGGTGCCTGAAAATTTCAAATGAATGAATGAATTGATGAATCTTTATTTGTAAAATACAAGCAATATTTGTACATAGATGGTAACAAAGGCCCGGTTCCTATATCAATTTATTTAATGATCTACCATCGTTTGATTTTTGACATTAGTTTTATGGAGCTTATGTCAAGTTTTAACCGGCACAAAATTACCATTACCACAAATAAACACCTATGTGCACATACATTTCTAGCAATAAATGATAGATAGATAGATAGATAACTCTTATTGTACACAATACAAACATGAACTTAAGACTAAAATTATATCTAGTTATGTACAAAGGCGTCTTATCGCTAAAAAGCGATCTCTTCAGACAACCCAGAAATGAAATATATGATAATGCGATGTGGTATACTAACATATAGTACAAACTACTTACATTTAATAATAAATACATAAATTATATATATAAATATATGGATAAATTTATATATTAATAGATATATACTTAATATACATACCATACAAATACATATCTACAAAATATAAATATTTATAAGTGAATTAAATATCATATTCCAAAGACAGATAGTATTTTTAATCATAGTTTAAATATCGCTAGCGATTTGCTTGTCTGATTGTAACAGGAAGCGCGTTCCAGAGCTGTATAGCCTTAACTGTAAAGATTGTTATAAAACTTGAGTTATGCGCAGGAGTGTTCAATTAAGTTTGGTAGAAGGCGTAGATTATGAGAGCAAGAAAGAAATTCAAAACTTGTTAAGGTAATCAGGATACTAGGGACAAATAAAATATATAGAGAAGAGCAAGGATTGAGTATTCGGCGAAATCGAATGGAACAAATGATTATTCTATTCGATCAAATTGGTGCTATCAGTTTCAGAGGAACATCCGGGTTCTAGTGCTAACTTGTGTTGATCAAAAAAAAAACAATTTATTATCAAATAAAAAAATACACAGAAATATTGCTTCCATAGGTTCCGCACTAGGACTAGCCTGTATCGCGAAAACCAAGTACGTGTGTGACTAACTTAACAATTTATTTATAAAATTAATTTTTAAAATAAATGTTAACTTGTTTGCGTGTGTATGTCCGTGCGTGTGTGTGTATGTGTGTGTGTTTGTGTGTGCGTGCGTGTGTATGTTTGCAAATGAGGGATTACAATATTCGATCGACTTTAACGTGCCCATTAACATCATTAGTGCTCATTATTCCTATTGTTGTTTTAAGCGCTTATAATAAATACAGTACACATATAAGGGAAAGGGGTGTTTCATTGAGTATACAAGCTACAGGTATGTATATGTAAAACTGTATTTTATTTCATTTCGTTCTATTTTACAACCAGCAAGACTTAACTTGAGACTTCGCTCAGATGACGTAAACGCGAGGTACTGACTTGATCTTACGCGTCGATGGCGAGAGCGGTAAGAAAGCGGGAGTTGAGAGGAGAGCGCGCATCCCGCTAAAGTCTCAAGTTAACTCTTGTGGATTATATAGGGGTATACTTACACTAGGTAACATCTGATATGGTAGTCTTGGTGTCGTTGTTAACTGTTGACAAAAAAATTATCACCAAAAAAAACATTAACAAATAATAATTATTATAACTTCTCCATCTTTTTTTTTCTCCATCTAAAGGTTGTCTGGAAGAAATCCTTAAAAGCAATAAGACGGCGTATTGTATTGTAATATTTTTTTCTGTTAACTGTATCTTTTAAAGCACAATAAAGCATATTTTATTTTCATTATCATTCATTATTTTTATTAGTTTAGTTGATAATTTTATTTTGATGTTTGTTTTAGGGCCAATTTTAGTCATCAGATAAAGTTATCAGTGGAATCCAAGTGAAACAATTCAAGTGTTTTGTTCATGCAACTGTCATTTTTAATTTTCCTGAACTTTAGCTGGTGATAGAATATTCAAACTAAATTAAAATCTAATATTAAATATATTACAAATCAGGAATATAGATATACATTACATATTTGGCATTTACTTAAATGCTAATTACACAAATATGTTTAATTTTTATTAAAGTAAGTCGTAAACTCTCTGAGCGCGATTTTTCCAAATGATACTTAAATGTAAAATGGTATCGATTACTTTTGTTTCACTTACCTGTTCTGGATTATCATCGAGGAAAGTATTAGAATAAGGCGCCATCTGTAAAATAAATAAAGAAATATAAATGTTTATTTATTTTCTCCCTTAAATACTAAAGTAAAGTGACAAGGAATTTTTTGAGTAATTATAAAGAATAGTGCACCCGTGGTCGAAATTCGACCATAATAATTAATTTAAATTATAAGCTTAACATTATTAAGGTTCTGTTGTCAAAAACTATACTTCTATAATCACCGGTTTCGCCAAGGCTCCACGTTTATTTACATACATAACTTCACGCCAGGTCCCTTGCGGGTAGGCACGAACAACAGAGCGCCATACAGGTTTATTCTTACACACCTCACTTGCTTCTTTGACATTCATAGTTCTTGTCATGCACGCTCGTCTGTTCTTAGGCTCCTGACATCACCATCACGTTTATTTGACTTTAACAACAAACTTAAGAGTAGGTATATATGCGTGTGTGTGTAACAAATACATGGTAGTGTGTGTAATGTTTATTTTTCTTGATTTAATACATTTTTTATGCATAATAAAAAATATTAACATCCTGCACTCCTTTGTATAAAGTGTGCGAAATTTCATACTCCTTTGTCCGCGCAATTTTCAAAGTTTTTGCTTGACGTATTAATATATAGATGCTATACATAACATGCTTTAAATGTAAAGTTATTACAAAATATGAAAAATTACAAAGCTATGTAGCGGGACACAGGAACCGCAACTTTGTGTAATTATAAATTAGACCGAAATTTATTTATTTATTATCATACAAACATCGTTATCATTACAGTTGCCAATAAACATACCAGCAGCTACACGTTTACAAGTAAAAGTATTGAAGAGCGTTACACATTTTTCGGAGATCTCGAGAGGATGTAAGAAAAATATCAGAAACAATGTACAAGGATTCTCATGCACAGTAAGTGCAAAAGAAATGTGGTTACTCCACTTTCACGTTTCTCCTTCTTCTCTTGTACTCTCACGAGATTTGACGAGTGAGTAGAGCAATCTTTAGTATAAGGTTAGGAAGATTAAAGAATTACCTTCATCCCTTTTAAGGGGTGTTTCAATCTATCCACTGCAAACATAGGATCAGAATAGTCTTCAACATCGCGTACAAAATCCTGAAATAAAACAATATTCTAAAAATTCCACTTTCTGAAATTGTTTTAAACTCTAGCAACTCCATTATTATGTCAAAAGTAATTTTGATACTTATTACATAGGGTACGTTCCACATGAGACTCTCAACCGCGATTTTCCCGTTCCACTTGATGTGACGTTACAATCGTAAACTCAAGTGACCGGACTATTCGACTCACCTCTTGATATGGGTCGTTGTGAGTGCTGCTCGAGCGAAAATGACAACGCCCGGGGTCACTATTTGAACGGCTAAAAGAGCATTTTGGGCTTTATGAAGTACAAGAGAAACTCGCCTATAACAATTTTTTAGTCTTTGGCAAACATCGTGTAAGTATCAAATTGTTTTATTTACAACATACGCATTTCGTCAACGTAACGTAACGTAACGTATGATGATATGTAATTTAATAATAATGACTGTAATTTTGTAAGCAAGAGCTTTAACACCTCAATTACAAACCTTTTGAAACCTGTCATGACGGCTATTCTTTGATAAATAATTAAATATCGTCAATTTATAATGAACTAGCGGCCCGGCGCTCTGTCCCGCTCCCGTGGTATATAGTGTCCTGTTATATAGCCTGTTATATATTAACGTAGCTTTCCAACAGTTATTTTAAAATCGGTTTAGTAGATCCAGAGATTACCCCCTACAACGACACAGTCTACCTCTTTATAATATTAGTATAGAAAAGAATGTTATTTTTTCGCTAGCTTTCTTAGGCTGCTGGTGTGATAATGTTGTTATATCCGTTATTAGTTATTTTAAGACCAAAAATCTCGAATCATTGTAAAAGATCTAAAAACGTTCTTGATAAAACGGGGTCCGAGGATCAAGCAGTACGTTATAAAAAAGAAACAAAACATGAGATGTTGAAATTATAAAAACAGGTTATAATTTGAGATTTGATAGATAACACTTTATTGCTTACCACAAATATTCAATTTCAAAAAACGCAGTTACAATATTGTCCTGGTCGAAACGGTAGGCGGTCTTATCGCTGAAAGCAATCTCTTCCAGGCAACCTAACTTAGGAATAATAATGTCAGCATTGCTATTCAGCGTGGTAACGCCGCCAGCCTTTTGGGAACGTTCCCGGCAAGTGACAGTGGTTTGGGACCAATATTTTATTTATAATTTTGCTCTCTTTTCATTTAGTTTTAGTATTTATTTTAGTTTCTATCCTATAGTTATTTTTATTTATTTATAATAATCAAAGATATGTACGCGCATAACTTAAGACCAAGGAATAATTTAATCTAATCTGGCGATGTAGGTGGTACAGATCATTGAACACATCATAAATAACATACTTATAGTGTGATTTATTTTACGTTTTTTGTTATGCAGAAGTTCAGCAGACAGGTAGACGGTCCACTGGATGGAAAGCGTTTACCATCGCATATGGACATTTGCAACATCATAAGGTGCTACAAATGTACTGCTCTCTTAAGGGAGACTGGAACCTGCCAGAACACAATGCAAGGTTGTTATGGCGAAATACTTCAGAACCTCGATACACCCATCAGACGGTAACCACTTACCATGAGCTAATCCGTCTGCCTGTCTGCTTCGCAATATAAGAAACATTTATTTCAAAATCATACCTCCATATTATTCCAAGATAAAACATTTTGATAATTCAGAAGGATACTAAAAATAGCTAAAAATGACAACATAATTAATTGTCTTTCGTGATAGTAAAATTGGATTCCAATATTTCTCAGAAAATATCTTCTTGAAAATTAATTAGAAACTCAAAGAGATTAAATATTACTGAACACTTCAGATAAGATTGATTCGTTTTCCATATGACACGGTCGCGACGACCTTCTCTAACTTTTTGCACGCCTAGTACTAACATTTCATAACTAGTTATTTCCATAGGTTTTCGTAGATATTTAAAACCAAAATTTCACATCAAAATACTTACTTTCCATCAGTTAGAGGACGCGCTATTATATATAAGTTATTCACATATGTTTTGACATGGCCGATCTATGCTGAAATCACTATCTTCATTCCAGCTCTTAGTGCCGCCTCGATCGATGTAATAGATAGATATATTATTTTTTATTGTACACCAAACCAAAGCATATACAAACAAGAGTAGATAAAGATAAATAACAGTACAACGGGCGGACTTATCGCTAAGATTTTTAAAGCACAGTGTAAAAGCTCTTTATTCGCGCTTCCTTTATTCACAATTTGCGGATTTAAAAAAATGCGACCCAATTCCTATATTAGCGGCTAAAAATTTCTTATTTCGTAGATCTAATCATTACATACCTAACAATAAAAGGATTCCAATAGGTATCCAAGCCAATATCGTGTCGTCAAATGGACTAATAAGAAAATCGAAATGTGTGCTGGGACACATATTAGAAGTGAAACTTCAACGGATAAGTGGAAAAACGAATCGCAACGGACAAGTGGAGAAACGAATCGCAACGGACAAGTTGATAAATGAATCGCAAAGGACAAGTGGTAGTTCGTCAACTGACATTTGACAAAATGAATGGCAACGGATAAGTGGAAAAATGAATCACAACGGACAAGTGGAAAACGAATCGCAACGGACAAGTTGAAAAATGAATCGCAACGGACAAGTGGTAATTCTTCAACTGACGTGTGACAAAATGAATCGCAACCAAATTTTAACTTAAAATTTTACGTGCAGGTTTTCAAATTGGACAAGTACATTAACAATCTGTCCGTAACACTTCAAGTTAAATTTTGTTGCGATTCATTTTGTTACAAGTCGGTTTTTCTTGTCACCTAGGAACGCAGCCATTATCATTCCGTATTCACGGTTTCTGTATTCGCTGCATATTTATGGAACATATACCCCGCGAATAAAGAGCTTTTACTGTATATAATCATATAATAACAGTCCATAAATGTCCCACTACTGGGCTCGGACCTGCCATTATAAGGGAACGGACAGTATACCCGTCACGCTTGTCCAAGGCGGCTTGGCGGGTTTGACACATCGGTTATCTCAATGTGCAGTTTGCATCACGACGTTTTCCTTCACCGTTGTTAGCACGTGGTAATTGTAACAATATACATGTTAGTCAAAAAACTGCCTAAATCGTGCATGCGTTCCGGCCAGGATCGAAGCCGCACCCTTTTTGGGTTTGGGATGCGTGCGCACGGTAAGGTAATACCACGCTCTCACAGAATATCGGCGTGAAACTGTTAGCCCTGTGTTCATTGTATTTTGTGCGATGAGTGAGTTTCGATGACCCACTTCCCCCTTTCCAACCTATCCCTCTCTTCCAATCCGATAATTTTTATTATTTATTTTTGATTCATCCATTAATTTCAGACGAAATCTTCTTTTATAATATTAGTAAGATACGTGGTTTGCTTCTGTGTGATATACAACTTTTCACTTACATTGAATATAGAGTTCATGCCGCAGCCTTACCCTTTAAACCTATATCATCCTTAGGGACTATAAAAGATAGTTAACGGGGGTTGTAAAGAGGTATTCCGTCGTAAAAAGGAACTCTTAAACCACTCAATATAGGTATTTTTAGGTCCATTCTATACTCACACTATATTATAAATGCGAAGGTAGTTTATCTTAATCCTCAGACAAAATAAAAGTATAGACGGAGCCTACGTGATGAAAGCGTTAAATGAAGTCAAGCATTTTTGTACTTATCTCAATTATTTCAGGATTTTTAACCAAATTATTTTAAGTTATTTTTCGACATTTACATAGCAAATAGGATGCTATTTATTCTAGCAAATAAATTGTGCCATCTTTCTGCGTAATAACTTATAGGGAGCAAAACCTTATGTTATGTCTCAGTTACTTTTATAACTTTCAAAGAACAAAACACACAAAAACAATACCACTCCGTTTGTAACATCCGTACGTGAAAAGTTAGTTGGCAACATCCGTAGCATATAATAAATTACAGCAGTCTCATGTGAAAACAAAGTGTTCCAAGCCATAAATCTCTTAAACTTTCCAGCCACCGTTTCTGGTTGTATCTACTAGTTAGAATATTTCACAAAAATAAGTAAAAACATATAGAAATATAGATAGATATAAGAGATGTCATAGTCAGAAAATGTACTAGAACATAAGGTTTATCTTCTATCTTCCTTCTTATAGATAAAAATGATTGTTTGTCTGTTTATCCTTTATAGAATCGTAAACTATATATTTGTTCATGTGATGATGTTTAGCAAAGTTGTTATGCATGAGCCAGAGAATGGTTTCTGAGTTGGTTCACAATTGGACTCGGTAGGTGGCGCTATTTCGGCATATCGATTGAAGCTTTTCCGGGCAGGACCACGTCTGCCGGGACAGCTAGTCTTTATATATAAAATTATTCTGTGTGTGTTCAAGTGGGTCGGGACGGTTAAGATTCACAGTTGGGCCTGGTAGGTGGCGCTGCAATCAGGTTCTAAATTTTAGAACTTTGTTTGTGCATAATGATTTTTTTTAAAGTAGTTTTCTGAGTGCGTTCTTAAATCTAGATGATGTTTTGGCCTCTCTGACAGTAATATGAAACGCATTCCAAAGTTTGAACGCCTGCACTATAAGAGTTAATTTTTAATACGCTTTTATTCGCTTCATACGTACGTTAGTATGTAACGGAATCTTTCAAGTTAAATTGATCGATTTCCCGGTTTCCGATTGAGCTGAAATTTTGCACGTATGTGTATATCGCGTGACAATGCAATAATATGGTACCATGGAGCTGATCTGATGATGGGGTCGGAAGGTGGCCATAGGAACTCCCGTACTAAACAAGATAGACCCGTCGTGTTTGGACTCGTTTTAGTTGTCTTGGCTAGCACTTTGCTGCTACATGATATTTTTAGAAAAGTTTATTTTTACATAACGTTCCATTTTATCATAAGAGTGTATTTAATACATTTTTAAAGTTTCCACGGAGAAGAGAATTAAATCACTAAATAATCACAAAAAATTGAAAAATAAATAATAGTTTAAAAAACTAAAAAAATACTGTTTTATAGAAAATCCAACTAAAAAATAGCACCCCACGGTTTTTTAACAATAAAATCATTTTTTCTCACACTATTTTTAATTCAAATTTATTATCTATTTTTTAGTTGGATTTTCTATAAAAGCGTATTTTTTAAAGTTGTTATTTTAAAGTATTATTAATACAGTGTTTCATGTCTTTAATGCTTGGCGCTTTTACATACAAAATCAATTTTATTACCTGGAAAACTCCTTTAAAACATATTTCTTAGATGCTCATACAAAGACCTTTACTTTCAAAGGACAAAATGGCTGCCGCTCTGGGAACGTCACGTCTGCAACAGCTTCCTGTTTCTTGTAAACACTTTGTGTGTATTTGCTATAATTTATTTTGTGATATAACTTCTGTGACGACTTGATTTATTTAGTTACATTATTAAATATTATTTTTAATAATACATAACGATTATTGTTACTATTATTGTATGTCAAGACCGTGGTCTTGACATACACGGACATTGGACCCGTGGGTCATAAAAATGGCCCGGACATTTGGAGGGCTTGCGTGGGGCCATGGGAGGCCTTCCCAAGGCCCCACGTAGAGGCACCTTGACAAAATTAATCTAAATGTGGCATGACACTGGCCGGCGATTATTCCTGTTCACACCATATAATAATGCACCCAAGAACACGCCCCGGCCAGGACTATTGTGGAAAATGAGAACAAAAAATACCGGGCTATTAGGGTGAACTGCTAGTGGTACTAAGGGTCTGGAAATATGAGGACTATGGCGTCTGCCCATCGCAATGTTCAGGGGCTATGTCCCTAAATTCAGCAACATAAACTTGTGTTATGAGTAATATAGAACGGACGACACTAGGGCTTCCAGACACCCAGGACATAGTAAATAACGGAGAAAAATATTTCCTAAATTTACCAAGCCAGGTACCTCTGCGGTACAGTGACGTAGACTTGAAGGCTTAGCCCGCAGAACCATAGATGCCGTCAGATCTGTGGATACACAATACAATGAATAACAAATAATAATTTACAAGCGGATCAAATCGCTTGCTGCCTGTGCGATGTACCCTGCGCCCGCGCTACACCGGCGAGAAGTACGCACGGTGCAGGCTACAGTGAGAGATGCGAACGCACAGCAACAGTGACACGCAATACTAAAGTACCGCTTGAAATAAAAATCATATTAAAGTTAAAACCCACAGATCATTAAAGTTGTGAAATGAAATTTAAAACGTAACAAGTAATGCTGCTATTAGACGAATCAATTTGGTTCTATCTCCTATATCTTCGAAACCCAAGGTCCAGTGTCAATGAAAACACATGACTACCACGAAACTATACTAAATGCAACGCCAAAATAGTGATCGAAATCGGTTCAGAAACAAAAATATTGTGACTGAAACAATACCTAAATCACTACAAATTTTCTACTTATTTTATTTTAAAGAATTTTCTGTTATATCTTCGGAGTCCAAGGTTGAATAGCAATAAAATTAATATGGGCTCATATTGTATCTATACTGAATCCAAAGCAAAAAATATATCAAAATCGGTTAGATAAATGAAATTTATAGTTCAAAAAACTATAAAGTTGGGGTTGTCTGGAAGAGATCGCTTTTTAGCGATAAGACGCTTTTAATAAGTAGATATATTTAGTTTTAAGTTCATGATTGTATTGTGTACAATAAAGTGTTATCTATCTATCTAAAAGACGCGTTAAAAAACCTCTATCTAAAAAAATATTTTTTTAGAATTTGAAGCGTTTGTACTACAGTGATAGAAACAGCTATTTATTATAATTGAATTATTTCAAGTAAGATTAAAGTAAGGATTCACAAAAATAATATTGTGTAAATGAGTGGGGTGCTTGACATCAAATACTGCGAATATTTGTCTAATAAGTTAATAACTAGTTATAAAATTATAGTTATTATGAATACTTTTTTTGCCAAGCTGTAAATGACAAAGAATTATATATTTTCACGACGAATTAAGCACCTCCTCTTTCCTTTGAAATCGGTTAAAAACTTTTGTAACAGAAATTAGTTTGAGAACTAAAATAGGAATTTGAAATCCTATATAATTTTTCCGTCGACAACAAATATTTTTCGAATAAACATACCGCTGGTCACTGATTGGTAATCGGTCCATTTAAATGCATCGAAAAACCTGTACCAATATTGGAATGTTTGTTTATATACCAGGCCACTCGGAAAGTATTGCGAAAAAAAGTTTTTATGTATGAGAGACTGGCCAGTTATAATCTATTTTGAAAATATGATTATTTATAACTAAAACTAAGTACGTTCCAATTACAAAATTTCCCTTCACATTGTTATTGAAAAATGGATCTGCGTCGGGAACATTTTCGCGCTAAATTTTTTTACGATTTCAAGTGTCGCCTGAAATCGGACTAATCGTACGATAGACTTCAAATGGAATTCACGAATGAAGGCCCTTCTAAGGTAACCGTGTATCGTTGGTACAAATAATTCAAGCGCGGTCGACTAACTTTGGTGGATGAAGAAAGAAGTGGTTGCCCTTTGATGGCTGTTACGGAACAAAACGTGCTAGCCGTGAAAAATTTAATCCAAGACAATAGGCGAGTTACGTATCAAGAGATTCAGCACGTATTGCAGATTGGATCGGGAAGCCTTCACGAGATTCTACACTTTCACGCTGGGTGCCGCAAAATCTCACCGATGCTCAGAAGCTGGCCCGGGTGCAATGGTGCCGTGATATGATAAACAATTTTGAAGCAGGCTCGTTTCGGAGTATTCACGACATCATTACAGGTCCTAGATTTATCAATACGATCCAGAAATGAAGCATTGGTCGATGGTTTGTGTGTTTCAAAACAACGCCTACCAAAGTGAAGCGATCTAGAAGCGGGGGGACAGATTTTGATCGCGCGATTATTCAATTTGACTGGCTACTTGGTGTCAATTCCTTTACGGATCCAAAGAAGCATCAACACCGAATGGTACAATATCAAATGCTTGGCAGAATATCTCTCTGTTGTGAGCAACAAGCGACCAACCACAGGGCTCCGCGGGTTACTGCTCCGGCTATATCGCCCTCAAAACGAGGGACTTTCTGGACAGCAGGCCGGTCAAACTCTTGGTCACCCTCCTTACAGCCCTAACCTACAACCGTCTGACTTTTTTTCCCCGAAAATAAAAAATAAGCTCAAAGAGGTACAATTTTGTCGTCACCGAAAGATGCGCTGTTAGCGTTCGAGCAAGCTGTAAACGAGATGTCTCTGGCGGACTGAAAAAGTGTTTCGAAAACTGGTTCAGACGCATGAAACTCTGTATAGAGACTGATGGAGAGTACTTTGAAAAGATTTAATAATAAAAAAAGGGGTGGCATTTTTAATTAGCGTATTTTGTGACAAGAAGAGGGTTATTTGGAACTGTAAGGTAATCGCTTTTGTTTCATACATTGGACTATCTGGATTTTTAATTTTTTAATCGCTGGCCTTTCAATTCACTAATAAAATTAAATAAGTCACTTCACTTCACTTCACTTTTTTGGTTTATGGCTCCAACGCACAATTAAATAAGTCATTGTTCTGGCAACACGCACGAAGTTTTGCTGTCATATGCTAGCTTGAGTGTTACTTCAACTTAAAGTAAAGCTATATTCTAAGAGCAATATCAAAGTTATACAACATGAAGGAACTAAGATTCATAATACAACTTTGGCATGTGGGATGTTTAATTAGTTTGCCTACAACTTAGTGGAACTGGTAATATAGTTGACATAGGCAAATACGGAATCTGATGTAATTTAATTTTGAGTATGTTCTCGGAACATACCCATAATTTATTATATTTTCGGACTGGAAATGTTAGACGCGTAAAACAAGAATAGTCTATTATTAACTCAAAACAATAATAGTTTTAGTTATTGTTCTGAGAATATTTGCCGTTCGGCCTATAAAAGAAGCTCCACATTCTCGTATTTTCGTGAGAATGTAGAATGCCGTAAAATGCTTGTTATAAAACTGAGGGTTGTAAGCTGGACCTCTATGGCGAAAGCAGATACTATAACACTGCAAAACAGTCAAAGAAATCTTAAGGCCGATTTTGATGAAAACTAAAGCTGTTTCAAAATCAACCGTTTCGAATCCTGGCTGGGATAACTGATTTTCAAAAAATCTAGTGAGCCCGCAATCCTGCCTTTTTATTTTTCATCAATATTGTCCCCGTGCTGCTTTGATAGTTATATACAGAAAACTTATTCCTTTTTTATAACACCTGTATATAAAAGGGGAATAAGTTTTCCGAAGTGTTTTTATTTTCATAAAATGTTTGATACTTGTAGTGTAAAGCCATATTTAACGAGAAGATAAAGAAGTGTTGCGAAGATCTAAGAGACTTGCCTAGTTTGAGTTGTTATTACTGTATATTAACTAAATAAACAGCTATAACTATTATATCTGAACATATATATAATTAGTAGCCAAAATACATAGCTTAAAACAAAAATTAGTATTGTTGGCCACTGTGGTTAAGTGGGCAAATTCTTTGCCGACCTGGTTCACTGGAACGCAGAGGTTCCGGGTTCGATTAGAAATTATAGAATGAGATCCCAGTCACCCCAGACTTACATGATTTTAAGAATTTTTAGGATATAGATAAACTTTACAAGATAAGATAAGAAACGGATACTCGCTAAGCTGAAAGCGCTTTTCAGGCAGCAGGTATCAAAGGTGGAAAAACCTTTTTTTTTTTTTTTTGAGGCGGGGAAAAATGACTAACCGATTTACGCACTCTCTGGGCCGTCACTAGGAAACGGCACGAATCCACGGGGGGCGATAACGCTAGCAATTGTATGCTCTACTTGCGCTTCGTCCGCTATGGATTACACAGAGGAGTGTGGAGACTCCGAGCGATGCCGCACGGGCGAGCAACCTCAATACCCACTAAAAAACCCCTCCTCCCTTCGCGGCCCTGCGCTTTGATGTGAAGGAAAGACTGAGATGTAGAACATAGTTACTCAGCAGTCGATCCAGCGCATAAAGTGCTGAAGTGTGCCCCGGGAGAACACACTCCACTACGGAACGGGGGTAGTTGTAAAATCCCTTGCTTTACCTAGTAGCTAAGGGCCCCCATCGTTCCGGATCCTAACTCAGGGAGGGAAGTAATGCGCGTACCTGCCTCTCCGGGTGCCGGCTGAAGGCCGGCGACCTCGAGAAGAGACCGTAGCACGCGCCCTAGGACTTCGCTCCCTATCCCTTTCTGCGGCCTCTTTCAGAGACATAACTGTCTCACAAAAAGAAACCGCAGTATCCCAGCGGTCGTCGCTCTGCAACATGGCCGTTACCAAGTCGCCGAGCGATCGGACGGCTCCTAACTTTGTCTCGAGCTCGAAACGCTGCGGCGCCCAGGCAGCGCACTCGACAAGCGTATGAAACGCCGTATCGGGTGCGCCACACTGTCGGCAATCCGGAGAAGGCAAGCAGCCCACAATGCGAAACAGATACTGATCGAAACAACCGTGTCCGGTCAGTATCTGCGTCGTCCTGAAGGTGAGGGTGCCGCTAGTGCGGTTAACCCATTCCTCCAGTTGTGGTCTGATTGCGTCCACCGTAAAGCCGCCGGCCGCAGGGTGTTCGAGGTCACGAGACCAGTCGACGAGGCAGGAAGCGGTTTCCCGCTTCCTGACCGTCTCTATCTCGACTTGACAGAAGGTCAGTCCTCTAGCTAGGGCATCCTGCTGGGTACGACGAACCCTGGACAGGACGTCTGCCTGGAGAGGCCAGGGCAGCTCGCCTGCCAAGAGTGTCGCCGCCGTCCAAGACACTGTACGATACCCACGTATGGTTCTCACGGCCAGAACCCGCTGCGCCCGGTGCAGCAGGGTTCTATTGTGGCGGTGAAGCGAATCGAACCAGACGGGGGCACCGTAAAGGGCCATACTCCTCAGGATGCCAGAATATAGTTTCCGCGTCGCACCCCCCGGCCCCCCCACGTTGGGAAGAAGCCTTGAGAGTGCGCCCGCGGAACTCACGAGTTTGGGAACTAACTGCTCAAAAAGGTGGAAAAACCTACGCTAACTTAGGTCAAAGTAGAAAGGCTAGTTTATACATATGTCATATATGATATTGTTATAAACAAAGATATACAGTTGCCAGACACTTCCTATTGGCCATAACTTTTGACAGACACTCTAACAAAAATTGGGAATTTACTACATTTTAGGAAAGCTGAATTTTACATATATTTTCAAGTATAATACTTTAAAATATTTTCCAATGAGCAAGATAAATCTGAAGGGCCGCCATATTTACTCCCAGACTCGTTAGGAGTTCCGCTGTGCGAGGTAGCGCGAGAGCATTATTCAAGCGTGTAAGTACAAGTGAGATGCACTCTATTATTGTTTATTTAAGTTTATGGTTTGGCAGCTAGGCCTTTAATTTTAGTTTTTAATATACATAGTTTCTTCATTTTCTTAAGCCTATTTGTAGCATAGCTGAACTGTAGACAATCAGCTAGTGCCATTCAACGGAGTTCTTGTGACAAATTAAAAGGCCACATTTGACTATACAATTCACATTTCTCACAAAACACATAATTACTACTCAAAAACTTTCAATATTCTACAACTATTGTTCATTTTAGAGTAAATTTTACACATTTTTAGAAAATAAAACTGCACAGCGGAACATCTCCTTTCAGTTCCCGCAAATACTCGGAGATTCACTCTGATGCGTGAATATATATAAAATTTAAATATAAATGTTATTAAATTGATTTGCAATCACTATTGGGACCAATTGCCTCGTTTTATAGAAAATCTTAATCAAAACTGTAAATGGCATTGCATCCATTATTTAAAACAAACTGTCAATCAGCGTCTTGTTATTTGAAAGACGTCTTATTAATTTTAAAAATAATAGTTGAGATTATGATATAATAAATCGTAATAATTTCAACCCAGTACACTTCACTTCGTTTATAAGTATAACTGCTAAATTCATTACATTTCCTATTCCTACACTAGCGCTATTTTGACGAGTTTTCGAACCATAATTTGCTGTTTACAAGTGGACACTTTTTCAACTGATCCCCCATACTAGATGGTCCTCCTTATACCTCTAGCCTCCATGATGAGCACCATCTGAATAAAATATGCTTTTCTACAATTCTGGTAGTTTTCCAATTACAGAGCATAATGCGACTCAGTGGCGCACAATGCCGAATTATGCTGATGCTTAATTGGAACGCGAATTAGTTTTCAAATGCACCAGCAGAGTGCGACTCAGTTACAAAAGTATATTCCTGTAAACAAATTTGTTTCGAATTCTAAAATGAAATTGTATTCACATTTTAAATGTGAAATATAAAAAACAAGTCAATGTTTGTACCTTCATCCATACTTATATTTATTTTTTTAACACAATTTGAATTAACTTTGATTATTTCGAAAAAACTACAATGAAACGAAAGCTTTAAAAATTTTTCCAACAATTAATAATATTACTAACGATAATATATAAACAAAACATTTCGATCAATGCCAACTTAAAGGGGAAAACACTTGTTAATTTTCTGTCACTGAGTTGGCATCGATTGCACGCATCACTTTTAAGAGTGCTCGATTGTGCGAAGCGTTGCTGTAGTTGAAACATTCAACGTTAAGCATTATGCCGCATAATGCGCTCTAGTGCTGTAATTGGAAAACTACCTCTCTTACAGGCTACAATAGACTGGTTATTACTTGATTACACAGAAAATCAACGCCATCTATTAGCAAACTAAAGTAATCAATACTGGTTAAATGATTCATTTTAGTTCACACAGATACTCATAGATGCTGCTTTTAGCTAAACCACCCTGAATTTCCGATTTTTCCAGTAATAGGTATGTACTTACCTATATTAATTTCAATAAAACTAGAATTTAGGATTCGAATTATATTATTAAAAATTCACATAAACAATATAATGTGAGTGATCACAGTTTTGTATCACAATTAAAGTATGAAACAAATTATTATACATACATAGACATAGACAAAGACAACACTTTATTGTTCACCATAACAAAAATTACAAAAAATGCACAACAACAACTACATAACACTTTATATATTATATAATTCTAGGAATAACTATAAATAATAATTTAATACATGATATACATTGCTCGTAAGATAACACTGTTACCCAAGAGGCAGATAAGATATAAAGGACGACAATACAAAAGATGGGAGGATAATTTGAAACACAGCACATTATGGTCCAGAACCTGTAAAAACAGGGAGCAATGGGCATCAAATAGCTCAAGGGATACTTTTGCCAAAGAACAAGCTGGGAGGAAGCATGGAAACCGGTTAAAAAGTCATACCCCAATACAAACTATTTACTTGCCAAGCCATAAGATTAAAAAAAACAAACTATTTAGATACTAACTTTTGTTTTCGGTTTTGTTCTCACTTTAGATTTTGTGAATATGCCGGTTAAGACAAAAAAAAAAGCTTTTTCCCAAACCCCTTCAAAGCAACCATGTGGTACAGTAAGTTTTCAGTTGCACACAAGTATGTTCAGAGAGTTACAATTATACTTCCTGTTCTCGCAAAACAAACAAGTTTATTAACACTCTCTTTAAGGTTGACACTCTGAACAAAATAGTTGACTATAGCTTTGGCAGATATAATTGGGCGAATCTTTGTCTTTGTCTTTTATACTTAATTTTTGATTTGTTAGATTTGATCTTTCCTTTTATTTTTTAATTTAGATTATATTAAAGTTGGTATAAGAACTATTCAGCAGCTATTTATTTATATATTACAATATGGTGAAATTTAATAGGAAGATCCTAAGACTGAAGACTAAGACCGAAAAAATATTCTTAGTTTCGGTCTTAGTTACAAAAAAATTTTATGCTACCTAGCTGTATTTTTGACTAAAAATAAAGTTTATTATTATGTATTAATAAACTTAAGTGAAACACTTTTATCAATAAAGGCTATATTATTTATTTTATATATTACTCTGTTGATGGTATGTCTGAAATCTGTATTTTGGAAACATTACAGTGACACTGTTAAAAGGGACATTATCACCAATTGTTATGGCTGTCCAAATGGAAGACCTAGCAATGGACATTATTTTTTAATGTATTATAGTGTTGTCTAAAGATATTTTAAAAATTGATAAATTAGTAGTTTTTTCTACTATGATAGAAACTTAGCAATGTTTCATACAAATTACTCTTTTTTCATGTACTATGTAGCAAAAGCAAATGCTTAGAGTCACCTTACTATTATTTCTAATCTAAATGACATAAGCATAAAGACAGACTTTGAATATACATGTAATTATATAGATATATTTACAAATTTACCTAATAATTACTAATAATATAACAAATAACATAAACACACAAGAAATGTTTGGTTTCTTAAACATTCATTGGACATTTCACATTTAAAGGTACCAATACTTAAAGGTATAACACCTTAAGCTGATATTAGACAGTTCAACCAAATCTAATCAATTTGATTGAAAGATGCTGCATGAAATTAGACCACGACATTCAATGACATTGAACTCAATTTTATGGTTACATGGACTACTTAAATTGAAAAACAAAGGAATGGTGTAATATAAGCATTATGGCCTCGCTGCATTGTTTTTATGTCTGTATGTCACTGTTACCTTAGGAACTTAGTAAGGCTGGAGAAATGACATTTGAGTACTAATGTTTAAAGTCTTGTAATTAATCCACTCACACACTCAAAAATTTCAAATCGGTCTCACGGTTTTGGAATTGTGAGATACAAACATACAGAAAATTACATATAGATATTTTCTAGAAAAAAACTCATACAATTTATTTAATATGGTGATTGAGAGAATCTTACAACCTGGCTATGTAGATATTGATAGCAATCTATTCTATTCTAATTCATCTGTGCAGATACGGTGAAGAATACAATTTTCTTGCATCCGGGCAGCCTGTCATAAGAAACGACAAAACAACCCAAAGGAAGAAGTTAGGATTTTTGCCCATCTGGATGGCCACCACCCCTGGTCTAGAGTATGCCGCCGTCCAGGGCGTTCCATTAGTAGCTCACAATGCCCAAAATGCTCCGTTAGCTGTTCCACAAGGCGACCATAGCCGTTGTGGTCGTGGCGAAAACATCATTAATGACATCATCATTTTTATCACAATGACCCATGTCAAGAGATGGGTCAAATAGCCGTTCCACTTGAGTTTACGATTGTAACACCGGCAAGCAAGTGCAATGGGAAAAATTGCAGTCATGAACATGGTTGAGTCCCTAATGAAACATAGCCATAATAACCTTGAGTTGTGCTCTGGCATTAGTGGCCAAGATCCAGTCTTCCTCTAGAGATTGGCAGCATATTGGTAGCATCTTTTGTTTTACAAATGTCTATAGGCGATGGTAACTACTTTCCATCAGGTGGGCCGTCTGCCTGTCTGCTGAACTCATGCGATAAAAAAACATCTATGATCCTTCAGCTCTATCTTCACTAAACTGTGACGATATCCAAGTTAAAGCCCATTTCAAATTCGTTAACATATATTTCAAGGCTTTTGTCCAATGCTCTTCAGAATTGAACTGAATTTTTATAGAATATGCATGTGGTGGTGATGCAGTATCCTCTATCTTTCCTTTATCTATTCTGTATGGTAAACAAAAACCTGTATTCCCCTTTTCAACTTGATCCTTAAACTGTTGAAGGCAGTCTAAGAACGCTACCATCGCAGCATCAAACTTTGTGTCCCATAAAAACCGAAATCCTCCAGAACCATACAACGGTAACACTTTTGAATCATCTAAAACTTCTACATATGAATGATTGCCATATGGAACTAGTTTATATCTTTGAAAATTAAAGTTTATTTTCCTGGCTAACGATGACAGAAGGAGAACAGTTTGACCCCAAGCAGCGTTTATTTCTGACCAGTCTACAGGTGCAGACGGTAACCTGCCTAATCTAAAATTGTTAATTATACCAAACTGCCCAGAATCCGATATATGAAATGTTGCTTTGAAAACATTTGTTTTCTTCAACTTTTCCAACTGAGACTGTGTGTATGCAAGTTGGCACTCATAAAATTTCATTTGATCCTCAGTAACCATTAAATCTTTACGATACCTAGTGTATTCTCGCCAATAAACATCTTGTTCCTTCTCTAACCTCTCCTTTTCTCGCTCTTGTATATCAATCTCTTCTTTCATTGCTCGTTCTTCTTTCTGCAAAGCAGATAACTCCTGTAATAACCTACTTTGTTCTTGCTTCCAATCATCCAGCTCTTTTTCAAGACCTTCCAAGTTCAAATCTTCCTTGTCATCTTCTAATTTTTTTAAATAGTCATTGTAGTCTTTCCATTCAGCTTCTGTTTGCCGTAACTGATTATCCATTAACTCTAATAATGTGTCAGTACATTCGTCACACAAGGGATGGTCTACATCGGAATTATTTGATAGCAGATCAAATAAAGTAGCCTTTACATGTAACTGATGACCTAAGGAAGTGGTCTCCCATCCATCTGATATCACCATGAAACCGTTCGCACCATTTCCAGACTCGGACATACGAAAAGGCGGAACGTAATGCTCCAGACTCGAAGATTGCAAATCTAGGTCTACCTCATTGTTCCTTCTTATTTGTAGAGTTAAATCAGCAACTGTATGTTCGTCAAGGTTATTCAAAGATTCGTCAAGCTTCAAAGGCTGCAAACAACGCTGGCAAGAGAAATTTACAAATGATTTTGAATCACTCATTTTTGCACTTTCACTGTTGCGTCATACGAATTTTCTTAGCTCTTAGACAACAATACTAGAAACGCACAATCACTGTTTAATTGTATTTATAGAAATCAATAAATTGTTTATCCAAATAGACCAGGTCAAATAATATTTTTGTAATTTGCAATATATTGCGAGATTTTCGTTTTGGTTTGACAATAATAAAAGAATTTGACATTTGACGTTTCGTGTTAGTGATGTCCCAACCGAGATTTGTATTTAGTAGATTCACAATTCGTTAAATAAATAAGCTGACTAAAGCGTATTTAAAGCTTGATATTTTAAAAATATAAACAAAATGTTAAATATTTTAACAATTGTCATAATATATCTCAAGTGCATGCGGTGGCTTTATTTAGCCTATTTTGAATCTGTATACTTATAAAATAAAAGATCGCATTTTATTTTCCATTATATTAATTTACAGAAAATAGATAAGGTATTTAGGTATTTTTTTTATTGTAGCTCATTGTATAGACATATTCTGCATAAATGTTGTGATATTAATTAAAAAATACAAAATAATTTACTTTTCTTAGCTTGATAACATTGATCATACATATATCTTACCGGCCGGCGGATTCAACGTTTCGATAATAGGTTTTAAAGGGGATATCAGAAATAATTAAAAATTGGAAATTGTCATAGAATTTTATTCATTTTCAGACTAGAATAATATAAGAGAAATTTTAAACGAAAACAGCACCTTAGAATTATAAAAACAAGTCAATTAACACTGGAGTAATATAATAATCACTTTCGGAGGTAATACACTCTTAGGTGTAATTAGATTTATATTTAATGCAAAACGTATTAACTGTTTACTAATATGAAATCTTATTACCTAAATAATATTAGCACTTAAATAATTAAGCTGTTCCATAATGGACCGAGAACTAAAAGGAACTATAAAAATTTTAGTCTTAAAATATTTTTTCGCTGTCAAGTAAGCATTAAAATAAAAAAAACTCCACGGTCAACATTTGCAATTTGACGCAATGTGAAAATATATCCTAAAATAAAACTTATATCATAATGTCTTTTGCTATAGCATAAATAGCAATGAAGTAGGACAACAATCTATATTTTCAAAATAAACGTATAAAATAATTAAGTACCATGCTCTCACTCGCATTTATTTAATAGCTAACATTCATGTGTCTTTTTATTTATTTGAATAGGGCTTTCCCCTGATTCAGCGTTTTTCGTTACCTTCGATTTCCATTCCACGAGTATTCTTACTTTTGCCGAAATTAAAAATATTTTTTCTTTATCAGCATCATCAAAGCATATAAAAACTGATTCACATTCAGTACCATGAAGTAGGAACCAAAATGAAGGTAACAACAACACAAAAATAAAAAAAACCTACAGTATGATGGCAATATATAATATAAAACTAGTATTTAGTTGTCAAAGAAGATATTCTTAAGATTGGTTGCAAAATAGTTTCTTCAAATCCTTTTCGTAATTTTTCTTTCAATCCTAAACTAGTTTTAAACTAGATGTTTTTGAGTGAAGCGCCAGTGTGACATTTAAGAAAATACAAATACTTTAGTGACGTTAAGCTTATCCATATCTCCGTATGATTTACCAGATAGAAAATTAATTAATAAAAAAAATCACCTTGAATTTTGGATACATGAAAATTATTTCAACATGTTTTTAAGGGCTTGCATTTTACATAAGTACCAAAGGCATTTGTATTTATGCTCTGGTCACACCGGTTCGTAATTTTTTAATAGAAAACATTTCGTGTCACTTTGACAGTATGATCCAATTTAGATTTTAATACTCGACTAATAAACTAATATAGCTTTTAATTATGGCACACCACTATGTAAATAATGGTTAGGATCTTGAAGTTGGTGGTAATAAGCATTGGGAAGTAGAGCTTGGGCAAGACCACCTTGAGGTCCAGTATATTGAGCAGACACCAGCATTTCTCTGAAACAAAAGAGATTATGAATAAAACCAAATTAGTATAATTCCTTTAAATAACATTATGCTCGGACCACACATGCGATAATTTGAATACCGTTTCAAGCAGATGTAGAGATAGGGGTAATTTGTTATTTATGATGCGATAATAACGTTACATATAAGTTATGTATACACATAGTGTATATACACTAAAGAGCTATTCGATAAGGTCGTATTTCAAACGCTTTAAATAAGACGCAATCGGCCACAGTCGATACCTATAACATTATTTTTTATGTTTGCTTGTAGGCAAAGTGGCAAAGGGGTCCACTTGATGGCAAGTGGCTACCGTCGCCTATGCACAACACTAAAGGAAACCAATGCGTTGCCAACCTTGTTGAAACTTTTAATATTTTTTACGCCATTTTTAAAGAGCCCCATATTGTAGCGCTCTGGCAAAACCACGGGAGGGATTTAATTCTATAGCTTACACACGTATGGCATAAAGGAACGACCGCCACGTACAGTAGATGACTTTCAGGTGTTAAGGAAGTGTGGATGAACTCCCAGTCGCCGGCGACAAGTGCGGTGGTAAAATGGCGACGTAGGCACCAAATTAAATAACTCGTCTATTTTTATAATTATCGCAGATGTGCATAAAAAAAATGGTTTGAAAAGTGAAGAGTTTGTTTACGGTTCAAAAACATATTTACTTAAAAACAAAATACAAATTCATGTTTTTCTTTTTAATTTCGTTAATTACTTAATATTGCTACGAGGAAGACGATATTTTCCCACTTATCGACTTAAACAAAACTCATAAGAGAACATAATCATGATTTTTGAAGAACTGATTAAAGACTATAATTACAAATATACTCAAAGAATTTTCATCCCTCACTTACATTTATGGCTGCCATGTTATTTCATACGTTTGCGAATACTACCATCACATTATCGTCTCAATTCATTTCTGGGGTTGTCTGGAAGAGATGGCTTTTTAGCGATAAGACAAAGGGTGGTCTTTGTGCATATAGTTTTAGCCTGTAAGGTCATTTTTGTATTGGTATACAATAAAGCATTATCTATCTATCTAAAGATATAAATAGTAGTGGTTTCCATATGGCTTTGCTTGCGAAAACTAGTATATTGTAAATATACTAGTAATAATGATGATATTTTCAATAAAGGTTCACCCCTTTATTGAAAATATCATCATTATTCTAGCGTCAGATTCTAGCAGCGTTTGGAACATCTCTATTCTCTTCTCATATCACGCCGTCTGCAGCATTCCTTATCCCTATTCATATCATAGTATATATATAAAGTGATTTTTATAACCTATGATTTGTTGAATTTAGCTCCTGGTCAAATAGTATAATAACTATAAATATATCGAAAAAATCGCAGAAAATAAATTATAAAAATATTTTCAAAATAAATGTATATGTAAACTCCGCCTTCTTCTAGGTATAGGGTTCTAGATTATCATTTTTTCATTTCATTTTGCTCATATTCACTACATATACTACACTGCATACATTACACCATTGTGTAATGGAATACATAAAATACAGCTTTTTGCCAAATTTTCTCATAGATCTAGAGGCTTATGAAAAAAATATTGGAACATAAACTCACAAATAAACGACGGACGTAGATAACGATTCTAAGTTTCCGTTTTTTGCCATAATGTAAGCCTAAAAATGAATTCACCGGGTACCAAAAAACGTATGACGAAGCTACAGTCTACACAAACAAACACAAAGTATCCAAGTCTGCCATTTTAATGTCTTTTTAATATGGCAAACGTCACGTAACTAGTAAAAACAAAACGCCAATACAATGGAGAAAAAAAGCGAACACTTATAACCTTTTGCGGAGCAAAAATCAGCTTCGCGAAAGACTGGCTGGTTTTAAAATACATATCTATCTATAATTCTTTTATAAACATAAATGTACGTCTGTAAAAGAGTCCCATGCCTACTAATTGGCATGGATTCAAGAAATCCAAGCCAAAAAGGACTTTACGCTTACGACATAATGTCGTCAGAACGCCATTCTCACCAGCTTTTGTCTGATCCTTCTATCCCATCCTCTTTATTCCATTCTAAAGGCTGGCAACTTGTTGGCCTTGCATTGGTGTTGCAGACGACGATAACCACTTTCCATAAGCTGGGCCGTCTACTCGCAAACCAGCTTCACAATAAATAAAAATATAAACTATACAATAAAACTAAAATAAAGTTTTTTTAAACTGCACAGCAAAACGTATCCCATCAAGTTTCCGCTAAAAACTCCTATTCGTTATTCTGGATTTAAGTAGTAATATTAGTTGTTTAAACAATATTAAAATCATAGAGTTCCAAATTCAAAATATAACAATAGACAAATCTTATATAAAAGTCAAACATGTGGTCGTAATAAAAAAAAAAGTAACCATTTGGCACTTTGACCGGTCACATGTGTCAAATCACTTTTCCAAAAATCTACTATTTTTTCAATGATCGGTAATCCTTTGTACGATTTGATTAATGAGCGGTTATAATGAGGGTCACTTCACTGAACATGGGAAGATTTTTTTAGTGCGGGTGATAGATGCTTGAACGAGTAGGCGTATTTGCTTATTAGGCCGCTTTCTGATTTGCTATGCTTATGTACTCTGTTTGCGCGGTACCGAAGCCTGTATTAACAACCTAAACAAAATTATTTAGTAATTAGATCTACTTTTTTTATTACCTCAAGCAGACCACCACCCCACTTGATAGAAGATGATTACCATCGTCTATGGACGCTTGTAACAGTGGAGGCATTGCCAACGCGTTTTCGACGTGTAATAATTTTACAACCCCATGTCGTAGTGCAGAGGGCAGTATTTTTCAAATAATTGTCGTACGCGGAACAAACGTTAGAGAACCATTAAAGTTAAACACCAGTTAAAGTTAGCTGAACATCCTGACGATGGCATGCAGTGTGGTTGTAAAAATGAAGCGTTGTCATCAGCTCAAATAACGTTTCGGAACATTCCCCTTTGTACAAGTGGTAGAGACCCTGAGTCTCCGAAGACTGAGCGAGGCGATCGTTGACTATTCGAACGGCGGAACGCTGGATGATGTCGAGGGGTCAATCTGGTAAGCAGGTGCCCGGTGACATGTGACTGGATTGAAGCTGCTCGCGTCCGTAGAATTTACTCTCCCCACCCTACACGTAACCCCTGGGTAGTGCAAAACTAGTAGCAGGTCGAGTCAGGAGTCACAGGTGGCAATAAAAATAACCTGGCTTTATTAAGGAGTGGTTACTTGGGCCTTGAGAATTAAATACCCTCAAAACAACCTGGCGAAGAAGGCAATGGGAAACCACTACGACTATCATCCCAAAACAATTCTTATGAAAGGTACGAATAACGGAGCAAGTGCTCCATGTGCGTACTTTGCGTAGTTTACACACATATTACACAGATAAATAATTTTTAAAAAAAATTGCTACCCTATTTATGTCTGCAGCTTCGGGTACACAATTTGCGAATATATTCATAGAAATACTGAATTGGCTCTGGTTCTTAAGATTTCTTGAGTGAATATGAGCAATAAAGTTCCACTTACTCCACAGTTTACATGATTTAGATTTCCTGATAAGAAAGAATTTGAATGTGGAACAAAGTGAGCAATTCTACCAACACCTTATAGTGATGGTGGAAAGGTACCAGGGATGGGACCGTTACATGACGACAGATTAATGTTGGTCTTTACAACGGCAATTTACCTCAAAATAATAACGAAAAAAATCTTATAGAAGGTGTCTCTCTGTAGTGAAAGATAAATTTCATGAGATTTTCTCTTTTACGTCTATATACAATAAATTTTAGATATTAATGTATATGATTGAATTGTTTCATTTCATACCTACCGGTTTTTAGTGTAGTATAAGAATTTAAAAAAAATATAGAATCTAGAATTCCAAAATAATACGGTTTCATTAATTGTTAAAATAAAACTATTCGAAGCCATTATAATATCCATGGCAACAAAACCAGTGTTGACCAGTGTAATTCATAATTTTTTATGTAATAAATCGTCAAAAAGCAAGACAAGAATGGCCTATGACGTCAATTAGTCATACACTAACATACCTACACATAAAACATGCGTATCTATGTTTATTTAAAATTTTAAAGCGATTGACCTTTGAAAGCTCTAACGTGGCGACAATAAAGAAACAAAGAACCGACTCATAATTTAGTCGACACAATATACATATAAGCACATATTCTTTAGACTTTATTTGGTTTGATGTCGTTTAAGAATGCTGAAAACTATGTCGCCGATCGGAATCCGCAATCCATAACCCGAATGTACTATAAAGTACATACATAACTTCACACCAGGTCCTTTGCGGGATAGGCACGAACAACAGAGCGGCATTCAGGCTTATTTTTACACACCTCACTTGCTTTTTTAACATTCATAGCTCTTGTCATGCACGCTCGTCTGTTCTTAAGGCTCCTGACATCACCTTCTGCTAGTACACGATCAATTTGATCATGGAAGGTGTGTCGTGGCCTTCCGCGACTTCTGCATCCATCCACTTTTGCATTGTATATCTGTTTAGTCATTCTTTCATCATACATGCATTATAACAAGTTACAAAAATGGGCCCAGTGCGTTTCAGTTCATAAATTATAAAGGTGCCGCATAAGTATTGTTACGAGTTGCAGGACTCGAATTAAAATGCCGTTGGAATTACTATAGAATTTATTAAAACTATACAAACACGTATAAGACAGGTACAAATATAATTGAACACAACCAGTCCAAACGTAATGCACGATTCAATAACACGCGCAAAGTCCGTCACTAAATAGATTGCCGAATGTACACAAGTCTTGCTCCGCTTGTGGTTATCGCTCGACTGCCTCATCCATCAATCGAGGCATTGCTTTATACTGCACGGATACAATATGTCTGCTCGGCCGCGTGACCGAATTTCCAAGAATCACACCTGGCTAATGACTGCCATAAAAGATTACAATACACAATGGGCTGTTTTTCTAATCACAAAATTTGAACACACAGTAAACAAAAGAAGTCCAAATGCCGAAAAGGTAATATAATGTGTACAGGACGTAACAGTGTGTATCACCCAAAAAAATCTTATCAACCGTAGGTCTGTAAGTCATAAGTAGGGTTGCCAGACGTCCCGTATTTTAGGCTTAGTTTAAAATGTCCCGGCGGGACTGACTCTGTCCCGTATTCGAACCGTGCTTCGTTTTCTATTATTAAATCGATCGATCTACGCGAGACAAAAATACTCACGCACGCAACGTTCGGAACTTTGCATTTTTTTTTTTTTTTTTTGAGGCGAGGGAAAATGACTAACCGATTTACGCACTCTCTGGGCCGTCACTAGGAAACGGCACGAATCCACGGGGGGCGGTAACGCTAGCAATTGTATGCTCTACTTGCGCTCCGTCCGCTATGGACTACACAGAGGAGTGTGGAGACTCCGAGTGATGCCGCACGGGCGAGCAACCTCAATACCCACTAAAAACCCCCTCCTCCCTTCGCGGCCCTGCGCTTTGATGTGAAGGAAAGACTGAGATGTAGAACATAGTTACTCAGCAGTCGATCCAGCGCATTTCGCAACTTTGCATACATCAACCCTGATTAAGAAAGTTCGAGAGAATTTATGGTTTAATTATACACGTTAATTGTTAATAATTAAAAAAATTTATCGATAACATATTTTCAAAATGTCCACACTACTTTCAATTGTAGCAATGAACATTTTATCAAAAAAAAATAAAGAATGTCGCTATATAAATTTGTTTTTTATTTTGTCCCGGTTAAAACTTATAATCTGAACACAAATCTGGCAACCCTAGTCATAAGTAAAAGTTAGTCAAAGAAGTTTTCACTTCAATAACCATCCTTGCAGGAACGGAGAAACAATCCAATTCCTTGCAACCAGGCGGCCTGTCGTAAGAGGCAACAAATAAATACGCAGCCAGGTGGTAGAGTATTTGCTCGTTTCCGCCTGCTATTAAACTCAATGCGGATATTTAACTTAGGCTTTCACCTCATAATAAAGTCTGGTAAACCGAAGTAGTATTTACTTTATTACTTTGTTTATAGTTTATTTTAATTTTGTTTTCTAATATCAATCTTGTTGCGGTCTTTTTAGTGCATTACTTTTAAATTGTCTTTTCTGCAGTCGGGTTTTTGTATTTTCTCTTATTTAAAGTACTTACGGTCTGCTAGATTGCTGTGGTGTCCGGTCTCTCTGCCTTCTATTCTTGAACCAATTGGAGACCTGGGTCAAAGTAAGGCCTGTTTTCTGTGCCAGCGCGCGTTTCTCGTCCGGTGTTGGGTATCTAATGTGAAGTACCACATTTAATAGAATGAATACATATTGTACCATACATTGACAAGAGGTAATAATGGACCTAGTTATGCAAAATGGACCCAACCCACATACTGACAGTTTTGAGAAAAAGCCATTTTGATTCCATTTTGCATAACTAGGTCCAATTGAAATGTTGCGACAATGACTTTATAAAGTAAAACAGTAAAAGCAACTTAATTTATTATGGGGCGATTGTTATTTCTAGGTTTTATTGAATATCAAAATTCATAATTAGTCTTTATTTTATATGGTAAATGAAAAGATAGGGCAAAAAAGCTAAACTAACTTAAATATAAGATTAAATACGAAAATATTTTTAAGTCATATTCGAAGTCAGAATTATCATCCGATGAGCCATCCAATAAATCTAATAGTAAGGCCGAATTATTCATATTATATCATCCTGTATATAGATTCAGTGGAGAAATATACGTGTAACCCCTAGTCAAGCCTTTGATAGAATTATTCGAACGGATATATTCGTAACTTAACATGTGATAGCTTAAGATACTATAATATTTTATATTCAGGCATCGTAACATAAAATATTATAGTATCTTCGCCGTGTGTGACGCCCTAACTCGTAACAAATGGTATTAAATCTTTTAAGTCGACTAATGAGCTGCGAACAAAAACAACACTCACCTATTCCTATAGTAGCAATCTTTCAATGCATTTCTACTCTTTTCCTTAAAACAATAAACAGTTTCCTCGCCGTCCCATATTGTTTTTGGTAGTGGATATTTTTTACGTAATCTGTATTTATCCACAGCGCCTAAAATATTTGATTATAAATTAGTATATTGCCAGCACAATAATGTTGACTTATAACACTATAAATTCGGAAACCATGTATATAATAATACGGGAGGCAAAAACTTTGTACCCCTTTTTACGAAAATCGCGCGGACGGTGGAGTATGAAATTTCACACTTTCATCATAGGTCATCATTCATAGGTAATATAGAGAAGAAACGTCGAATGACGAATGCTAATATCTTTTTTTTAATTATGCATAAAAAATACATTAAATCAATAAAAAAAACATACACACACGTATGTGACACGCACGGGCATATATACTCTTTTGTTTATTGTTCAAGTCAAATTAAAAGTGTAGCCTTGGCGAAATCTGTGATTATAGTAGTTTTTGACAACAGAACCTTAATAATGTTAAAGCTTATAATTTAAATTAATTATTATGGTCGAACTTCGAGCATGGGCGATCAATTATTAATAGTGCAAATGAGATAGTAACTCTATCGTTCTATTGTTACACTTTCATGGAAAAACCACTATACTAATTTTGGCTGATAGATGTAGGATACTTTTTATCCCGGAAAGTGGTAGGTATAGTTTCTCGGATTTACCTCGGAATTAAAATTTCCGGGGGCAAGTACCAATTGGATAATCATTTAATGCAGTATAACCTGCATTCCTTGTTTGTTCTTCTAAAAGAAACCCTACTACAGTACAATTTAGTATAAATGACCTTTGCATCACTACACGACGACATATGTGTAGCATACTTAAAGAGTTCTGAATCCAGCAAAATAAGATAAATATATACTCACCTAACGCTCTCCCGCGTACTTTTTCGGCCTCTTTATAATGCGCCTTAAACCATAGATTCTGTAAAGCAGCGTGGTGTCTTGGCGGGAACGAGTGCGTTTCCAATATGGCGTAGAGCTCTTGAAATACGCCTCTATGGTACGCCACGAGTGCGCGGGCCCTAGAAATGTTAAATTGTTATAATTGCAGTAGTCAAGTGTATGCCGGTACTAGAAAAGTGCGTTTCGCCGGTGCGGCTATGGTAGTAAGACATTGGTCGAGTTCTAAACAATTTCCATAAGTACTGTTTATATATTTATAGGCAATTTAAGTATTTTTAAATGACTGAGGTCTGTAACCGATTGTTAGCATGATATAGAAGAGATGGATAATGCGCGCAATGCGATCTTCTGGCTTCAAATCAGCGTGTTGATGATAGTAGAGGTAATAACGCTACCCATGAGGCAGTAATGTCTTTCAAAGAGGCCGCAGAACGCGACAGAGAGAGAAGTCCTACTGCGCATGCGTATGCGTCTACTCGAAGTCGCCGGCCTTCAACTGGCACCCGGAGAGGCAGGTACGCGTATTACGTCCCTCCCTGAGTTAGGTTTCGTTGCGGGGGCCCTTTAGCTTGCTAGGAAAGCAAAGGATTATCGACCCCCGTTTAACGAAGTGGGATGTGATCTCCAGGGGCACATCCCATTGGTGGGTCGAATAACTGTTCCACTAGAGTTTACGATTGTGACGCCGGCAAGCAAGTGGAACGAGAAAAATCACGATCGTGAACGTGGTTCTTGTGAGCCTCTTGTGCGTTCCACAAGAGACTCTTACCTCTTCTGATTTCTTACCTCAAAACGGTTTCGTTTCCTCTCAACAATTCACTGGGCGGCAAACACCAAAGGAAAGCAGCCAGTTTCTCTATGTCCCCTTTTTGCTGTAACGCTTCGCAAACACATTGAACTTGCTCGGAACTGAAGTTCAAACATCGACGCATATTCGTGTTTTCAGTGTCCACGAAATAACTTTGCTGGACACGCTCGATCTCTATGGTAACGTTCTCGTAGACCTGGTGAAAAGAACTTTTAATTGGAAATGTGTTTATAATCACATTAAATTTAACTCCGCTTACTAAGCGATCCACAGTGTGGCCTCGCTTCCAAAACGCGAACTTGCTACTTTACTGTTCTGAGTTTATAGTTGTTCAAAAAAGTAACACCCCTGATAATCATTTAAATGCTCAAGTCACTAACCGAGAGTTTTGCTAGGTTCTCACGTGAAACATATACTTAAATGAATGTTTGTCTGTATGTCCTTTATAGAATCGTAAACTATACATTTGATCATGTGATGACCTTTAGCAAAGTTGTTGTGCATGAGCCAAAGGTTTCTGATTTGGTTTACAATTGGACTCGGTAGGTGGCGCTGCTGTCGGCATATCGATTAAACCTTTTCCCGGCAGGACGACGTCTGCCGGGACAGCTAGTATAACTATAAAAAGCACCCACCATAACATTTTATCAGCGCAGGAACGGAGAAAGGATATAATTTCCTGCGACTAAGCGGTCTGTCGTAAGAGGCGACAAAACAATCTACAGGCAGGTGGTGGTAGAGTATTTACCAGTCTAGATGGCTACTATCCCTGGTCTAGAGGACGCCGCCAAAACAACCTTGAGTTGTTTTCTGGCATTAGTGGCCAGGTTCCTGTCCCCCTATATAGAGCAGCAGCACATCGGTGTTACAAATGTCCATAGGCGATGGTAATCCGCTTTTCATCAGGTGGGCGGGCCATCTGCCTAACTGAACTCATTAAAAAAACAATATGTATATATAATGTAAAGTGTGGTGGTAATCCGATTAAAAAGCATTAATTATGTCAAACAATTTTTTTTTACAAAATTAATTTATTCGAAGTGATTTTTATGAAATATTAAAATTAATTATACTTTTTTTTTGGATTTTCTGCGTCGTTATTGAAAGTCAAACATATTGCTTCTAGAATATTACAAAAGAATTAGTATTTTATTGTATTGACGAGAAAGAAATAAACTGTAACACTATGCCTTTAAATGTTTCTTTCTTTCTCCAACGATACTTAAATCCGGCAAACTGGTCACCCTACAAAAGCTTTCTTCTAGGATACTTATTCTGGAATATGGTACAGTTTACACATGAATTTTACGCGGGAAAGCCGCGCTAGCTTCAATAAAAAAAATAGAAACAGACCTGCTGCCCCATCTTCATTTCATTCATATTGGATTGTTTTCATTTTGACAGCTCTTCAAATCCTGCACTTCGTAATAGCTCGTGCGTATGCGCTCCTCGCCGTCCAATGGGAAAAGGTTCTCAGTCTGCGAAAGTTTCAGTTCGAAATTCAAATACTTCTTGTTCCTATTCTCGAATATATTTTCTTGCGGATATTCTTTCCTTTCCTCTTTCTTCTTGCAAGAGTAGAATTTCTCATTATCTCTGCTTGGGTGTAGTATTGGTTCTCGTATGGGAATGGTGGTAAGGAGGTTTCTGATTCGCTGGTCAAATCGCTGGACGGGCTAAGGCGGTCTGAACATGATTCCATAATCGTTGCTTTCATATCACCTTATTTGTGGTTGATATTTTGTACCTGTGGACAAATTATTTGAAATTAAAATTACCAAATTTGGCTAGATCAATCGGTTGAGTTACTTATTTGTGCCGTTTGACGTTGCAAAATGTAGGCGTCCTGAGGGCGTAAACTTTACAAAGACCCCTCAATGCATAATCGAGTCTTCAGATGAACGGAGGTCTGGTACCTACCTCGAGCAACGAATCTGTAGAGCGATCCAGCAATATAACGTAGCTAGCCATCTGGGATCCTTGCCCATTGACTTCGATAACCTAGGCTCAGTATTCTACTTAGGCTGGTGTGCACCGATTTTTAACTGATGGTTAAAATAAGATAATCACCAAAAATGTATGGAAAAACAGTGATTATTTTTGGTTAACCATCGGTTAAATTTCGGTGCACACCAGCCTTAGTCTCAAGGAAGTATCGGTTAAATACAATATAAGTTCAATCTTGTCATTGTATTGTAGTGTATGTATTGTATTTTATCTATTTTTTTTATATCTACTAGAAAATAACAGATTTTTTTAAATAATGTTTATTTAACTTGCAATGGATGTATCTATGTATATACGTAAGTATGTACATTCAAATTCAAAAGTTTTTATTCGAAATAATTTCCACCTGAGAACACTTTTTGAAGGTCATACATATAGGTTAAAATTTAATTTTATTTCCTAGTCTATGTACACCGCTGAGAAGTGAGGTGTGTAAGAATAAGCCTGTATGGCACTCTGTTGTTCGTGCCTACCCCGCAAGGGACCTGGCGTGAAGTTATGTATGTATGTATGTATGTACACCGCTTCGCAACGTGTTTTCCTGTTATGGAGAAAAAGCGACAAGAAACCCCCCAGCAACACGTCTAGCTAAAATTGTTTTTCTTATATTTCTTATTTTATTTATATCTCAAGTTCTTTTTTTTATAAGTTTTATACAGAAGTATGTTACAGAATGCCTTTTGAATGTTGTATTTTATTGTAGGTATGTTAAGTTCGGGTGGAATCTTGCAAGTTAAATTTGACCAACTTCCCGGTTTCCGATTGAGCTGAAATTTTGCACGCATATGTATATCGCGTGACAGTGTAATAGTTTACTACCATGGAGCTGATCTGATGATAAAGTTGGAAAGTGGCCATAGGAACTCCCGTACTAAACAAGATAGACCCGTCGTGTTTGAGCTCGTTTTACTTGTCTTGGCTAGCACTCGGCTGCTACATGATATCCAGGATCCAAAAGCTTGTATTTAAAAACCTTTTTAAAAAGCTTATTCAGATATATAGACAGACGGACAGATGAGCGAGTATACATTTTTTTATAGTAGTAGGTGTAGCTTCGCGTTTGACCATGACCTCACCAGTTGTAAAGCGGAGAGATCATCTCTGTTGAAGCACGCTTACCTTGAAGGTAAGCTTACCTATTCACACGGAGCTTGAAAACACCCAGGTTTTTTTTATTGCAGGAGTTCAGCAGACAGGCAGACGGCCCACTTGATGGAAAGCGGTTACCATCGCCTATACACATTTGCAACACCAACGGTGCTTCTCTTTTAAGGGAGACTGGAACATGGTCACTAATGCCGTTATACCACCTAAGGTTGTTATGGCGTCATACTTAAGACCAGGGGTGGTAGCCATCCAGTCTGGCAAATGCCCTACCACCTGACTATGGGTTGTTTTGTCGCCTCTTACGACAGACCGCCCAACGCAGGAAATTGTATAATTTCTCCGTTCCTGCACGGATGCAGGAGGTTATAAGTATCGGGAAATACAGAAGACAGAAATAGGTCAGACAAGATACGATTTAACAAGGATTTCGTTTATGTTAATTTTTTACAGAACCCAAGATAAGCAGGTTTTGACAATATATGTATTTGACGTGACATCTTCGTGTCAAAGAGCTAGAAAACATGTTAAAAATGATATTTTGTTTTTCGTTAAGTATCCGGTCCGTGCCCAACGGCATTTGTTATGAAAATAGTAATTCGGTATTTTTACCCGGATCTGATTAATATTTTTCAAATATTTTAAAAATCTTTATGGAATCCGATAGAAGGATTTGTAAAACACTTTATTTTAATTCATCTGGCAGCTGTATCAGTAATCATTCATTTAAATTACTTTGTTAAACCTTGTATTAGTATAAACAACATTTAAAGACAAATAATAATTATACATACATACATACATTCACAACTTCACGCCAGGTCCCTTGCTGGGTAGGTACGAACAACAGAGCGCCATACAGGCTTATTCTTACACACCTCACTTGCTTCTTTGACATTCATAGCTCTTGTCATACACGCTCATCTATTCTTAAGGCTCCTGGCATCACCTTCTGCTAGTACACGATCAATTTGATCACGGAAGGTATGTCGTGGCCTTCCGCGACTTCTGCATCCATCCACTTTTACATTGTATAATATCTGTTTAGTCATTCTTCCATCATTCATTCTTTCCATATGCCCGAACCACCGGAGCATTCCTTTCCTTACCTTCACCCCGACACTCTCTTTCAGACCAACTCTCTTTCTTACTTCGGTATTACGAACGCGATCCGCGAGCGTCACTCCGCAGATTTTGCGCAGTGCTCGCATCCGCACCGCGTTTACTCTACTTTCATGCTCTCTCTTCCAATAATAATTATGAAGTATGTACTTAAAATTGCTTTGGAAACGGTGAATGCCTCTGTGGTTGAACGGGCTAAGCCTTTGCCAGCTTACCTCCCTGCAACGCAGAAGCTCCGGGTTCGATTCCTAGTAAGGTAAATTTCGGAAAAGAATTTTCTCCGTTATTTACTATGGTCTGGGTGTCTGGGATCGGCCCCAGAGTGGTCCGTTGTATATTACCCATAACACAAGCGTAACTTGCTTAGTTTGGCGATATACAATATGTGTGTTTGTCTGCCGATTATTATTATTATTAAACAAAATATTTAATAATAGAAAATGTTGGATTTCATTACTATTTACACAATACCTAAACATAATTGATTGTTTTTTAATTACTCAATTAATTAACAAATGTTATTATACAATAATATTTTTTGATGACAATAACAAAATTAAACACAACTGACATAAAAATTGTAATTTACTAAATAAAAATGAATTTTACGCCTAATACGTGAATAACACGTGACACTGTGTGTCCTAACATATAGAATATGTACCATGTTGTTAAGAAAATAAATATATTTTTTTATTGATAATAGTTTGTGTCGAAGAGACTCCGAAACAGCTTAAGATGATTTTTTACAAAATATAAACTATATTTAGAATTTTTATACGTTATATTCATACGTTTCATTCGATACATTGTCAAATTCAGGAGATAATAAGTCCCACTTCCGTGCGAAATGCAAAAAGAATTGGAGGTCAAAGCTAGTTTAAAATTCTAATTTATTGAAGTTAGCAGGAGTTGTATGTTTGTGCCGCTTGCTCTTGAAACCCTTGGACCGTCGCGTCCTGATCCTACGAGGCTCTACAAATTTTATCAAAACAACTTCTTGACTATTTAGGTCATATGAGGGCTGGGGCCTGACTCGGATATAGCGAGGAAAGGTAGCCAGGCTTCTGTGACCTTCCTCGTACGGCCACCTAGGCTCGGTCAATACTGAGTCTTGAGGGACTATAGGAAAATGCATTATGAATTGTATATAAATAATAAAAATAACTAAGTTGGGTTTTCTATTATTAATTTAAATCGTAAATAAAGTTATTTAAAAAAACATTATTATGTATAAAATATTGTATAAACTCACCGACGATTAATTTAAAAAAATAAAAATGCACTATATTTTCACTAAAATCACTTTTGGTCACAATGTTCTTTTACACATACATATTAAAGTTTTTTTAAATATTTTTCATTACTTCATAAACAACACCCTCGTCGTATGAAAGTGTGGGGTCAAATAACAAGTTTCTCGTTTCAAAGCTCCGTTGAAGATAGAACAGTTCAGTGTTGCCACATCACTGATTATATTTAGTACAAATTTTCGAATGAATCGTCAAGAAACTAGATTAAGCAAACGAAAATTTATTTATTTATTCTGGTTTTAGCGTACTTTATATATTGATTTGAATGAAAAAGACTACTAAAATATTTTTCTATATATATTATTAACTTCACAGTTCATATTACTATCACTATCCCACAACTTATATATACTTTTAAATCTATCAGACCTTGAGATTTGTAATTTCATATATTAATTTAAATTCATGTCTAGATGTGTTGTCTATCAATGAAATATCATTTTGTAAACAAATATTATTAAAAAGGCACAGCAATGTGGCAATGAACTAGGCTGTTACTACTAACGGTATCTATTAGAAAACTATAGAATTAATATACATGTGAATATAAATTTTACTTCCAAAATCGCTGGACTTTTTTGGTTAAGCTGAAATTACGGGTCCACTTTTATCATAAGTTATCCATGCATTAAAAAATAAGATTCAATTAAAGATACAGTCTTCAAAATTACTGCTAGAATAATTAATCTCGAAACCTCACAAAGTTGTGCTTTTTGTTAGTACTAAAACTATGTATTAGGCCGACGCACGCGTCTGAGACGTATTACGTGTGGAAAGTTGGTGTGCAACTGTGCATACCAAATCCATGTACATCTAAGACCTGTGTCTATAGCAAATTCTTCTCGTTGTCAACTAGATTTGGCAGTTCTTGCTCGGGTAATGTCGAATCCAACTTCTAAGACACAAATCTACACTATGTGCATGCCACATACACCTCGATAATCTGGGAATCTAGAAAATCTGGGATCGCTTGATCGGCCATCAACACATACGTACCGTCGCATCGAAAGGCATGAATATAAAGGAGCTCTAAACAACTAGTTACTACATAAAATGTATGGGTTTTTATATGCCCAGATTGTACGTATCGTACGAGTCACACGTGAGACTAATTTAATACTAAGATCTCTTACTAATATTTGTACGAAATAAGTCCAGTTAACATTTCTACATAATTTAGGGATATCTGGTACGGCAGGTCACCCAGCGTTGAGTAAAAAATATTCAATGCTAGAAAGAGATAGCTACTGTATGAAAGAGAACAAACAGTAGGCGGAGCTTGGCCAAGCGCGAAATGTTTTATTTTACTTATTAAACTTTGACATTGAATAAGGCGGGTCTTTTTGGAACCGGTTTTTGAATAAATTTCAATAAAAATGGCTGATTGAATTCAACTGTATTAGTTTCTTTTGCATATAAGAACAAACATTTTAGGATTCTCTTAATTTACTACGGCTTTTGCACTTATTAATACGACTTATTTTAGATAACTAAGTGCCGGATTTTTAATCAGTAGATAAAAGTTATAATAATTAATCATAAGACATGGGGCTCATGCTGGGAATGGTGAGTCATTGTCTGCCTGTTTTTTTATGTTCCCTAAACACTGCGACGGTCAGACGCCATAGTCCTCATATTCCCAGACCCCTAGCATCACTAGCAGTTCCCCCAATAGCCCGGTAGTTTTGTTGTCATTTCCCACAATAGTACTATATTGGCCAGGGGCTTGATTTTTTTTACTGCAGGAGTTCAGCAGACAGGCAGACGGCCCACTTGATGGAAAGCGGTTACCATCGCCTGTGGCCATTTGCAACACCAAAGGTGCTACAAATGCGCTGCTGCTCTCTTAAGGGAGACTAGAACCTAGTCACTAAAACCGGAACACAACTCAAGGTTGTTATGGCGGCATACTCTAGACCAGGGGTGGCAGCCATCCACACCTACTACCTGGCTGTGGGTTGTTTTGTCGCCTCTTATGACAGGCCGCCCGGCCGCAGGAAATTGTATTCTTTCTCCGTTCCTGCACGGATACAAATTGTCCTCGGATGCTAATCGCCGGTCAGTGTCACGCCTCATTTAGATTAAATATGTCAAGGGCCTCTACGTGTTAGCCTTCCCATGGCCCTACGCAAGCCCTCCAAAAGCCCGGGCCATTTGTATGGCCCGACGTCTTCAAAGACATACATTATTAATATCCCATGTGACCCGCGCTTATGGTAGGGAAAGCATGGGACTTAGAACGTAGTAACGCCCACGCTAATCCTGCGCATCAGTACCCGAGTGTCCGGGAAGCAGTACATACTTCATCAACAGAGGTTAGTTCCTCCACATCCCCAGATGTGCCTACCCTCTGACGTTCAAACTATGGGTGGAAAACAGCTTTGAAAATTCGCTTAAAAAGGAGGCGTAGGTAATTTTGTTAAGAGATATTTTCATTGAAATGTTATATTTCGCGGTCCGTGGACTAGCGTCAAAAATTGGGTAAGTATATAATATATGTATATATATATATATATAATTTTATGGCTTGGTAAATCAGGCCTTCGAGCTCTATTTGAAAAACATTACATTAATAATAATATAGTCCTTTTAGCGCTAACTTTACAGTCACCTGATAAAAGTTATTCATTTGATAAAATACAATAGGAATAAATTAAAAAATACTGTTGCAAGAATATAAAAATTAAAGGCTTTCACTTTTTCATTTAATCTCGTTATCATTTATACAACGGATAACTTTTATCTGATGTTTGATAAATCAGCCTTAGTTTCCGGAATAAACCATGTAACCTAAATGTTGCGTTATATTCTTTTTACGATTGACGTCACTATAGCAGCGTATTTTTCCATAAACAATGAATATTTGAGGTTCAAATATCAAGTGCGTATATTGATATTTGCTAATTCAGCATTGTTTCATAAAAACAATTCAACCCACATAAACAATTTTGCACGATATATGTAAGTATAAATATTATTAGCTTTTAACACAATTTATTACGCAAAGTATATAATAGTATATTATACCCGCAAATTGCTATTGCGCCTGGCCGCCATTTTGGCGACGTAACCGTAGCCGAACACTCAGTACCGTTAGCATCACTGACCGGCGAGTACGTGTACAAATCGCGTTGCGGATGACATCACGTGAATGTTAATTCGACAAGGTTCCACCGCATTAGCAATTTGAGAGAATAATACAACATATTTTTACGCCTGTTTAATATAGGGTAGGTAGTAAGATAGTAGCTACGTAGCTGAGTATGGTGATAAAGGAAATGGGGTCATTGGGCCAAAGAAATGTAATGAGTTGAGATATGGCTTAAAAAGCGTTATATTTTTCTGTTACAAAACACATTAGTCCTTAACTAGGTCTGGAAGACAAGAAATTTTAAAAATTGTAGTGGAACACTTACAAGCCAATAGACAGCGCTGTACAACAATTGAGGTCGCAAACGAGTCCCGAAACATAAAAAGAATATATACAAATTTTCAACAATAACAGAAAGACGCGATGAGTTTAGGCCTACGAGGAACAACGCTAGCGTCACTGGAAGATCTTTCTTTGAGAGTGAGTTTTTGGCGGGAACTGAAAGGAGATATTAATCGACCCGTCCAGGAACAGAGCAAGAATACAATTCCCTGCGGCCGGGCGGCCTGTCGTAAGAGGCAACAAAACGACCCACAGCCAGGTGGTAGTGTATTTGCCTATTTGGATGATTACCACCCCTGATCTAGAGTATGCCGCCATAACAACCTTGAGTTGTGTTCTGACTTTAGTGACCAGGTCCCAATCTACCTTAAGATAGTAGCAGTGCATTTGTAGCACCCTCGGTGTTGCAAATGTCCATAGGCAATGGTAACGCTTTTCATCAAGTGGACCGTCTGCCTGTCTGCTGAGTTCTTGCAAAAAAACTAAAAAACTCATAAGTTTGTAGGCTCATACAAAATCTGAGCCTGCGACGCGACATTTTGGAAAATGATAAATACTATCTCAGTTAATTTGACTGTCCACTCCTCTATTTTTGTGTCGAACACGCAGTTTGTTCTTCAGTAAACCAGCTTTTTAACCACTATACCATAGTCATAATGCATTTAACAGTGTCGTATATCTGAAATGCGATTTTTACCTGGAACAGCTTGACGTGGGAACACACCGGCGCGCAGGCATACCGCGAAACGCCGCATCGACCAACTTATTTTTGCTGTTGAGAAGAGCGCTAGTATCTATATCAAATGCCAGAATACAGGAATAAATGTACGAATAAAATTAGTTCCACGTTTAGCCACCTGTAAAAGTAAGTTTGTGTCATCATAAATGTTTTGTTGACGACTTACCGTGAAATCGGTGTACTCTAACAATAATCCGTTTCTTTGGTTTCCTTTTTCAAAAAAGGAAAACTAAATTATTATTATATTAATTGAAAAACCGTGTCAACTAGTTACAGATTCTGGGTTTATCTAATATATAAAATTCTCGTGTCACAGTTTTCGTTGCCATACTCTCCGAACGGCTTGACCGATTTTGATGAATTTTTTGTGCTTATCGTTATCTATGAGAATCGCACATCTATTTTTCGTCCCCTAAATGTTAGGGTAGTCCACCCTAAATTTTATTTTTTACTTTTAGACAAATTTTTAATTTCTATTTTTTATGATACAACATACAAAAATACATACAACCTAAATTATTAACCTCTGCGACAACCCTATTTTTACCGGCAGGACGACGTCTGCCGGACAGCTAGTAGTAGATATATTTCTATTTTTATCCCAAAAACTATACAATTTTCCATATTCCAATGTATTCTCCTTCCATTCGCGTTACCGAGATACATAGTATACTAAATTAACCGCGAAAACGGTAAAGTAGTTTTCCGTGAAAGCATAACAGACAGACAGAGGTATTTTCGCATATATAATATATGTTTACCTTTGATTGTCTACTTGTCCATAATCAAAGACTTGAACAGAGAAAGAAACAATTTGCTGCGGCCGGGCGGCCTGTCGTAAGAGGTGACAAAACAACCCACAGCCAGTTGGTAGGGTATTCGCTCGACTGGATGACTACGACCACTGATCTAGAGTATATAGATAGATAGATAACTCTTTATTGTACACCAATACAAACATTAACTTAAGACTAAAATGATATCTAGCTATGTACAAAGGGCGGTGTTATCGCTAAAAAGCTATCTCTTCCAGACAACCCCAGGAATGAATTGAGATGATACTGGTGATGGTGGTATACGTAACATATAGTACTTGCATTTTAATAATCCTACTAATATTATAAATATGAGTGTAAGTTTTTTTGTTACGCTTACACGTGAAAACTACTCAACCGATTATCGTGAAACTTTGTACTTATATTATTGGAGGTTATTAGAAGTAACATGGGACACTTTTTATGAAAAAAAAACCACGCGGTCGAAGTTCGCGCGCAGAAGCTAGTAAATACTTCCCCACTAATATTATAATGGGAATGTAAGTTTGTTTGTTACACTTTCACGCGAAAACTACTCAACCGATCATCATGAAACTTTGTACACATATTCTAGGAGGTATTATAAGTAACATAAGATACTTTTTATGGTAAAAAATCATAAATATCGCTAGCGATTTTTCTTGTCTGATTGTAACAGGAATTAGAGTATACAGTAGATATTAGTGGCCAGGTTCCAGTCTCCCTTTAGAGAGCGGAGGCACGTTCGCAGCGCCTTTGGTGTTTCAGATGCCCATAGGCGACGCTAACCGCTTCCTATAAGTTAGGGGAACTCATACAATAAAAAGAAACTACTCGAGCGATGTTGCGAACGAAGGCTAGTAAATAACAAGTATGATGTATGGTTGATCAAGTGCCGTCAAAGGGACGCCAATTACATAACAATACGACCGCCCGTGTCGCTTTTTAGCGGCAAAAACCGCTACACAACAGTATCACGTTAATATAAATAAACACAGGAATACGAGTGTGTTTTTGTTATTGACAACTTGAATTAATACAGCATTTAAACTAGTTACGTTGGCGCGGCTTTGCGTAATCTTCTGTAATACGTGCAACAACTCAGAAGGGTTTATGGTAATCAAATAACAGCAACTGGTCACATATTTATACTCAGAGAACCTTACGATTTTAACATAATTAAATAGACTAACTCTTCACACTCTACAAACAGTTGCCAAAGTCAACTGTAATTTACAGGTTGAATCTTAGTTATGGGACTTTGATAGCTGATGGACGGCTCAAAAGTATTATTTTTGTTTTTCTCCATTGTTATCTAAAGTGGCTATGAATGAATAAATGAATAAATGAAATGAACAGTTTTAGAACACCTCGCCATCCCTCCAACAATTTTACAGTCTAACAAAATTAGCAAATTGGCACAACCGATAGCGGATTGAAGTCATTGATAAACAATTTTAATTAAAGTGTTATGAATGAAAAGAAATTTAATACATTATTGTTTAGAAATTTTAGATAATATTTTACATGAAAAATTAAATAAAATATTATACTTAAAGTTTTACATGTAATAAAAACCGAACACAGTATAAATTTATCGCGTCTGCAAAATAAAATAAAATAAAAATAGGCAATTATAACGAGCTGTTCCTCGCGGCTTTGCTTGCATATTTTTTTAATTCGCCTCCTCTCTCTCACTGTACAAGGCAGAGGTCATTTATTTCTTTTCTTTTTTATCTTTTTATAATTGTTCTACTTTTTTGAGGAATCTCTGAAAATGAATGAAATGAAAATCTTATCATCTATTAGAATTTCGATATTATCTATACTGTTATTTAAAAGAGGTTAAGTTTGTGAGTTTGGATGTTCGGGGTAATCTCCGGTACCACTGATCCCATCTTTCACCAGTAGAAAGCTACATTATTCCCGAGTGACATGGCTATGTTTGATTGTGATTAATAAATAAATAAAAAATCTTTTACGCCCAGCGAAGTGGGTATGGGAACGCCTGTCAAATATGTTACAGCAATAACGTTCCACGCAAGAATTGCGCTCATCCTAGAACGAAACACTGCGAGTGTTTTCTGCGTTTATGAATTAAGTAGCTGACCCATGCCCACTTCGCTGGGCGTCATTAAACTTTTGTTTTGTTTAATTAAGCTTTGTAACCTTTAACAAACTTTACTACACGTTTAGAAGTCACTTTGCAATTATTTTCTATCGAGGAAATTTATCGGAAATGCGTTATGACTATAATTGGTACCTCAAAAATATGATCAAGGTTGATATATATTTTTTTCATCGCTTTAAAATGTGTAAATTACTGTAATAATGGCTGAGAACTCAATCGAAAAACGCTTTATGTCTGATATCACGCTATTAATTTCTAAACGCAGATCGGTAGGCATAGCGTAGTAGCCCTCCAGCCCGGTGGACCGATGACCTGCATAAGGTCGCTGGTAGACGGTGGTTGAGGAAGGCGGGAGACCAGCGGAAGAGGCCTAGTGAGGAGGCCCACGCCTGCCCGTACCCTGGCAGTAAGCGTAGCCGGGAATCCCATATACCCGTAGCTCTGGCATAAGGCGTAGGACGGAACACACAGGGATTTTAGTGGGTATCCCAAGGTGGGGATTAACCAGTTCTGACTGGGCACCTTAGTGCCACCCCGATCTGGCGTATCCCACACTCACACGGGTTGCGAACATTCCCCAGGCTTCTGTCTCTGTCGCGGCCTAGTCCTCAAACGGACTTCCCCTGGCCAAAGAAAAAAGGCGGGAGACCGGGATATGTGGTCTAACAGTGGACATTAATTGGCTGAAGAAGATTGCGCTTCGACACTGCGTCAGTGTGCTGGGACCCTAAAAATATTTAAATCACAAAGTAACTTTCATAGCAACGATAATAAAGTACTTAAATGAATTTAATACGAACAAAACATACGAAACGTGGGAATGTATCTGAGTTTGCAGAAATGATGTTTCGCAAGAATTCCAAGTTCATTACAAAATCAGCATTTTGTTTATCTATACCAACAAATAACATTAGAATGTCTGTATGTCATTTTGAAATAATTATCTTAAATTTGAGTAAAATAACTTAAGACTTATAGAAGTTTCATGTCGAGCATCCATTCTATTCCTCCATACAGAGTCACGCTGGACGCGACCTACGGCGTTTGTAATAATTCACTGCCTTAAGTACTGTTACAATTTGGGCCAACTGCATATCTGTAAACAAAGCACATTTAAAACCCGCCGGCGTTTGAGCTAATAGCATTGCAAAGCATTGAAACTCTTTATGACCATCTTCTTTTGCTTACTTTGTGTTTAAAATGTGTGATTGGAAAAACAGCCCATTGTGTATTGTTATCTTTATGGTAGTCACTAGCCAGGTGTGATTCTTGGAAAATTCAGTCCACGCGGTCGAGCAGACATATTGTGTTTGTACAGTATAAAGCAATGCCCAACGGCGGGGTGAGGCAATCAAGCGAAAACCACTAGCGAAGCAAGACGTGTGTCTTTTGCGCGTGTTATTATATTTATAACTGTGTTATACGTGTTTGTATAATTCTAATAAATTCTATAGTAATTCTAACGGCATTTTAATTCGAGTCCCGCAACTCCTAACAATACGTTATACCTATTACTCCATCATTCACCCGTGTCTTCAAATATCTGTAACTATTACCGCCAATCAACAGGTATGACGGGTTTTCTATCGGATACACTTCGGAGAGTGTGAAGCTGAACTATTCAATCAACCCTTTGTCTCCCTTCCATCATTGGACAACCAGGCACACCGGCATTAGGCACCGACATATGGTGGAAATCAATCTATGCGAACGAAGTTTAACTCATAGGCAAGTCAACAAGTTCAAAAAACGATAGCTCATTCGATTCGGAATGACGTCTAGAAAAATGTATCACTAGGATGTATTTAATTAGCATATAAAAAATTGAATTAACAAATTAAGTTGAAAAATAAACGCAAAAACTATTAATATTTAAGAAATTTTTAAAAAAGGAGTATTAAATTTCCTATGAAAAGCATCGGAAATTTTCTCCTCTTTTAGGAACTTTTTTCAAAATTTCTTCTTCGTGACTTCTGGAATTCTACCTCCATTATTTATAATTTTAATTCAACGCTAAAATAGGTCTCCGCCCAGCCGAGATATACATGTCTTACAACCTGGATGTCTTCAAGTCAACTTTGAGTTGTATTCCGGCATTAGTGGCCAGGTTCCATTCTCCCTTAAGAGAGCAGCAGCGCATTTGTAGCACCTTTGGTGTTGCAAATGTCCATAGGCGATGGTAACCGCTTTACATCAAGTGGGCCGTCTGCCTGTGTTGAACTCGTGCAATAAAAATATTAAAAAATACTTTCTAGATAAGAGTACTTCATCTTAGACACACACAGCGGACACGATTATAGTTAAATGCTAACGTATACTACTTTTCGAAAAAATACTAACATGACAAGTCCCATGCGAATAATGTCACAGGCACGGCTTGTATTAAGTAAAATATACTTACATACATATATTCATTGTAAATAGTGAATGAATTGTTAGCAAAAGTACAGGAAATTGTAACATACTCCGTGTGAATGAACTAACTATTTTAATACGTAGATATTTGTTTATTTTGTGATTTCGCAATAACCGAGTAGTAATACGATGCCAGGAATGTGTTTAAAAAAGTTACACTTAGGGCCGCTTAAATTTATTTAAGAAACAAAAAACGTATTTAATACCCTTAAATACAATTAGCGTCTTGCACAACGCAAAATTTACCACAATGTTTCAAGATCTGTCAATACGTTTTTTTTAAAACTTAATGACAGATGACAGCAATTTTTGACTCATAATTCCATTCAAAAACACATGAATTTCTTAATATATGCAAGTTGAAACACATATTTTTGATACTTCTCTTCTTCTTTAATCAATATTGGCTTGGCACGGTTTATGCATTCAGCCATTCATGTAAATGGATTTTCAATTAAGTTTATTAAAACGAGGGAAACTCATCGCGAAAAATAGAAATTTTTATCGAATAATTGGAAAAAAATTGTCAAAATAATTATGTATGTACAAACTTTAAAGTTTAATTTGATTATCTAATATAATAAATAAATTTAATATACTATATACGTCAACTTAACAATCCTTAAGTAATATTTTTTTTGATACTTTATCGAGTTTATTCCAAAATACAAAATTTAAGAGCACTCTATGTAACCTAACACTTTAGAGCACCTGACAAATTCTCGCTTCTGATTGGTCGATTGAAGATGCGGGGTGAACGTTCTGAACGCTGGTTGGTCGATGCAAACAGGGTGGGTTCAGTACTCGTATTACAAGTTTAACGAGTGATTTAGGGATGTACTGGCTTATAAGGGTTGTTTGAGGGTTTGTTAAATTAATTTGAATTATTAAGTTCTTTATAAGTCGTGATAGCGTAATGGCTAGTGCACGCAACCCAAACTCAAAAGGCGCGGGTTCGATCCTGGCCGGAACGCCTGCACCACTTGGTCAGTTTCTGATCTCCGTTCCCCTTGTAATGGGAGGCCCAAGCCCAGCAGTGGGATATGGGCTGATATTAAATTAAGTACTTTAAGAGTAATGTACCAATGGTTATATCCCGTGTTTCATTCTAACGACACGTGGGTTCGAATACTGACCGACAGCGACGGTAGGCAGTTTTAACCAATTTTAAAAAATGGGAGGTTTACAATTCGGTTGTGTATTGTTTTTTATGTTTGTTACGCGATTTCTCCATCAATTGTGGACCGATTTTCTAATAACTTTTTTATTCGAAAGAGTATACTCCTGAAGTGAACCGATTGTCACAGAGTCAGGATCTAATTAGTGGTTCCCAGGGAAGACGAGAGCAACTCTGAAATTATAGCCACGTACAACGTGTTTGATATATATTTATATATATTTCTAAAACTATGCAAGCATTTGTGTAACTAAAAAGGACAAGAAAATAACAATATATCGCAACCTATTTCAAAAGTAACTAAAAGGCAAATAGTACATTTTTTCTACATCTTGGCGTTGGTAAAAAGTACCATAAAAAGATGAATTGTGCAAAATATAGTAATTTTATGATTAAATATTTTTTTAAAGAATTTTCTAAAAATTAACGAAATCAGTTTCTCATCCTGTACCACTTTTGCGCGTGGTTCGACAAGCACTTGGCTATTTTATGATCGATATTATAATATAGATGACAGCTAAACAGTTTTACCCGCTTTTTAGTAGAGAAGTGTAATAGCAAGTAAAGCAGCGTGATAGCGCTAGTATTGAATTAATAAAATACAAATTTTTCACTCTTATTATGTCCTCTTATTTTTTTTTCTAAACACATTTAAGAGGCGTGTACAATGTTAATCCGTAGTTACGAGTATTGGTACAATGGGGACAATTGTTAACAGTACAACTGCGCAGGCTAAAGCTCCTTTGATAAATGTGCCTTGAAATATACTGCTGCACAGTTATACAGTTTCACTGCGCAATACGTTGTTTCGGAAGGATTTTTTTGGTTGCGAGTTGGTGTGCGCAGTTGTACTGTGTGCTTGTAAAATGAACAGCCCTTTGTGTCTATACGCAACAGTAAGTATTTGTGTAACACGCGGTCTATAACTAATACGAAGTAAAGTAACTTGGTTATTATTATTTTTATTGCATGAGTTTAGTAGACAGGCAGACGGCCCACCTGATGAAAAGCGGTTATCATCACCTATGGACATTTGTAACATCAAAGGTTCTTACCAATGTACTGTCGGTCTCTAAATGGAGACTAGGACCTGGCCACTAATGCCAGAACATAATTCAAGGGTGTTATGGCAGCATACTCTAGACCAGAGGTGGTAGCCATCGCCAATTACTCTACTACCTGGCTGTGGGGTGTTTTTTAAGTTAATCTTATACTGATATTAGAGAGACCAAATTGATTTAATCTGGTAGAAAGGCACAAAACTGTAAAGATAGGATGGTATTTAATGATTTAATGATATTGTTTTTTTTTTAATTCCAGATGTAAGCAAACAGGCAGACGGCCATTTGCAACACCAGGGAAGTCGCCAACGCGTTGTCTACCTCTAAGAAATTTTATAATTTACTGGATCAAGTTTATGATTATACGGTTGATTCATACCGCCTTTACACACTGTGGAGATTTGATATAGAGCTTTCAGCTGAGCATTCCCTACAGTATTATATATAGTATATATATGTCGCAGAACGGCCTCGTTCTCACGACATCTTCTTTAGTTATTGCAGGTTTAGTGGGCGTCATCAGGATAAAATGCGAGCATGAAACACAATAGCCACGGTTTATACACTTTTAATTTAGATTTGATCAACATTATGACATAGTTTAGACCGAGCAGCGGGTTCAGGGCACCCGCTCATACTTCTAACTTAAAACACTTTCTTTAAAAATACTCTAAGGTCCAACTCGACCTGCTGCCATCAACCAAATGTGCCACAAAAACTCCTCCGTCTACCGAAGTAGATACTACTCAAAGTATAGAGGGCGTCTCTGACCCCGCTTCGCCATATGCTCTGCTCCGATTGGTCGTTAATTAAATTACAATATTCATAACTTTTATTAGGTTAGAACGATCTTTAAGTTATAGAAACATTTAACAAATCTAATTAAATTAAATTAAGAATTTTAGAAGTAATTAAAATGTAAACAAATGATATTGTGCGTTATACATCCAGTCAACAATACATCCAATAATTATAGCTTCCCTCCGACATATATATATATATATATATATATATATATATATATATATATATATATATATATATATATGTATGTATATACTTTTTTATATTGCCAAACTTGTAAGGAATTTACGGAGATATTTTGCAGCATAAAATTGTTGTGTCTTTGTCTTATTGAGTATGCACTGTTTGCTACAACTCCATTAATTCTTCAAAAGTAATTCTGTAATATACTTATGTATACAAATTATAAAAAAATGAAGTTGAGATATAAAGAGAATAAGAAATTTAAAGAAAATCAATTTTGAGCTAGACGTGTTGCTGGGGAGTTTCTTGCCGCTTCTTCTACTTAACGGCAATAACACGTTGCGGAGTGATGTGTGTACATAGAAAAGGAAGTTATATTAAATTTTGAATTATGAATAAAAACTTTTGAATTTGAATATAGGTTTTAAAAAAGGTATTATAATATTCATTCGAGACCAGTAACATTTTATTCAATTTATTCATATCAAAGCTACAACGCTTTCCCAACGACCCCAATGGAGCCACCGCGGTCAATAGAGCAGGCGTCGTGGCGTGATAATGCAATGTTGACAACACAAGTTGCGCATTTCGATCCCGAGGGATAAGCTGACGAGTGGTTGACATCTATTCACCGTCACACCGATCAGGATGAGATACGCCCTTGAAGTTTTAATATAATCGTTAATATTGAAGAAGGACATCCATTTGTACATTCAAACACTTGATCACTGACCATTATTTGTCCGTTAAATTAAACTAGTGGTCGCCCGTGGTCGAAATTCGACCATAATAATTAATATCAAAGATTATACTTCTATAATCAGATTTCGCCAAGGCTACTCTGTTAATTTGACTTGAACAATAAACAAAAGAGTATTATGCCCGTGTGTGTGTCAAATACATGGTATTTTTTTTATTGATTAATGTATTTATTATGCATAATTAAACAAAAATTAGCATTTGTCGCTTTTTCTCTATATAAGCTATAAGTGAAATTTCATACTCCTCTGTCCGGAAAATTTTCTTAAAAAGGGTTCATAGTTTTTGCTTCACTTATTATATATTGTAGCGGGTAAAATAGTGAAAGACTATATTTACTGCATACATATATTACATTTTTTTAAAAATCAAAAAAAGAAAGAGCGGCATGAGTCTTATTGCCTTGGCAGACCTTTTGTTTTTTTTTTATGTGGCGGTACCGCCCTGAATAGTGTCTGCTGGTCCAGGAGTGGTGCCGACGGTACTACGTTTGGTGTGCCGGACAGCCGGGGACGACCTCACAGACGCACTGGTGAACGAGTCGCCTGAGTCTCCAAGGAGAAGAAAAAGAACCCCAAACGTGGGTTATAAACACTAAATATATTATAATTTACTTTAAACAGATACTATAATATGATAGTACTAAATAATCTAAATAATGTTAATTTTATCGTTTTATCGTGGTGGTGGTTTGAAATTTTACACCCGAATGAGCGACTGAGCGAGCATCGATGTGCCGACAAACGCGCGGCCTGCGACCCGCCGCGACCGGTTTCTCAGACCACGCTATGTTAGCGAAACACTCGGGGATGCTCGCGTTTAATATTTTATTGATATTTATTTTAAAAAAATAATATTTTATGTTTTAAAATATGTATTACGTTACAATATATACGTATTGTATATATAGATTTATTGCAGTTAATAGAATTATATTATTGTTCGCATGCAGTACATGTGTAATTTATATTATTATAATCTATTTTTTCATTGCAGGAGTTCAGCAGAACAAGCAGACGGCCCACTTGAAGGATAGCGGTTATAACGCCTATGGACATTTGCAACACCAAAGGTGCTAGAAATGCGCTGCTGCCCTCGTAAGGAAGACTGGAACCTGGTCACCAATGCCGAAACATAAATCAAGGTTGTTATGGCGACATACTTTAGACCAGGGGTGGTAGCCATCGAGTCGGGCAAATGCCCTACCACCTGGCTGTGGGTTGTTTGATCGAAATTGAATTGCCTCTGTTCCTGCACGGATAAGATTTGACCATTAAATAAAACAATGGTCGCCCGTGGTTGAAATTCGACCATAATAATTAATGTCAAAGACTATATAATCTGCTATATACTTCTATAATAAGTAAGTAAGACAAAGACTTAATAAAAGTAAAGAAAATTTTTGTTTCAAAACCCCGGACCATGAAAATGGCCCGGACTTTTGGAGGGCTTGCGTGGGGCCATGGGGAAGACAACACGTAGAGGCCCCTTGACAAATTTAATCTAAATGTGGCGTGACACTGACCAGTGACCGGCGATTATCCCTGTTTACATTATATACTAATGCACCCAAGGACAAGCCCAGGCCAGTGTAGGACTATTGTGGGAAATGAGAACAAAAAGTACCGGGCTATTGGGGTGAACTGCTAATGGTACTAGGGGTCTGGGAATATGGGGACTATGGCGTTTGCCTATCGCAATGTTCGGGGAACATGGAAAAATAGGCAGACGGTGACTCGCCACTCCCTGCATGGCCTCCAAAAAATGCCATAAAAGGCAGGGACAATATGGGTATGAGTGGCTAAAGGGTGTAGAGAGGTGGGCTGCAGGTTCACCGAAGCTACTTAGAAAAGAAATTTATTATTATCTTTATAATAAGAGATATACTAAAAGTTTATACTGCAACATATCTCTAGAAAGAGATAACAATAAGCGCATTTCATAATAATACATTTATCAAAAAGTTCAATTTGCTTTATGTTTGTCACATTTAGCGGATTATAAAGATGTTAGATAAGGGATTATCCTCACTCAACTTTATAAGGGCATGTTCTCACAATGTGACGACAAATTCGGAGTCTTGTGTTGATTTTTACACTGATATGGAGAAGAATTCCGGAAATATTACATTTTTCATTTTAATGTCTTTATTTTTTTTATAGATATAGCAGACCGGTTGACAACCACCTGATGGTAAGTGGTTACCTTTGTACGCATATTTGCAATACTAATCACGTTATGAATATGCTGCCTGCTTCGAAGTCTAGGTACTGATGTCGGAACATAACTCAAAATTGTTTTTTTTTTTAAATTAACTAATCTACGGACTCTGGTTCCGTACCCTTTTTACAACTTAATTATTGCTAGAGTTTTTTTAATTCATACACGCTTATTGTTTATGTGTGACATTAATTTAGTGATTTTTATGTTGTGTTGTGTACCTTAAGAATAACTTATATAATTATTTTTTTCTAATTTTAATACTCAACTTATACTAATGTAGAGTGTATCTGTTACATGCTGGTATTGTGAGAAAGTGCATGTGCAGTGTGTGCCTTATGTCTATACCTATATATATTATCTTAACTAGTGCCATGTATGTTGTTTTTTCTTTCTGTGCCTAGGTCATTAATTTTTAGGCACTTTGTGTGTCTTGGTTTATTTGTGAATTGTGCGTGTAATGCAATGCAGTGGTATTGCACGTTGGTGTGAGTAAGTGTATAAGTTTTGTTGTTTTTGATTGTGTGTTTGTGACTTTGTGTGGTGTTATAATTATAACTCAAGATTGTTATGGCGGCATACTATAGACCAGGGGTGGTTGTCATCCAGCTGCGCAAATGTCCTATTACCCGGCTGTAGGTTCTTTTGTTATGTCTTACAACAGGCTCTCCGGTCGCAGGAATTGGTATTCTTTCTCCTTTCCTGCATGGAAATTGTTATTAACATTTGAGTTTTGTTGAAGTGAAACTTCTTTATCGGCGTTGGAAAAAAAATTACCATCCCATTTTTCGGTTACGCGTCACATTGTTCCGTTACGCGCCATCTTTTTCGCCCCTACCACGGTCGATTCGAACGAAGAGCACTTTTTCCAGCGGAGTAGGGATAGCATGTCGTTTAAGCGGGCTTACTCCCACCAGCAGACGTGTTTGTATTCATGTCTATGATAATAAAAGCCTTTTGGTGGAATTAATTCATCCAAATCTGCTACACAATTGCTGAAGCGTATCCTATAGCACCGTTTTTCAACCTGGTCGCGGCTCTTAAGGGGGTCGCAGTCTGTTAAAAAAATAAGACCAATATTTGATACACAAAGGAAACGTACAAATAACTTTTAATTAAAATAACGCTTGACCCGTGGGGCCTGAGCCCATAAGCTTCTACATGAATTTATCAAAACGACTCTCAGACGCCTGGTGCGTACCTCGGACAACGGAAAGTTATTATCAAGTGAGAAAACGTAGCTGGCCTTTTGGGCACCTCACTCATAGAAGTCGGTGATCTAGGCTTAATATTCTACTAATGGTACCGCCATGTAAACTTCTTTTGGCCTATACGATCTTTTCTTCTAACATATTAAAATTCTTCCTTCAAATCTGACGGCGCGTTTCCCTTTCGCACGTCACGTCAATCATTCATTGTCATATTATCATAAAATAAAGTAAAATAAATTGCTCCGTGTTGTAAATAAAATAACATAAGATAAACCGCGCCCGCAACACTATAAATGAATATATATCTAATATATTACATTCTCGTGTCGCGGTGTTTGTAGTTAAACTCCTCCGAAACGGCTTGACCGATTTTCATGAAATTTTGTGTGCATATTGGGTAGATCTGAGAATCGGACAACATCTATATTTCATCCCCCTGAATGTTAAGGGTAGTCCACCCGGCATAACTTTACAATAATGGACACTGAATTTTACGAAAATCGAGTTTAGGGGTATACATACGCCTTATATATAGACACTAGACCTCTTATTTGGCCTAGGAAACAAGTTTTTAGGGTCCACCAACAAGTTTTGAATGAATAATGGGAAAAACAAAAATACTTTTGGTAAACAAGGTTATGTCACTTTTGTTGAAAAAAGCTTTGATTTGTCTTTAGGAATACACTTACACATGATATATAAACACTAAAACCGTTTTTTAGTTTAGTAAACAAGTTTTGAATTAGTTATTATAATTTTAAAGTACATAATAATAAATCACAGGACTGTAAATTTTTTCACTTTAAGACGATAAATAAATATTATCAAATCAGTATGTCAATAATATCGATTTATTAATTCGATTATCATTCGATATTCCAATAATATCCATTTTGAAATATGAAAATTATTGTTATTGCTTATAATTATATTACGAGTTTGAATGAGTAGTATTTGTAATCGATTTATTTTTATTACAAACATCGATGCATTAGGCGGCATTATGAATATTTTGCCGCCTTTTTATTTTTTAATAATGATCGACTACGAACTGGTGCATGGACAGTGTTTCTCGCGACCAGTGACTTAAACGGTGAGTTGGTTGGGTTGGGTTAGTGTTTAGACCAATCCCCCAGGGGGTGCCGCCCTGGACTCTACTCCGTCCAGGAAGCGGTACAAGGGGACGCGTCCCCGGGGCCCCGAGCCGCCACTGTCACATCCCCCTTTCACTCCATGACAGTGGTGTCCCACCTCTCCGCCTCCAAATCCCAATGCCTTCCCTTCCTTCCCAAACCTCCTCCCCAAACACCCATCCCTTCCGTTGCGACCGCCAGCGTCGAGATTTTCTCCGCTGGCCGTCGAGGACGGCGGTGGTGATGTCCACCCCACCACCGCCGGCCTGACCGGCGACCTACCCTCCCCCGCTCCGTCCGCCGACGCTGCTGTGTGCGCGAGGCGGCGGGGAAAAGGGAAGGAAGGAGAGGGGGGAGGGGTGTTGGCGCAGGAGCAATCCTTCGCAGCCGCCCCCTCCCCCCTATCGCGAGGCCCCCCCGCCGCTGACGCTGCTGAGTGCGCGAGGCGGCGGGGAGGGCGGGGTGGAAGGAGAGGGGGGAGGAGTGTTGGCGCAGGAGCAATTCTTCGCAGCCTCCCCCTCCCCCCATCGCGAAGCCCCCCCCCCCCGCCGCTGACGCTGCAGAGAGCGCGAGGCGGCGGAGGGGGAGAAAGGAGAGGGAGGGGTGATGGCGCAGGAGCAATCCTTCGCAGCCTCCCCCTCCCCCCCTATCGCGATGCCCCCCCCCCACCGCTGACGCTGCTGAGTGCGCGAGGCGGCGGGGGGAGGAGGAAGGAGAGGGAGGGGTGATGGCGCAGGAGTAATCCTCGCAGCCTCCCCCTCCCGGCGGCAGCGGGCGTCGAGGTCTGGGGGATCCACATAGACCTCCGCCCGCACTAATGCCGCGAGAGGGCGTGAGAGGCAGCCGCGCGTCCCTCTCAGGGCCGGGGAAACGTCATTCCCCGGCCCGCACACAGGAGAGGCCGCCTCTGTTTATGAGGCGACCGGCCGCTGCCGGGGTTGCGGGTTAAGCTCACGCATGTACCGCGACCCCGGCGCTAGGCGGAAGGAAGGCTCCCATGGGGTTTTAGTGGGTATACCGGCAGCCGGTCGTATTGAACCGGCGTCGGGAAGCCCCACACACCGGCCGCGCATGATCTCCCGCGCGGCTGACGGTGCGGTAACGCATTTCCCCATGTAAAAAAAAAAAAAAAAAAGTGTTTAGACCAAAGCGTACGAGCCGAGCGAGCGAAGCGAGCGTGCCGCGGCAGCGGCCGGCGAGTGCCAGAACCGACTGGTCACCATTTACTTATTAATAACTATTTAAATGGTGGTTACAATCGGTTGTGACATTTGTTGACCGCTGTCATGGCACACTTGCTTTGCTCGCTAGGCTTGTGGGCTTTAGTCCGCGTTTTTAGACTGTATTAAATGTTTTTTACATTGACCACTACCTTTCTTCTGCATTTCTTGTTTTTAGACATATGAAATAAGTACACCATTTTGAAAAAAATTAGTAAAGTTATGTTTACAAAAAAAAATCATATCTCAAAAACTACATGTCTCCTAGACATGGGGGTTGCAGGAGGGAGAAGTACTCTTCCCACCTTCCTCGTCCCCCCCTCCACTACTTAAAATTCAGTGTCCATTATTGTAAAGTTGAACCGTCCACCCCTTTAATTTTTTTTAATTATTAGATTATTTTTTATTTTTTTATGATAGAGCATTAAAAAATACATACAACCCTAAACTTGCAACCCCTATTTTTTCGAGCAGGACGACGTCTGCCGGGACAGCTAGTAACTTATAAATAACCTATAATATAATAATAATAATAAATAAATATAAAATAAATTATCATAAAATAAATATAATAGACATATTACACATAAAATTAAATACTATAAATATTAAAGTAGAATAGTGACCATGGAAGTGCATCGTGGAGAAGAGGAGCGACCGCATTTCATTCACATTAACCAGGTAAGTGCGTGCTCGTTCTCAAATTCCCTTCAAAATTGTTCCAATCTCCTATTTTCTTACTTTGACACAGTTCGCTTATCGCTAAATCCAAGGTCGCCGCAACAACTAGTCTTCAGATAATATTGGGTAGAATACAACATAGCTAAGTAAAATTTTCTTTTATTGTATCAGTTTATAAAAGTCATTTGTTAGTAGTTTTAATTTTATTTTCAAGTAATGTATAATAATCTATAGGCGATGGTAACCGCTTTACATCAAGTGAATCTTATCCCTGTCCTGAACTCACACAATAAAAAAAGTGTTTTTTTTTGTTTTTTTATAGACGGTAAAAAATTAAATATTATCATAATATCGTACTCAAGGAGTCGCAAGACATTTTACTTAACTTTTTGATTTTTATTTGGGACGCAACATAAAAATCGTTGTAAAACAATGTCCTATAGAATACCGTCAAATAAGCGACTAGGTTTTAGAGTAAAAAAATAACACTTATAAAATTTAAACGTATAATATTGTAAGTTTTTCTTTGAACTGAATTCGAAACATTAATGACGTATTGTCACATAAGGTGTTGGGTTACACACTTCGCAAAGCTTATTAAATTTATGAAGCTATGTGAAACTGTCTTATCATCATTATCTTGTTACAATCGTTGGAGCAAAGTCCAGTGCGTTTAGCATCGACCTAGGGTTACCAGTTTATCGATTCTGTATAAAAAATTCGAAAGTTTCTCTTCTACTATGTATCCCAGCACACATTTCGATTTTTCGGCTTACTGCAAACTATGATTTGGTTAGGTAAGGTACGTTTTAATTACTGCATTTTATTTCATCAAACAAAAGAATTGAATTTGTTCCGGAAACAAAAAACATCCATAATCTAATCTTTTTTTTTCTTTATTGTCTGAGATCAGCAGACAGGCAGACGGTCCACTTGATGGAAAGCGGTTACCATTGGCTACGGACACTAATGCCGGAACACAACTCAAGGTTGTTTGGCGGCATATTCTAGATCAGGGATGGTAAGGCCAGGCGGCGTTTTACTATATGTTCATAATACTTTTATAAATAGCTAGAAGTGAAATATTCGTAACAAGGTAGCCAAAGTAACCGACATAGCTCGCAAAATTAGTAAGTTGAAGTGGCAGTGGGCAGTCCTGGAGTGGAGACCGCGTCTCGGTAAATGTAGTGTCGGACGCCATCCAGACCTAGGGACCGACGACCTATGCAAGGTCGCCGGTAGACGCTGGAAGAGGAAATCGGAGGACAGGGATGAGTGGCGCCGTCTTGGGGAGGCCTACGTCCAGCAGTGGACTGCGAATGGTTGACGACGGTCGGAAATGTATTTGATGTCGAGTTTTCCTAAAATGCGATGATTTTTTGTTACTTATATGCAAAAGAAAACCGAAGAAGCTAAGAAAGATGATACACTACCACAAAATTAGAACCTAATGATTAATCATGAGCCAGAATTAACGCTCCACTTGTTGCAGACGTTGCATGAAATACAACTGTCAATCCATTCTAGTAATGTCAAACTAAACACGAAACTCTGTTATTTATAAAATGATTTGTCATTGTATTTAAATTAAAGTCCAACAGTGGCGTAGCAGTCTATGAAGGGTTCCGTTGTAGACGTACCAATTTTCAGTCGGCGGGGCCTGGCACCAACGGCGGGACAATTTCTATAAGTTACTGGCAGGTTTTAAAGTGATTACTTCTTATGGGAGGGTAAACCGCTTCGTTACGTAACGCGTTACGGCACCAGTCTATCTGGCTTCCCTTTCTCTCACGCATACCGCAGTAAAGATATTATTTATAGATAACCTTTCCTTACATTATCATATTGATATACCTACATAATAAAATTTAAGTAATAATCTAAGCTTTTCGCTGGTTAAACAATTTCAATATTAAATAGTTCAACTTAGATTAGTTTAAGTTATCACTTCTGTCGGGGGTCCCAAGACGCAGACTTTTTTTTAAATGACTGTATTTAAGTCTACTCTGTCTATGGACGCGTTCCGTAAGTAGCTCACAACGCCCAATATGCTTGGTGAGCCGTTCCACATGGCAATCACGGTCGTTACGGTCGTGGCGAAAACGTCACTAGTGTCACATCATCATTTTCAATTACACAGCTCTCACAACAACCCATTTCAGTAGGTGGATTGAAGTAGCCGTTGACCACAGAGCATTAATTCTTACTATCTCTTGACATCTAAAAAGACGCGATTTTCAAATCAACCAATGACACTTGTGTATTTCGTCTATGACCTCAACGCCCCATAAGCCGTTCCACTAGAGTTTTTGATTTTAATGTCCGCAAGCAAGTGGAATGGGAAATAAAGTGGTCATTGTGAGTCTATGCTTGCTTCGAAAAAATAGTCACAAACAAAACTCGGGCTTTTATTATTATTTTTATTAGTATATTTATGAGTTGAATACCAGAAATAAATAGGCAGCATTCAAAAGACATTCAGACTCTCATCCATCCGTTCTATATAATGCTAACGATTTAATTTACAGGTCTAGAGAGCTCAGTCATTTATAAATACTTAAATTGGGGTTGTCTGGGAGAGGTCGCTTTTTAGCAATAAGACCGTCCTTTGTACATAACGAAATATAATTTTACTCTCAAGTTCATGTTTATATTGGTGTACAATAAAGAGTTATCTATCTATCTATTTATCTAAATTTCCTATAAATATGAAAATAGTACGGAAATTGTTTAAAACTCAACTAACATCCTTACGACCATACTGGCCATGCCATAGATAATACCAAAAAGAATTTAACAATACGTTACAGATAATGCTGTTACGACCAAATGCCGACATGCACCCGATATGCACACAAAATTTCATACAAATCGCCGTTTCAGACGAGTTTGGTAACAAACACCGCGACACGTGAATTTTATATATTAGACAAGATAATCACTACATAGTATAAAACAAAGTCGCCTTTTCTGTCCCTATATCCCTATGTGCGCTTAAATCTTTAAAACTACCCAACGAATTTTGATGTGGTTTTTTCCAATAGATAGAGTGATTCAAGAGGAAGGTTTATATGTATAATACATGCATCATATACTAAGGCAACATTGCTAATTTTAGAGGTTTCTATGTAGTGATGCCCGTGCAAAGTCGGAGCGGGCCGCTATGTTTTTATATACAACGTTCATAGTTTTTCTGTAGTGTATTTAATTTTGTATCAGTATTGCACCCGTGCGAAGCCGGGGCGGGTCGCTAGTATTTTTATAAATCTTTACTTTTTTGTATACGCAACGCTTTTTGTCCAAAAAATTCTACAAAAAGTTATCCCGTAACGTGACAAATTGCCAAAAAAGTAAACACCATGCCCCACCAAATTCCGTTTGCATTTTTAAAGTAGAGTATTTTTATTTTGAAAAATTTAACTAATTGCAAAAAGGTTAGAAATTTTTAGTATTCTTACACGTTACGTGACACCTCATTATGACTACTGACTTTAGTTTTTTTGAAGTCAACGGGAAAAGATACTAAAGTTTAGTAAGGATAAGGTTTCAGGATCAGAATCAGGATGTGAATGAAATCAGAGTGTAATGATGTGAAGTGATAACTTAAACTAATCTAAGTTGTACTATTTAATTTTGAAATTGGTTAACATAGCTAGTCATTGCGTAAAATGGAGTACAGGAGAGAAAGAATTTTAAGACATTCCCTCCTCGTTTTCTCTTTCTTTTTCTCTTTCCCACAACAAAACAAAAATAACTGTGAGTTGCTTCTGCCCACGAGTACATCCGCGTGGAAAGTTATTTTGACTATCCCATGGGAACTGTTTAATTTCTCAGGAACAAAGTATCCTATGTGTTGATCAGAGATATAAGCTACCGCCATACAAAATTTCATTTAAATCGGTCCAGTCGTTTTAGTCGATTAACCCCTACAAACAGAGATTTTTTTGCATTTTTTACATTGTTCAGAATTTCGAACTCTACAGTTTTAATATCTGTATGGATTAAATTCACAACGTAAGTAAAAGTCCTGCTAGTTTAATAATCCAAATGTTTATCATACAAAGTTCAAAGTTATGACAATAAAGTCTTACTTAAACACTGACTGACGCATTATGCTCCCCTACAAGCGCTTATTTTACTTTTAAGAGGTCTATAATCGATTAACTAGTAATGGCCTACTGTGTTACCGATTCGATTTTATATTTAAATCAAATTACTTTGTGAATCAATTGTAATCGATTTTGTGTACCTATATATCATTTGCTAAAAACAGTATTGCATAATAAATAAGCAATAAAACTCACATATTTATACATAAAAGTGTAACAAAAACAAAATAATGACTTTTAAATCCAAAGATGTCTTGTTATTTTCTTTTAATTAAAACATTTTTATTTTAAAACAATTATAATTAGATACGATGGCGATAATTTTTATTCTATGCATGAGATGACTAACAGTACAGAACAACTAAGGCCCGGTTCCTTTATATTACCAACCTTTCTTTTGCCTTACTATATATAGGTTAACATTGGATATAAGCTCCATACATCTAATGTCAAAATTCAACTGATAGTAGCGCAAGTGAATAAATAACATAATATGATAGTCAATCTGACCTGATAAGATCTGGAGAGAACTTCCCGTCGAAGGTTTCCCTCCGCGCTACGAGATGGGGTCGTTTAAGAAGGGCGTTTTAAAATTTCTTATAGGCCGACAACGCGTTGACAACGCCCCTGGTGTTGCGAACGTCCATGGTCGACGGTAACCACCTTCCATCGAGTGGGCCATCCGCCTGTTTGCCTGCTCCAGGCATTAACAAAAATAAAAAAGATATATCCAAAGGTTGCCTTGAAGAGATTGCTTTAAGCAATAAGGCCGCCCATTGTACTACTACCTACTAATGTTCAGATATGTTAATGTGTTACTTTTTTCAGTCCGTGTACAATAAAGCGTATTGTTGCTGTGGTTGTTATAGGAACCGGTCATAAGTCGTCCGAAACAATGAAGTATAACAATTGTGATATGTGAAATTTACTTTACAAAATGCGTGACTTGGTGGCTGTGCAAAAATAAAAGTAAAATAGATACACAAACGGGACATAGTCTTTAAATTCCCGCCAAACTCTCAAACGTAGTCTTATCCATGATTTGCTATGGTACCGTTTTGAAATGCTTTATACCAAGTTAGGGTGAGTTTACACCGCTCGTTTTTTATGGTAATAAATCTGTCAGTGGGTGTCAAATGTCCCTCATAAGACTTAACCTCGACCACTGTTCATTAAAGGTTAACTTTTTATGTTATCATGCCTTGTGTTTTAGTTCTTTAGAATAGGTAGTTTATATTGACGTGTTAGAGAAGTGCTGGAGTCATTTTGATTTCAGCTTTAAAGGCCGTTTCAACCGGTGTAATACCATGCTCTTACAGAATATCGTATCTCATAGAACAGTCGTGTTTCGTACGATGGGTGAGAGTTCCGATGGCCCTCTTTCCCCTCCAGCTATCTCTTCACCTTTTTTTTTCATAACACACGGGAATGTTTTTTCTTGCAACACGCTCGGTCCATGGATACAGGAATAGGCCAATGCAACGCCTAATGCCAGCTGCAGCGTGTGTGGGACTCTCACATGCTACCAGTACCCCTCCTCGAAAAGTGAGATCCGACGAACTACCCACTTAACCTAACCTGCGCCCCGACGATTGCACCTTCCTAAAACGCCGCGGGATCTAGAACACCATTACTGCACCGTAACGATCTAGTGTGCAAGCTTGGTAAACTCCAGGGAGCGGGGTTTACCATAGCACCAGCAGACCCTGTATACAGCTGCCCTCTGCAACGAAATCATGGGACAAACTGTTGTACATAGCGGCGTCTTCGTGGGCCAGCCTGACAAAGGCAAACGCTTGTACCTCCCTCTTTCTCTCTTGGCGGCTTCCTTTTGAGTAATTACTGGCTCACAGAAGGAGGGAACCACCTACCAGTCGCTATCGCTATGGAGCAAAGCCTCGACCATGCTGTGCTATGAGTCCTCTGGCTCAACCTCAGCCTGGAATCTCATCTCCTTAGGTCATTCCTCTATTACATTCTTCTATCTTATCCCCACTATCCCAGTCCCTTTATTTCGTCCCATCTTCAAGGCTGGCAACACGTTGCATTTTTCCATGACCTAGCCCGTCTACCTCGTTGCAAGCTGCGTAATAAAATAATGTTTTAAATAACAAAACCTCATAAGCGAGAGAAGAATGACGCCTAGTGCGTTCTATTCTTGTAGTATTTAGAAGTTTTTACTTGACAATTGTCTTTCGTAGTATTCTTCTTCCATGTTATAAAGTGCATTAAATTATGTATTGATTTATTAAATATAACATCCAATTATGTCAAACAATTTTGCGTTCATCATTGTAACAATATCCGAGCAATTTTGTTTTACAAATTAATTTAATTGGCTCCCAAGGGATGGCGTACTAGGGTTGTGATGGCACTAGTGTCGTTGTTGTGTATGAAATTAGATATTATGGGTCTTATGCTTCTTATGAACGCTTCTTTAAGGAACATAAAGAAATTATGGTCCTTAAAGAAGCGTTCAAACTTACTCTTATGAATTAGATCATATAACAACAAACAAGTACAGTGAAGGAAGTTTAACTTATATTGTATTCTACCTAAAATCCCTAAGGTCTGGTCAGCGGACGGGACGGGACGGTGACGCGACGCTGGCGGGACGTGAAGAGTTGTAATATATTAGTTAATGTAGAATAATATGTCGCATAGAGCCGTCGCGCTCGGCGCTCGACTAGCGGTCGCGTCACGTCGCCGCCCCGTTCGACGGGAATGCAATACGAGAGCGACGGGACGGAGCGCGATGATCTTTTTCTGCTTTATGGATATTCATTTGAGTATTTAAATAGACAGCGCGACGGGAGCACGTCGCGTTCGGCGTGACGCCAATGTTGTATCTATTAACAAAATGAACGTGGAGAAAGTGGAAAAATTTATCGAAATTGTACGAGGCTACACCTTTATGTAAGACTTGAGACGTGACATCAACAGTACAAAAATCGAACTTGAAAGCTGCGATATAGGAATCCTCGACATCTCTTTTCGAAATGCTCGAGAAATCGCGCCGAGTGCGACGGGTCGGCCGACGCGATGCTAGCGCGATCATCACGCTCGCAGTGTGACATCCACGCCGCGATGCCGTCCCGCTAGCGTCGCTTTGCCGTCCCGTCCCGTCCGCTGTTTGACCAGACCTTTAAGACTATGAGTAGAATACCGAGCGTAGGTCATTGAAGTCAATGAGTAAGGTTCCTATATTTTAAACTGTTTTTCAATGACGAAAATGGAATCTTTATAAATACATCATTTATATTAACCCGGCACACGTTGTACCTTTTTTATAAATTAAGCATCTAAGAAGAAATAGGTCATTAATATTACCAACTAATCTAAAAAGACTAATAAGTAATGTAAATATAATCTATAATATACGAAGAACTTACTAACAGTGTCCATCAAAACTTTTATTTTTTTTAACAACTCTACGAACTCAAGTTCCGTAACCTTTTTTACAACATAATTTCTAAGGAAGTTCTTAGAGTTATACACGCTTAAAATTGGTTATTTTTGTTATTGTGTGTGACATTAATTTAGTGATTTTTGTGTACCTTACGAATAACTTATTATATTAATTTATTCTAATTTTAATACTAAATTTATACTAATGCAAAGTGTATCTGTTACATGCTGGTGTTGTTGTGAGGAAGTGCGTGTGCAGTGTGTGCCTTATGTCTATACCTATATATTATCTTAACTAGTGCCATGTATATTGTTTTTTCTTTCTGTGCCTAGGTTATTAATTTTTAGGCTCTTTGTTTGCTTGGTTTTTTGTGAAGTGTGCGTGTAATGCAATGCGCTGGTAGTGCGCGTTGGTGTGAGTATGTGTATAAGTTGTGTGTTTGTGACTTTGTGTGGTGTTATAGTTTATTGTTTAATTGTTAAATTTTATTGTCTCCATTAAGGCGAAGACATTTTGTTCGTGTGTTCTTTATTAATAGCTAGCACATTACACTACACTTTTGTTTTGTCAATAGTACTAGCTCAAATGGTTTTGTCCTTCTCAGCCTCCTGGTTATGTCCGTGTTGTCGAGGAGCTTTATCGGCTCACCATTATGTGATGACGAAGCCGATGCTCTCAGGCTTCCGCGTATTTCCTAATAATTCTGGTGACAAACTCCGCTTTTCAATGCACACATTGTCCTGCCGTGTAAAATAAAAATTTAAAATGCGATTCCAGCACCACCTACCTGATTTAATTACGAATCTATCTAATCTTCCCAGGTAACCGCTGATAACCGCTTTCCTGTCTGCTGAACTCCTGCAATAAAAAAATAAAACAAGAATGTTTTAAACATTCTTAGAGCTATTGGTTTATTTTACTTCCATGATCATAAAAAAACAAGACAACAAAATATAGGGAACAAATCAAATAACACCAATTTTCCGCTCAATTTCCAATTACAACGCCCCCCTAGCGGTGTAATATAACATATGTGAGAGATAATGAAGCGCCTAATCCCCTGAGATTCGTTTAATTCACCCCTTGTGCTAAAATTCATTGACAAACTGCTCATAGACAATGCCCACACGTGCATAGATAAAATAATAATATAGGTTAGGAAACCCTTACTACGTAACCCTTTTTTTAAATATTGTTACAACTCAGGTCCCGACAAAAACAAAATGCATATCTGAAACAAAACACATTTTATTACCTGTCAGCATTTGAACTTATTGTAATTCTGTTATGATCGTCTACTATTGTTTACTTATTTATTGGCATACGTGTCTAGAAAACAGCCCATTGTTTCATTGTACTCATTTATGGCCGCTGCGGCCGACTCATTAGCCAGTTGTTTCGGATTATGTCGACTACGATATGGGTGCATTGCATCTGTGCAGTATAAAACGATGGCTGATTGAGGGAGGGGGCAGTCGAGCGAGAACCACGATCAAAGCTAGACGTGTATTCTATTAGTGACGGACTGGCGCGTTTTATTGAATTACGACCTTCTGCATTACCTTTGGACTTGTTGTGCTCGGTTACATTTGTACCTGAGTTATACGTGTTTGTATAGTTCTTATTCTTATAAACTCTATAGTAATTCTAAGGGCATTTTTATTCGAGTCTAACGACTCGTAACAATATTTATCCAAATTCAAAGGCGCAGGTTCGAACCCTGGCCGGAGCTATCACCACTTAAGCAGTTTTCAAAATTAATGTTATAGTATTGTTACAATTACCATTTGGTAAGTGTGAAGGATACCATCGTGATGAACTGCACACAGACTAACCGATGTATCAACCTGCCAATTTGCCTTGGATAAGTGTGGCGGGTATACTGTCCGTTCCTCTACAGATATGAGGCTCGAGACCAGCAGTGGGACGTTTATGGGTTGTCAGGGCCGTCTTTACCTGGAGCTAATAGGGTGCATGGCACCCGGGCGCCACGATCTAAGGAGCGCAAACCGATTTTAACAAACATAATAAAACTACGTTTTATCGGTTTTAAGCGCGGTAATTTATTTTATTCTTGTTATTCCGACGTTTCGGTCACTATTCAGCAGCCGTAATCACGGAAGACAAAGATATCAAGTGTCAAAGAGCTAGTTTTTACTGGATTTGGGTCATAATAGGATTGATGATCGGGTCCCAATTAGGTGGTACTTGCCAACCATCTTCTCTATTGAAATTTGGGTGTTTTTTGATTTCAATAGCCTGACGCATCATTCGCGCGATCAAAAGTCTGGCCTGTATTTTGGGAAACGCATAAACGCTGCCATTCAACGCGGCCAGCGTTTTGGAGACGTTCCCAACTGTGATTTTGTACTTATTTGTCGTTTGTATTTTTGTTAATCTGTAGGTTGTATTAATCAATTTTTGGTTTTAAATGTTAACCCTGTTTAGGTTATCGGTATAAAATATACTAAAGAAAAATATAAATATGTAATTATATTTTCATCAGTGAGGGGTAAGTCAATACGTTTAATCACCCGTTCCTCTATATCTTCCTATTCATTGACTTGCCTTACCATCGGATTAATTTTGAAAATACACGTTTGGAGCTTATGTCAAATTTTAACCTAATTAAGGCAAATGACGATCCGGTAAGATATAGGAAACACCCATAAAACGGCCTTGTAGCCTGTTATACAAAAGCAGACGGACAAGCATAACTAATTTTGAGTTTCATATAAACCAAAACGACTACAAAATAAAAGAATAATAATTTTATTTTGACGTCATTTATTCATAAAGACAATTCGATAAATGAACGCACTAAATTACAATAATTTTGAGATATGTCACTTAAATATTAATCGATTATGGCATTTATGCTGTTATAAATATTACTTAAACATGATTATAATACTTATATATAATAATATAATAAATATACAATGCTTCTCCTTATTTATTCAGTTTTAAAGAATTAATAGAATTTTATATTTAAGGATTAGGTCATGAGAGGAAACTGGAAATAAAGTATGGAAGAATACAACATATTGACAATTACAATTGTTCCACGTAATGCCACCTATTATTTATTGTACTAGTGTAATTTTTGCGCAACTACCGCAACTAATCGAATATAAAAGCGAGCGGACGTAGTGATGAAAGATTATCGCTTTACAAAACGGCTGGCCCGGATCAGCCCGCCCACGGTTAGGACGGCAGGCTGGCAAGCACCGACAGACAGGCACAGACGGCGACGTCTCAGACTACGCCAATCACGATCTCTCCACGTTCTCGCGTGGGACGCCAGGAGACATAGCCCCCCCACAGGATAGACTAGGCGTGTTGCTGGGAAGTTTCTTTCGCCGTTTCTTCTCTCCCAGCCATAACACGTTGCGAAACGGCAATAAGATAGTGTAGGCAGCCCCGAACCGCCGATCCCGGTCCGCCGAGATCCTTCCCTCGGGCTTTATTAATATTACCCGTCACCCGTTTTCAATTAGTTCATTGTGCCGCCCTATGGTGGGCATCATAAGATTCATCCACTCTCATGGCAACAGTCCAGCCGAGGTAAAACTTCCTAGGGAGCTCCCTCGAGCAAGTTGCCTCCCGGGCTCGAGCGCTCGCCCCGAAATCCCCGGTAAAGTTGTGAGGTTGACCAACAACATAAAGTCAAGTCGAATAAAAATGAAAGATTATTCTCAATTCGACTTTGGCCTGATACGCATGTTATAGTAGCTCTGAAGTGTGGCTAATTAATTATTGTGCGAGTAATGTTATATTGCCCACCCCTACTTGTTCATTTATGGCTGACATTAAGTAATTAAAATGAACAGGTTGGGAGTAGACTAAATAATAATTTAAACGCGAAACGCAGAAAGAATACAATTTCGTACGGCTAGACGGGCTGTCGTAAGAGGCGACAAAACAATCTACAGCCAAGTGGTAGGGTATTTGTCCGTCTGGATAGTTATCACCCCTGATCTAGAGTATGCCACGTTCCATTCTCCCTTTCGAGAGCGGCAGCACATTTATAGCACCTTCGGTGTTACAAATGTCAATCGTAACCGCTTTCTATCAGGTGGGCCGCGCCGGCCTGTCTGTTGAACTTAAGCAATGAAAAATTACAAGTTTATTTTTAATATTAATTGTTACTTTAAAGTCCATTTAGTACATTGACCATAAATTGTATAACCATAAACTATCATAAATATATAGAGATTTATTAAACTTATCTGAAGTAACGCCATATTTTGATATATAATAGATATCGCACGTTTTGGCAAAGACAATACATCAGCAAATGCCTAGCAAGTGAATGGACAGTTATTAACTTAAAAAAACAATTAGAAGCTTGATTTTTAAATAGGGTATTTGACAGTCTAATCAATTGAGACACTTTTTATCATCGCACAAAACGCCTCCTTAAATTTGTATGATAATATTGGGTTATGACGTTACAATTGTAACGAGTCAAAGAGATTATTATTATTGTTTGAACTAAAATTAAAATTATTTTTATGATTTATCACAACGACTCGTTAACTCTTCAGGTGATCAGAAGGCTGGTGCTTACCTCGGGCAACGGACCAGTATGGCGATCCAGCGAGGAAACGTAGCCAGCCTTCTGAGCACCTTAGCCATAGAAGACGGTGATCTGGGCTCAGTTCCTACTTATATATAATATTGAGGAACTATGGGTAGAACACGTTACAAATAAGTTAATTTTTATTCTATTGTATTCGATTATATATAATTTTATAATTGTTTTATGAATACTTTTTTGACTCCTTTATATGAATACTAGTTTAGAAATGATTGTAATATGTGTCAAATACCCAATTGGGATTGTTCACTTTTTTCAATCTAGCTATTTGAAAAACCATTTCGAGGAATAGTGTTCCTAATCATTTCTGTCTAGTTAAAATTCCAAAAAACGTACGATCTTGTATTTTGTATGAAATACGTTTGACCTTTATTTGACCTTACTAAATCCAATTAGGTGGGCCGTCTGCCTGTTTGCCTGCTTCAGGTGTAAAAAAAATATAGCTGTATATTATATGATTTAAGTTCTGTAACATGGAATTTCCCTAAAGACCATGTTAATTTTTTTACGATAACTATAGAAAATAATAATGGTTGAACACGAAAAATTATAAGCCTAGCGACAAAAACACTTAAATGATCACGATATGTAATGAGTAATGACAGTGATATTAAATAGTAGCACAGATTACTATGATTATATATATAGATAAAAGTTACTTTTATTATTTTCGTTTTCTAAACAAAGAAATCAATGTAAACTTGTCCCTTATGACGTCATCGAAGAAATAATTTTAAAATCGAATTATAAAAAACTAACGCTTAAAACACAAAAATATTCAAATTAGTATCTTAAAATACCCTATTTTACGTAATAAAAATATAAAATCAGAGGGTAATTTTTTGTGAACAATCCCCATTGCACAGCTGAGTTATCTCAAATGACCATTATTAATGCAATTTCTTGCTAAACGATAACACTTACCTGCACTTACATTTTTTCTAAGCTAATATTTTGACATTTACGATAAATTATCTGTATTTTATTTCGTGGCGTTCTTTTTTGCGTATTTAATTTATGATTCGAATAATATTAAACTGTATGTATGTGAAATTCTATACTAATTATTTTGTTTATATTTTAATCAATATAACAGCATAACGCCATACCGCTTTTATTAATTATGACAATATAATTTATAATTATGTATAATAAGCTACAATACTTTAACGCTATTGTTTACAAGATCAATGTTACTGGAAGACAAATCGTATGGCATATAATTTTAGTATATTATTTATACATCGGTATGCTGGGAGTACGACAGTTTTATTTTCTTTAGTTACTAAATATAACTTCTTAAATAATAAATTAATGATAACAGTTCTAAACAATTATCTGATTTCGGGAACGTTCCCAAAAGACAACAAAATTTTGTGTTGTACTGTGCCGCTTATTCGTCACCCAAAGTAAAGCTTATGTTTAATTATTTATTTGTAATTGCATTTATTGTAATTTAATTTTTCATTAATTAAATTATAAAATTTCATGAAATAAATAAATGTATATTAGTAAATAAAGGCCAATCCATTATTAGTGTAGAGATAACACTTTATTGTTCACCAAAATGAACAATTACAGTAATTTAACGGTAAAACAAAAAGCGGCATTATCGCTTAAAGCATTCTTCAGCAACTGACTAAGGTACTTAACAATTATGTCTAGTAAAAATTAAAACAGGAAAAAAAAGAGCCAATGTTTCAAGATAGAAGTTCAGAAAATTAGCCACATAGATGGCAGCTGGAGGCTCCGAACCAACTCCGAAATAGAAGACCTCATGGACGAGCCCAACATAATTGGAGAGATAAATTCTCATCGTCAGCGCTGGTCCGGTCATGTAGAACAGATGGAGGAGGATCGGGGAGTGAAGAAAGCATACTTGGGGCGACCGGTTAGTCGTCTCAAGTATCGCTGGAAGGATAAAATGGAAATGACCTGACCGCACTGCAAGCCCACAACTGGCAAGACACTGCGCAGGACAGAAGAAAGTAGCATACTTTCATTACGGAGGACAAGACTCACTTTGGGTTCCTGAGCCAACGGACTTACGTAGTTAAAATAAAAAAGGAAGAACAGCACAAACAGCAAAGTTAAGAAGAATAATTGTTTTTTTTAATTGACAAAAAAATTAAACATATTAAACTCGATTTTAATTCTAAAGCAAATCAGTCGTGGGATGAGATTTCCCCTTATTTATTGACATCATAAAATGTAAAACTTATTTTTAAATATTAATTGGGATGGAAATACACTTCAGGTACTAGAATTATATTTAATATACAATAAATTGTATTTGTTTCAATATTGATTTCATACGACACTGGGTAATTTCGTAACAGCTTAACCCGTTATATATTTTTGAATGACACATTCCGTTGCTCGCAGTGTTCTTTAGTACTTATCAATGGTCGCGAACAAAACCTTTTATATCACGTTTTCATTACCTTTGCCGTTTACATTATCTGTAATTATGTTTAAGTGTTGCTACTATTTGTTCACTGACATTTGTTTGCACTAATTTTCAAGAGTATTACAAGTATTGGAATGCAAATTAATGCAATCGACTGTTATTTATCATTAATCCCTTTAAAAAAAAAATAATCCCTTTGTGCTTACAAGTTTCAAAATTCCAATATATTGTAGCATGTTTAGTGAATAAATATAAAGTCAGCCCGTTGAGTGAGACTGAGTTGTATTTCAACTGCGATCGAGATTATTAAATGGCCATTTGGATCTGGAGTCTCAGATAAAGAGTGCTCGTTTAATACATCTTCCTTACAATTTGGGCTTGTCGTTACCGGTTACGTTTGTAAGCACTTTATATTACTATTGCGTACCTCTAATAAAGTTCGTGATCTTCTAAGAGACATTTATTTGAATCCAGCAATATTACCCGTGAGCAGGTTTGCCAATAGCCTCATGATGTCATGCGTCGATGGTCAGTAAGATTTAAAAAAAGGTTACATAAATATTTGTTAAAATATTACGATCAGTGAAAAGTAAAATTACCGCTGCTAAAGTCAATGTCATAGTAATTACGATATCTTGTCGCGCTCAGTGTGGCCAGGGCAAGGATCTAGGCGAATAACATCAACGTATATTTTACACATTTTCGGGACAAATATAAATAAAGTCGCCAGTACCAGCAACATCATCTAAAGATATAAATTTGCCAAACTCCCAGAATACTGTTATACGCGTACATATATTTATTTAATAAATGCACCGATATGTATTTTAATGCTAAAAAACTAATGACAAAAAATCAATTTAACTACAAGAATTACAATAAAAAGATATAGGAAAATAGATTTCTCGTCATTCTAGTCAGAAAACATATTTATTATTCAAAGGAAATAATCCTAAGGTAAAAGCCTCCCACTTTTAATTCAGCATTTTTTTAAATTAAATAATAACATAATTACGGCATAATTTTATCATAGCTTAGAGTATATTTCTCATAACTTAATCAATAATAAAGTATTTTAACTTATAAATTAATAGTAAAAACATTACAAATGTAAATTACTAAAATAATAATAATAAAAAATAATAAAATAGTTTATTAGGTACCAGAGCATTGTAACAACGATAACAGAAGGTGCTTTAAAGTTCTATTACAATAAAATAGGAAATCTAACTAATAACTACGGAATACTAAAAATAATTAATAAAATTAGTGGATAACTAACACCTAAACTAAGCAAAGCCTGTACTATAGGTGTTAGTTCCTTTCTATAATGCATAATTTGACACAAACATACTTATTTTTGTCATACAATAGAAATATAGATATTATAACCTCACGCACTGAAATGCAAAGCACGAATTTGAGCGCAGCACATAGGATAGTAGTTAGGTCTCATACGAACTGCAGTAAAGATCGATACGAGTTCCAATAAATCGTGTATGAGATCTATTAGAACTCTCTTGAACTTTTACAACAAGATAAAATTTCTTTGAAAATAGAAGCGCAGTAAACTTGTTCAATAGACTTTTGTAATCTATTTTCAGGGTAGTCAAATTGCTAAAAGGGCTTTATGTAATCATTAAAATCGACAGTGTTATTATTTATTAAACATATAATTCTAGAACTTTATGATATATACGTAACAAACTCGTTCTAAATTAAAAGTTTGAGGCCTTCAACATCAAGTTAAATTTTATAAAGTACTTTTCGATTTTAATTAAAAACCAGTGCAAGTAGTAAAGTGGCTTAATTATAATATAGAATATTATAACCAATAAATATGTACAATAGACGAGAAAAGCTTTGTTATATACGTATGTAAATATTTATCGAAAAGTTAAGAGTGACTGCATAGAACTCCAAGTATCTTTTAGTGTACAGATAATATCTTCATTTCAAGTCTATAGGTATTATAGTTCCTGAGATATCGTGATGAGTCACTATATACGTGGATATCAATTTGTGTGTGTGTGTGTGTGTGTGTGTGTGTGTGGTGTGTGTGTGTGTGGTGTGTGTGTGTGTGTGTGTGTGTGTGTATGACGGTATGACTGACACATCGCATAGAACTTGTAGCAATATGTTTTACTTGACCTATGAATTACATAAAAAGAAATAATATTTCTTACTGTTTAGAAAGTGACATATAAGACATATAATTAAATGCACGATGATTTTTATTATTTATGTAATTTTCATGTAACATTTTATTATTTATCTGACGTTTTAAAATTACGCACTAAGCACATTGTGAGTGGTGAAGTTTCCATGCATTTTTAGATAATCTGTGAAAAATCGTATTATTAGTCGATTGAAATACAAACTGGTGTGCCGAGTTTTATCTGAAATGGTAGAAAATGGAACTACTAACAGCCGCCATCTAGAATTGATTCGGATGGAGTATTTCTTGTTTAATTTTTAATAATATTAACACAGTTTATTACACATTTTTATGCAATCGATTATACTGACTGATCCATTTATTACAACTTATTAATAAATCGTGTTTTTGTGCAAATACATCAATCAATATTTCATGATGAATTTGAATTGAATTTGAACATGACTGTCGATTGAATTCCCTAACGGGAATAAATACACAACACCTAGATATTTTAGTTTTTTTTGTTGCGATTTCCGTTTTTAAATATTTATGCTTCATCATTGTTATGTCAGGTGTCAACAACATTTTGAAATAATTTTATGACATACAAATGTGCTTTATTTTAAAATACCTGGAGTCTTTGCCTGTCATTTATTATATTAACCCAAAAAAGCTTTAAATGCATTAGAAGACCTTACTCATAGATAGTCTATAAAATATATTTATCTAACCAAATCAATTCATTCATCTCTGTATTCACTAAAATATTTAAGTGAAATCTTCGTAGCTACATCAGTGTTTGAAAGCTATTGGTAGATAAAGAACTTATAAAGATAGATACATTTATAAATAAATCATCAACAATCAATAGCGATACGATCCAAATAACCTTAACTTGATTTTGTATAGAAAAGTCATAATGAAAAGACATGATATTAAATCATACATAAGCAGCTGCTTACTATTTAGAACTTATATATTATTGATGGCAAATGATAAATATTTGTATTATAAGTATGCCATTTTAGAAAACACCTGATTCTATGTAGATGCAGTTATAACCATACAATAATAATTTATAATATTTTGTAGAACTATTCCATAATATCAAAACGTCCTTAATTCAGCATAATTGAAGACGTGAGTGGATGAAGGCGATATGTCGCATATTCGGTTTTTTGCTTTTTTTGCGTAGATGAAGGTTTTAAGTCGATACCAAATGACTACAGACCTTAGACCATAGATATAAGGCATATTAAAAAAAATTAAAGTTGAAAAAGATGTTAAGTTCAGTTCAGTTTAAAGTAAAAGTAAAACTTTTATCTCGATTTACTCAGAATTGGAATTATGCGACTTATCACCTTCATCCACTCATGTCTTCAATTATATCCAAGCCTTAATTGTCACTACTTTTTTGAGTGCACGCTAATTCTCGAAAGCTATTAGTCCATAATATTTTGTAACCCACTTTAATAACATTTTAAATTTTCTGATTAGCACTCATTAGGCTTATATCACGATTTTGCAAATCTAAGCTCACTTAGCTCTTGAATAGTATCTCACATTTCATATTAGGTGACGTGGTTGTTCAGAAACATGGATTAGATTTTATATTTGGATAATACCTCTTAAAAAAAACCTTTTTTGTAAAGGTTACCAAATATTTTTTTCTTCCAATTATTTCATTTTATTCGTTAATATGGCAATTTTTCGATATCTACGAGATTTCTTTTAAGGGCATTGTGTGCCCTCACAAAAAAGCACTGATTATATCTAAGTATAATTTGAAACTAACAGCAATATTGTTGCCAGAATCTGTACCGATATAGACTACCACTGAAAATGTATTAGAATAGCAACCATCTTAAATTTGTAACCTTTGTTTTAACTTTAGACAAAAGAAATAAACAAGTAAAAAACAATTATCTGAAATTTTAATTCTAAGCATTGGAAATAATATTATTATTATATATTTTTATTTTAAAACGTATCTATGAGTAAAAGTCGAAAGAAACCAGCAAAAAGAAAGCAAATTCTATGTACAGCCTAAGCAAGATTGGGACTCTATACCTAACTTAAACTAAATTCAATCCTTAACATTATAAATAAGATACGAACTTACATAATGACGATCACAAATGATGCCACAATAACTTAGACATTACATGAAAAACGATATGTTTATGTAATTGAGTATTTAATGTTTATATAATATAATAAATTATAATAGTCGTGTGCAGTGACGTAATTAGTTTCATAAAAGGTAGAATTTAATAGAATTAATTTGTTACGGCCGTTGTATCTTTTACCAGCTAAAGCATATTTCAAATATGTCGGAATGGCTGACATATCAATAAAACGTCACTTGTAGCGTGTTCTTAATTTTCCTAAGAAATAAATATTCATTTTATTATATAAAAATATATTTTATCATGTTACTATAACCCGCAAGAGTTAACTTGAGACGTCGCTCGCATGACGTAAGTGCGAGATACTGACGCGTCGATGGCGAGAGCGGTAAGAAGGCGGGTGTCGGCAGGGTAGTGCGCATTCCGCTCAAGACTCAAGTTAACTCTTGCGGAAAATATTTAATAATAAAGAAAATACTTCGAATCACGATGTTTATTTATATATTTATGGAATTTCTCCCGTACCGTCATGTTTAAAACAGTATTTAGTTAAAAGTTTCTGTTAAACATAGTATTGTCCAACACTCGATATAATTTAGAGATTTCATATCTTCCTTCGGGTGTAGTATAAAATATGTATATACTCAAGTGGGTAGTTTGGAATAAATTAGTGTTCAACCAACTTGCGTGTGTTTCACGACATGGTGACAGCGGTGGGATTTTAAATATAATTTTAAGTGGTTAAACGGACTCCATCTTATAAAATATTGTTATGTGTTTAGATGCTTATTTATTAGGTTAATTGTTCTCATGTTTTAGTATAATTTTATATTGTATTTTTTTTCATTATTCGTAAAAGGAATAGATGTAGTATAACATATGTATGTACTCAAGTGGATAGTTTGGAATAAATCAGAGTTCAACCAACTTGCGTGTGTTTCACTACATCGGGTTCGAAATTTAACATATTTCAATTTTTTAATGCTATTAAAGACTCATTATAGAAGTCATCACAAACAAGTTGTTCATATAATTTTTAGCAACGATTATTCAAAATTCTCTTTCTTCTTCATTTAATAGTAATTAATATATTATTAATCTTGATGATATAAATTCTAATGTACACATAAAAACAATATTAAACGTCTATTTATTAATGAAAACTGATAGTAGATTGATCGCTGAGGGCTGATCATTACCCAACCAAGCTTCCAGCATAGTGGTAGAAGAATAAAAGATAATATTATAAATAAATATTTTGAAATATATGTTTCAATAAAACGTGACTCGTAAAATTATAAAAAAAACTAGCTGTCCAGGCAGACGTTGTCCTGCCCTGAAGAAATAAAATTTAGAACCCGATTGCAGCGTCATCTACAGGGTCCATTAAGATGTAAGCTACCCTATCTTTCAAGTTGGATCAAACTGCACACAGTGTGCAAATTGATTAAAATCGATAAAGTAGTTTAGGAGTTCATCGCGGACAAACAACGTGACACGTAATTTATATATATTGGGATTAGTAAACTATCAATGGGTTATGTGTAAAGTTTTGAACACACCAGCTTGCAGTCTAAATATATTTAAAATTATCTAATTACGTCACAGCGCTTATAAACTTTTTAATTTGAAAGCTTAACACACAGCGCACCTTAACTAGCAAAACTTGAGTACTAGTGTTGCAAAAGATGTACAACATTATATATTTGCATAAAAATAATATTACAATGTTGGAAGTGGTTTGAGGTAGCTGTAGATATTTGAAATTACATTAATAAATATTTAAGTAATTGATGGCCAGTATGTGTTGCGATGCGTTTTCTCATTTTTTGATAAGATAAGATACAACTCAAGCGCCACCAACTGTTAGTTATTACGTTAAAAACCTTAACGAAACAAAAGATATCAAAAAATATAATGAGTGTCAAGTTAATCGGATGAACTCTGCTCGAAAACATAGGGAACAAAAAATTTTAAACATTTTTATATAAGTAAATAGATACATGTAATTCAACCTATCTAATAAGTGCGGCCTGCCATTATTTGCAATTATACATACAATACAATCGATTCGAGATTTTTATAGCTAGGTGTTTTAGTGCCGATGACTGCCAGGAGACAGCGCTGAACAGGAAGGAGAAGTAAGGAAGGAGGAGGGAGATGAATTATTCTCATTTCGGAGGCCAGGACTAATTTTGGGTCGGTGAGCCGCAGCAGTTAGTTTGTTTAGGTGTTTTAGTGAGTATTCTGTGTGGCTCATCAAAGTCATATAGCAATAAACAGTCCATACATATATTTCACCTCGGAAAAAAATAGTCTTACATTAAGAAGCAACAGTGCATAAATTATTTTTTTAAGAAAATAAGCAGAAAACGCAGGGTAACGCATGTCATATAAACATTCAGTAGTTTATTGAAACATGAAATAAAATTGATTTCAAATCATCACAATACTTCCTTACCTGAATCACTTAAAAGAAGTCTTCATCACGAAAAATAATTTTAAAAGTCACTATTCACATAGAAATACACCACTAGTACGATGTTCAAGTTTTGCGCACATTACAACATCAATATTCAGCCGAAATGTACCGCATTTTCTGCGTCCAATTAAAAAACGTATTTATTGCTTGTACACGTATTATACCAATATAACAGTGTCCACTACACCGCAAACAATTTTAAAAATAAAATATACACCTTTCTTTAACAATATATTCGATTATAATTAATTAATTACATGAAGTTAAATTACATACATCCAAAAATTATCAATAACATATATTTTAATTATTTTTTCAAGTAGGCATATATTCTTCAAATTATGAAAAAGAATTACGTCACTTTGTATGTTTATTATTTACATATTAAACACACAAGTACTGAGTAATTGTTTTAACGTATTGTAAAGTTATCTGAGAATATTATTTGGATGTACGATTACTACTTTAATCATGAAATACATATTTAATTTATTATCATGTGATATGTTCGATAGTTTACATAACAACAGCAGAACAATTTCATTTAACAACATTTTTTCACCTTAAAGTTCATTACGGCAAAGTAAATAGCGGAAAATATTATTAGTCAACTGTTGTATATTATAAATACTTCATTGCCCACCAAATCAAACTAATACAATAATAAACGTCTTACAATATCCCAATTCTGTAATTTTAGAATAAAAAGTGAACAATTCCTTAAAGTAAACGAAAGCATCCTTAGATCGATAAAAATATTGATATTATTTATTTCCTCTTAAAATGAGGATATTTAAACCATAATAAACTTTAAGATTTTTAACTGAATTTTATTTTAGATTTTTGTAAATGACAATGATATCAAATAATCATAAACTGATATTTCTAAAATTATTTATTTTCTTGTTATATTTCCAAAATTTCTATCCTATGGGGTATTTGGGGTTATATAAGGATTAAATACATTTTTTACATCATAATATCAACCGTCAACAACATTATTTGAACAATTATTCATAATTTTACGTCTAGATAGCTGTTAAAACGGAGTGTACAGTTAGACAGACTGTAATGCCTTCAAAGCTAGAATAATTATATTTGTAATACAAATAAAATCTTCAACGTAAATGCCCCTGAAATGTCAGCTACTTTACAGTTGTTTGCCTTCATATAATTGTACACTCGTTTCATTCTTCACTATTCTCAATAGACTATAGTAAGCTATTACAAAACCTATGCAAATAATATCTGCTCGCCTTGAAACCTATCCTCACGATGAAATCAATAACACTTATCAAGAGAAAATGTTTTGAATAGAAAAATCGAGCCTAATTTCCGATATTTTTATTCAAAATGGGTTCTAAAAATTCACGGTAACAACACTAGCGAGACGAATACATCAATAAATGTACCAGCAAACTTATGTAGCACGGTGGGAAAAAAGGGAACTAAATTTCAACCCACAAATTTTGACGTATCACATAGATACTAACGCCAATCGAATCCGCACACATAAGTTTGTCGGAGTGTAAATCTACGCTAATGATTATAATAGAAAATTTGGAACATTTTTAAACTAAAAGACCTTGAAAGTTTCACCAACTTTCGAAATATTGTAGTTATTTAGTTATGTTAAATGAATATCTCACTTCTTATTAAAACACTTTTAAGTAATATGTCACAGAATCGAATGCCAGTACCTATATTACTATTATCTATATATAAAAACAAGTTAATGTGATAAATACTTATGTAAGTATCTATAACAATCCTGTTTCAAATCAAAATATTGATACATCAATTTCAAAATGGCAATTTTTCTTGAAAATTACAAAGAAGTGTTCCAATAATATTTTAACACACAAAGCCTGCTAAACCGCTATAATAAAAAATTTAAACCAACTTCACTTTCAACCTTATATCCCAATTAATTAATTAGCAAAATCTTTTCAAAAATAATGTATCTCTTCACTCAAACTTTAAACTTAAAAAAGTGCTACACTTGTATATAAAAACGATGTCGTAAAAAAAGAAAAATTCTTTAAATAATTTATAGTAATCTGTTGGAATTGTCATTTTAATTTTTTTTGTAAATTGAAATGTGGCCCGACCGACAAAACCATGTTATGGTTAAGATACAGACCTTTTGAAAGCAGTCTTGGCGGGAACCGAAAGATGACATTGTATTTTGTGCAGTTTATTTTTTTTATTGTCTAAAATTACTCTAAAATGAACAGTAGGTAATTATGTGTTTTTATGTGAAATGTAAACTGTATAGTCAAACGAGGCCTTTCGAGTTTTCACAAGAACTTAGTTGAATGCCATCAGTTGAAGACTTGCAATACAGCTGAGCAATACGAAAACTATCAGAATTGGCTGTTAGACTAAGAGTCTAAAAATTCTTTGCTTGCCACTGTCGTAAATACTACTACAACTCAGACTTTTTGGAGAGAACTTGTAAGTCAAATTTTAATATTAAATCCCGTGTTACCAACGCTGCCTTGCTTTAACAACAGACTGCTGCACAATAGATAATTTTTCCTACAAAAATCACATATTTCACGGTTTTCTATAGTTAATCTAGAAAGATTTGTTATGGATAATATTGGTAAACTGTTGTGAGATATTACTGATTTAATTCCGAAATGGCATCTTTGGGCAGTGAAATTTAATTTTCTGTGTTACAAGAATGATATTGAAAGACTACACTCGATAACAGACTTACAACATCTATATAGTTAAGTCGTGAAATGATATGCACATCAGGGCCCCCGAGTCTGCTGTTATAATCGTGTCGGAACTGTTAATCGATGGCGTCTTAACCGCACTTTTGTATACTAAAGAGTGTCGCGACGTGCAATTATCAACCATTCTTACGCGATTGTAATAGCAGACTTTTCAATTACTCTAACATACAACGCAACATTGATCGTTCTGACCAAATGACAAGATATGAACGGAGGATTCAATATTATTTTCTTAGATTCGAAGACCGCCCAAAAGTAGCGTCTAGCGAATGCAAATTTTAGTGTCTGATCTTAATCTACATTTTTTTAAATATATTTATGGCTTGGCAACTAGGCCTTTAAGCCAGATAATCTACATTCTGCCAACCGGACCACATAACCATTCAAACCATAGATAAAGTAACATATTCGTTTAAACGGAAGAAAAGCTTATGAGGCTCATTCCATAGTATCATATTGGACTTTCTTGACTTTCAAATAACGCCATATAGCATAACCGACTAATGTTCCCGCTGTAGCTATCGCTAGTGCAGCTCCGACAGCGACTGGAGCTGCCTCAGACCTCGCCCTGGCGGAGTCAGAACAGTGCCAAGGAGGTCCGAACTCACCGTCGCGTTTGAACATGAAGGGTTGTAAGCGCATCTGGCGGAGGTATAACTTCGCTCTGTGGCCTGCTGTCGCACTGTAATCCGAGAGAGATGCGCTCAATACCATTGGAGATATATAGTACTTCGAGTCATTATAAACATAAACAAAATAAATATACATAACTAGGATATGCCCGTCTACGCTTCACTTGAAATGTCCGAGGGATTCCCGAGACACAAAACACCGCAGCATTTGAAAAAAATGTAAGCCATGGTTTTAGTGCGAGCTGTCTCGGAATAATCTAATTTTTATGTCTCCAAAAAACTTCAAACCGCCTCCGGGAATATCCAACGGGACTCCCAGGATGCGAAGTAGCACAAAGTTCAAGTCTAAGAATTAACTGTCGATCAGCGAAAACCGCATCGAAATCGGTCTAGTACTTTTTACGTGAATCCCGAACAAACGGACAAAATATACAAAACGAATTGCATCGTGTTCTCCGTCGTTTATATATTCTATGCCAGTTTTTCTTTTTTTAATAGCTATAATGTAAACTTGTATACGGCATGTTTAGAATTTTGGAATATTGTAGATGTTGCATTTCTAAATGCTCCACACCATTTAAAGATTGTGACAAAACAACAAAGACGCGAATCATTTTATTATTTCCAGTTCTACATAGTATTTTTTCCCAAGGTTCTACCTGTTGGAACCACCAACAAATTTGACTTTATTACGGAGTTTTTGGCGGGAACGGAAAGGAGACGTTGTGCTGTGCAGCTTTATTTTCTAAAAATGTGTATAATTACTCTAAAATGAACAATAGTTGCAGGCTATTGATAGTTTTTGAGTAGAAATTATGTGTTTTTGTGAGAAATGTGAACTGTATAGTCAGATGTGATCTTTCGAGTTTTCACAAGAACTCCATTGAATGGCGTCGGTTGTAGACTGCAATACAACTGCGCTACTATACGAAGACCTATTAATTAAAATGTTTCCGACTGAAAGACTGATTCTATGGTCTTGAATAAATTATTTAAAAAAATGACTTTATTACAAAATCATTTTCCTTTCAAGATGTAGTAATTTAATTAAATATCTCTCGTGGTGCAATTTCTACCCTTTCCTTACTAGTTTTGATTTAATCATATGGTCCTTCGAGCCAGATCTGAACCAGCACCTATGGATTATATTTACTTAAATACCACGGTTTTTTGATAAACGACAAAATTGTATATCCACTAACGGCCCACACGTTAGAACGACTAAATAACTAACTATTAAACACAAACAAATTTTCTGTAAGTAGAGAAACACAATCTCTCAGGTACACAAAAAAAGTGAATTCGCTGGGTCATGACTATGATTTTATAGCGTATTTTTTCCCGCTGAAATCGACGAATCAGAAGTGAGAATTGGGGGTGAGCAAATAGTCGCGAAAAACCAAAAAAACCGATAAAAACCAAGATCTTTTGACCCTTAATTCTGACCACAAAAGAGATGGATGAAGTGTGTAAAGGATGTTATGATGATTTTTGGTGTGGCTGAGGACGTATTTTAGAATATAGGAAAGAGTTATGACACTTTATTGTACACCAAAATATACAATTACAAAACAGACCATATTTACAATCTTTTCTAGGCAATACAATAAGAACCCTTATCGCTCAAAGCGATCTAATGAGAGCGAGAGGAGTATGGGGGGAAAATACATTTTTTTTATTACAGGAGTTCAGCAGATAAGCAGACGGCCCACTTGATGGAAAGCGATTATCATCGCCTATAGACATTTGCATCACCAAAGGTGCTACAAATGCACTGCTGCCGTCTTAAGGGAGACTGGAACCTGGTCACCAATGCTGGAACACAACTCAAGATTGTAATGGAGATATACTTTAGACCTGGGGTGGTAGCCGACCAGTCGAGCAAATCCCTATCTCCTAGCTGTGGTCTGTTTTGTCACCTCTTACGACAGGCCGCTCCAACGCAGGAAATGGTATTCTTTCTCCGTTCCTGCTCGGATAAGATACTGTATTGTGCCTATAGGGTTGCTAGACGTCCCGTATTTCGTGGAACGTCCCGTATTTAGGCTTAGTTTAAAATGTGCCAGCGAGACTGACTCTGTTCCGTATTCGAACCGTGCTTCGTTTTTTATTATTAAATCGATCGATCTACGCTAGACAAAAATACTCACGCACGCAACGTTCGCAACTTGGCATAGACATCAACTCGGATTAAGGCAGTTAGAGAGAATTTATGGTTTAATTATACTCCTTAATTATTAATAATTAAAAAAAATGTTCGATAACATATTTTCAAAATTCCCACACTATTTTCAATTGTAGTAATAAACATTTTATAAAAAAAAAGTTTCACTATATAATTTTGTTTTTTATTTGTCCCGGGTAAAAACTAAATTCCCGTATTTTTTTGCCTATTTAAGCATTTGCCCCTTATAAGCTGAAAAAAATCTGGTGCCGACCTCATACAATTGGGAGAAGGTGAAAGATATTAGAGATAGAGATTAAGTTTACTAACGTAGCATCATCCTCCGTTAGTTCGACGATAGTTTCCTCTGGACAAAAGAATGACTTTCCCACAGGAGTGGGGAAGAGTAACACTCGCGCGTCGGTACTGAGAGTCACACGTCTGCCTTGATTAGCCGCGTGTTCGAGGATCCGAGCGCTTGTGTTGTACGTCAGTTTGATGTTTTCAGCGTACCACCGCTCTCCACCTGGTGTCTGAAAGACAGTTTAACAAAATATAAGTGCCTTAATTCTTGTTAAATAAACGCTGGAGTAATTATTCTCCAAACACTAATGTGCAATAAACTTTTTCCGGCAGAAAGTCACTCTTTTTTTATCCTAGTCAAAACCAGAATCATTAATCACATAATTAGCTAAATGCTTATACTAAAATATAACTGTTTAGCCGTAGCAGCTTGGTAGTAAACACAATCGTGTCCTAAACTCAAATGATGCGTGTTCAAATCCTGGCTGAAAATTCATGCACCCATTAGGCATTTTTCTGATCTAATATACATATTGTTACAATTAGGTATCACGTGGTGATGATGATGAAGATATGTCGTGGTGAAACCTACACAACGACTTAACGGGGGTCCGATTCACAATTATGAGCTGATGTTATAAAATTTTAACCAGCCCGACAATGAGAAATAAACGAGGTAAAAGTGTATTCCCTTGTGGTACACCATAAGTTAGAGAACCGGTTAGTATTTAGATATTTTTATTTTAACTATAGATTATCTAAATTTAATAATACCTTCGCAAAAGACCACTCTAAAGAAAACTCCTTAAATGACAGTATGAGAGTTTCCGCATCCCCTTCTTTACAGGTCCCTGCAACATTCGCGTTGTTTGGCACGAATGTATTTGCATCCTGGAAAAGGAGTAATACCCAATTGAAATTTGCGATATTAAATGTAAATCAAGCAATAAATTATTGTGTGGTAATCGAACCAGATAAGAATCATATTAAAATTACAAGAGATGAAGTAAAATAAAAAAATATTTGTAATGTTTAATAAAAAATATTTTTTGAAAGTATTTCAGGCATAATACGAAACAAAGAAGAAATTTCATTTCAATCTATAACAGTTTTAATAAAATTTATTTTATATTATAAAACACCAATAGCAAGAGAAGAATAATTGTAGCGCTATTTAGTCATAGAGCTGCTGTATTATATGCCATTCTATCCTTAGAATGGCTTACCAGCATACTGACCCTCGCTCATGCTGTCGCCATTGGATCTCAACTGACCATGTACTAACTTTATTTGCAGCTTATATGAAAAATTACCTGCACATACACTCCAACAGTTCTTCAGAGTTATATTTATACTAGCCGTCATTCTTACTTCGTCCATCGCCTGTGACATCCATAGATGAAATGAACAATTTATCAAAAGTTTTTTATTAATCATTTCTTCTACGGAACTCTATACAGTCACAAAGTAACTCACCGCTCTCTCATTAAGTTTGGTGACGTACGATATATCCAATAAGGCGTCGACGGTAAGCAGGATACATGTCTCGCCGCCGCCACCCTGAAGTCTATATGTCGCAGTCACAAGGCTGCGTTCTGTTGCTGGCTCCTGGAAAACAAATTAAACTTATTCAAACAAAACTTATTCCACGTATTATATATAGTTCTCCTTACCGATTTCGGCAACGGCGACCTCTCAAATGTCATTATGTCGCCTCCTATGAGCCCTAATGTGGCTGGTCAGACCGAATTTGTTTATAAATTCCCGACCACATATCGCACAATATAGTTGACCAGCGGCGTTGTACGTATAGCTATAGGAGGGCTTGGGTCACTTTGACTTTGACGTTTGGTATCCAGAACTTCTAAGTGCTTCTCTTCGAAAGCCTTGACTTTTTTAAAGATTCGGTATGGATCGCCAAGAAACTCCTCTCATTTTGTAAATGTAATTCCACTTATTACACTGTAGACGACCAGGTTGTCTACACATGGCAGCAAATTACTAGATATTTGACTATCGCCAGTGAAAAAAGAATCTCTGAAAAGCTCGTAGATGGTGCCATAGATCATTTATCACTTGTCTTTTTTGAGTTTTGTATTAAGAATAAATTCTTAGAACAATCAAAAACTGAATATAAATAAATTTATTTTTAATGTTTAAGAGATTTGGTCTAAGACGCTTTTGGTTTAAATAGCAGGCATCAAAATATCCACTTATTAAGATTTAGGAGGTTTCCCGTTACATTTTATGATAATCGTGTAGGTATATGGCAATAAAAATAATAAACTCCCCCGCAGTCAGTCACTTACCGTTGAACCGCCGGGCGCGGCGGTCGTCTTGCTATATTTCGTCACCCGCGGTCGTCTGGTAGACGCCTGACTGTCCAACTGTAGACACTGCACTGAACATATCACTAACACTGCCAACAAGAACATTAATCATGTCAGTCCACTGAACAACTACAACTGTATGCCACGTTGCCCGCGATAACTATTCTTTCAAACCAAACCACAAAATATTTATTAACGTTTATTATTTACGGCTTGTTTTTCTTAAGAGGTAAATTTTTAAATATAATTTTATTTAAATCATGTTTGTAGATGGTTCATTAAAAATATTTTCTAATTTAATATCTAACTTTAAACATTAACTAATTAATGGCTAAGACATTACTGAACCATTCGTCAGATAAAAGTTATCCGACGGATAAATTATAACGTGACTGAATGTAAAAGTGAAACAGCTCTACTGTTTTATTCACGCAACTGTTATTTTGAATTTATTCTATCGTATTTTATTCGATGATTAACTTTTCTCTGACTATTACACTACCGGCCCTAGAAAATTTAAACATCATTAATTCTATGGAAAAAGAATTCTGTCGTCTGGAACTTCAAATTAAAAGCTTCTTATTAGTTAAAAAATGGATAAACAATAATTAGCGAAATTTTTACGGGCAATTAAATTATGAAATCTTCGCTATATATTTGCTTTTTACAATCTGATTTTAAATTTAACCATAACAAAACACCTCTGGAAAGTGTGCACTTTTCAACAGTACACAATATATTTTTCAAAAATTCTAATATTTTTGCTAACTACCAATGAATACTTCTGTTTAACAATTTCGTTTTAAACTTTGCTCGTAACATAACACTTTTTTATAAACATTGCATTATTATTATTAGTTTTTTTTTATATATACATCTATATTATTATTTAGACAAAAAAAATACAAAGAATATTATTCTGAAAGTTTGAGTGTATGTTATATAATATTTTCTTATTGAAATTCGCACTGTATAAAATAGTTGTGATTGAACTGGTTGCCTTGTGTTATCTGTGATCCCAATTACACAGTTGGATGCATACAATGCTCTTTGATTGGGTTAATGATGTCAAGTCTCGTTATCGACAGATCGTCGCGGTGGAATACTTGTGGTTGGATCTCGCGTCGCCTCCCCAGTTACAGATGGGCGTTGGTAGGTTTACTTTTATACATGTGGCAATCCAAATATCGCCCTCCCAACGATGGATTCGTAAAACAGATCAACGAAACGATCTGTGGATCGAATATTGAAATCATAAAAGTAGGAAATGATTGAAAATAAGGATTTTACATTAGAGATTAAAGATTGAGATTGAATATTGAAAGCCGCCGTTAGTGGGTCATCTGGCGGTCGGCATCTCAAAACTTATTCCAAAGGGAATGTGTATACCACCCCTAGGTACAAGGTGATGCGTTAATATATTGTCCCAAGCATTTAAAAATTAACAAAAAAAGTAAAAAAGATAACAACTTTGCAAAATATGGTAATTTTATGTTACAAGCTTTTATTAAAATTGCAATGGATGTACCTATGTATGTATATAAGTTCGGGTGCAATTTTGCAAGTAAATTAGACCAACTTCCCGGTTTCCTATTGAGCTGAAATTTTGACACGTGACAATGCAATAATATGGTACTATGAAGCTGATCTGATGATAGAGTTGGAAGGTAGCCATAGGAACTCCTGTACAAAACAAGATAAACCCGTCGTGTTTGGGCTCGTTTTACTTGTCTTGGGTAGCACTCTGCTGCTACATGATGTCCAGGATCTCAAAAGTTTGTATTTAAAACCTTTTTTAAAAAAGCTTATTTTACTTTGCACTGACATCTTCATTGGTGTTCTAGCAAATATATAATTATATTAATACGTGAATAAAAAACTTTGTACTCCTTTTTACGATAATTGGGTGGATGGAGGAGTATGAAATTTCGCACACTTATAGTTTATATGCTACGTTCCATTAGGTACTCACAGCGACCATGTTTGTCCCGATTTATCCCGTTTCACTTGCTTTCCAGCTTTACAATCGTAAACCCAAGTGGAACGGTTATTCTACCCACCTCTTGACATGAGTCGTTGTGAGCGTTGTGTGATCGAAAATGATGACGTCATTAGTGACGTTTTCGCCACGACCACAACGACCGCTGTTGCCTTGTGGAACGGCTAACGGAGCATATTGGGCGTTGTGAGCTATTAATAGAACGGCCTGATACAGGAGTGCAGAATGCAATTTTTTTTAATTATGCATAAAAAATACATTGAATCAATAAAAAAAATATTACACACACTACCATGTATTTGACGCACACACGCATACATACTCTTTTGTTTATTATTAAAATCAAATTAACAGTAACCTTAGCGAAATCTGTGATTATAGAAGTATATATAGTCTTTGACAACTGAACCTTAATTGTACGGTTCAACGTACAGCGTTTTGCTGACGCTGCGGCCTACTTTAGGCTACTTTAATATAATAACATTAGTATAAATAACGCTCACAAATATATTGTGATCGAGTCGCTACCGCGTCGCTATTGAGTCGCTAATAAGTCGCTATTGAGCTGCAACCAGGAATCAGCATCCAAACCAAACTACTACGAGAATAAATCCCTGAAAGTAACAAGGTGTATTTTCTTCACCCTACTACAAGAAAGCACCAGCACTCCACCAACAACTGCCAGTATCCACCACCACAAGCAAGAGCAAGTGTACAAACTGTACATTAATAATGTTCAATCTTATCATTTAATTATGGTTGAATTTCGACCACTTGGCGACCACTAGTATTTATAGATACTCAATATCGACTATCACGTAAAACACATCCCTACGCTTGTTATGTATGGAAAAATTTATGTCATATAACGCGTATGGATCAAGACATACGTGCATTAGTTCGTGTAACAATAGTAAGTGGGTTGATATTTCCTTTTATATATTTTTTCCTTTATTCATTTCTTTTAGGTAACCTAGTGTTTTATGCTGTTATTAAACGGATCAACCAAATCGAATCATTGAAACAAATTGAATTTGGTTAAAAAGCGGACAACTGAAAGAACACGGTGATATTCAATAACGTTGTTTATATGGGTTCTGACCTACAGTACAGTACGCAGAATACATCTCTGCATTTCCGGTTTCTGGATCTGTATTTGGTCTTCCACTGTCTTCTTCGTGTGATGATGTCGAGGGCTTCATAACATATTATAGGCGTATATGCCTAAAATGCCATTTTTTGTTGTTTACTAAAAACTATGCATGTTACAATTTAGAAAGTCTTAACGGTATGCAAGTGTATCTAAAAAGAAGGGTATTCCAAATTTCAGCCTTAAACGATCAATTATTTTTGCTTTATTCACAATTTTGTCCCTTGTGTAAAACTTCAATTTTGTCTGTTCTCCCATTTGTTATGAAGCCCTCGATATGGTGGGCACTGGGATCCAAAGGGGTTCCAGAAACCTATATTGATAGTATTCGGGACATGTACCATGATTCCAATTCCCTAGTTGGGTCAACTGTTGGTGACATACTTGCCCAAAACCGACAGAGTCCACCAGGGATCTCTACTCAATCCATTTCTGTTTAGTGTGAAATTAGACGACGTGTCGAGAAGCAGTAGAGATGCAAATAAGCAATACTCGTAGTTGCTCCTATATGCCGACGCTTATGCGCTGGCAGTTACACACGAAAGCTGCAAACGGACATAACAATTTCATAATGTTTTCGATTTGTCAGAACGGCTGCGGAACACTTAGAAGCAATTTCAATTGAGATTTTAAATCCAATTTGCAACTCGACTAAACGGCAAGCGGAATCCAATAAACTATTCCATTGCAATAAAAGAAAAAGTGTCTCAGTTTCCAATAACTGCATTGCCGTTTATCACGAACTCTGTATTGACTTTTTAATTTATTTTATGGATTTAACTGACTAAACGTTAAAGAATTGTCATCACGTCTACTTCTGATATATTTTTTTATTGCGTTGCTGACAGATTTTTTAATTTTTTTTGACTTGACTTTATGTTGTTGGTCCGAAGACCTTACAACTATACCGGGGTATTTGGCAAGGAGAAGGCGCTCGAGCCCGGGGGCAACTTGCCTGAGGGAGCTCCCTAGGGAGTTTTACCTCGGCTGGACTGTTGCCATGAGAGGGGGATGAATCTGATGATGCCCGCCATAGGGCGACACAATGAACTAATTGAGAACGGGCGACGGGTAATATAAGGCCCGAGGGGAAGGATCCCGGCGGACCGGGAACGGCGGTTCGCGGCGGCCTACGCTATCTTGCTGTCGCTTCGCAACGTGTTATGACTGGGAGAGAAGAAATGGCGAAAGAAACTTCCCAGCAACACGCCTAGTCTATCCTGTGGGGGAGGCTATGTCTCCTGGCGTCCCTCGCGAGGACGTGGAGAGATCGTGATTAGCGGCGTCTGAGACGCCGCCGTCTGTGTCTGTCTGTCGGTGCCTGCCAGCCTGCCGTCCTAACCACGGACGGGCTGATCCGGGCCAGCCGTTTTGTAATAATGTCGACCTTGTCCGTGAGGACATTACGTGGTCGTCGCACGAGAGCCTTTCGCCGAGGCTTGTAATCGGACGCGGACACGACGAGCGGATTTCGATGATGCGGCGCGAGATCGAAATACTTACGCGAGAGCGACGTAATGTAGTTGTTGACAGATGGCTTAATGATAAATGATTACTAACGCCTACAGACGTTTGCAACAGGGATGTTACGGATAGGAAAATTTGGATCTGGATGTGGATATAATATATGAATAACATTATATCACTTTCAGATACGGTTGCGGCTATGAAATTATTTCGGATATATCCCTCAGGTTCGGATAGTTTCAGTTACAGATATATTTTTTTATTTCATGAGTTCAGCAGACGGGCAAACGGCAAAGTTTATTATGGTTTTATTAAATGACAATGTTCTTGTCTTCTTGTATTCTTGGATCAGCAGGTTACAAAAATGCAATTTCTATCCGGCTGTTAGAATTACATGAAAAGTAGTGAAGTTGTCAACCCTATACGGTATTAAGAACACAGATTTTAGCTAGAACATTCTATTACTCCCACGAGGGTGATTCACTGTATTGCTATAACAAGCTAAAGGGTAAACAGCAGTGTCGAAGTTTGCATCCCTAATGAAACATTTCAATTAGCGTTGCTAAACTCGACGTAACCAACCACTACACAAGTAAATTTTGACTGAGTATAGTCTGTGAGACTAGGTTCTTAGATTAAAGATTACAATATGTTAAATTGTTCTCTTATGTACCCGTGTATTTTCTAATACAACTTGAATTATGATAATACATATTGTATATTCTAAGTTTTCGTGACTAGTATTCATAATAAAACTACGTTTTAAAGGTTTTAAGGGCGGTAATTTATTTGATTTTTATCAATGTTATTATTGTCTTTGAAGACCACGGACACAAAAATGGCCCGGACTTTTAGAGGGCTTGGGAAGGCCAACACGTAGGGCTCTTTGACAAATTTAATGTAAATATAGCGTGACAAGAGCGTACAAGAGCATAAAAAGGCATACTGGATCTTATGGCGGCATACTATAGACCAGGGGTGGTAGCCATCCAGTCGAGCAAATACCCTACCACCTGTCTATGGTTGGTTTGGTCGCCTCTTACAACAAACCGCCTGGTCGCAGAAAATTATATTCTTTCTCCGTTCCTGCACGGATAAAACTGTTTTACGGCGACAACAATTTTTAGAAATTTTAAATGCGACAAAAAATTTCATCGAGTTCGTAGGTGGCCCACGGCGCCCACGCTTGTTAAAGGTTAATTATTATAAACACGTGTAAAAAGAAAATTAAAATAAAATCACCAATCACCACAATACATCTTTTGTTAAATCACCATAAAGCGCAACCGGTAGGATTATTATGGTCTTCAGTGTCAAAGATTAGTTTAATTAATTCGAATCCAGAAGTTCCATTGGATTCATCTTTTGAAAGCCATATACATTTCAGTCTAAAGTCAAGGCTAGATTTTATTCTATGTACGCCGCTTTGGAAGTATATATTTTCCTAGTGGTTTTTGGTACTATTGGGTTTTTTATTATTACAGTTGATAGAAACAGTGATTGTTTTGCACTTCTACGGAACTGTCCCCAGTATGACTACTTGAGCATTGATGTAGCAATAAAATAAGTATTATTACATCAATGTACTTGAGTGATTTATTTAAAAGTTATAAAACTAAAATTGCATAATAAATCAACCAAACATTTCCAAGCTAAAACTTTAGTTGCGTGTTATTTTAGATTCTGTATAACTTCTGACATTATCATGTTAGTTAATTATTTAACACACCTACACACGAAATTAGCTCCCAACTCATGAATGTTTAATATTAAATCCATTTAAAGTACGCCCGTCTATTATTATACGTTCATTATGTAACGCCCTTATATTCATGAAGGTTCAGCAAAGGAACAAACGTATTTCTATGTATATATATCGCTTCTTTGCTTCAATAACGTGACATATCCCAATACTCACTTATTTCACTCACTCACTATATTTTGCTAAATTTATCATATTATCACAACTTTCTCATGTATTTCAAAAAGCTTAGTAAATTGACACTAATTTAATTGTAAAAAGTATTGAAAAATGTATAATATGATTGGGTAAAATCTTTTTTGAAACTTTAAAGTGGCGTACTGTAAATTTGGTTTTTCAAGATACCACGTTATTGAAGCAAAGAAACGATATGTATTAACCACCCATTGCTCATGGCTTCGCTCGCGTTAAAAATGACACATAGTATGACATGAAGTGGATACCTTGTAATAAAAGTTTTGAATCATGACGTGGCAGTCTGAAAACAATGTAAATTGTTTAGTTTAATAAAATCATTGTAGTGTAATGTATTAAAACAAAACTTAAAAATAAACTAAATAGAAGCGTGCCCAGAAGGCTGGCTGCATTGCCACGCTGTATGGCAATGCAATCAGCATTGCGCGAAATACGAACCAGCCTTCTGATCATGGGTGGTATCAAAGAGTTTCTTACAAATTTCTTTGAAGAAACCCTTTGCCGATGGACCCCACGGACCTAAAGTTTCAACTCCAAACGGCACAAATATATAACCCCTTCCTAGGGTTCCATATTTGCGCCGTTTGAGATCTTCAGCTGTTGAAGCAGCGTTGCCAGCCCCTAACTTAGTCACTGGAAGATGAGATGCCGCTAGAGTGTCAACGCATGTCGCGTCCCACACAAGCGGCCTTCCCATTGTTTTAAAGTTTATTATCTAATATATAAAATTCTCGTGTCACAGTTTTCGTTGCCATACTCCTCCGAAACGGCTTGACCGATTTTGATGAAATTTTTTGTGCTTATCCGGTATCTATGAGAATCGGCCAACATCTATTTTTCATCCCCCTAAATGTTAGGGGTAGTCGACCCCTAAATATTTTTTTTTATTTTTTAGACAAAATTTTTAATTTCTATTTTTTTATGATACAACATACAAAAATACATACAATCCTCAATTTTCAACCCTCTACGATCAACACCTACTTTTTACCGGGCAGGACGACGTCTGCCGGGACAGCTAGTATACATATATATATATATATATATATATATATATATATATATATATATATATATGTATGTGGTGATGATGTGATTGGTTGATCATAGGTTTGACCAAGGCCTTTCGAGAAAACCCGAAATAAATTCCAATTCCGGCCTTCAACTAAGTATTTTGGTGAAACCTATAAGTACCTAATTTTTTAGTCAAACCTCGCACGTAAAATAATGAATCTGTGTCGGGGTTTTGTCACTCGATCCTAGAAGCGACTACGGCCGACTCGGTCAAACGTCGATTCGCACTGCACTTGCTACATGTTTAATGACTGCATAAATCTCTTGTCAGTAACAGGACCCCAGCCATTTTAGAGCCAAATGGACTGTGTCGCGACGATGGCAAGAGATCGGACGGGATGTCTTTGGTGCCATGGAAGATGGAACGACCTTTAATTTGGGACGCAACATGCGTTGATACTTTGGCAGTGTCCCATCATTCCCATACTGCTGTGGTTGCTGGTGCACCTGCCGCACGACAAGAAGACGTTAAATGCCGGAAATATACATCCGTTGGTAGTGGATATATATTTGCGGCTTTTGGTGTTAAAACTCTCGTGCCATGGGGTCCAGAAGCCCATCGCCTTTATCGAGACCTATCAAAACGGTTGATAGATGTCTCACGAAACCAAAACACTGGTCTATATTTTGGACAACGCGTAAGAGTTGCCATACAATGTGGTAATGCGGCCAGCGTTTTGGGAACGTTACTAACTGACGGTGATTTGGGACCTATTTATTATTTGTAGTTTTTATCTCATACATTAAGTTGTATACATATTTTTTATTTAAACACATATAGCGTGTAAAATTTTATAATTTTCTAAAAACAATAAATAAATTCTAAGTAATCTCTCCTAGGTTAGACATAAAATCGCTAGTCAAAGGCAGAAAAACGTCATATATTTGGACTTTGAATAAGACTATGTCAGAGCCATCCAGACGGGTAAATAGCCCACCACCTGGCTGTGGGGTATTTTATCGCCTCTTACGACAGGCCACCCCAACGCAGGAAATTGTATTTTTATTTCTTCGCTACGGATAAATTCTGTCTACAGTAACGCAATTTACAACAACGCAAGTGAAACCACGAACAAAAGCTAGTTAAATAGTACATTTTGTTTTTATTATCATCTAAAAAAATATTCTATAATAAGGTTAGCTAAATAAAATAAACCTTTTACAACATTACTAATTTCATTTTATGCATAAGAGCGTAATTGGTCGGAATCTCGCTCAATGGTTCTTCAACTTGTATATTTAATCTTTGATATAACAACCCTGGGGAGTGTTGTCAACTTTTTTAATTAAGAAAATTCAAACTGCGAGAAAGTTTAATAAGTGAATTAGTTAATATTAACTTGTTTATTAAGTAAGGATAAGATAGTACAGGCGGCAATGCGTCCAGTCTTCTGGGCACGCACTCCACTGGCAGCGATTTGTTACATAGTCTTTAATCTGTATTTATAAGTTAGTTTCTTTTTAGTATTTAATTATACTGGAGGTCGCCCGCGGTCGAAATTTGACCTGACGAAATGAGCTCCCTCCCGCGGTTTTCCAGAGCGCTACAATATGGTACTCTTCAAAAAGAGCGTAAACAGATGTTTAAAGTGTAAACGAGGTAGGCAACACATCGGCTCCCTTAGTGTTGCGTATGTCCATGGGCGACGGTAGCCACTTGCCATCAAGTGGACCCGTCTGCCAGTTTTCCTATAAGCAAAGTAAAAAACTGATAAATGTGTGAAGGCGAGAAAATATTCACATGTAGCATTATTAAATAAATAAATAAATGTTTTTGTGTACTAGTGTACACGCGTAAGAAGTGAAGCTTCTTTAAGACCTTATTTTTCTAAAAATGATCTACTATATGCAACTTTACAGAAATTGGTTAAATAAAGTTAAATTAGATAAAGTTTAAACAAAAGGCTTTTAAACAAACAAGTCTGGTGGTGGGAGTAAGACCGCTTAAACGACATGCTATCCGTACTCCGCTGGAAAAGTACCTACTCTTCGTTCGAATCGACCATGGAAAAACTGTGAAAAAGATAGCGCGCAACGGAAAAATGTGACGCGTAACCGAAAAATGTGACGGTATTTTTTTTTTTCCAACGCCGATAAAGGAGTTTCACTTTAATAATAAAAAATCTTTACTATATCTCCCACTAAATCCAAAAGTGCAATATTTTACAGCGTAAAACCGAAAATACTATATTTTCTTCAAAAAAAAAAGTGGCAACCCTACATTTAATGCAGCGTGGGAAGTGCAGCCAATTTATATATCACCGACATTTTCATTTCGGACGACCGATCAACCTAATAGTTTCATGGCTAGTTATCAACCTAGTTCAATTTGCATGTGCGATATTCGATCTTAATAACTTTTTCAACATATTTGCTCAAAAAATGCCTCTGCGAAGCCTGTATACATTGTTCGAATATTCAAAATTACGCACCATACAAGTGACGTGCGGTAAATAACAGGTACTTGCGTGATAAAAATATATAAGGAGTTTCACATTACGAGAATAAATAAGCTGATTAGTCGAACCTCCTTAGAAGCGCTTTTGATGAATACATTTGTCTCACTTTAACACTATAGAGAAAATGAGACGAAAGATGTAATTTTAATTTTCACTATGCGCCTGTGACGCAATTTGCAAATGTGCACACTATTTTCCGAGCTTTTATTTAACTTGCAATATGTAAGTTCGGATGGAATCTTGCAAGTTAAATTTGATTAACTTCCCGGTTTCCGATTGAGCTGAAATTTTGCACGCATATGTATATCGCGTGAAAATGCAATAATATGGTACCATGGAGCTGATCTCATGATGGAGTCAGATTGTGGCTATAGGAACTCTTGTACTAAACAAGATAGACCCCTCATATTTGGGCTCGTTTTACTTGTTTTGGCTAGCACTGTGCTGCTACATGATATCCAGGATTTCAAAATACAAGTTTTATATTAGAAACATCAAAGATAGTTGCGACATTCCGATTCATACTTTATTGTTTCATCACCTATTGCACTGTTTTCTCCTATGATACTATTGCGGTTGTTGGTTTTTACAAACTCGTGACAATGGTAAGCCACCGACCGCATGCCGCACTAGTATCATAAATAACTATTACATTAACTATTTTTATCTATCTATATAAATAAAAGTGGATGGATGCAGAAGTCACGGAAGCCCACGACACACCTTCCATGATCAAATTGATCGTGTATTAGCAGAAGGTGATGTCAGGAGCCTTAAGAACAGACGAGCGTGCATGACAAGAGCTATGAATGTCAAAGAAGCAAGTGAGGTGTGTAAGAATAAGCCTGAATGGCGCTCTGTTGTTCGTGCCTATCCCGCAAGGGATCTGGCGTGAAGTCATGTATGTATGTATGTATATAAATAAAATGAACATTAGAAATATAGATATGCACGCGCAGAACTTGACAAAGACTACCACTACTAAAGACTATTTTGATGAAATTTTTTGTGTGTTTGAGTGCGTCCTCACCGGATCCTTTAGATTCACAATAAGAACCAGTAGGTGGTCCTAGTCCTACATTTTTATTTTTTAGGGTAGAAAAATGTCTGCCAAAACCTCTAGTTACCTTATAATTTTGGCAGACTCTTGCTGGAATCATTATCTTGATTACAGTTCTTAGAGCTGGTTCGACAGTTATGATATCACGTTCTCACTGAATATCGGTGTGAAACGTTTAGCCTCGAGCTAATCGGCTCACTTCACCCTTCCCATTCCATCTTTCCCATCCCATGCGCTCTATCCTGTTCTGTCTGATCAAAGGGATCAGGGATCTCATCCCCCCTATTCCATTCTCTTTATTAGGCTTTTTTATTGCTTGAATTCAGCAGACGGACAGACGGCTCACTTGATGAAAATCGGTTACCATCTGCTACTTATATGTCCTTGCCGTTGCAGAAATTACGTTCTCTAAGGTTGATGCAGTTTCGGGATCCAAGTGCGTTAAAGCATAAAGAAACTTGGTTGTTCCAGCTGCTAATGTGTTGCTGCTCTCTCAAGGGAGACTGGAACGTGGTCACTAATGCCGGAACACAATTGAAAATTGTTATGGCGGCATACTCTAGACTAGGAGTGGTAGCCATCCAGATTAGCGAATAACCTACTGGCTGTGGGTTGTTTTGTCCCTTTTTACGACAGCCTACTCGGCCGCAGGAAGTTGTATCCTGTCTTAGTTCCTTCACATATAATAGATAAGATATTGTCATTATCGTTTCCATTACGATGTATTTTTCAGTGAATTAATTAAACTTGTTCTCCGACATAGGCCGCATTTAAAGACTTCCATAGATGAAATTTAAATTACAGACTAATGTGAAGAGCACGTCAACTGTATTCCAGAGGCAAATACTACTTAGTTTATTTATATATCAGAATGTACAATGACAATAAAGGTTTTGTTATCTATTATAATGCGGCTTAACCTGCGATACTGTTAACAACGACAAAGACTGTGATCGAACGCGTCTTATTTAAATCGTTAAAAAATAACGCCGTTAACAAATAAAATAACCACTTTACTATTTTATATACATACGTTATCTCTCAATATTTGACGTCAATGTCGCATCTCTAGTAACACATTATACCCATCGCCATATCTGCGTGAATGAATGAATGATTGATGATATGAATATAAATTATAAATCCCGAGCAAACGAAGCGACGTGCACAGGTAGTATTAAATAAACACTATACTGGAAATCACTCTCCAAGCTCTCGCGAACATTGAATAACTCTCAAAGTAATATAAAAGAGTGTAAAAGCAAAAAGTAAAACACTTCATGAAATATTAATGTTGCCAGCTTTTAAAACAACAATGCCGGAAACAACTTCTAGCTTCTGTTGTTTGTTAAGCGTATATAGGTCGTGATTTCAAAGAACAAATGCTAAAAGATATTTCAATGGATAAAACGTTGTACGCTATTGAAGATTTTTATCATGCAATGAATGTTTTCTTTGTATAAATTGGTTTCGTTCTGTGCCTTTTGTTATAAAACAACAATGGACTATTGTACTTTTTATTCTGATATTAGTATTAAAGAATAAGTACCTAAAGTAAAACTTAACGTGACGTAATGCGTAAGTAATATGTACGTAAGACGTGGAAAAAACAGCAGTATTATCATAATGCGTCTAAAAAATAGTCCTACCGGTTGCGCTCTGTGGTAATTTTAACAAAGATGTTTTATGGACATGTTCCATGCAGGAACGGGGAAAGAAAACAATTTCCTGCGGCCGGGTGGCCTGTCGTAAGAGGCGAGAAAACAACCCACAGCCAGGTGGTAGGGCGTTTGCCCGACTCGAAGGCTACCACCCCTGGTCTAGAGTAAGCCATCATAGCAACCTCGAGTTGTGTTCCGGCATTAGTGACCAGGTTCCAGTCTCCCTTAAGAGAGCAGTAGCGCATTTGTAGCACCTTTAGTGTTGCAAATGTCAATAGGCGATGGTAACCGCTTTCCATCAAGTGGACCGTCTGCCTGTCTGCTGAACTCCTACAAAAAAATATAAAAGTATAATTTTAACGTGACGTAATACATAGGTAATAAATACGTAAGACGTAGACAAGGACAGCAGTATTAGTCAACAAATTGGTGTAATAGGCAATTAAAATAACACCACAGAAGACCATAATCATCCTACCTGTTGCGCTATGTGTAAATTGTAACAAAAATGTCTTATGGTGTTCGGTGATTTTATTTTAATTTCTTTTTTACACTTTTATAACACTATAAAAGAATTAATCTTTTAATAAGCCTCTTGACTAAATTCAGAGGTGGCGTAAAGCGTGGGGACGTGGACCAGCGCCTACGAACTCGATTAATTTTTATTGTCGCATTTAAAATGTCGAAATGTTATATTCGCCGTAAAAATGATTGTAGCGCCCGCAAGCAAGTGGAACAGGACAACCGCGGTGCTGAACGTGGTCGTTGTGAGCCACTAGTGGAACGTAGCCATAGTGTGATCAACGTTGACGCGCCTGTCAAACTCAACTCTTCAAAAATATTAAACAAAAAAATATTCTGGAGTTATTGTCGAAAATTTGCGTGCCCCCGAAAAAAGGCTTGATTACAAGTATAACTCACTGTTATTTGTTTAAATATAACACTCGTAGAAACTCACCATAAAGATAATACATTTTATCATATAAATTATACGCAACTGTCAGTTACAAAAAGGTCATCTGCCTCGAACAACGCTGAAAGATAATAATAGCCCATGACAAACGTACAAATTAAGTTATTTGTTCCCTTATTACGTATTAACGTAGCGTAGTCTGTGATTCATCAGGATTATGTCGAGGTAAATGGAAGGACGCAATGGCCTCGAGCATTACCGGAATGTAGTTTCCTTTGGGATTTGATATTACAAATTCAAATTAAATAGCACAGCGACCTATTAGCGTTTTTTACTGTATTAATATAATGCCCCTTCTACACCTATGTTCATATTAAGCCGCGTGCTCACCTGCGTGTTGTAATTGTAACCGTTACAGTTACGGTAACCAAAAATCATAACGAGGACGTACTCGCGAGTGCACCGCGAACGGCTCGCAGTAAACTGACAATTGGTCGGTTTTTTCCGGGAATCAAAGACCGCGATAATCAGTGCCGTCAAAGCCACCAGTAAAATTCCGCGAAAAAAGGCGCTCACAGTACGCTCGCGAAACACATACAAGCTAGAAGTTGGTTACTGTATCCACTCGGGTACAGTTACGACTCATAGGTAAGTATGGGGCCAAAGGCGGCTCGTTGGGCATCGCAAGCGAAGTTCGTGTCACACGTACTATAGCGGGCACCGATAATAATTAAATACTTTTTCGGTACTAAATTAATTAGTTAGATTGATAATATAATCTGACATTAAATTATTTAATAGTTACGCTTTCACACTCTTAAACAACAAAACGCGTGGCGCGCAGACCACTGCGTGTGCTCTCTATAAGAGCATTCCTTATGCGGTCTCATAGTCTACTAGTATGGCGGGAGGCTGCGATATATGAGCCGGGCGCCGCGGGCGTATTGAAGCCGCAGTGGTAACACGGAAACTCTCAGCTTGTACTTCCCGCACGGACTGAAGGGACAGGGAAAACGCGAGGCCCCCCGCGTGAATGCTTTTGCCGCGCTATATTACTCACTAAAGCACCATGCGTTTACGGTTACAATTCGCTGATGAGTACGCGACTTTAGTGTGCTAGTTAGTGATTATGTCCTAATGCGACTAGACTACAGCGTTACAAATTAAAGTTATCCATGATTAGCTACATTAGTGTACATACAGGAGTTATCTGTCAATATTTAACGTCACGGTTCTCAAATAATGCATTAAACCCTTGGCTATACCTGCGTAATACAGTCGCTTAAAGGTAACATTAACATTGGCATGTATGTAAAAAAAGTTTACATTCCAATGCTAATCTTCACCAGGAGCCTTAGATGGTATATAGGTATCATTAAGCCAGCGAATCCTATGCACCCCTTTCACCAGGGGAAAGCCATTTGAAGATAAACTAGCGCGGAGGTAGCGCAGTGAGGCATGTGGGTTTCGCCACGTCGGCATGACACTAATACCCCTAAGGTGTGCTATTGCCACCTGCGATCGGGGATACCCACTACAACACCTGGCTGTTCCTCTAGATTTCCCTTATCCAGGATGTGGACTCACTCGCGTGTGTCCAGCCCATAGTACTAAATAAGAATGTAGAAAATAAAATGTAATAAACATATTTAAGAAAAGAAAGAAGGATGTATATTAGAATATAAGGACCCGATGTTCTGCTATGCATATGCTAGTAATATAGTAGTAAAGTAGCATATAGTAGTAAAGCATAAAAAACAAAAGAATAAAAATAATAACAAGAAAAAAAAACTTGAGAGGTGTCAAGGGACACCCGTATGGAACAAAGTTCCTTTCGATTAATAAGTGAAGGAATTGTAATAACATTTTATTTTTTTAAGTTATAAAAATATAACGTATATAAACTTAATCAGTAGGTTCAATTTTAGTAATAATTGGCTTGTGGTAACTGAAGTAGGAAACATATGTTTGGGATTCTATTTTATTTAAATTTCTTGAAAAAACTGCATCGATGGTGATGATGATGATATTTAACCTCTAGTGCGTTTCTCTTGTTTATAGAGCAAGCGGTACAGGTTACATTATATTAATTTTTTTATGTATTTGCCCACGGAAGATTCACTTCATTTTATATCGCTAAATCTACCATCCCCCGTCTATCTGTAAACAATATAAATTACAAAACTTGACCAAAAAGGCCAAAATGGTCAAAATGACCAAAAAGGCCGGAATGACCGACATGGCCAAAATGACGGAATAGGCAAAAACGACCAAAAAGGCCACAATAATCAAAATGGTCAAAATGACTGACATGGCCAAAATGGCCGACATGGCCAAAATGACCAAAAAGGCCACAGTGACCGATGTGGCCAAAATGACGGAATAGGCAAAAACTACCAAAAAGTCCGAAATAATCAAAATGACCAAAAAGGCCACAGTGACCGATGTGGCCAAAATGACGGAATAGGCAAAAACGACCAAAAAGGCCAAAATGACCGACATGCCAAAATAACCGACATGGCCAAAATGACCAAAAAGGCCACAGTGACCGATGTGGCCAAAATGACGGAATAGGCAAAAACGACCAAAAAGGCCAATATGACCGACATGGCCAAAATGACCAAAAAGGCCACAGTAACCGACATGGCCAAAACGAATAGGCAAAAACGACCAAAAAGGCCAAAATGACCAAGAAGGCCACAGTGAACATGGCCACAATAACGGAATAGGCAAAAACGACCAAAAAGGCCAAAATTACCAAAAAGGCCACACCGACCACTTCGACCACACCGACTACATCACCACCGAGTACACCGACCACATCGTTCGACCACATCAACCATACCGACCACACCGACCAAATGCACCAAAATTACCAAAATGGCAAATCACAAAAAAGTGTCGTTACAATATTTGGTGTGACGTTACAACTTTTTTGGTCTTAAAATTTAGTCTAGCCCCCTTTCGCCATTCGCACCGCGCTATAAGGAACTTTCCAATAAGTAGAATAAAACATAAAAAACCCTAAAGATACAGAAAGCCGAATAACCTTGTCCATCCGATGAACGGAGAAAATAAAACCCCTCCAGCCCGGACAGAATCATACAGCCCTATTGTGGTACTACAAATGGCTGAAAATATGATTTCTGCTAGCTAAAGAAAAAGAGGTATGTCACCTTGAGTTAAAGTTGCCATTCTAGCAAACGTGTGCCTGACAGTTAACATTGTGCCCCGAGAGCTATCATCCGCACGCTTGTTACAATTGAAATTTTAACTTAAGATAACCTACCTAACCTTGATAAAATCGTAATATCAATTCTTAGAAAAACTCCTATTATTTGAGGCCCCCAAATTTTATTATAAACAACTGTATACCAGTTATTCTTAATGGACACGTGTAAAATCGATAACAATCGGTTATTGTTTTTAAAAAAACGGATACTGACTTAAAGTCGTTCTCTTTTTTTATTCCACCTATTCTCAATGATTAGGGATCGACACAATGTGGCTTATCATTCTTACTCCTTTATTCTGGTACATACGTCATTTACCACACCACAAATTATAATGTCATCCTTCACACACTTTATTCATCTGTTTTTTGGTCTACTTTTGCCCGTTTGAAACCGTTTGTATGTGTACCCCTCAATTAACAACATTATTAAATCTTTGTTAAGTTACAAAACAAAACAAAAAACATTATTAAAACTCAGCTAATTATTTTTAAGTCATATTTGATAGGGAGCTATCTTGGCGACCCCACGTAGCTAAATTGAGTCGACGTTTCTTCCTCTCTTCGAAAACACTCGGGAGGTTAAAAAACTGCCTTCCCATAGCCACCAAAGTTAAGCTTGCAGAGTCCTTACTACTCCCCATTCTTGATTATGCTGACGCCAGCTACTTTTGATTTGACTCAAGAGCAACTTAATAAGCTTAAGCGCTACCAAAATTTTTGTATAAGGTTCATATTTCGGTTACGCAGATGCTGCCACGGGTTGCCTGGAAGAGATCGCTTCTTAGCGATAAGACCGTCTATTGTGCACATTTAGATTATTTTTAGGCTATAAGTTTTTCTGTGTTTTCTGTAATGGTGTACAATAAAGGGTTATCAATCTATCTATTATTTTTGTGACATGACTTTCATCCCTCTTCATTACATCAATATTTATACCATGTATATGGGCGATCAGAGTAGATTTTATATGAGCATATAGGGGAGGCAGGGGAAATGCCGGTCAGTTAAGGAAAACCTTTAATATTTATTTTTTACATTAACTGTATATTACAAGTTGGACAAAATAATACAATTATTTATATATTAAGTAATCACTACTTTGACAAGAAACGTATGAATGAAACTTTCCCTAATAACCGGTATGTAAGCGAAAGAAAAAAAGAGTTCTTATAAGTAATTACCGGACTACAGGTAATACCACTCATATAAAAGTATATTGACGCCAAAACTAATTAATAAAAAAATAATTAATTATTACTAAATATAACAAATTATCTTAACTAGTGGACGTCCGTGCTCAAAATTCGACCATAATAAATAATGTCAAAGACTATACTTCTATAATCACAGATTTCGCCAAGGCGTCAATAAACAAAAGAGTATATATGCGTGGGTGTGTCAAGTACAAGGTAGTGTGTGTAATGTTTTTTTTTATTGTTTTAATTTGTTTTTTATAGATAAATAAAATAAAATGTTAACATTCGTCGCTTCTTTACATAAACTATAAGTGAGCGAAATTTCATACTCCTCCGTCATTTCAATTTTCGTGAAAAGGGGTACAAAGTTTTTGCTTCACATATTAATATATAGATTATAAAGTAATAACGACAAAAATAAAACTCAAATATTGCATTTACTAATAAAGTTCAGTCAACAATTTTGTTAGTGGGGTCGAAAACCAAATCAAGATCTGTAAAACTAAAATTTAACATGTATCTTTAGAGTCGTTATTTGAAACTTTATGAAACGAATAAGCGACACTAGAGATGAACACAAATCTATAAGACTAAGCCTGCGAGAGAATGAGATAGAATACATTTTGTACGGTGCTACGTAGCCTCCTCACTCTTGTCTACTAAGCGTTGTAGATATAATGTAGAATTTTCACTTCTACAGCGTGTTAACGGCACACACATTTTTTTTAATAAAAATTAATCAAAAGTTATTTATCATTAGTCATAATAAATAAAAAATGTAACGTGATAATTAATTTAGTACCAATCAACAACACGAATAATGTCAAAAGCATTTTTACAGAGTAATTCACACTGTTTTGACATTTGCATAATTGCTAATTGCTCAATTTTATTTAACGCACGCAAAATCTATGTAGCGCGCATGCTTGATAATGGAATTACTTATTACTTCGACATAATGTGGCTTGACTTTAGGAATCTATGGCCTTGAATACTTATGTCTAAACAAAAAAAAAGAAAAAAATGCTTTGAAAAAATTCGAACTAAGGAAAAAATAGAAAATAATTGTTATGCACGTGGTGCTTGACATTAAATCAGAATACTTCAATAATGGCCATTTCTTTGATTATATTAGATTATGATTACATAATCAATCAAAGAGCTATTTATAAAAGTAAAGTTATTATGAACATAAGTAGGTACGCATCCTACACATACACACTCTTCATATTTAAAAAAAAACGTTGGCGTCTCGGGACGCCCGACAGAAGTGATAAGAGAGAGAGAAGAGAAACGTGAGAGAAAGGGAAGCCAGACAGTATGACGACGTAACGCGTTACGTAACGAAGCGATTTACCCTCCCATAAGAAGTTATCACTTCAAAAATATTTTCTATTTTAGTTCCAGTTTTATTTTATTCTTTTTTTAATATAAATTTTATTTTCGTATTTTTCAGTTTTGAAATGAACTTAAAGTAATTATAATTACGAAACGGACATTTCTAGTGAAAATTACGTTGTCAAAATCTGTTACATAATACCGATACATATACATTACATACACGACAAAATAATAAAAATGTGTTAATAAAAAAACGTAAACACCATTTTTAGGATTTATAAACTTTTTAGTGTAAAAAGAACTCAATGTTATTAAATAGTGCTGTCCGTCTGTCGAATGTATCCGAAAAAAAAATTCGCGTTTAATCCCGCTTTATTCTTGGGCTGAGATGCTCTTGGCGATTTTCTCAAGCCATGGTGGCTTAATAACTAAAGTATGTACATTATTCAAATGACATAAGTTCGCATCTTGCCGACCCACGGCAACGGCCCTCGACAGTTTTTCTGATACAAATAACACTTGTTTGGTGACTTAAAACACCTTATAGAAAACTTGCACATCGTGATAACCGATCATCATTCAGAGAAGCGTAATAAGTATACTCATCGATACTCCTGCAATTGAAACTAGCAAGAACTATTTTGGCAGTGGAACGCTAATGAATTGCTGTTATCCTAATTTTTATTATAGTATCGTTCGTGTCAGTTATCAACAGTATATATATTATTACACAATTATTATTATACATAAAAACACATACTGATAACTGGTCCATTTCCTACGCCATGGATAATTTACGTTACGTTCAATGGTTAGAATGTTGATAAAATAATAAAACGAAATGTAACTTGCTTAGTTTAGTGACGATAAGATTTGTTTGTTAATCGATTTTTTTATAGAAGAAAAATACTTATAAATTATAATGTTACTTATATGTTTATTATTAATAATAGAAAATAATATTGCACAACGCCAATCTAGAAAAATCACTATTTTCCAAATATCAAACTGTTACAAATCCGTTCGACAAAAAACGTCTAAAATAATAAAATATTCTATATTAAAAACATGCATTCCTGTTTTTGTTAAACGTACATGGTTTACAATATTTTTTAATAATCTTTTGAAATGACAAACAAAAAAATATTATTTTTTAATTTTATATTTTTTTGCCATATTTTTATTTTACTATCAAGGCGTAAAATAAATATTAAAAAAATATTACTACTCACATAAACACAGAAATTTCGCCAGCATCACCGTAGTTACATCAAACATTGTTAAGCAGTTCTTCCTTACGATATGGTAAACCATTTTGTGATCTTAAATACGTCACTTGGAGACGAAACACAGTGAATACGTCTTCTAGAACATTTATTTTTTTACAACTACAAGCTTCACATCGCAACAAACATCGCGTATTTGGCGTAAACCCAGCATAAGCCAGTCTTTTTAAATAGTAACTGGACGCCTATCTTATTTTTTTCGTTTTTTATACTGAGATGAGTTGATCAAGCGGACATTTTGTGACGTCATGTGAAAATCAATCCTTTCGTACATGCGCAGATCACGCCTCAGCCTACCCTATCATGACCGTGAAGGTATTTTCATTTTATAACAATATGTACATACTAAAGTGGTGGCCATTTTTTATGAATGAACCCACTTTTGGACGCCCCCATTTTATATTTAGATTGACAGAAAATTATTAATGAATTCGACATGCGCCGGGGAATGGATAGCTGCTTTGTAAAATTAGATCTTTATTTTTCAGCAGGATTAGACCATTTTGTATATGAACCAGAACAAAATAATAGCGGAGTAAGGAGTAATGTATATATATCTCTATTATCTTTATAAGTATTCTATTATCCTCTTTGTTATTTATACTTAGCGTGATTATTACTCATAATGTATGTCATTGAAGACCACGGGCTATAAAAATGGCCCGGACTTTTGGAGGGCTTACGTGGGGCCTTGAGGAGGCCAATACATCGAGGCCACTTAACAAATTTAATGTAAATGTGGCGTAACACTGAGCGGCAATTATCCCAGTCTACACCATATAATAATGCATCCAAGGAGAAGTCCCGGTCAGTTTAGAATTATTGTGGAAAATGAGGACAAAAAGTACCGGGCTATTGGGATGAACTGTTAGTGGTACTAGGAGTCTGGGAATTCGAGAACTATGGCGTCTGCCTGTCACAATATTCGGCGAACATGGAAAAGTAGGCAGACGGTGACTCGCCACTTCCTGCATGGGCCCCAAAAAATGCTATAGCAGACAGAGGCAACATGGGTGTGAGTGGCTAAGGGGTGTCGACCGGTGGGCTTCAGGTTCATTGAAGCTACTTTCGACGTTATGCCATTTACCATTTCCACTCCTTGAGCTTGAGTCTTAACTCTAGCGATCTCCACTCCATACCAGCTAGCTAAGAAAAGCACGGAGGTGGGGCCTTGTATTGGCCCCGGAATCATTTCCGAGGTGCCCCTACTCACCTAGGGCTTCTCCAAAAAGCCCCCTGCGGGTAATTATGATTATTTCTTATTATTGATTTACTAATATTATGTATATACGTCGTGGTAGCGTAATGATTAGCGCACGCGCCCCTAAATAAAAGGGCGCGGGTTCGATCCTGACCGGAACGCATGCACCTTTTAGTCAGTTTTCTAATGTAATGTGCATATTGTTACAATTACCACGTGCTAAAAACGGTGAAGGAAAACATCGTGATGCAACCTGCACATCGATATAACCGATGTGTCAAACCTGCCAAGCCGCCTTGGACAAGCGTGGCGGGTATACTGTCCGATCCCCCTATAATGGGAGGTCCGAGCCCAGCAGTGGGACATTTATGGGCTGACATTATTATTATTATTATGTATATATCTGTACCAAATTATAATAAGCAAGTAAATATAATTTCTGAAAATAAATAAAATATTATATAAGCTTCATTTAAGTAAATATAACTCTTTTGGCTTTTAAATTAGTACATATTATTGTCAATAATATCTATGGATTTTCTCTTTAGCGGACAATATACAGCCACTTCTGGTAATTTACCTACTATAGTATTACTGCTGGTATACTACAGTGGAATATAAAATAAAAGTAAGCAATTGAATAGTTGTGCGTTGAAAATATCCTAATTATTTAACGATGCTTATTATATTTTTCTTTAATTTAAAATAATTTGTTATGTAATACCATTTGTTAAAGACAAAACCTTGCATTAAAAGGTTTTTATTAACAAAATTGGCGTTACATATTTTACAGTTAATATGACATAATAATTATAATACATCGGTTGCTAAGGAACGTCCATAGACCGGATATAAGATGTCATAGATATACCACATTCTTCCGACGTGCTAAGATGTGACGTAGTCACTCAGGTAACTGGGTGGTCGGCGCTCTCTAGACGTCCTTCGTAAAGGTCCAGAAGGGTCTTGATTTTGTGGTTTCACTATCTGTGGGTCAGTTGTAGATGTCTCAACTTCTGGAAGTCCTAAGTCCTGTTCAGTGGTTTCGAGTGCATCAGACTCAAGTCGAGGCACTTCCGGAGAAGTTTTTTCAAGGTTTGACAAATCTATATGTGTAGGTACAAAATTATCCATGGTTTCGTCGTGTGCACCTAATGGAGCTAGGTGTCTATTAGATACTGTTGTTTCTCTACCGTCGGGCATTCGAACGTAAGAATAGTCTGGATTAACATGCAATAGTTCTACTTCCTCCACCAGGGCTTGATATTTGTTTGCACGATTAAACTTTTTAATTAGGGCCTGATTTGAGTTGAGCAGCCAACTTGGGATTGTGTTTCCATTAGTCGATCTTCTTTGATGTATGAACATTCTCTCGTGTGGTGTGCAGTTTGTAGCTGTACATAGTAGGGAACGTATGGAGTGCAATGCATGTGGCAAAACGATCTCCCAATTTTCAGTGGATAGGCCTCTAGTTTTTAAGGCTAATTTTACTGTTCTCCAAAGTGTAGAATTCAATCTTTCTACTTGTCCATTACCTTGGGGGTTGTATGGTGTAGTTCTACTTGTAGCAATACCACGCTTAAATAGAAATTCTTTTATTTCATTCGAAAGGAAGCACGTGCCTCTATCCGAGTGCATATATGCTGGCATACCAAAAAGCATGAATAGCTCATCAAGGTGTTTGATAACGGTGTTTGATGTCATATCGTGACACGCAAACGCAAAAGGAAATCGGGAGAATTCATCAATAACTGTTAGTATATATCTATTTTTAGTGTTTGAGGGTAAGGGTCCCTTAAAATCAACACTTAGCCTCTCGAATGGTGAGGTTGCCTTTATAATATGTGGTCCAGGATTCGATGATTTAATAAATCTTGGTTTGATCTCTGCGCAGTGACGACATGAATTGGTCATGCTTCTAACTTCGTCTATCGAATAAGCAAAATTTTTTGACCTTAGCCAGTGGATCATTCTCGTTACTCCTGGATGACATAAGGATTCATGTAGAGATTTTAATCTTTGGTCTCGCGTTTGCATGTTTGCACATACGCGCGATAATGCGTCGGCTACATTGTTCTGTTTACCAGGACGGTACACGATGTCATATTTAAATGGTGCAAGCTCAAGGCGCCATCTTTGTATTTTCTCATTCTTAACTTTACTTGTTTTCTTGTTGTCGAACATGAATGAAACCGACCTTTGATCCGTAATTAATTTAAAATGTCTGCCTATGAGAAAATGTCGCCATTTTTTCAGTGATTCCACAATAGCATATGCCTCTTTTTCAATTGCAGAATGGTTTTGCTCGCTATGATTTAAGCTGCGAGAAAAAAAGGCTATCGGACGATTATTCTGTGACAATGTAGCAGCAATGGAATGCTCTGAAGCATCGGTTTCAACGACAAATGGTATATCGTTATTTATAGCGTATATTGATGATTTTGCAATGTCAGATTTCAGTTCTTCGAAAGATTGTACTAAATCTTGTGTCAATGGAAATATTTTTGTGTTCGAAAGACCATGAATTCTCTCAGAAAAATTCGGTATCCATCTACTATAATGAGCAAACATTCCAATAACCCTACGCAACGACTGTAAATCGTCTGGTGGTGGTAGCTGTAAAAGAGGACGAAGCCGATCAGCGTCAGGTTTTATAGTGTGATTTTTAATGGTGTATCCGAGAATGTTGATAGAGTTAAGACCGAATTTACTTTTGTCATTATTAAGTGACAGGCCGTACTTTCGGGCTGCTGTCATAAATCTTTGTAAATTATCATCGTGTTCGGCTCGTGTCTCTCCACACACGGTAATATCATCGAGATAAGCTAGCGTGCCCTTCAGTTCTTCTTTACGGATAATCCAATCAATAGTTCGTTGGAAGCTTGATACTCCATTCGTTACTCCGAATGGTATCCTACAAAATTGATAGAGGTTTCCAGCTGCTTCAAATGCTGTATATTTCTTCTCTTCTGGCAATATAGGAATTTGATGATAGGCACTTTGCAGGTCTATAGTACTAAAAATAGAGTATTTAGATATCTTTGAAACTATTTCTTCAATATTGGGTAGCGGATAGGCATCCAACTGAGTATACCTGTTTATTGTTTGTGAATAATCTATAACTAGGCGTTTTTTATGATTCGTGTTCTTTGTAATCAGGACCTGGGCTCGCCATGGAGAGGAGCTCTCTTCGATGATTCCAGCACTCAAGAGTTTTCTTATTTCGGAATGAATAAACTGATTGTCCTCTTCACTATGTCGGCGTGATTTCATGGCGATCGGTTTGCAATCAGAAATGACACTCGCAAATAGTGGGACAGCAGGCACCGATGCTGCTGCTACATTACAGACCTTCATTGTTTCTTTAGGTCCTCCAAATGAAAATTCTAAAGAAGAATGCTTTTGCAAAATATCATGCCCAATGATGAGGTCAGCACATAAGTCCTTGACAATTAACAAAGTAAGATTTTTATAATTATGATTTTCAATCTGTGCGGACACAATAGTTTGACCTTCGACTTGAGATGAAAGGCTTGTACTTGCCATGGTTATAGTTTGATGGCAAGGAAATTTTTTCAAACCAGTTAATTTGAAGAAGTTCTCGTTAATAAAGCTAATGGAGCTTCCGGTATCTATTAAAGCTTCCGCTCGCAATCCTTTTATAATGGCGGAAACTGTTGCCTTTTTTAGAGATGTTGGGGACGCAGCCACTACATACGATGCAGAACAGCTTTCGTCAGAGACGAAAATAGCATTAGCCGTCATATTCTTGCTTCGACAGACATTTGCAAGATGACCCTTTTTGTTACATAATTGACACATAATATCTTTAGCTGGGCAATTTCTTCGTGGGTGGATTTTGTCACCACAAAAGAAACAACTCTTTTTCCTTGAGAAGTTTATGGGAGTAGCCGCTAAAGTATTTTGGCTGGTGTTAGAATCCGTGACGCCTGATGTATCTGGCACAGCGTTCAAATTGCTAGAATTATATCCCTGACAGTTCACTTCAGCCATTTCTAGAGAAAGAGCTTTATCATAGGCTTCATCAAGAGTGAGGCTTAAACTTTCGAGAAGCCGTTGTCTAATTTTGCTAGATCTTATACCACTAATAAACGTGTCCCTTATATAGTCATCTCTGTTTGTATTGGCGTCAACACTTTTGAAGTCACAGTCTTTTGAGAGCTGTTTCAGTGACTGTAAGAAGGTATCGAGAGACTCTTCACCTTGTTGTTGGTAAATGTATAGCTTTCCAGTATTCGAATTTTATGTAGCGGGGTGGTGAAATGGGGAGGGGGAGAGGCATACTTACCTTTACTACAACCCCTATGGGCCGGCGGTCTTGAAATAAACTTTTTTTAATAAACATAACCTCACTTATTTTCGCTGATTTTTTTCGCTAATTTTGCACTTCTATCATAGGTCTGAAATCGAAAAATCCTTTCAAAGTTCCAAAAAAGCCAGTAATCAACATAAAAACAGCCAAAATAACCCAAAAACCAGGTTAATTGGAGAAAAATGAAGAAAAAACACAATAGAGCACATTTGTATACAATACAAGAGTAACCATTCAAAATGGCGACCAATAAAGACGATATTTTTTTTTTACGTAATCGCATTAATTTATATTTAACCAATATTTAAAAAAAATCAGCAGTGTATTGAAATTGAAATAAAATCGATATCATTAATATATTGATTCATTATCATATTAAAAGCCAACTTGCTAGTCGTTCACTAAATTGATAAATAAAACAAATGTTTCATATGAGACTTTCAAGGTGTCGTAACTCTCTGTATGTACAAAAAAAGGTAAATGGTTACCACTCGGTTCTGGCACTCGCCGGCCGCTGCCGCGGCACGCTCGCTTCGCTCGCTCGGCTCGTGCGCTTTGGTCTAAATATCACCTAACATAACCGACTGTTTGTGTATAAAATAAATAGTAAATGGTTACCAGTCGGTTCCGGCACTCGCCGGCCGCTGCCGCGGCACACTGACTACGCTTCCTCGGCTCTTTAAATAGAACATGCTGTCTATATAAATTAAGTAACTTTATAAATGTATTTTATGGAAAACTAAACAAAAGTCTAAAAGAAAGCCAGTAGTCAACGTAAAAAGAATCAAAATTATTATAAAACGCAGCACAAGTCGTAGAAAAATAAAAAGTTAACAGAAGAAAACACATTCACTCAACTACTAGAGAAAAGGAATAAAATGGCAGCAATAAAGGTGGTAAAAAAATAATTTTTTTTTTCATAGAAATATTTATCGATTTCCGAAAATTATTAAATAATTCTAAATCGTGAGCTACATGATTTCGAATTTCTTAATTACAAATCGATAAGTATTAATGACATATCGATTAATTTATTTTTATCATCACACCTTGTTAGCCAAGCCATTAAAAACAAAAGTGACAGTAAAAACTGTCACTTTTTAATCAGTCGATTATTATACATGTCTATTACCTACTCTAGCATTTATTTGTATTTATGCGTCAATTAAATTTGAAAGTTTATTTCTACATTAAAAACAGTTTTAGTGTTATAAAAAGTTCTGGCGGTTATGTGTTATTCATGAGTACATTCATAAACAATTCGTGAGTACATTCATAAACTCAAATCACGGTTTTTTATTATCAAAAGTGGCACAATTTTACAACATAAATAAGTGAGTTTATGATTATAAACGAAAAAAAATTTAAACCCTCCGGACCTTAGGGGTTCTCGTAGGGGTGAGTATACCTCCCCCTATTCACTTCGCCCACCAACAACTTAACATTTGTGTACCAGATTGTTAAGTCGCAGCCTTGTTGTTTTCTAGTAGCAAGTGCATATCTCGCATAGATAATGTTTTTAGGTTTTGTAAATAATTTACTAAGTATGTTCATAGCTTGCGAATAATCAATACATTCGGTAATGTACGTATATATATTTGACGAAACATGATTTATAAGTAAGTCTAATTTGCACTTTTGTACTTGCTCAGTGGTTGATTCGGAAGCTTTAAGAAAATTTTCAAATGTTCGTTTCCAATGTTCCCATTCCTTAGACGCCGACGAGCTTGATGGATCGATATCTAACCGATCGGGTTTTAAATACTTTTCCATTTTCTTTTCTTTAATATTCGCAACTACTCATAAATATTTTGTTAATAAAATTGTTAAAGACAAAACCTTGCATTAAAAGGTTTTTATTAACAAAATTGGCGTTACATATTTTACAGTTAATATGACATAATAATTATAATACATCGGTTGCTAAGGAACGTCCATAGACCGGATATAAGATGTCATAGATATACCACACCATTAATAAGTGGCAACATTTCAGCTGTCAGCATTTTGCAGTTGCGTTTTGATACTGCGTACACTGGATACATATTTATGTAATTTTGCAATATTATTCTTCTCTCTTATATACACACAAAATAAAATTACAAATTTACAAAAAACACGTTTCAATACCGTAAATACTTAAATTTCGCCATTGTACAACTAAGCGTTCTATTAACACGCTATGATATGAATGACATTTCCGAAAGGGATTATATTAAAAATATTAATCTATAAAAACAAAACGCACATAATCAACAAATATGTGCAAGAGAATTTTACTGTTTTATATGTAAAACTACTTATTCTTTTCAATTTATTACATTGATTGTGATAATTCAACATGTCGCTGAACCCCTTGAATGGTAAAGTATTCACATATTCTACTTTTCTTGATCATATTAAAAACTAACCTCTACATAGTTTTGAAGGCATGTTGTTTAATTTAATATTACTGATTTCGCTATATTTCATTACCTTCAGTCCTGTTTGATGTTAATGTGTTACTCTAAGGGTGGCTTAGTGGCTGAATAACCCCACCTTATTACTATGGCTTCGGTATCTGTTGTGTTTTAAATATTGACGTCTTGCTGTAATCCATGATTTCCAAAAACTAAAAAAATATATTTTAATTGTTTTAGTACATTATATACATCAATAAATCTCAAAATATTTTTTATTTCAGAACTAAAACGTCGCCTAAACAACACAGATATACTTCTACCAAAACGCCTTTGTTTAGCAAAAAATGTGATCCAATCTCACCATTTTCATCAGCGCCCAAGGAGAGGGTTATAGCTGACTGGCTGCAAGAGTTGAATGAGAATAAAATATTAAAAGGAGAAGAATTGAAGAATATTCTTGATTGGTTGAATATTTGTGATGATTTGAGTAGTGAATTGAAGGTTAAGCTGATTCAGGTGATATATACATGTATACAATAACTCTCTGAACTTTACAACCAAGCCGTGAAAGGCTTTTAAAATTAATCACTTGTGTATCTGTTATAACCAGTTTTAAAATTATATAACATGGACATATCTGAAAATATGTTTTCCATTTATTCTTGAAAGTGTCATTTTGCAAGTATTATGTTTGTTATAAGGGAGACAGATTACATGTCCATACTATATTTTTGGTGCTTTCAAAGATCATTAGTTTTATCCCAGTTTTTTTTATGCAAGTATAGGTTTGCATTTGACCACTGTCTCACCTGATGTTGAGTGATGACGCAGTCTAGGATGGAGCACGCTTACCTTGAAGATACCTATTCACTCATGACTTGAAGACTTCAAGATTGTATTTGTCAGGAAAAATAGACTCCGGTGAATTATTTCACTCTTCCGCAGTGCGCACCAGAAAATATGAAGCGAAACACTTGGTTCTGACTGGTGGTGTCTCCACCATATAACGGTGGCGAAAACCGGTCCATCTGGTTGTCCGATGGTAAAAAGGGGATGGAGGAGAGGAGGAGGAGAAATGCCCGATAATTAATAATTCTTAACTTTTATAAACCCTTCAAATATTCTGTTCATTTCCTAAAGCCTGTTCAATATAATTTATTTTATTGTATTGCACCTTTCAGATTGTATCTCAATATATACAAACAAATCCAATTCAAGATAGTGAAATACAAACACTTGTATCATTTATAGAAAATGATAAAATTAAACTACAGTTAAACAGTCTAATTGATGATTACCTAACAATAATTATTACTTTATTACAAAATATAAAAAATAATGTCGAACATGCATTACCTGAAAGGATATTCAATAATATCATAAAATATTACAGAGAGTCAAAGAAAAAGTTAGAATTTATCATTAAATTATTGAATGGAGAAAATATTGAAACTATATTCAGTTATTTAAACACAGAATATCGTAGCACTGTTATTAATGTATGTAAAAATATACTTTTTCCTGTAAACAAGAGGACATATTTCATATCATTCCTTCAAACTTTAATAAGGAAAGACAATTTAGATGAACTGATAGCTGAGAAAGGGGATAATATACAATCAGTATTGAAAATAATGGATGCACTATTTGCATTTCCAAAAGGAAGAACTGATATGTCTATAGATTTTATAAAACACTTCATAGATGTGTTTGTGAGCTGTTTCCATACAGAGAGCCAAATTGTGTTTGCTTTCTACATAATGGTAGCAAATTTTTTGAACTTGCAACAAAATTACATAACACCAGCAATGAATCTACCGACTGTACAACTTGTCATTGAAAAAGTGGATAAATGTCAAAGGCTTTTATTCTTGAATATGCTTGAAGTTTTATTATCCAATGAGGTGGATATAAGCATACGTTTGACAGATACATTTGGGGAAAAAATTCCTAAAGTGGAAATTAAGAAAACATTCATATTATTTCTTCAAGCGATCATGATGAATCAGTTAAAATTGGAAGATAAAGCTGATAAAACCACCATTGAAATAGTTAAAACAGCTTTGAAATTAGATCCTACCTTAATAGAACAGAAAATGATTCAAATTGTACCATCTCTAATGATATCTAAAAAGAACAATACAAAAATTTTAGAATCATACACAGATATGTTGACTGGCTTGCTAGGAACTTTGTTTAAATTAAGTAGAGGAATATTATTTATAAATCAAATATTACCAAATGTGAAATTGAGCCTAGAATCTTGCAACACTGAACAATTCGAATTGAAGCAGACATTATTAGAAGACGAAAGTAATGAGAAAATTAGAAATAAAATAATAACTGGGAATGATATATTCCCAAGGGAATGTGTGGAAGTCTACGGGAAATTGACATCAGAGTTAATGTTTAGACAAAATAAAGAGCTTCTGGTTTCATTGCAAAAGGATCTTGAAGTGTATTGTTTGATGATGTTAGAAGAAGGATTTGTTAGTGAGTATATTTTTCATTGTAATAATAAAAAACAGCCCTTAATGCTGAAAGGATTCCATAATTTCACTCAAATTAATTTATTTTATTAGTATCCATTTATATCTCATTCTCAAAACTTCGACATAGGACTCTCTCAAGCTATTTAAAACCCATTTTCCCCTCTCTATTGGCTCTGGACCTCAATGCCCATGATATGTGTTTCAGATTGTCCTCCCATCTCTTGCATTGGCATCCTCTACACTTTTTCCATAATTATCTAAGGTACCACTCTGTCGTCTTAGGTGTCCATTTATGTTTACCTTCCATATTAATTCTTTTCTTATTCTTGATGCATTGTTAAACTTACAGTAGAATTATTTTCTCCGTGCAGTTTGGGTCATAAATCAAAGCTCGGCCTCAGCCCGGCTAAGGCAGTGAGCATGTTGCGCGGGCGCAACGCCATTATCGATAAAAACTCATTATCAAAGAAAAATTATCATTCTTATAAAAGTCATTATCTTTTTTACTGTTAATTTTAAACTTAGACATAAGTATTTATATTTATTTTTAAAATAACTTGTTACATTCTAAACTTTAGTACTTATAGTTTTTTAATACATAGATACCTAATTTATAATTTATTTTAAATCATTATTCTTATTTTAATGAAGTACGTTGTTTTATCTATTTTTTTCTTTCATTTATATCACTAAGCCACAAAATGACAAAACTAAATACACTATCGACAACAATAATGCGTATCACTATGCTTGCCCATGAGGCCCGTGAGTGGAAGAGAGACCGAAATACTCACTGCACCGTTCCGATTATTCATGACCCAAACTGCACGGAGAAAATAATTCTACTATAGTAATTTTATTGATTGTCTAGGTTAATTTTATGCTTCAATCTCCCTCTTATGGCCCTTCTTTCTATGTTTTGTTGCGGTTTTTCAGGCTTAGTAAATTTAGTTTTTATTACCACTTCTTCAAATTGAATTCCAGGTTCATCAATCATAACATTGACGGAAGTTCTGTCCGCCATTTTATCTTCGTTCCTTTGTAACAGTAAAATGGCTGACCACACAGTTCCATTGCCAATTGCAGAGGACTTTTGGAATGTCTTCAAAACATTTGAAGAAAAATGTATTAAAAAGTTTGGTGAATGTATTTTGAAGCTGAGTTATGTAAGTTTAATATTTATTGTATTAATTGTTTTGACTATTATAAAGAATTCATTTAATTTTTGTTATTGCTAGCAGAAAGACAGACAGCATACCTAATGGAAAGTGGTTACCATTGCCTATATAAACTATAAACGTTTGCAACACTAAGGCAATGCCAATGTGTTGCTGGCTTTTACACAAAGACAGGAAGACAAAAGGAAGTTTCCCGGCAGTGGATGATGCCGTTGGCTCGCCTGCCAGGGCCAGCAGAGATCCTGAAATTAAGGGCGAAGGACAGAATACTGAGGGTTTTTAGCGGGGATCCCTGACTGTGGTATGACAATAGCACTTCTAGTTCTGTCTAGAGGTCGTAGTGCTGCCTCGGCCTGGTGAATCCCACACAGCGGCCTCGGATTTTCCCCCATCGCACGGCCATTGGTCCTCAATAGGATTGTGAGATTAAGGGATCAGACAGGAGGAATGGGATTGGAAAATGGAAAAGGGGGAAGGGAAAGTGGACCTTCGGATCTCTCACTCATCATATGAAGCACGATTATGCTCAAAGCTATTTGGTTTTGCTCTGGTATTCTGTAAGAGCGAGGTATCATACACATCGAGCTAGCTCTAAAACATGATATTTAAAATAATGATTCCAGCTTGGCTCTTCCCCATTAATGATTTATGATAAAGATGATAATATTTTCTTAAGTTTTCGCGACTTGTACACATAATAAAACTACGTTTTAACGGTTTTAAGCGCGGTAATTTATTTTATGTTGGTTTATCCGACGTTTCGGCCGCTTTTCAGTGGCCGTGGCCACGGAAGACAAAGATGACATTTGTCTAACGTGTCTTGTCAAAGTTTTTATTCAGCCTACCGCCAACTTGTTCATTTTAATTATTTAGTTTAATTTTGTTATGGATATTATTTACTCTATGGGAGCCTAATCTAATTTTACCACCGCTTCACAACATGTTGTGGCTGAAGAGAAGAGCGGCGCAAGAAACTCTTCAGCAAACATGCCTAGTTCAAAAATTTTATATAATATTAAAATGGGTGGAAGGAAAAAATAAAAGAAATTATCAGTCGAGTTGATTTGTGTTTGACCACGGCCACTGAAAAGCGGCCGAAACGTCGGATAAACAAAATAAAATAAATTACCGCGTTTAAAACCTTTAAAACGTAGTTTTATTTATTATAAAGATGATATTGGAAAGACAGTGGAAAAACTATGTTAAAAGTTACCTATAATCAAATGTTAATTTCAGAATCCACAATTGGTCACATCATTTCTAAAACTTTGCTTAAGTGTGGCACAGATGAAACTCCTAAACATAAAGTATAGTAATGTAAAAATAGATATGACAGTAATTGATACGACAGAGATATATGACTTGAGTTCAATATTGCCATGCTTAACTTGCGAACAATGGATGGGACTTGCATCTAATATAAAGCAGGACGAAGCCCTTATGCTGATGGTAAGTTGCATTGTAAATAATAAGCACATCTCTACATCTTTTTTTTCCATAATTTATAGATTCTGAATTGCATTCTGGGATCGAGGTTCCTGCTGTAGCCACCGCGAATTGGAGATTATTTAAGAATGAATTTTATTATAATTTCATGCTGCCGGGCGGCTTGTCGTAAAAGGCGACAAAACCTACAGTGAGCGGGTAGGGCATTTGTCCGACTGGATGGCTACCACCCCTGGTCTAAAGTGTGTCGCCATATCAACCTTGAGTTGTGTTTCGGCCTTTTTGACCAGGTTCCAGTCTCCCTTAAGAGAGCAGCAGCTCATTTGTAGAATCTTTGGTTTTGCAAATGTCTATAGGCTATAATAACCGCTTTCCATCAAGTGGACCGTCCGCCTGTCTGCTGAACTCCTGCAATAAAAAAAACCGGAACATTTAGTTTCTGATTTTTAAATATGAATTTTGAATTTCTGTAAGTAATAAAATCATTTGACCCCAAAATTGCCACCGCTAGACTTCAGCCTACACAGCCTACCGCTGAAACTGCTGCTAGGGATGCGACCATATTTTGCAATAAATTCTAATTATTTCCAAATAAAAGAACAAGCGATAATAGGAACGAGCTCTCAGCTGAGGATTTCCCAAAGCGCTACGATATGGAGTTTTTCAAAAAGAATGCCATCAAATTTCTTTATTTATCGCATTTTAAACGCATTTACTTTAAAATTTTCAGGATAACCTTATACTCGTCAAAAGGTCAATAACAGAGTTGCTAGCGCTTACCAATATTGACACAATATCAAATTTAAATTTTACAACAACCAATACGTATTTCATAACACGAATAGCAGCAAACCCAGAAATATTAGACAATACTTTAATCTCTAGAACACTATTTAGTAATATAGATGGAAAACAATGTAAGGAACTAGTGAAGACATTGATAAATGTTTATGTGAGTAATCCCGAACAAAATATATTTAAAAGTGATGTTTTAAAAAATAATCGATTGTTACAAAACTGCCTGACGATAGAAGTTACAAGAAATATTTCAAAATGCTTTAATAATTGTGATTTACTAACTAAAAAGTTGAGTAAAATTGATTTTGAAATAACAGAATTCGCAAAAGAGAATGACATGAAGGGATTATTTATAAATTTAAAAATAAAACCAGATATACAAGATGATAACTATACAATAAAAAACTATATTAATATACTAACAGAGTTACAAATACCGTATTTAGATAAAAACTACCAATTGGTAGTGATTTTCTTGATACTGGCGATAAAGAAATGTTGCCCATCGAAAAAAATAAAAAGGAACATAAATAAAATTCTACAAAGTATATATGAATTGACCTCACTCCCACCTAGTTTGTATCAAATATTTCCAACAGATTATATTTTTGATTTTGAAAATAGGACTATATTAAACTTGGTAACTTTGAAAAAAACTAGTTACAATTTATTGATAGTCAAAATTTTATTAGAAATCGCTGTTAAAAGGGTTAAAGTAGAAAGTGAACTAGTGACAAGTGTTGTTGAATTATTATTACAAAAAAGTGTTAAAAACAGCAATACTATGGATGTATTTAATGATCCTGTGTTTCAAATAAGCTGTATAATACTTCCATTGTTAGTGAAACAGAAGCAATTGATAACAGCCAGTGTCCATAGATCAATTTTAGCGGACTTACAAGATAAATTACAAAAAGAGTTACTGGAATCATTTAAAAATATTGATTTTACACAAATTAGTAGTTTGAAAGACGACACTGGCAATATTGATGAAAGTTTGGTAGATTCTGATAACATGCAACACTGAATGCGATGGGTGCTTACGCTTTGACACTATCCAGATATTGCGAAACGACTGATGGAGAAGAAATAAAAATTTGGATTATCTGTGGTCTGGCTTGGAGTTCTTCGTCTATAACGCTGTAAGTACTATAGAATATCTCACCAGTGTCTTAATTATATATCTTGTAAGGTCGTTAAAAAATTTTAAAAAATTGATCTTTGTTAATTATAATATAAGGGTTTTTTCTCTTTATTTGGGACTTGCCACATAGGCATGTCAGCCCCATCATCTCCTAACCATACAATAACATATTATACTAGCTGTCCCGGCAGACGTCATCTGCCTTGGCAAAAAATAGGGGTTGAAAATTTAGGGTTGTATGTATTTTTTAATGCTGTATCATAAAAATATCTAAAAATTAAAAAAATATTTAGGGGTGGACTACCCTTAACATTTAGGGGAATGAAAAATAGATGTTGTCCGATTCTCAGACCTACCCAATATGCACACGAAATTTTATTAGAATCGGTCAACCTATTTCGGAGGAGTACCATACTCTATAACTAACACTGTGACACGAGAATTTTATATATAAGATTATAATGTAAATAATGGGATGGTCAACAAACTAGCCTCTTTTGAGGCTGGCTCTGCCAAAATCTCTATAAAACATCTACATCAAAACGATTCAGTCCCAACATCCTCATCAATTGTTCGCTACCATTTTTATTTTTGTTGTGTTCCATTACGAGATGTTGGAAATTTTAGACACTTTTATTTATGTTTGAGATATAAAGTGAATTTTGGATGGTTATAAAAAATAATACCACGAAGGCTATGGCGGCAGCGAAGAGAAGCGGAACTCCTCACCTTCTTACCTATACTAAAAATGTCCGGATCTGTTCACAATAAATGAAATGTATCCATCACTATTCCCCACCCAATATTAATTAGTGTAATCCTATATCATAATAATCTAATATTATAAGTGGGAATGTGAGGTGGTTTGCGACTGACGTTTTTACTCCTTAACGACGCAATTGATCGTCATGACATGTTACATACACTTTGTCAGGGTATACAAAAAGACATTGGGGAACTTTTCACCCTGATAAAATGTTGCTCCCAAGGGACAGACATTCGTCTGTCAACACAACACTTTTTTCGTCGATTGGCGAAAGGATGGCATTACTGAATGGTAGTGCCATACCAAATACATCATCATGGTAACAACATTGACTATGCAATTTAACGTGCTACTCTCATGGTTAGTCCCACCTTCACTGGCGTTTGATGGAGTTATGGCAATTTTGAAGGCTCTTAAACTAAGTCGCCTGAATTTGAGGGTTCTGAGATTTTAGGGGTCAAAAAGCCCTGTCTCAAACTGCCCCATATAATTTTCGCCGCCGAAAATAAGTCTATAATATTTAAAAACAATTTTTAAAAAGTCGTAAAATATACGAAAACACTCGCAAATTCGCGTAATAAACAATACAGTTAATTATGACTAAGTATAGGTTATGAGTGGTGGTCGAAGGTTGCGACCAGTGAACAAACAGTTAGCTAAGTTACGTTAGCTTCAGACCAAACCGCACGTACCGAACGAGCGTGCTGCGGCAGCGGCCGGCGAAAGCCAGAAGAGATTGATCATCATTTAATAATTAATAACTATTTAAACAATGGTTACAAGTCGTTTGTGTCGACAACTGACTTTTGACCATTATTTACATAGTCATCAATGAATAAACAATTAGCAAAACTCCAGCGGCAGGGTGGGGGAAACTATTCCTTTTCTCCCTTCGTTAACCCTTTCCCAGTCCCTTTTCATTTAAATTCCACGATTCCGACTTACTTATTAATTTATTTACATAAAAACTACTCTTCTCCGGCGGGGGGCAACTCCCCCTCCCTGACCCTAACTTTTTTTTTTTTTTTATTGAAATCACAACAGGCAACGGACTTGAAAACTACCATGTCATGGACATTTGCAAACCAATGTACAATTGCTGTTCTTTAGGAGCCTGGAACCTGGCACTAATGCGGAAAAAACAAAGATTGTATAGGAAATTAAAGGTAGAACCATAAAAAGATACATGCGGGTTATTTGTCGCCTCTTAACAGAATACAAAAAAATTCTTCTCCGTTCCTGCCCTAACCTCCCCCTCCACCCCACCATTAAGGCGACTTAGTTTAAAATTTTGACCATTTTGAATTAGAAATCTACTTTGACATTTCTAAGGAGAGTTATAGTTTTATGGTTTTTTTTTGATACTTTTTTTTTTTTTTTTTTTTTTTTTTTTTTTTTTTTTTTTTTTTTTTTTTTTTTTTTTTTTTTTAATGTCACATTAACTGCTTATTGACGTTCGGAACTTCGTTCCAAAGAACAGATCTTTTAATTTATGTATGAGTTAGCATAATTATTCTATCTGCTGAGCTAGTAAGAAGTGCCAGTACGTAAATTAATGCCTTTCCGGACGAGCTCTGCAAGTCGGACCAAGTAAAAACCTTACTGTCTATAAAATGTACATTAACGCGAGCCAAGCCGCGGACAAAAGCTACCATTATATAAGTAAAGCATTTATGACTTTCTTGTCTTCCAGATCAATTCCTTAAATAACCCATCATGCAAACAACAATATATAGAATCATCAGTACAATTATTAAACACTATACTCCGCTACATAAAGAAATTGGAAACTCACGAGATTTTCAAACAAAAAGACGAAATATTCAATAAGATTTGGGAATGCTTAAAAACAAGATTAATGCTGATTAATGAGGAGAGTGGGAGGTGCTGGAATAAAGTTTTGGATGACACAGCTGTGGCACTCAAATTTTTGTTTGAACTCAGTTCTGTTGAGTGCTTTTCTAGTCGATTTGTTGGTGATATTGGCATACTGAGTGTTCTGAAGGTAAGTGTTTTTTCTCTGAAGGTGCATTTGTGAACATTTATTTTGACATGATAATCTACACTCAAAGCACACTTAGGGTTGCCAACAATACTTTATAATAACATATCCTACTTCATTTTTGGTAAATATACTTTTGAATAAAAATAAAGTACGTGAAAATACCCTATTTCCAATATTTACTCTGATGCGTAAAATGAAATACTTATATGGATAATTACTGAACTATTATCGATCCAGCTTTCACTGAAAGAGTTTATTCAGTAATGAATCTAAAATAGCGAAAGAAAGGAACAGGACATCTATAAATTTAATAAAAAATGAATTGTTTACTTATTTAATTTAAATTGGAAATGAAAAGATAGCTTCCAAAATTGAATAATAATGAAAAGTTGTTACTGTGTGCACAAAAATAGTATCTCGAAGAAAAGAAATAAATAATAATTTGAAAAATACCTTTTTTCTTTCAAATACTTTGTTTTCCCTAATTAAAAAATGTAATATGTTATTTTTCTCAAAAATAGTTCACAACCCTAAGCGCACCTTACCTTTCTTATCTTGTGATAAAACCAGTACATACTATCCCAACAAGTATTTATCTATTGATATGATTAAACATTTGTTAACTTTTTGACAATCATAAACTGTAGTTATTATTAATAAATCTATATATACTATAATAAATCTGTCGAGTTTGTATACTGCGTTTAAAAATGTGACACAAATCAGGGGAGAATTCGGACCAGAAGATTCCGAAAATGCATTTTTTTCTGTCTGTTAGAGCATCACGTGAAACTACTGAACAGATTTAAATGAAACTCGAGCTTATCCGAGTCAGGGTCCACGAAAGAATTTTTTGTGACTGACCTTTATTTTTTTTATTTATCCAGCCCTTATTTCAAAAAGTAGGTTGTGGGGCAGCAATTTTCGCGATCTTGGAATCGATATCTATCTATTAAATCAAAAAACATATTATGATTTTTAAGATCTGGCTAAAATACCCATACATTTATGAACACTGAAAAAGCTTGTATCCCTGCGTTTACATACATAACTTCTAATAACGGCGGCGGCTACCCTTAATTTTATATCTCAGGACTAAGTAACAAATCACGTTTGGACATTAAATCTGTTATTATAAAGAAACTTGAATACAAGGATAACAGTACAGACGCCATTACATAGAGAATAACGAATCAGACTAGGCCACAGACAAATGTAGCCAGTGTAAAATATATCTTTAACATTATAATACTGTGACTAGTTTGTATGACTCGAATTAAAATGCGGTTACAATTATTATAGAGTTTATTAGAACTATACAGACACGTATAACACAGGTACAAATATAACCGAACGCAACAAATCCAAACGTAATGCAGTAGGTCGTAATTCAATATAATATATTATAATATCAGCCCATAAATGTCCCACTGCTGGGCTCGGGCCTCCATTATAGGGGAAACAGACAGTATACCCGCCACGCTTGCCAAGGCGGCTTGGCAGGTTTGACACATCGGATATCTCGATGTGCAGGTTGGATCACGATGTTTTCCTTCACCGTTGTTAGCACGTGGTAATTGTAACAATATGCACATTAGATCAGAAGACTGACTAAGAGGTGCATGCGTTCCGGTCAGGATCGAACCCGCGCCCTTCAATTTGGCGTGCGTGCGCTAGCCATTACGCTACCACGACTTTTTCGTAATTCAATAAAACGCGCAAATTCCATCACTGTTAGATTTCCGAATGTACACACGTCACGCCTGTATCGTAGTTGTAGCGCGACTGACCCTCTCTCTCCATCAGGCCGTCGTTTTATACTTCAGAAATGCAAATGTGTGCGCTCAGCTACGTCGACACAATTTTCTAGATTTTTCTTGTACTTGTGATCCGCAACACATGGCTAACGATGCTGCTGAGCGTGTATAATAAGTTCTCCACAATAACTAGAAACGTATACCAATAAATAAGTGAACAAAAAAGACAATCATAAAAGTATTATAAGCAGTTGAAATGCCGACAGGTTATAAAATGTACTTTTACAGATCTGTACGTGGAAAATATCTTTGTCGGGGCCTAAGTTGTAACAATACTTTAAAATGTTTTCAATGTATTTTCAGAAACCCAATGAGATATTGAAAGATGAAAAGAAAACCGACGAAATAAAGCATAAAGTTGCCAAATTCCTAATAATACAATGTCTAAAAGCTAACATCATTGGCCAAAATGTGTTGCCATGTCAAAGTTAACATACAAGAATTGTAGAAATTTAACCTTTTGGATAAGGCAACACTACGACGAGGACAGTGTGGCCAACAAAAGAAAACGAAAATTTAATATATATGCTGAAGATGGAAATGATGAAAAGAAAATAATGAAAATAGACGATTCAATATGTGATTTGATAAGGATTGATTTGGAGACTCTTTCAGAAGTTATTTTGGCTGCAAAAAAGGTTAGTACCTGGGGGGCTAAAAAAACTTATTTTTTTATTATTTATTAAATATTTACAACATTTGTTCAGTCGCCTTATCTTCAAAAGGTGACTAAACAAATGTTGTAAAAAGTTTATCACACTAACTATTCGTACAATGAAAACCTCATTAGAATTGACCGAAAACATTTATACAATTAAATAAAATTGTAAAAAAAAATAATTACAATTGATGATGAAATATTTTATTATAAAATATTAATTTCCCCAATTTCATCCCAAAATCGAAATGTTATTATCCCTCCCGAGAATGACATTAAATTTGGGATCCAATTCTATGTGATATTTGTGATAGCTGATGAAGGTGATATGTCGCATATTCGGTTTTTTGCTTTTTTTGCGTAGATGAATGTTATAAGTCGATACCAAATGACTACAGACCTTAGACCATAGATATAAGGCATATTTAAGAAAAAAAACGTTGCTAAAGGTGTTAAGTTCAGTTCAGTTTCAAAATAAAAGTAAAACTTTTATCACGATTTACTCAGAATTGGAATTATGCGACTTATCACCTTCATCCACTCATGTCTTCAATTAGAATTATTATAAAGTGCATAACTCTTTATTAATTAATTCAATTGCTGTGTAATTTCAAAATCTCACAATTACCTCCTAAGAAAGGAGTCTGGTTTCCTTTTATACATTGTTGGGTCCAGGCTATAAATATAAAATATTACAGTAATTTTAAGATTTATTTTTATTATGTTGATATATTTTTTTATAATTGTGTTGGGTTTAGTTATTTTGAATGAATTAATCGTGTGGTGAGAGTATTTTCATAATATTAATTGATGAAAATTATTCACATTAATCAATTGTGGTCATCGATAATTTAATTTATTTGTGATATTTTTTATATCATCACTTTATTCGATGGAAAAATACAATTAAATACTAAAACTAGATCTAAATAAAAAAATATAGACGAAATATTGGTCCCAACCACTGTCACTTACCGGGAACGTTCCCAAAAGGCTGGCGGCGTTACCACGTTGAATACCAAAACTTAGCCTTTGTGACTAGGTTTTAGAACTATTTTTTTTTCTAAATTTCAGATTACGCTCGACTACAAATATTTAGACACCATATTCGAGCTGCAACACATGATAAGTCATATAATGGGATTAAGAAACGCCCGTTTGAAATGTGAAATTTCATCAAATTCGTACTTTCTGTTATACGAAGGATGTATATTAATTTTGAATAGTTTAATTGTGTCCAGAGAAGAGATGCTGGAAGACCGGTATGTAGATAGAACATAAGTACCACAGCTGGGCTTAGGCTTATCTATTTAGGGGGGAAGAAGTAAGTTATTCACGTTGTTGATGGTAGATCCTCGGTTTGCACACATAATTTATACGACAAATATATATATATATATATATATATATATATATATATACAGCGTGTTTCATTTCAAATAACAATAAATCATAACTTTAGCGGTCGTACTCCATACAAATTTTTTGGTACTATTAAATCAACCGTAATGTCAAAATTAAAATTTTGAAATTTCCGAACAAATTAATTACGATAAAAAGGGAATAAAAACAGAACATCTTGTAAATATTGGTTCGCGAGCGAGAGCGTAAGAATGAACAACTTCCGCGTATAATCATGAAGAGACGAGCTGGCAACATGATACATTGGTCACTAACCTACCGATTTAGAAACAATAACTGATACATGTTGTTGTTATATTCTGAAATGAAAAATGAGGTCCTATGGCTAAACCAAAGAAGTTACCTTGATTCATTTTTGTATTTGGGCCGAGTACGTCATGAAGAAAACGTGGTCTGACTTATTGTCGTAAGGTCTGAAACACATGAAACACATATATATATATATATATATATATGTGTGTGTGTGTGTGTGTGTGTGTGCGCGCGCGTGTGCGTGTGTATAGTACCACAAAATAATACATTTCTGTAAGTATCACTTCAAAATTTGAATTTTAAAAGGTCACTCATAATTTTTAAAAATTTACTACATCCATTACTCGGCCGAAAAAAAGGAAAGTATTTTTTCCATATAATTATACCGTAACGAGAGAAAAAAATTGAATAAATATCAGTTTTCGGCGATTTTTGAAAACTTAAAAAATTTGGAGCGACCTCAGATAAGTAGAGTGGCGTGGAGAATTCTTAAAAAAAAAACAATTTCTTAAAACAAGTTTATTGTTCGACAGTTCTTACAAGACTAACTTGATTGCAATTAAATTGTTATAAACTACTTTAACTTAAAATTTAATTAAGGATAACCAAGCGCTGCACGGTCAGCACTTTCGGAGGCCGACGTAGTATTTGTAATGTATAGTTACGAGTTACGCAGGACTCGAATTAAAATGCCGTTGGAATTACTATAGAATTTATTAGTACTATACAAACACGTATAACACAAGTACAAATATAACTAGACACTATTAGTACAAACTGCACGATTCAATAACACGCGCAAAATCCGTCACTATATCGCTTATCAATGTGCACGTCTTGCTTTTATCGTAATCGTCGCTTGACTGCCCCACCCCTCCGTTGCGGCATTGCTTTATACTGTCGAATATTTCTTGACACAATGCTCGACTGCTTAAAGACACCTGGCAATGATCAATACACAATAGGCCCTAAGGGATTACAATGCCCAATGGGCTATTCCTGATTACGAATTTTAAACACAAAGTAAACAAAAGCAGATAGTCATAAGAGTTTCAATTTAATTAGCACAAACGCCATGGCAGGTAGTAAATTTGCTTTGTCTATAGGTGTGCAGGTGGCCCAAGTTGTAACATTGTCCATCGTATAATGGGACTTATGGGTAATATAAAATAGACAATTCGGTAGTTGACAATGCAAAAAACAAAATTAACATATTTAATTTAGCAATTTTATAAATATTTTGACATTTCGTCACAAAAACGCGTCAAGCTGTCATGGCGCCTCGCATGACTTCACAGCGTGCAAAACAAACATCTGTTTCATTGAAGTGTCATCTGAGTAGTCATTGATAACTTGTTGTGTTTTGCACCCTATGACGTCACGCGCTCTGATCGGCGTTCATTGTCACGTGGCTAATGGCTGCAATATAACAATTTTATTTCTCAAAAGATATCAATTAATATTTAATATTTTGATTAAAACAATTTAATTTTGTCATATTTAGATCGTATTCTACGATATATATTAAAATCAGCCTATATTTTTCATACTGTCAACTATCGAATTCTTGGGCCAATCACCCAGACCAGACCAAAATAACAGATAGTTCGTTTTACGAAAATTGACCCATCTGGCAATTTAATCCGGAATCTGCATTGTTTTAAACTGGGCGAGCTATCATTTCGACCTGATTATAGAGACATTAAAAACATTAAAACTTTTTTGGGTTTTTTTTCAGGTGGCCATGTTTCATGCAATGCTATAGGGCACTTGTCACGTCGTTATGTGAGAGATCTAACTCTCAAATTGAAATAGAAAGAAGTACAGAAGAGATGTTAGCTGTAATTGCCCATTCTATAGAGAAGTAAGTATTTTTTACGTATTATTTTTATGCTGGAATCATTACTTGATTACAGCTGTTAGGGTCGGCTTGATCGGTGTGATACCACGCTCTCACAGAAAATCGGCGTGAAACGGTTAGCTTTGGCCTAATCGTTTTCGTGCGATGGGAGTTCCCATGCCCCACTTCCGGCTCGCCCTATCCCATTTCCTTCTAAAAAAATTCAAGTAAGTAAAAGGTTACAATACACAATGGGCTGTTTTTTAATAAACACAAAATAAACAAAAGAAATCCAAATGCGGAAAGGTAATAAAATACACGTGTGAATGTGTCTTTGTCGGTCGTAATAACAGCATCATGTTCATTAATTGAACATAGTCTTTAATTGTCCTAAATTATACTAATTAAACAATTTTCATATATTTTATTTTATTTTTATTTATTAGAAAATATATATATATATATATATATATATATATATATAAATCTTGCAAACTTTCAGGCTAACACAATCTATATCAAAACGCAAGAAACACGTGTCAAGGATATCTGCTTACACGGTAGCAGACATGTGTGCATTAGTAGAAAAGTCGCCTCCAGTAAGAAATGTTCGACAACACTTGGAAAATTCTATATCACTATTAATACAGGCTTGTGACTCGAGTTACGCCATGCCGTTCTTGAAACGCGCGTTGGCGGGAGCAGCAGGCCAAGCCACAGTCGCTAATATGTATCTTAACTACAAACGTTATTATAAATACACTGGAAATGCTTAATAAAAATTTTGCGAATAAAAATTATATTTATTTATTTACCTATGACGCCTTAAACTCGATAGCTCATCTATAAATCCAAAGCGTAATTGTCTAAACACACTATGCCGAAAATACGCGAGCGAAGTTCCGTGGCCGATTTTATGTTCCGACGCATTCGGCTGATATGACACACGGACCCGAAATTACGCGGCAGAAATTCAGTTGCGTAACTTTGTGTGGGTGTTCAGTGTCTCGAGCGTTGTCGTGGCTTCATGCTGTGTTATCTTCACAGTAAACAACGCAAAACAAAGTCATCTTGTTAAGCTTCCGTTGTTACTTTTGAGGTGCGGAACCCGAAAAATGGACTATTTTACAGTACCAAACCGAACCTCAGTCGCGTATAATGTGTTGCTATACAAAACATTGCCACCGAATCTCTGCCGAACTTACGCCCGACCGAAGTTCGGCTGTACGCTATAACGCGACGTAATTTCGGTATGGTGTGTCATGAGTAATTTAAAATACATTGCAGGCGTAGTCACGCCGAACTTCGGCCGCGTATTTTCGGCATAGTGTGTTTAGTCCCTAAGACTAGTTTCGCCACGGTCCAAAATTCCAGTCACCCCAGGCTTACGTGAACCTAAACATAGAAAGGAATGGATACTCGCTAAGCTGAAAGCGGGGCCGTTTTTCAGGTAGGGTTACGTTAAATTTCAGGGAGGTAGGTTCCTCGCACAGCGGAACTCAAAACGAGTCTGGGAAGATGTTTTTAGCCCGTCATATTTGTCTGGCTCATTGGAAATATGTTAAAATATTGTACTTGATAATATATATAAAATTCAGCCTTCCTAAAAGGACGTAAGTTCTCAAATTTTTTTAAAAGTGTCTGTCAAAAATTATGGCCCACAGGAAGTATCTGGCAACTGTATATCTTTGTTTATAACAATATCATATATGACATATGTAAAAACTAGCCTTGCTTCTTAGATGTAAGTTAGCATGGTTTTTTCCACCTTTGATACCTGCTACCTGAAAATCGGCCCCGCTTTCAGCTTAGCAAGTATCCATTCCTTTTTAAATTTATGTTAAACTACCGATCCTGAAGATTTCATCTTTCCTAAAATCACGTAAGTGTGGGGTGACGGGGATCTCACTCTACATGGGTTCTAAAAGCGCATTCACAGGAGCACCAAGCCAAGCTACAGCTAATTACTCTTATGAACATTATCATGGTTTTAATAAACTATTCTTAAATAATTTTCTAGTTTTTTAAATATACATCCTAGCAATAAACAGGTCTTGGAGAAATTCAAAGTTTCATTTGAGTTACGCCACGTTGTTCTTGAAACGCGCGTTTGTAAAGTACCAAGCCAAGCCACAGTCGCTAAAGTATCTTATAAATACTATCAATAATTACCCTGAAAACACTTAGTAAATTTTTATATTAAACAATATGAAGCCTGGATTTTAACTGCTATTGGAGATTTCAAACTATGCGACTTGCTGACTTGAATTACGCCAAATGTTCTCGAAACGTGCCTTTATATAATAAGCAGACGGTCAGTCTCTAATTTACTTGACTTATAAAAACTATCATAAATACAATGGGAATCCTTAATAAAGTTCTTGAGGTGGAAATTGCTGTTTATTTTTTATTTTGTATCTATAATACAGGAATTCGTCTGATCTTGAGATATGTTCTACAGCACTACTACCCCAGGCTTGTGACTCGAGTTACGCCGTATCGTTTTTGAAACGCGTGTTAGATGGAGCAGCGGCTAACCGCATGTGTCTTAATGTCAATAAAACGGTTCATTATGTCTTTCAATTTTAATTAATCAACCAAACTTGAATCATTCCAAAACATTAAATACCATCGTATCCTTTCAGTTCTATGCGTTTTAAGCGCATTAATTCAGTTTGATTAATTTGTCTTATATCACCATCATGAATTTTTAATATAATAGGCACTGATTGTTATGGCCGGGAAATAATACAGCACATAACAAGAATATTAGTAGTTTTTTTATTCCTACATTTTACGTACGCGTAGCGGGTTAGTTTGGAAACCTAATAGCTATATTAATAGGCCTAATAAGAACAGAAGTAAAGACGTACTATATTCTAATAGTATTCAAATATAGAAATCGTCCTACAAAAAGATTCTTGTTGAAATGAAACAACAAAAGCGGTAAAATTTAAGACACTAAACTTTTACGGTCTTATTCATATCGAGTTAAAGTTAGTTTGTAGGCTTCTTTAAGATTCTTAAAGAAGTCTACAAACTTTTAACTCGGGGAAATCCAATTGAGGACCCATGGGACGCACAAAGGGTAAACGCGACCCGTGTGTGGTATTCACCAGGTCGTGGTGGCACTAGCATCTCTAGGCAAGACTAAAGATGCTATTGCCACTCCATGGTTAGAGATACCCTCTAAAACCGGGGAATTACTTTTAGTCCTCCGGCATTTTCCTGACCTCTGCGTGGGGCGGTTTTGACGCACCTCACGGGAGGAGAGGTGGGCGCGCACCATCTCGACAACTTAACGGCGGGTGAGAACCTTATCCCAAGGGAGCCATCGCGCCGCCCGCTCACGACGACTAAAGGTCGAAAATCGCCGCCTGCCTTCGGTGCGATCTCCTTTGCAAGCATGACTCGTTCGCCAAAGGAGGAGACGGTGTTCCATCCGGTGGGAATGCCTACAAACTTACTCTAAAGATGTTAATCTGCACATCAAAATTTTTGATAAAATTTAATCTATAAACATCAAATACAATTTAAACAAAAATTAAATTTAATGAGGTGCGCTGAATGAAGTCGGCTAAAAGAAACGATTTTGCAACAGGAAGCTTATCGCGTTGCATTGCGTTATAATAACTAGTATAAAGGTAGAATCTGCCTATATTTTCGTCTGAGTCTGAGTGTACGGGTTACTTTACGTTGAACGCATTTTGGGTTCTGTAGTCAAATGAAAAAAAGTATACGTTTATTGCCATTACGAAATTTCACTGTACGTATAACATGTATTTCATAGATTTTAACTTTTATGTACTTTCGGAACTCTAAAAATATGATCATGAAATAAACAAAACACTTGTTATAATATCGTTAGCAAGTTATCTGAATTACGTCATAAAAAGGAAAAACAAGGCAAACCACGTTACGCTATTCGTACAGATATATAATAACATGCCCTTTTATGGTCTTATTTCTCTACATGATAACAAATAATCGTGTTGCACATATGACGTCGTTATTGTTCGAATTATTTGAGAAATGAAAGTAATTGTGTATGATGAATCAACAATTTAATAAAATGCGCCAATTTTCAAAACGTCAATTTCGATTATGAGGCAGTTTCCGGCTGTCCGTATATGGGCATTTGTCGAATACTTAATCCTGATTGGCTAACGAATTGTCGTCACGAAATGAGTCACTTTTCAAGTTGATTGTGTATATTTATTTTTATCTATTACATTAGAAACACTGATGTATTCTCGTATCTAATCTTAACAAGACTGGAGTGGCTTTAATTTATCAAGAGTTTTTTTTAATCGTGGATCCAATATAAATAATCGTATACTCGCAACTCCGCTATCACTATATTTTTCGGAACGTTGCCGTCTTGTTTGAATTCTAAATTATTAAAAGTGAAAATTTAATACATAAAATTTTCAATTCAATTTATTAAGTGCAAAATATATTACTATAAATGACTGTGTTTATTTTATAGAAAATCAGGACTAAAAAGTGTGTCTGTTTGTAGTGTTGATAATTTTGACGCATGCGCTGATTGGTTGCCGTCATAAAGGGATAGCCAACATTCTAAACAGTGTCGTTCCGGTTGCCGTTGTCGCGGTGTCGGTGAAGTGAGTGGTGCGATTTTTACGTGATTTAACATCAAAAAATGGTAAGTGAAGAAAATAAATTACAGTGTTTTACGGCCGCGTTGTGTTTAGCAACCATTCGAGTGGTGACAATTTTGTTAAAACGATGCATCTTCATGATAAACGATACTTATGTGACCGGTGCCGCCATATTTTGCTCAGCTCACTGTTGAGTTCGCACACCTTTTCGTCAAATTTCGTTGTCACCGTTCAGTGATCGTATGCCACGTGTTGTGTTTTTCGGATTAAACGGATGGCTTTATCGTTTTGCGGCGTCATGAAGAGTCGATAAAGACGAATTGTCAGACTGGTATTGGATTTCATATCTGGAAAGGTTATTTTATCGCAACGCCTTTTTTGACTGGTTGGTGGGCTTTCGCCCGTCATGAATGCTTTACTTTTTGTCTGATAGCGTCTATTGGTCTTCTAAGGCTACTAGCGGCATACACCGCACCGGGGGGCAACGAACTTTCGATGCATAACTACTCGCGCAATCGCATTGAGTTGACCATATATGGACTACCTAGCGAATAAGGTGCCGCCTGTCACACTCGCATCTATTTTCGGCTGAAATCACATCAATTTGTACACGAAAACTGTCTCTAGTGTAATTAGTGTTCGTACGAGGTAATTGCCCTTTCAAAGTCAAGGTCATTATTCTATTGCCTAAAAATCTAGCTCATAACGGTAGTATACGATTATAGTCTCTGTTGTAACAGTAATAAGGTGCTGACGACCTATTCTAGTGCATGCATGGGTTCCTTATCATTTCTTTAAAATTGTTGTAGATAAAAGCTCAGGAATTCCAACTAAATGACTTGAGATCCTTGCGTTTTCACTTGTTTGAATTTAAACATGCGATACTTATCCCATTTTGCAGGATAAGAAATATCCTATGTAGGCATGAATGTGTAAGAAGATAAGCCCAGTATCAAAAGTTAAACAAACTTACAAATGTATAAGTATAATACAAGTGCTCAGGCATAAGAAAGACTCTTATCCAGTCAATCTCTCATTGCTTAGGATCTTGAAATTAGTGAACATTTTTGTTACCCTTTAAAGATATTTTTATTACATAGATAGTAGTTTATAGTTGGTAACTAGCTTAATAAAATCCTTTAATTTTCCAAATTATATACACATATATAAATAGTAACCCAACTCTTACGACAGGCCGCCCAGCCGCAGGAAATAGTAATCTTTCTCTGATCCTGCACAGATAGTGGCAGACTTCTTCTATAATCATTAATCTATAACATTCTAAAATCTTTTCAAATGTAGTAAATCTGAATACCCTGTTTATGAAATATTCATATTATTCACACAGTTTCCTTATTGGATTACTAATATACAACTTGTAAATTAATTGTATGCTCATGACTCATAAATTACATATTTACATAATGTTAGATGAATCATCATATATTTCAGGTCATGTTTTCATATCTAGACTTTCTAATGTTGACTAAACAATCACATTTATACATTTAATTGTTCAAAGAGTCAACTGCTTTCTTTTGAGTTTAATAACATAATATAGTCCTTATTCTATACCAAGATAATAAAAGGAAATGCACTCTATGATGTCAAATCTTGAATAATATAGTGTGCAATTCTTGATGTGTGGAAGCAAGAAAAATTTTTTCATGTATTTACGGGAATATATTTTGTTTAGACATACCATGCACCATCCTTTAAGATGTAGTAGATTAAAGCGAATGCCATTTGTCTACAAGGCAAGTAGTTTTAACACATGCTTTAATTTTAATCTACGCGCTAGTTCAGAGGAACACAAAAGATGAATGAATCATTAGAAAGCTAGAAATCTAAAATAAATAGTGCAGTAAGCAAATGCAATCTATATTTCTTGTAAAATCATTGAAGCACAAAACCAAACATTTCTCATGATGAAAATACAAATGTTACCTACATGTTATTTATGGCTGATAAGACAGTTTAAAATTGATATAATTTTAGTACTTTTTTTATGAATCACATATCTCTAGTTGTGGATATGATTTTATCTACAAATAATTCCTTAAATTACTTTTTAAAAAATAACAGGACTTGCTTTTTATTCTCGCATAAATTACGAATTATGATCATATTGGTAAATGAAGGTAACTGGCGGGGGTTTTGAAATTTCCGAAAATTTCATCTAATTTTTTTTTGGTGTAGGTATATAAAACTCTCTGGGATATAATTTTCTGGAACAATCACTAGAATTTCATGTTACTTCATGAATGAAAGAAATGTCATGTTACTTCTGATAATGTTACATTTAGTATAGTATTTAATAGCTGTCAAAGCTTTTTAACCTTTCATTATTTAAAACTTTTTTTTCTAAATCAGCAAATGCCATAGCCAAACAACTATTAAATTACATATGGACATTGACAATATAACTATCAACTTTTCAGGCCTTCTATTGTAAAATGTATTATTATTTTTCTTTCTCTTTATATTGTCTATAGCTGTATGATCTCTATTATATAAATTAAAATCATTGTATTTCTGCCAACCAAACCAAAAAGTGAAACTTCAGAGAATATACGCACAGACAATCCATTTCTAACTTTTATTAATACAAATGTTCCTTTAGCCTACATCTGTCAACATATTATAAGTCAAAGTAAACTTCTTAAGCATCGCTTTAAATTTTTCACTGTTTTTGTCTAAAATTATTATCAGTTTTATTTGGGTCCAAATGGGACCTATGTTTAGTCATCGGTCTAATTGACTCTTATCTGTGCTGCATAATGTAAAACTCGTATCCCATTCTATCGCAGGCATAGTCCTACAGATTTAGGTGTTACTCTTTTCAGTGTCGCTTTTTCGTTTCATCGGGTTTTAAATAACAACAATTCTAAAAGTTTCATTTCAAAATATTAAGATTTTTTTATGTTTTCAATTGTTAAATAGAGTGCTATAATACAATAATTGAGAGGGGGTACCAACATTGGGTATAGTTTACCTTAATAAGTAAAAACCCTACCATGCCAGATAGTTCATTGAACCACTTCTTCTCCTTTAACAGTAATAAAAAATTATTTGCAACTACTACAATGACTTGCGTCTACTACAAGACGCATGAGTTTCAGTACCTACATTAATGTTCATAGACATAGACAAATCGTCCTCCGTCCATAAACAAAGCCAGTCCGCTGTACTTAGCTTTAAAAAAACAATGAGCTCTAATAGTGAGCTCATCCATCGATAGCAGGTCGAGTGGTGGAGGTCGGCAGCCAATCGATGGTTTACTCGTAAAGTCGTCATAAAGCGCACCTGAGTCACATTGTGACGCATGCCTCTGACGTTGGTCATTCAACCCTGAACGTCTTGCGAAAGGAGAACGCCTTGGCGGCTGGGGGCTCGTGTTTCACGTTGACCATTTGTAATGACTGAAATCTTATTGATATTTATATTAATTCACTTAGGAATAATTAATTATGTTAGTCTTCTGCAATAATGTATGTGCTACTTTACAGTACTTTAGACTGTAATCTGCTGTCCATGTATGTCATTTTTATTTTATATATTTTTTCCCCTTTGGTTTGTTGCATAATAATCCCTATTAATATTATAAATGCGAAAGTAACTCTGTCTGTCTGTCTGTCTGTCTGTCTGTCTGTCTGTCTGTCTGTTCCGTTTTCACGTAAAAACTACTGGACCGATTTGGCTGAAACTCAGTATATATATATTTTCGATACCGAGGATGAACATAGGATACTTTTTATCCCGAAAAATGGGATAGTTTCCGGGATAAAATGATATTTGTCTGTTTGTTTGTTATGCTTTTACGGAAAAACTACTGGACCGATTTGGCTGAAATTCGGCACGTATGTAAATTAAATACTGAGGATGGACAAGGGATAATTTTCATTTTGGCCTTTTTGGTAATTTTGGCCTATTTGGTAATTTTGGCCTTTTTGGTAATTTTGGCCTTTTTGGTCATTTTGGCCTATTTGGTAATTTTTCCTTTTTAGTCATTTTGGCCTATTTGGTCATTTTGGCCTTTTTGGTCATTTTGGCCTCTTTGGTCATTTTGGCCTCTTTGGTCATTTTGGCCTATTTGGTCATTTTGGCCTCTTTGGTCATTTTGGCCTCTTTGGTCATTTTGGCCTCTTTGGTCATTTTGGCCTATTTGGTCATTTTGGCCTATTTGGTCATTTTGGCCTCTTTGGTCATTTTGGCCTATTTGGTCATTTTGGCCTCTTTGGTCATTTTGGCCTCTTTGGTCATTTTGGCCTCTTTGGTCATTTTGGCCTCTTTGGTCATTTTGGCCTATTTGGTCATTTTGGCCTCTTTGGTCATTTTGGCCTCTTTGGTCATATTGGCCTCTTTGGTCTTTTGGCCTATTTGGTCATTTTGGCCTCTTTGGTCATTTTGGCCTATTTGGTCATTTTGGCCTCTTTGGTCATTTTGGCCTCTTTGGTCATTTTGGCCTCTTTGGTCATTTTGGCCTATTTGGTCATTTTGGCCTCTTTGGTCATTTTGGCCTCTTTGGTCATTTTGGCCTCTTTGGTCATTTTGGTCTATTTGGTCATTTTGGCCTCTTTGGTCATTTTGGCCTCTTTGGTCATTTTGGCCTATTTGGTCTTTTTGGCCTCTTTGGTCATTTTGGCCTCTTTGGTCATTTTGGCCTATTTGGTCATTTTGGCCTATTTGGTAATTTTGGCCTTATTGATCATTTTGACCTTTTTGGTCATTTTGGCCTTTTTGGTCATTTTGGCCTTTTTGGTCATTTTGGCCTCTTTGGTCATTTTGACCATTTTGATTATTTTGGCCTTTTTGGTCGTTTTTTCCTATTCCGTCATTTTAGCCATGTCGGTCACTGTGGTCTTTTGGTCATTTAGACCATTTTGGCCTTTTTGGTCAAGTTTTGTAATTTATTTTGTTGACAGATAGACGGGGGATAGTATATATAATTAGCGGTAGCACTTGCTCTCTAAACAAGAGACACGCACTAGAGGTTAACCCGCGGCGCAGCCGCGGGGTAAACTCTAGTTATAGATAATTTAAGAATGTCCTTTGAGTCAGGTTGCCTGAAAGAGATCGCCTTTTGTTTTACCAAATAACTATTGTCTTGTTATTTTTGTAATTTTTCATTATGTATGTAAATGTTACAAGAAAAATTATCAAACTGATTGTGAAAATCGCTTAAAACCCCGTTGCGTTGGTATAGGAGGAATTAGCGAATAGCGACGATGTTTTATAATACTGTAAAGAAGATAATTCTTCGTTCGTAGTTAGTATGTATATAACAGATTCCTAAACGGTTGGATCGATTTAATGAATTTGTGTATGTTCAAGTGGATTCGAAAATGGTTTAGATTCACAATTGAACCCAGTAGGTGGCGCTGGAATCAAAAAAGTAAATAAGTTGAACCCTTTTTTTATTTTTTCATTGCAGGAGTACAGCAGACAGACAGACGGCCCACTTGATGGAAAGCGGTTACCATCGCCTATGGACATTTGCAACACCAAAGGTGCTACAAATGTGCTGCTGTTCTCTTAAAGGAGACTGGAACCTGGTCACTAATGCCGGAACACAACTCAAGGTTGTTATGGCGACATACTTCAGACCAGGGGTGGTAGCCATCCAGTTGGGCAAATGCCGTACCACCTGGCTGTGAGTTGTTTTGTCACCTCTTACGACAGGCCGCCCGGCCGCAGGAAATTGTGTTCTTTCTCACACACGCACGCACGGATAAAACCTCTCCATTATGCCTGTGTAGATTATAAGTTTGTACAAAAATCTCATTTTACGTTTTCTATAAAGCAACAAACGCCGCCGATGACCGGGTTAAAAATAGTGATTTTCCGTTGAATTCTGACTCATGATTTATAAACGGTATTAATCATTACTAACATTTATGTACCATGTATCATAAGGATATAGAAACTCGCAATGATGACATGATGATTTGTGGTGTGACTGAAGATGTACACCAGAATAAATGAGTGCGGATGGAAAAGACGCGCTGTGCCGACCCCAAGTTATTGGGGAAAGGCGAGAGGAAGTTACGAAAGTAGTCGATTTCATTCCTCGCAGTACATTATATATATATATAGATATTATCATAAAATTAAGAAACAAATAAAGAAAGAAAAACTTTATTTGCAGAAATAACGACGTATTACATTCCTTATACATTTTTATACCCAGAGCACAATTTGAGAATTTGTACGCCGTATTTTCAGCAAACAAGGTTTGCACTCAGCATATTGCTGTGTCGGAATTATATTCCGGCACTGCACTTCTTCCCCTAAACCCTACCCGTGCAGGAAGGGAACAGAATACTAGTAATCCCGACAGACTGTCGTAAGAGGTGACAAAAAACCCATAGCGAGATGCCAAGCCTTTTGTCGTTCTAGATGCTTACCACCTCTGGTCTCGAATATGGTAGCCATAACATGCTTGATTTGTTGTCCGGCATCGGAGGCCAGGTGCTTTTGAGCCCGCGGCGCATTAGTAGCATCTTTCATATTACAATCGTTCCATAGGTGACGGTAACCGCTTACCATCAGTAGAATTATTCACAAACGTCGGGAGAATTTCCATATCCGAACGTAATAAATCCTACCGGAAACACATTCCAGGGTGTGTTCGTTACACGTTCTGTCAGACGAATTGATTAGTTCTGGAGCTTTCCCGTTCGGACATGGAAATTCTCTTGACGTTTGTGAATAACACTACCCTACAAATGAGCCATCAGCCTGTATACTGTATTCTGGCCATGAAAAAAATACAATTAATCTATAATATTATAAAACTCTAAACATTAACTATTAAAAAGTAATTGACTACGAGTATATATATATAAACGACGGGGAACACTTAAAAAAAATGATTTTTTTTTAGATTTCTTGTCTTGTGTCGTGTGAGGATTTCAAGTCAAGCGTGCACGAAGTGCGGGCATATTCTAGTATGTTAATAAGTTTCTTTTAACGTGTGATTGGTAGCGATCGTCTCCAGATACATTTCGCCATTGCCCGACCACACTGCACCTCAGAATAAAACCCCGCTTTTGCGTCAAATAAACAGTTATGTCAAAACAGAAATAACCATGTTCACAGAACGACAATAAATTATAATACAAGTGAAATATTTTAGTTGGCTCCCGTATGCCGTCATTGCATTCTGATGCTATCATTAGAAATAGTACACACGCGAAGAGCGCCGGTCACATTCTTATAGGGGAAACTCTTAATCAGTTTATAATTCTTCATCGTGTATTATGAAAAAATCACTAAGGATATCAAAAAAACTTATGTAAAGTGCTTTGTGCATACATAGGGCCTTACTTTAATCGTTTCTTAAATTTAAAGAAACTGTTCAGCAACTGATTAGTGAAATCTTACCCATAAGCTCCTCTTTAGTCGAATATTTTGGGTAGGTTACGTTAATCATTCAAATTTCGTTTATCTGTGCTCCTCTTAGGTAAACAACAGGAAATACATGTTTATAAGTGAAAAAAAGATGTTCATTGATTAGGGACTGAGTCTGATTCTCTTATTTAAGAGATGATTTTGCCTAATCGTTTCTTAACGAAATTATTATAAGTAAGGCCGATATTATTTAGGAATGCCCTGAGTAGGTGGTGGAGCAGCGAGATGGAATGCAACTCACTACTCCTAGGCCCATCTATTACTGTCGGAAATGTTGTATATATTCTTTATACATTTCGGGAAACGTTTGCGACCTCGATTGTTGTACAACACCATCTAATGGCTTATAGTGGCTAGTGTTTCCACTACACATGTTTTTATGTTCGTATTGGTTCGTGTTGAGAAATCGCTCACCTGATGTTGAGTGATGACGCGGTTTAGTATGGAACACGCTTACCTACAAGATACCTATTCACTCGTGACCAGAAGGCTCCAAGATTGTATCTGTTAGACTCCTGCAAATGATTCCATTCTTCGGAAGTGCGCGTCAGAAAGATGAAGCAAAGAGCTTGTGTTTTCATCATTTAACGTAAATAACTTAGTAAACGTATCATCTGCGTGATTCTCATGGGGTAGGCAGAGACTATAGATCTCCACTTGCGACGACCTTGAGAAACAACTTTCACTTCGTCTTCTTAATTCACAATATCATACACACTTGTTTTCTGATTCTACTTTCATCCATTCTCTCTACATGCTCCACTTTACTACAATCACTTTAATAAAAAAAAAACAAATACAGTACAATACGTTTATAAATGATATCGAAGGGAAGTGACAAATACTCAGTGGAGGTCATACAAAGCATATACATACTGAGTAAATTATTATATAATTAATACATTTTGTTCTAGGCATCATTAATTATAAGAATTGCATCTAGAAGTGTTAATTTTGTAGAAGAGTTGTTTTGATTCGAAGCAAAGCATTGATGATTTTGAGCATAAGATTCTTTCTAAAATTGCTATAATTGTCGCTATAACCGGAGATATTATCAGCGAGATCATTATACCCGACTTTTTTATAAAGAATTTTATTTTTTAATTGAAAACCAAACTAAGCTGTGTAATTACTTCATATTAAGCAAAAGAGTCGTAACAAAGGGATTCTACTGTATTATAAAAAAATCTTTAACACAAAACTTCGAATGTGTTGCCAACAGCTTTCATGTCCATGACATAATTATTCCGGGTTAACAGACTGTCATATAAAAAAATTAAATACATAAATAGCAGTTTCCATTTAAGTTTGAATATGCATTTTGAGATCACAGACTAGCAAGTTATTTTTTAATTTTATCGCACAGATTAAGTGTCTTTGACCTGCAAGACTACATATCCCACGGACCAGTTTTAATAGTTTAATACTCAAGGTCTGTACTTCACGCGCCCGGAGACATCGATTACGACGCCAAGTCCCGCATCTCAGCAGGGCCAAGTGGCATGAGTTAACTGGTGTCATTTGTGACCCCAAAATGTCGGCTAAACTAAAAGGACCGGTCTATAAATCTATCATTGGCCCTGTCCTTTTGAATGGCAGTGTAGCGTAGCCTGTTCTTGAGCGACACAAGCAAGAGCTGCGTGTCACGGAGATGAATATGCTGCGGTGGATGTGAGGAGTCACGCGGAAGGACCGCGTTAGAAACTGGCATCCACGGCAACCTCCACATCCGTGACATAGCGTAACAGTTAAACTGCAAGAGTAACGCCTACGTTGTTACAGCCACGTTCTACGGAGACCAGCTACTTTTTGGGGAACAAATGTCTAGCCAAGGCGCCTCTACCATGTCCAAGTCGAAGGGAGTAGGCCCAAGAAATATTCGCTTGATGTTAAGTATGAAGACCGCCCAAAGTGGAGAAGGAATAGTAGGAAAGCGACCCCGAACTTCGAGGTAGGCGCCCAGAATGCAACCAGAATTTAACGCTAGGCTGACGATGATCATGATTACAATGTTTTTTGGAAACTTATATAATATTATAAATGCGAATGTAAGTTTGTTTGTGAAGCTTCCACGCCTTAACGTCATAAAATGTTGTATACACGTTGTCAGAGGCATAGAAAATCATAAGGAAGTAACTTTCATCGTGGATGAATATCAAGAATTAAAAGTGGTCGATAAAAAAATTGTAGTGTGTGTTTGGATGTCAGATTATGATATGATTTGCTCACTAGCGTATTCCCGGAGCTGGGCCGTGTGAACACCCCTGGGTAGTAAGCTCTATGTTACTCACATAAAAACTTAATTAGGTTTTTAAAATATATATGTAAACCTATAATGAAAATTATCTAACTGATGGCGAAAACCGATTAAAAACCATATAGCTATATTATTGTATACGTATACGTACGTTATCTGTCAATATTTAACGTCATTAACAATTACTACAAATATCACATCACGAATAATCCATTAAACTCGACGATAACTCTGTGTGGAAAGATCAACAACTATAACATTATCCCAGATGAAAAAGTGGCATAAGCTTAAAAGCCCATCTAGTAAACTAACATTTTTGTTTTAAAGAATGTGAAATATATAACAGGCAATACAACTTTAAATACATATGAATGGTAAACTAAAAAAACTTATGAAATGTGAATGAGGATTTCTAATGAGATTTTATTACCATAAATAACATATTTGGTTAAAGTAGGTTAAACTTTGCAATTTTTTAGACTTAAAGAAATCTGTTTCTTCTTAAATTACTTATAATCTTTTGTTAAATTTTAAGAAATTGCTCAGTAACTGATTAACGAAAATCTTACCCATAAACTTCTCTTAAGGATAAGAGGTGGTGGTAAAGTAACTCATAAATAACTGTCAAAAATAACCAACATCGAGAGGTAGTTTAAGTGATTGCTAAGAGGCAAGATGGCAAGTTTTATTTGAAACAGGGCCTTAAGAGTCTCTTATTTAAGAGATGGCTAATACTTTCTTAACTTTCTAAGTAAGGCCCTAAGTGTATACAACTGCACAGCAAAGCATAGAAGCGAGTCGAAGCCAACCTGATGTGAAGTAATCAACGAATGACAGACATGTTGACAACGTAGATATTTGTCAGTGAATTGAAAATACGCGATTGCAACGCCATCTAATTTTGAATATCCGTCTTTTCTAAGGAAACGATGTAATTTATTGGTATTAAACACCTAAGTGTTAACTCGGATTATATAGAATATAAACCAGCACGACATCGAGTTCCATTCATATATGCTTAGTCGGTTCCAAAGAAGATGCTATCGCAGCGCAACCTTTTTCGCTATTTTCGTCTATCCCAAGAAAAGGACATCATTTATTGGAATAAATAGTACCGTAAGTTACCCCCCGGGATATAAGGTAGCTTTCTTTGAGTTTCCCCTAAATCCGTTCAGGAGATTTCACGTGATGCTTTAGCAGACAGACAAAATTTCCAAAAATTGTATTTTCGGAATCTGCTAGTCCGAATTAGTCCCCCTGATTTTTTTCACATTTTTAAACGCGTTGTGCAAACTCGAACCATTTACAGATTTATTATAGTATAGATTGACCCCCCATTCTGTCATCGAATTCGTGTTCAGCGGAAGAAAAAAGAAGCGGAAAGCTCGCTAGTAAATCATAGTCTGACACCCACCCAGCACACACTACTTGTTTTCGGTGGTCCTGTGTAATATAAAAACAACACACGATTAATTCATTCAAAATGACTAAACCCGCTACAACTATAAAAAATATCAACATAAAAGAAATCGTAAAATTAGTCTCGTCTTTTTACAATCTGTGCCCAAGAACGCATGAAAGCGTATCCGTCTCCTTTAGATAAACGCGAGCGAAGCCACGAACAGGGGCTATTAGTAGCATAAGACAGTCTCTAATGTAAAAGAAGTATTGACATTTATACCGTCGTCGTCGTCGTCGTCAGCCATCCGCAGTCCACTGCTGGCCGTAGGCGCCTCCCCAAGACTGCGCCACTCATCCCTGTCCTCTGTTTTCCTCATCCAGCGCCTACCGGCGACCTTGCACAGGTCGTCGATCCATCGGGCTGGAAGGCGTCCGACACTACGTTTACCGAGACGCGGTCTCCACTCCAGGACTCGTCTGCTCCATCGGCCATCGGTCTTGCGGCACACGTGTCCGGCCCACTGCCACTTAAGCTTACTAATTTTGCGAGCTATGTCGGCTACGTTGATTCTATTACGGATATCCTCGTTTCTAATTTTATCTTTAAGAGAAACACTGAACATAGCTCACTCCATAACCCGTTGAGTGATATGGAACTTGTGGACCAGTCCTGCCGTCAGTATCCATGTCTCGACCTCGTAGGTCAGGACGCAGAGGACGCATTGCTAACTACTACATACATAAACTAAACTGACATTTATACCGTTGAATGTCATTTGAGCTTCAAAATCCAATGACGAACCGACGTCGAACAAACGAATGACTCAAACTGCGCAATTTCTAAAGAATTGCCGACGATTCTTGTAGAATTTGTATAAGCTGCGTGTACGGAATAAATTGATCGATCTCCTTTCATTCAACGTGCTCCCGAAGGATTTGCGTGACTCAAATGTATGTAAATTAAACATTCTTGCGTTTTCGAAAGCATTTTACGGTATATTCTTGAATCACTTCCTTTATGCGTGAGATAGCGTGTTCACGGTGACTGTTTAGGATTCTGTACATACATAATACATAATTCAGCAGTTGGGTAGCACGAAACAGAGCATTTAGTTATTCTTACACATCTTTTTTTCATATTTTGTCAGTTATTTTTTGTTTTTTAGATTCTGTAGCGTTTTAATTATTGATTAGAAAAAATAAACACTGAAAATCAGTGCTGTTTTCAAGTGAAATGACTAATAGGTGGAGCCTATATGAACAAAAGTGTCAAATGAAGTGAAGGATTTCTTGAAAACTAAGCGCAAAACTATATGCCCCGAACTCTCAGAGTGAACCCGATTATGCCGCAGTACGTTATTAGAATTTTGTATTAAATAGTCGAATTAGTAGGGAAGAAAGTTTCGGAATAGTATTCCGTAGATAGGTTAATTATTAACCACAAAGACGCAAACCACGTGAATAAACGAATGAAAATACTATTGTTCACCATAAATTAAAACTACGTTCTTAAACCTACGTATAGTAAATGTTGTACAAAGGGCGGCCTTATCGCTTAAAGCAATCACTTCCAGGCCACCCCCTAAACTAAGGAAAATATTAGGACAGTGGCAGTGAAGACAATAAATAATATTTCCAAGAATAAATGAAAATAAATAATAATATACTTTATATACATACTATACAAAATTGATATATCGTACTATATATAAATCAGCAGCCTGTTTTAGACTTGTGAGGACCAAAATATTTAATAGCCATCAGTTTAAAAGACAATATGGATTTAGCTTGTCTGATGTCGAGTGGCAGTGAGTTCCATAAACGTACTGTCTGTACGGTGAAAGAGTTATGGAACAAGGAAGAAGTTTGTAGGTGTCATTAAGGTGAGATTATTACTAGAGCCCAAATAACGGGAACGAGAAAGACGCGTATACCACATAAGGTATATTGACGCTTTTGTTCATGTATAAATGTATAGATGGACCATCTATACATTTATTCGTTTAAGGGTTCTATGCTCGAATGGTATGGTGGATGTTGGTCGCCTACAAGGTACCTTTTTTAAGTCGTCCGACACGCGCTTGTACAATTAAGCTTCTAAAGATAGGTCTAATAACTGCATCCCTTCAGCGTAACACGTGTGAGTTGGGTTCATGCACTGTCTATAAATAGGCGTTGCTTTGGCTACAAGCACGGCCAATGTCTTATATCTATTTCCGTCAGACCAAGCCTGAGACGGGCGTTTTGAGATATCACCTCGTTCGATACAAGCGTGACTGGCAGTTGGCAAGTGTGTTTGAGGAAATGTTCATGAGAAATAGCGAGGGAATATTCGTATAGTTCCCGGTACGGGTTTTTAGCGGTCGACGGAATAGTAGAGATGGTTTTAGCGCATTAAGCGTAGCGTTCATAATTTTATGTTTTTTTCCTTTTGTCGAAAGGGAAAGGGAGAATACCTCAAATCGGCGTGAAACGGTTAGCCTGCTACCTGCGGAAAGGTGTTTCGTGCGAGTTGCGATGGCCCATTTCCCTCTACCCCCCCTATCCAACATTCCCTATCCCAATCTTCTTGTCTGATCCCTCTATTCCATCATAGTCACTTTCCATGAGCTGAACCGTCTACCTGTTTGCCAGCTGCACAATACAAAAATGATATTTCGAAGATCCGAAATACTAAAGAACATACACAGGGCAAAATACGATTCCCTACGGCCGGCGACCTGTCGTTAAAGGCGTCAAAACACAGCTAGGTGGTCGAGTATTTGCCCGTCTGGATGGCTACCTGGTCTAGAGTATGCCGCCATAACAATCTTGAATTCTGATCCGGTATTAGTGAGTAGGTTTAGTGTTCTTTTAGAGAGCGGCAGCACGTTGGTAGCGTCTTTGGTGTCACAAATGTTTATAGGCGACGGAAACCGCTTTTCATCAGGAACCGTTTTCTGCCTGTCTGCTAAACTAACGCAATAAAAAAATGTTTTTCCTACTAAAGCGTTGATACACAAAGTGTAAATCGACCCGCAGGGATCGAACACAATTCCCAAGGGGACAAATCAGTGAACAAAAAGTGGGGGTCCATGAGGTGTAAACGGAATCCAAGATAATGGATCTCATTTAATCGCACAGAGCAACAATAGAAAGGGGATGTTTTCCTTGGAAATACACTTGAATATCACATGAACTAGCCGCCTGAAAATCTCTGCTGAAATACCTACATGAATCGACACTAGTTAGCATGTAGATTGATGTCAATTCTCTACTATTTTAACCGTTGAAATTATTACATACATACGTACATATTATCACGCCTTTTTCCCATGGGAGTAGGCAGAGACTATACTACATCTCCACTTGAGACGATCCTGACAAACAACTCTCGCTTCATCTATTTTCATTGACCTCTTCATACATGCACGTTTATTTGATATGCTTTTCACCTGACCTCGTTTTAACACTTCTGTTATTTGATCATGGTGTGTACGTCGTGGTCTACCGTAACCAACTATCATAGACGTACTGTCATACACTTGTTTTGTGATTCGATTTTCATCCATTGTTTAGGCCAATTATTTCGATTGGTTCCTTTCCTTGATTATATGTTCGGAATGAAGTTAGTCGCGCCGACATCTTCCAATCTGGCCCTGCTAATTGGCTAATGACGATGTGTCGTCACGTAATGCGAATGGAGGGACAAATCTTCATTTTCTACATACCTAAACCACCTTAACATTCCTTTTTCAACTCTTGTTATTACATATTGTTTATGTAAGGGGGCGTCCATAAATTACGTGAGGTGTTTTTTTAAATTTTCTGCTCCTCCCTCCCCCCTGATGAGATGTCGTGATATTTTATTCAACCCCCTCCCTCGTCCCCCAATCTCACGTGAGATTTTTCAAAATGTGAGTTTCTTACGTAAACGCGTTGGATTGTTATTGTAAAAAGAAAAAAACAAATTTGCTTCGTGCTTTTATTTACGACTAGTTAATTAAGACTAGTAATCAATATTGCTGAGAGTTTAATTATAAGTGTAATAAAAATTTAACAATAGAATAATTAAATCATAACTACTGTGATTAAAAAAGAATACCTACTCTAATTCAGTCCAATTAAAAAAAAATTGCGTGATATTTGCCGAGACCCCCCCTCTCCAACGTAAGATTAGATGAGATTTGACTCGACCCCCTCCCCCCCTTAAACACCTCACGTAATTTATGGACGCCCCCTAATATATTCCAGTATTCATTTAAACAACTCTACAATTAGCACTTGTGCAAACAAATACATTGCGCTAACTTAACATAGTTTAAATAACGTAATCAGGGATGCAGTGTTACTCATGAAATAGATCAATGTAATGTTTCTCATCTCATTTTCATTGAAATAGGATATATCGAATATGAGCTATGTAATGTATCGATGTTTAAGAAAACAGAATCTTTAATATGGACTAAGAGCCGGTTATCGCCGGACCTACCAAATAGTATAAAGGCTAAAAATTTCTGTGCACGTGTCCTACAGCAGGTAAGAACGTTTGGATATTATGAATCTCGAACCGTGGTGGCTTTGACAGATAACAGGTGTAGCAAAGGTGAGCATAATTGCTGCCCAAAAACATTATAGCATAATGCGCATTTTTTAGTATGTTCTACAGGATACTATTAGATTATCATACCATCCGTTGCCAGACACTTTGTAGGGGTGGTAACCCCCTGCCAGACGCCTTTAAAGTTTAATAAATAATAATTCTACTTGCGCCACCACGGTTCGAGATTCATAATATCCAAACCTTCTTACCTGCTGCAGGATACGTGCACAGAAACTTTTTTAGCCTGTATACTAGTAGGTCGTAGTAGGTCTGGCGATCACCGGCTCTCAATCTAATATACACGTATATCTATATATTAATACGTTAAGCAAACTTTGTACCCCTTTTTACGAAAATTGCGCGCACGGAGCAGTATGAAATTTCGCACACTTATACTTTATAGAGAGAAGAAGCGACGAATGCTTTTTTTTATATTATGTATAAAAATACATTAAATCAGTGAAAAAAACATTACACACACTACCATGTATTTGACACACACATTATATACTCTTTTGTTTATTGTTCAAATCAAATTGCCAGCAGTGTAGCCTTGGCGAAGTCGTGATTATTCTCGCAAAAGTATAGTCTTTGACATTAATTTTTTGGTCGAATTTCGAGCACGGATGACCTCTAGTTTGTGACTAATACATCATCTACCTGGTTCAAATTGGAATCTATACCATCCCGGGACCTAGTTGAACACACACACACAAAAATGATTTCACCTAAATATTGAACCCGATTACAGCTAAATTAATTTTTTACATGTATTTTATCAATAAAACAACTCCGGCCCAAGCATCTGTTTTAAACGATATTCAGTTTATTACATCCACCTTGACGATATTTGCAGCACGCATTCTGTCAATTCTTATGTCAAACGTCATAAGGGTACATTAAAAAAGTTTATATTGTCCAAAGCGCTAAGGTTGTATAAGAAAGAATTCTATGTGGTGGTTAAGTATTCTTAAATTTTCTAATTTGCCGCGCAAATTTCTTAATTTTTTATTTCATAAGAACCTTAAATAACAAACAAGCAGATCGGGACGCCCGCACACGTGATAACTTAAACTAATCTTAACGTGAGAGAAAGGGAAATTAAGAGACTGGCGTTGTAACGCTTTACGTAACGAACCGGTTTACCCTCCCATAAAAAGTTATCTCTTCAAAAAGAATTAATGAAATCGATCCAGCCGTTCACGCGGGATGGCGTGACCAAGGGCAATATTATAAGCAAAAATGCAATTTTTTTGTTTACTAAAATCTATGCATGTTACAATTTAGACGGTATCACCGGTATGCAAGTTGTACCTAAATAGAAGGGTATTCCATATTTCAGCTTTATACAATCAACTAGTTTTGTTTCATTCACAATTTTGTCCCTTGTGTAAAAATGTTCTTTTGTCTATACAATGGGCGTACGCCCATTTTTTAATGAAGCCCTCGATATAGATTAAGATATATAAATCCGACAATTGTAGCGTAGCACAATGGACATAGTTGACAAATATGTACAAACACATAGTCGAGACTTTATGCAGATAGATACCTAACCACGGCAGACTTGACTCACTGACATTCACTCGTCTTTAAATCACAAAAAAAACAATCAAAAATCGTCTTTATGATGCCAAAAATAGATGCTATGCTTATTATACGGGTGACCTTTCTGAAAGATGGTGGTACAATGAAATGCCGTGTGAAAGTTTTGACGTTTCGAGTCATGATGATTGCAATTTGTGATAATGGTGTCTAGATGGGTAATTTACTTTTGAACACAAAGGTGACGCTTATTAGGGCTATGTAGACAATCCACGAAGTATGAAATGTTCCGCAGGGATGTAAGTTGTTTTGGATAGAAATTCTTTCACGCGGCCCACAAGAATGAACTGGCAAAATCATCAGGTAAGAATAAGCGATATGCCACCTCCAGGCGAGATAAACCTTTAATTTAAAAAGTTTCCAATGACTTCAATCCGCTATCGGTTGTGCCAATTTGCCAAGTTTCTTATACTGTAAAATTGTTGAAGGGGTGGCGAGGTGCTCTAAAAATGGTCGCCCAGTGTGAAGTCAGTGTATGAGATGTTTTACAACCGTAAGGTTCTTTGATTATAAATATAGTGACCAGTTGCTGTTTTTATTACCATAAACCCTTTTCGGAGTTGCTGCAAATATTACAGTTGTCTTATCGCCTCTTACTACAGACGGCCTTACCGGAAATCACTTCATAGCGGCTAAAGGCAAAACTAATATGTTTTTAAACGTTAACATCGCCCACGCGAAGGTGAATCCTCTTTGCCAGAAACAAACTACAGAATGCATTTAAACTCTTAACGACTCATGAATAAAACTAATATTATACAATGTATATCTGAATGCAGCAACCTTGGTGAAAATTTAAAATAGTCATGACACGTTACGGCAGCTGGTGCTCACACTGAATCGCTTTTAGAACACGCGACTGTGGCGACGGCTATGCCAAATTGAAGCTACGTGAGTTGCATGACCTATTTGATCAGATATAATGGATAAAAGTCGTCGTGAATGAGAATTTTAGATTAGCCGACATATTTTGGCTGACGTTAAAAAATATTCTGGCAAATGCACGGTGTTACTTTAAAGTGACAAATGTTCACTATATTCATTATTTGGCTACAGAAACCAAATCGTAAATTCGCCGTATTTCAAAAACTACTTAACTAATCCCTTTTTTATTATCGCAACTTCCTCCGTCACAGGCTAGATCTTATTCTCGTTTCAAAAGCTTAACAGCTTTAACATAAAATAGGTTAAAATTGCAAAAAATATCTCCAAAGGTTGTCTGGAAGAAATCGCTATTAGCGATAAGATCGCCGATTGTAGCAGTTGAGATATTTTTATTGCTGATGTTCTAGTGCTTTCTTTCTTTCTTATATATATTACATATCTATTTTTATCTCTCTCTCTCCATTTCGATTACTACTCGGCATACATTTTTATAATTAATCTTTGGATGGACTGTGAGACAAATTTAAAGGTAGACAACAAAAAGAGATGATGGATTGTGCGAAGGATATGATGATTTGTGGTCTGACATGGACCTATGTCAGAATAGTGGAGTATGCAAGGAAGTCATATTGTGCCGACCCCAAATATTTGAGAGAAGGTGAAAGAAAAGAGAAATATTGATTGGAGTAAAAGAAGATGTCCCTTTCGAACGAAAAAACAAAACATAATATTGTTAAATTTGGCCCCCCGACAAAGAAAAATTCCACGAAGCATATTTTATTACCTGCCGGTATTTGAAGTAATTATAATTCTTTTGTGATCGTCTTCTTTTGTTTACTTATCTATTGGCATACATTTCTAGAGAACAGCCCATTGTTTTATTGTAGTCATTTATGGCTGCTTGCGACCGACTCATTAGCCATTATATTTGTGCAGTATAAAACGATGACCTGATTGAGGGAGGGGTCCAGCGAGAACCGCAATAAAGCGAGACGTGTGTACATAACGAGAATCTAATAGTTACGGACTATGCGCGTTTTATTGAATTACGACCTTCTCCATAACGTTAGGATTTGTATTCGGTTATATTTGTACCTGTGTTATACGTGTTTATATAGTTCTAATAAACTATAATAATTCTAACGGAATTTAATTCGAGTCCTGCAACTCGTAACAACATTGGCTACGATTAATGCGCAAAGCGATGTGATAACACTCTTTAAACGCGTTCATCTCGTTTGTCGACAGGCGTCTGGTGTGACAGTGTCGGACGCGTGTAAAACGACGTACGAGGAGATCAAAAAGGACAAGAAACACCGCTACGTGGTGTTCTACATCCGCGATGAGAAGCAGATAGACGTCGAGACTGTCGGCGAGCGCAACGCCGAATATGACTCTTTCCTTGAGGATCTGCAGAAAGGTGGCACCGGCGAATGCAGGTAATTAATGTTTAACCAATAGCCTAATGCTGATATTAGGGTCCGGTCAAGCTAGCGCACAATCGTAGTGTGAGTCCGAAGTTGACCTAGCAAATGCACCCCTATTTTCACCACAACATAATGCATATATATATATAATTATGTTTTTGTTTGTTTATATATATTTTTATTTTTATTTTTTTTTTTTTTTTTTTTTTTTTTTTTTTTTTTTTTTTGCAACTATTTCGCTATTCATCTTGTTATTTTTGTGTGAAGATCGTTTAGCGATACGCTGTTGTATTGCTAGAATATTGTACAACTGTTTTATTTATATTTTGTGCTATAATGTTATCTATCTATCATATATTTCTTCAGAGATAAAAAAAATCATAGCGAGTCGTGGACACCCAGTGAACTGGGAACTGAGAACTTTGATGTCCATCACTACATAACCTTAAAGCGTGCGAAATATTTAAACAACTTCGCTTTAATTGTGTAGAATTTGACGATTCAAGACAACTCTTCCACAAAAATAACACTGCTACATACAATTTTTATGGTTCATGATGCCAGGAACAAAATGTATTAAATGAAGTGTTTACCTTCACCTGACATTTCGGTGTTGCGTTTCCAGATACGGCCTATTCGACTTCGAATACACGCACCAGTGCCAGGGCACGTCGGAGGCTAGCAAGAAACAGAAGTTGTTCCTAATGTCGTGGTGCCCGGACACCGCCAAGGTCAAGAAGAAGATGTTGTACTCCAGGTGAGGGAGATACATACATACATAACTTCACGCCAGGTCCCTTGCGGGGTAGGCACGAACAACAGAGCGCCATTCAGGCTTATTCTTACACACCTCACTTGCTTCTTTGAAATTCATAGCTCTTGTCATGCACGCTCGTCTGTTCTTAAGGCCCCTGACATCACCCTCTGTTAGTAGACGATCAATTTGATCATGGAAGGTGTAGTGGCCTTCCGCGTCATCTGCATCCAGCCACTTTTGCATTGTATATCTGTTTAGTCATTCTTCCTTCATTCATTCTTTCCACATGCCCGAACCACCGGAGCATACCTTTCCTTACCTTCACCCCGACATTAAGCGTGTTAGTGAGGGAGATAATTATTCAAAATAATATACAAAATCATCTGTGTTTGGAACACTCTTTATGATCATGATCACATTATTAGGCTGTGTAAGACAGTTCATTTATAACGTAAGTAGCCCGAAGGGCAAAGTGGGTTAGGAAAAACTATAAATACCCTTATCTGGGGGAGGGGGCAAAACCTATTCTTACCTTGTATTTTACATTGTATATATGCTAAGGTAGTTCTACAAGATATTAAGATGTTTTGGATTGTTATCGATTCTAATTCAGATCACAGACTAGTCTTGCACAGCGGACAGTAACGAATTGTCTTGCTTCGACATCGTGAATAGTACATCATTTCACTTAGGTGGAGGTTGTTACTAAAGCGTACAACTCCTTGTTACAATAATGTATAAAGATAATCTATATCTGATATCAAGGAAAGAGTACAACATAACCTTTTTTTTTTTTTTTTATCACGTATAGGTTCGCGTTTGACCATTATCTCGCACGATTTGAGCGGAGATATGGTCTAAGATCGAGCACGCTTACCTAGAAGGTACCTATTCACACGAGACTTGAAGACACCCAGGTTGTAGGTTTCGGGAAAAACAGACTCCGGCAGTGTCTTAAATATGTATTAAAGAATAATTATTGGACTGTGAGTTTTAGTGTAGCCGATTCTTTTCTAACAACGTTTTACTATTAGGAAAAACGAGATTGAATCGTACGTTCTTAACATTGGGGGTTCGAGAAATCTTATGTATCCTTACATGGGAGTAAGATGTCCGCCGGCATCGGGGCCTAGGGTCCAAGCTACCGGTGGTTAAGTCTCCAGAGACAGGGCTGCCTTCTGCATCCGACCCTTTCCGTGTCAAGTCTCTTCGCTGGTAGTCCATTCACTGACACCACTATCGATACTATGATGCAGAGTCCAGTTCCATCAATAAGTAACCTCGTGAGCGAGATCAATATACTTTATTTGTTTCTCTTTCTCAGCTATCTACAATAGTTATAGCACGTCTCGCAGACCGATCAACTATCACAATATCGGCCTCATTGGCGATAATAGTCCTGTCTGTGATAATTGATCGGTCTTAGTAGAGCAGATATTGACCATTGTCAAGAATTGGCTCGGTCCTGTATAGGTAATAAGGTACCTCCGACGAGACAAGTCCGTATTTAAGAGCAAGCTGGGTCTTGGGTCAAAACTCGTGAAAATCATCCTAACGTAATTAATTAATGGCCCCTAATGTCCCTATTTACTTGGCGTAGTTAATAATGAATAATACGGATTTGTGGTGTGATAATTTAATAATGATTACATATATCTTATGTACTAATCATGTACGCTGATACGTGGTGTTTATTATGTTTACAATTTCTGGGCCGTACGTGCCGCCACAATCTGCACACAAACACGAATTCTATATCCTCAATCTAAGCAATTTACGTTTGTACTATGAGTGATATGCAACAAATCACTCTGGGGCCGATCCCAGACACAGACTACTCAATAAGGGAAACTTGGTTTACGAAATTCACCATGTCAGGAAGTAGAACCTGGGAACTTGGCGTTCCAATGAATTAAGACGGTGAACGCTTAGTCAATTCAACTACATATGCTATTATTACCATCGATGAAGACAACACAAAACGGCTTACTCTGACCCCCCTTTTTTGAGGCAGGAGGAAGACATCTCGTACACTACCGGATCCTTTACTGGGATTAACCCAAGCAATGAGAGTTATCCACTGAAGTTGGCACAGATACAATCCGCAAGAGTTAACACAGATACAATCCGCAAGAGTTAACTTGAGACTTCGCTCGGATGACGTAAACGCGAGGTTCTGACGCGTCGATGGCGAGAGCGGTAAAATGGCGGGTGTCGGGAGGGTAGCGCGCATTCCGCTCAGATCTCAAGGTAACTCTTGCGGATAGTTACAAAGTCAATTACCGGCTTGTTTGGAGACTCAGTAAGGTAACCTTATTGAAGAGGTAACCCATATACTAATACTCCACTAAAACCCCCTTCCTCCCATGTGCCCTGCATTCATGATAGGAAAAGAGTGAGACTTAGAACGTAGTTACGCTTAAGCTGATCCTCCGCTACCCAGATGCCGGAGGACCCAATCTGAACCCCTATTCTTATGATGAGCATTTTACAGAATTGGTGCCCCTAGTAAATTTGCCAGTGTTCCACATTTTTTGCGAAAGAATGAACAATAAATAGCCCATTAATCATACAGGTCGATATTTGATTTTGGTACTTCACAATTTAACAAATGATTAACCAATGAGAAATATAAAAACAAATACATTGGAAATGGAGTGTATGGAAAATTGCTTATCCCAGTGACATACATCAGTCCAGTACTTTTAACTGAATTGTTGACATTATTTTCAAAGAACTCAACAACAAGTCGTTTTACAATAGAATATATTTTTGGAGGTTTTACACCGTGAGTTCCTTACTTGTGTTTTGTTTTACTATGGTGTAGTATCGTATAATCGGAAAATCAATTAACAAAAAAATAATTTTGAAAAATGATCAAGAATTTAAGAATCACTTATATATCATTATCAACAGATCTCAGTCGCAAGTTGAATGCAAGTTAACAAACACCCTTTCGACCGACACTTTTAATATATTATGCTGGTTGGAATGGTTTCTAAGTTTCGAATTTTATAAGAAGATAATTGAAGACATGAGTGGATGAAGGTGATAAGTCGCATAATTCCAATTCTGAGTAAATCGAGATAAAAGTTTTACTTTTGTTTTAAACTGATCTAAGGTCTGTAGTCATTTGGTATCGACTTATAACCTTCATCTACGCCAAAAAAAGCAAAAAACCGAATATGCGACATATCACCGTCATCCACTCACGTCTTGAATTAGAAGTGTATATTAAGAAAAGGGCAAACATAATAAAACAAGATTTTTATTTTTGTTATTTTTTCTCTTATAAATTATATCTAGGCCGTTCTTGACATTTTACTCTGCAGTACCCTAAACTAATTCGAATGCATTATTACATTATTCGAATAAACTCTAGAATTACCAAATATTAAAAAAATATATACATCCATGTCATTTGTTAAGGCGCCATGGCTTTTACTTTTGCATCAGACAAGTTTCTGTCAAGTTTATCACAACTAAATTTCTATTAATTTCCATTCTACAGCTAAACCGTTTTTATTTATATTTGATTTTGAAAACTTATATTGATAGAGGAAAAGTTTGCAAACATTTACTTTGACATGATAATCTATTCTCAAAACACACCTTACCTTCTTTATCTAACGATAACACCAGTATGGAATATATCTACAAGTATTTATCTATTGATATGATTAAACATTTGTTCACTATTTAAGAACCAATTAATATTGATATACAAATGTAAAAGTGACTTTATTTTGATGCTTGTATATTTATTAGTTTCTTATCTCTCTCTCTTTTCTTTCACCATATCCCAATTGTTTGGGGTCGGCACAATGTCTTTTCCTTCCACACTCCTATATTCTGGCCATACATCTTCTATCACACCACATATCATCCTTCATACAACCCATCCATTTTGTAGTTTAACATTCTTTTTGTATTTGCCGCCCTTTGTTCAACATTTACTGTATCTAGTTTTAAGAACATAGTTTTAGTTTTTAGTGAAGAATAAAGTTTTTTATTCGCTCAATTTAAACAATTCTCTTGCAGCTCCTTCGACGCGTTGAAGAAGTCGCTGGTCGGCGTACAGAAGTACATACAAGCGACCGATCTCTCGGAAGCGTCCCAAGAGGCCGTCGAGGAAAAGCTGCGCGCCACCGACCGCCAGTAATAAAGGCATTTACACCCCCCATCTTATGAGAAACACTACCCGCCACACCGTACTACTCGCGAGTATAGGAAAAACGTCATCAGAACACTCGTATTGGGCTGAGTCGAGACTGTTTTAACGGGTATACTGCCAATATTAAAAAATAACCACTATCGAGTCGTTAAAAGCCAGACTTATTCTATATTTTACTATATAGTTTGCTCTACCATTAAACTACCAGTAAACTTCGTACAGGTAATATCATTTTCTACCAATGGCATGGTAAAGGAATGGTTAGTGAGATATAGGATCTGGGTATAAATGTTTTAATGACAACGCAGATAGCTTGTTTTACGGACTGTCTATTATTTTCAACGTCAAAATTACCGCTATTTAATCACAGAATGTCAAGCGTTAACAAAGCTTTTTGACACTTAAATTCTTAACATACTGGTCTGACAGTGACAGTAAGTGTTGTCACAGTGACAAGTTTAGTTTTTGTATATAAAAACTAGTCCATTTCTAAAGCTTTTCTTATTACTACAACAAAATGTAACCAAAAAAAATACAAAATTAAATAAAATTGTCAAAAAAATATGAAAAAGCCTCTGTGATATGTTGTAGTGAACTTATCTGTCATAATGTCCAAAATACATTTCACAAAGTTATATAATGGGGTTCTAGTAAATTATTATTTTGAATGTATAATTGTATGTAGTTTAATTGGGAAATTTTGGATATTTCTTTCCATAATCAATGTCAACTGACTGCCATGTTACGAGATGAGTGACAGTGTGACGACTGCCTTATCTCTTAACTTTCGTCTCTTGATTAAAATATGGATGAAATATACAATCTTTAATTTCAATAAACAATTCCTGCTTGTATGTATTTAATATGCATGTATAGAAGAATTTAATTATAGCACTATTGCGGAATGGCCGTTATCACACCGATTTTCGGCAATGCACAACGGCCCAAAAATGATTATTAGTCAGTATTTTAAAAGCGAGAATGTACGGTGTAACGGAAGCGTTTGCGCATGGGTTCTTTTTTATATTGTTTCAATCCTAAAGCTTTTTGCAGTCGACTCCAAAACCGGATTGGTATGTAACCCGTCTCCTGACTGACTCGCCCCTTGACTAGTCAATAACTGGCCAATCTGACTGGTGTGGTCAGTCGGAAACAGGCGTTTAGTCGAAATTTTGTGTACAGATGAAATTGTAAAACTGTATTGACCGACGACCGACTCCGCGTAAAGCCTCCATAGTAGCCTTTAAGGATTTTTAAAATAATAAATTTAAATTATACTAATTATTATATATATTATTTTTCCTATAAACTAAAGAGTAAGTTAAGCTCAAATACAGCGACACGTGCGTGTTTCTTTTAATTTTTGTATTAAACTGCAGTTAGATGTAAAGGATGTGCGAAGGCACGTCGCGTCGGTGCGCAGGCGCCGCCGCGGCGGCCATCGCCGGCGGGCGTTGGATAAGTATTTTATAACCAATTTATCCAGAAATACACTCGATATAAGTGAATATTTGTTGTATTATTTCATACCCCTTTGTTTATTATTTAACCTTTTACAACGGAACCACCACAAATTTGTTGCCGAACTGTAACACACGGCTAATTGAGAAGCACCACAAATTTGTGGTCAAATACAGATAATTTAAACGAACGTTGAACTGTTGCTTTCTCCCTCTAACTACATAGAATTTAAATAAGAGTAAAAGAGACGATATAATTCTCTTGCTTTTACCACGGCAAAATTGCCGCTTTTGGAAAAAAAAACATTTTTGGTCCCCGTTTGAGGGTTATTTTTTTAATTATATAAGCTGAATAATAAAATTCATCGTTGGTACTTTAACTCTTGGGGTGACGCGCACTTGGCCAATTTTCATAATAAAACAAGATTATATCGTCAGATAAAACATTTATTAAAATGTATGGCAACAATATTACTATTACTAATATACTATCACAAACGAAATCTTACCTACACACAAAGTAAGTTTTCAATTTTTATAACTTGAAAAATTAGTACAATATATATAAACTTAAGTATTTGGGAGATTTAAGTATAAAGTTCAAATACTATTATAATAAGAAGACTAGATTAAAATTAAAAGTTTATTTTTAAGTATATTTAGAGCGGCAATACTTTAACCCTTATTGCACTACACTTTTAGGGACCCAGTACAAAGGGTAGACTTCGCATGGTGTAAGAACTCCAAAATCGACGCAGTGCAATAACCGCTTTTAAAAAAAAAGAATCCTATGGGCTCTGATGTTTTGTTTTTTTTTTAAACACGACTACACCAGACAGATCACGTCGCCTATGGATATTTGCAACACCAAAGTTGCATCCAATATTCTGCTAGCCTTGAAGGGGCTAGAACCTGGCCTCTGATGGCGGAAGATAACTCAAGGTTGCTATGGCCTCATACTCTAGGCCTGGCGGTTGACATCCAGATATCCAAATGACACCTGTGTATGTGTGGTTTTATTACTTTTTGTAGACTTAGAATTTTTTTTATCCGTTGCGGAAAAACTCAGCAGATTGTGTAAAGAACTTTAGAATATATTCAGGTGGATTTTAAAGTGGGCCTTGAGGGCCAAATCCTAAAAAGCAACTGGGGCCGATTTTGACGAAAAATAAAGTGACGTCATAAGATTTTTGAAACATAAATTACCCTTGGGAGGAATCGAATGGGCTCATTTTGAAAAAATAATACAACTATGTTATAGCAAATCATAGTGTTTGTAGCATATAAGAAACAATTTCTGTGAAGGAATGACAAGCGGCAAACGGAAAGCGTTGATTTGGAACTTGGTTTTGGCCTCGAAAGTCCACTTCTTAATTTACCCTGTATGTCTAATTCCTCAGTCTTTATTAATCATCGCCTCTGTTACTAGTAGAGGCCAACTTAATTGCTTTTTTTATATTCGTTGGGTAAGTTAAGGATCGAAAGCAAAAGACTAGGTATGGTAGCTGCTCAGTAAAATAATTAAGCCTGAAAAGCGCATAAATACACAAGTACAGTTCACGTCAGGTCGATATGGCAAGAGGGGTATGAGGAGGCAAGTCGTGGAGGGGGCGCACCTGCACCTCGCGCCATCTTAAGTGATACATTTTAATGCTGCACGAATGCGCATCGATTACTTTTATAAGTACCGATCCTGCTTATGTTACTGCTTGTATAAGTGTAGCGAGACACCTTCGAAAGGTAGGATGCCGACACTTTGGCGATAGAATTATCGGGCGTAGTATTCGGTTGAAATGGTACACCAGACGTGCCGAACAGTCCGAATTGAAGCAGGCCGCGTGTAGCGTAGTAATCAAATCGGTGTTTTGCCACTCTTCATGTGTAGCGCCGCATCGGAAGCGCGCTCTGAATGTCAAACAACGTTCGCCGAAATTTTGATCGCGTAACGTGACGCATGTGTTGGTTGCCATGCAAAATACATTAAATGCGTCCTCACGTAAACAGTCGCTAGATAAAAGGTTCGGCACTACGCAGGATGCTACGTAATTTAGGCTGATGTGTCATAGGTTTCTTAAAAAAACACTGCGAGCGTATCTAGCCGAACTTTCAGAAAATGTATCGCTACACTGATAGTTGTGAATTGAAAATTTATTTTATTGTAACACGAGAAATAAAAAATCAACAATCGATTCTAAACGACGAGAATCAGTCAGAAAAATATTAGAAATTTCTGATATGAAGAGAAATTACTTATTATAAATATACTGTCAATCAAAGAAAGGATAAGGTTGCGTTTGAAAATATTCCTTTAAATAAAAAGGTGGTAATAATAATATTACTCTCGTTTTATTACGTACCCAAAAATGTATCGACATCGACTCCCTGGTATGTGCCATCACATCACTAGAGAATTGCCATCTCGTCTGGCTGTCGCTAAATATAATGGCGAGTCCACCGGAACTCCACTCCGAAATGCTTTTTTGCCATTCTATTAATTAAAACTATTTTTTAAACTAAACAGTCAAAACGTTATGTATATAACTTATATTTTCGACTTGCATGGTCTTGAAATAAATTAAAAAAGTGAAACAATGATCTTTTTCGCCGTACAAGGCATAAAAAGTCAGTAGCTTTTTGCAATTAGCGTTTCCAGCGTCCTTCTATGATATAAGAATTAGTTTCTACATCAAGTTAGAAGTATTTATTCATAAATTCAATAGAAAAAGAGTTGTTAGAAATATACAAAATATCTATTGAAAACTGCTTTTACACTATTTATCTCGGATACAACACTATTCGAATTTATAATAATATAACTTTTGTTCTATACATAACTAGTTATTATTATTTATTATAAACAAGATTTATCAATTCCTTTATTTTTGAATAATAATTATTATTATATAAATAATCTGCAGATAATATCGCACACACTGCGTGTATATTCCCAAATTAAGCAAGTTACGCTTGTGTTATGGGTAATATACAACTCGCAAGAGTTAACTTGAGACTTCGCTCGGATGACGCAAGCGCGAGGTACTGACGCGTCGATGGCGCCAGCGGTAAGAAGGGGGGTCGGGAGGGGAGCACGAATTCCACTCAGGTTTCAAGTTAACCATTGCGGGTAGAACAAGGAATCACTGGGGGGCTGATCCCAGACACTCCAATGGTAGTAAACAACGAAAAAATTCCTTCACAAATTTTACCATACCAGGAATTTAACCGGGAGCGTCTGCATTCCATTTCGCTAGAACGGCAAAGGCTTAGACCACTCAGTGAAATAGGCCGTATTCTACAATGACATTTCAGCAGTGCAATTTCAAAACATAGCAAGTGCTTCTCAAGAATTAATACAACTGTTTTTTTCTTGTATTGTAGTTTAATTTTTAAAGTAATTTAGTTTACAATTTAGTTAATAATCAATAATAAAGACTATTCAAAAAACTGTCAGCGATATAACCAAAAACGATTTATTAAATTTATTGGATACTACTATACTATTATATATTTTCATATAGTTTTCTCACGTTTTGGCAAACACAATACATTGGCAAAAGCCTAACAAAACAATAAACGCACAAACTTTCATTTTAAAAAACAATATCAATTGCCAGATTTTGAAATTGCATAGCTGATTTGCTCTTGAATTACTCCTACAAAACTACTAATTCTCAAAACCTTTTTTTATAATTTGGTTTGGTACCTAACCAGATTTTTTTTAATTAGTGCTAGATCATTTATTCACTGATTAGCACTTGAAACGGAAAATCTTAAGAAAGCTATAATATGTTTAAAACACCTGGTTTCAGCTAATGACGGGCGCATTTGGACGTGAGAGAATCACCCAATTATGAATTGCATTACAAAGAAAAAGATCATGTATCCAAACATACATTTTCTATATAGCAAAGAAAATAGTAATGATACTTGAAAATATAACATACTCCGTTCACGATAACACACACGGTTTACCAACAATAAAAATTATTAACCCTAAAATTAAAGACAAAAACACCTAAATTCACAACAATTACTAGAAAAAGGTTTCTAAAAAAAATACGTTTTCCAATATCCTTTAATTTTAACTTACAGGACAAAAACATATTACTTTTGGGAGTTGGTAGCTCTATGTTCAGTTATCCTAAAGAGGAATAGCGCATTTCAAATCTTAATTCGCTAAAGAGTTTTATTTTAGAATAGGGTACCTAATTCTTTATAAGCCATTATTAGATTATATTTGAAGTCAAATATTAAAATTTTATTTTTCATAATACAAAGGTATTATTTTTTGTGCGTTATGGGTACTTGCATTATGACATGAGGAACTAGGAGAAAAATCACCCATTAAAAACATGACTGAAAAGCTCCTTCATGGTGGTACACGTTCTTATCTCGCTTTTTAAAATTTTCCTATTTAAAACATATTCGTAGGTAACTGAGAGTATTACCAATTTTCTTTAGATTTGACAGCTTTGATTTGATAAAATAATAATGTTTTAAATAATAAAACGTTAAAAAAGCAAGTAAAGAATGTCCTGTATGGTGCTACAAGACATTGTTCACTTACATGGCGATCTATTCATATGGGATTTTACTGGGCCATTGTCGTTCCTATCCTACTTCCATTATTATATCAAAGTATTCTTTTTATTTATATTAATCTAAAGATTTAAAAATTTATTATAATATAACAATTTAACAGTAATGAGGAATTTTTTAGCCATTTTAACACACTTGAAAATCTGATTGAAATTTATCGGTTACTTAACGTTACGTAGGTTAATTTTCTTTTTTTGAAGACATTTTTTCATTAATTTCTATAAGTTTTGTGGTGAACCTTTTACATAGACCCAAGATTGTTTCCCATTTTAAAATTGGCTGCAATTAATTTATGCTCGCTCTGTGACGTAAACAATTGAGTCACTAAAGCGGCGCCAATATGCAACTCTCAGAGTTACTTATATTTGTCATTTGCTTTTGTTGTCATGTGTGTGTTGCGATAAGAAATAAATATTTTTCTTTCTTTCTTTTGCGACGTCTGGACCGTGGTGTCCTGAAAGGATTCTACAAAGAGCTGTAAAAACACCTATTAATCAATTCTTGCCATGCTCAATGGGTTAGTGCCTAATAGGGGTGCGGACTGTCAAACCAACTGAGATGCTTTTTTTTAAATATTTCAATTTATTGTAACATGTGGTCGGTCACTCCGCTGCTTGAAGTATCAAGTGTGTTTAGGCGTTTAATAAAGTCAATATTTTTTCTTACATCTAACTCTATAAACTGAATAATCTGAATTATACTTTTTATTACGAAGTTTTTTTAAACACTCTACAATATAATCATTTATTTTACTTAAACCTACAATCACATCTGAGCATTTAAAAAATCAAATATAAGATATGTTGATACTATTTTAATTTGTTATGTCATAAAAATACTGTTGTGTTTAGACGATGTGTTTTTTCATCTGTGAATGTATCATACACAATGTAGTTTTGTTTCTAATGATTGCGTTACTAGCATTTTACTAAATTTCGATAACATTCTTAGATATACTCCACATTCTCGCGAGTACCGGTTCCATACTGTTGTTGTTCGCGAGAATGTAATGTAAAAGTGGCCATAATGACTGATTTCTATGTCTTGCTATCGATGATTGAATTTTGACATAAACTATGAAGCTTATGTCAAAATTTAATCGATAGCTTATATGGATAAGTAATATCAGAATTCAACCGATATGTTAAGGCTGTATGAATCAGCTACTTCTCGCTAGGTTCAGGGACTTTCTCGCTAGGCTCTCGCTATTTTCTCAGTAAGTTTTCGCGAGAAAGTGGAACGCTTATTACAATTTGCAATCGAAAAATGTATGGCCGTCAGAGTACAGACCACCACCATTATCTTTATATCCAATAGCTTCTATAGCCGCTAGATTGACTTGACAAGAATTTAATACTGAATCCCATAAAAACCCATTGTCATTTTAAATACTAATCGTGCTAATGGTGTCAGCCGGTGCGGGAGTTACACTTGGCTGTTGGATCGACGGATCTAAGAGTGGAATGCTATCTGTTGTCCTGGAAAATAATAATAATTGACTTGAATTTTAAAACAATTTTATATTATTAAAACCTACTTGTCCGACGACTATAAATCCATGTTTGTTATCTCAATGTATTAAATAAATAGCGCACCATCTGTTTTGGTAGGTTTCGCACATGGAGGATAGAGGTAAGGAAAACCATCTCAGTATATTAAAAAGTGTCCACTGAATGGCAGCAAATTAAGATGGCGCCACAATAGCAAGTAGAAAGTATTTAAAAATAGCGCCACAAATAATTAGAGTAGGATACTAAATTAAAGAAGCAAAGGACTTCCTCTTTGTCACCGCGCATTTTACGAAAATGTAATTATTGCATGTCTCCTCATGGTGGAATTTTCAGATAATTTAGTTAGTTATCTTAATTAGTGAAATAGGTTTCAAAAATTCAATTGGTCAAAAATGTATATACATACATCTTAATACTAGAAACTATCAATACTTTTCCAAATTAAAATTTTTAATTTTTTCAACCCAGCACACTTCTTCGTTTATAACTGATAAATTCGTATCATATCCTTTTCCTACACTAGCGCTATTTTGACGAGTTTTCGAACCATAGTTTGTTGTTTACAGGTGGACACTTTTTGAAGTGATCCCCGACTTCGACTTTTTTTATTTAACAATTTACTAGACTATTATATTATCCTATCATTTAACGTAGGTATATTATACGACCGTGAATAAGGAATTATGAAACATACAAACAACCGAACAAAGTTACTTTTATATTTATATAAATCTAGTGGTCCCGGTAGACGTCTCAGCATCACCTACCGGTTAAATAATCCGGGGACCCATTCAAACACACATAAAAAATATCATCAAAATCGGTAGTCGTTCTCAAATTATGCGCATATATATACATTTCTACGATTCAATTTTGTATATATAGATTTTATGTTAATTAAGATTACCTAGTTCTGGTGAGCGTGGGTTCCGTGATAACTGCCTCGCAACACGCCGGCGTTGTGGTCTTCAAGCGAACGATCGGCAGCGTAGTGCATATTGTGGCCGTCAGGTAAACATACTGAAAATACATACAGACATACATAACTTCACGCCAGGTCCCTTGGTCCCTTCCCATACTGAAAATAATTTGTCAATTCGTTTTCGCAACAATACTAATATTATTTCACTCCTTTACACTATGTTGTTTATTCTCACAACCCCGTATTATCTCAAAGAACGCTATGAAAACATCTCTTGCTCTCACAATTTACGACCTTCTAATCTTAGAGTTAATACTCCCAAACACTATTCATCTTTTTTCAATAATTCTTTTACTGTACAGACTATTCGAATGTGCTACCTGTTACTGTTAGACAAGCTAAATCACTAACAATATTTAAGAGCATGACAAAAAAGCTCTTCCTGCAACATAGTAATGTTTGATACAGAAAGAAAAACTTTATTTGCAAAAAAATAGCGACGTAACGTAACGATACGTTTATGTATATGTATTAATTTATGTATTTAATATTAATAGGTGTATTTATATATGTCTATTATTATAATTCTTACTTGTATGTATAATGCGGCCAGCGTTTTGGGAACGTTCCCAACTGACGGTGATTTGGGACCTATTTACTATTTGTAGTTTGTACTTTTAAAAAAATTAAGTTGTATATATATTTTTAAAATAGGATGTATTTGTTTATTTTAATTTTAAGTTTGTAAAAAGTTATTATTTAAATATCTATTCATAATTGATATGAACAAAAGCAAAATGATTTTGTCTTTTGTCTGTTGATTTTCCTTTAAACTGATTCCTAACAAAGACAAATACATGAGCAAATTTTGCGTGTAAAGTTGCTTTACATACTTATATGTTATTAATGAATAAAACATAATGCAAGTATGTAACTGCATATCTAATAATATTTATGTATACCACCTATGACAAATATAATCTGTTTTATTACTGCCACGGGTTGTCTAGAAGAGATCGCTTCTTAGCGACAAGACCGCCCATTGTGGACATTTAGAATATTTTCAGGCTATAAGTTTTTGTTTTCTGTAATGGTGTACAATACAGTGTTATCTGTCTATCTATGATTATTCAGAACCTCAACCTTCGTTGCTTTCATGTGTAAGGGCTTTACACATGGAAGCAACGAAGGCCAGCAGAAGGTATACATTAAAACTTTACTGTACAATGTACCGGACAAAATTACTTTTTAAAAAGTTTAATTTGCTACGCTAGTTAACCTGTCATTTTTCATATTTACGGCGTTATTGGCAAAATTAATGCCAGAAAGTTTTAAAAAGGAAAACAGCAAATACTACATGAAAAGCTATCTACTTTAACGATTCTATTCCTGTTTTACTCATATTCCATTCAGTATATGGATTAATTCTGTGTGTATATATATATACTGTACTAAAAATCAACTACTTTGATTAAGTTTCAGTAATCATTTAGCGATTTAGCCCATTTTTAAATTTTGGGCAAATATAGCCCTTTTTGAGATTCGACCTAGCACATAAACTTGATAACAAGTTGGCAATACTATCGGAAACACTCCGCTACGACGCGCAATTGCGCTAAATCATTTAATGCGCCGGTGCTGTGTGTTGACACACTGGTTATTACTTATTACAAGTGTTTTGGTATGTAATAATTATCCTGTCACTTATTTTACACTTTTCGGATTATACCTTTATTTACTACAGTAAAAATACACGTATACTTACCATAGCAACAACAAGTATCAAGTAGATAGTCGGTGTGGACCAATGAGCCGCGTTCTCGATCGCCACAACTCCCATGACCCAGTTCACGGCGAAGAACGGCTCCAGTACTAAACAGAGGTTGAGGTAACTCTTTAACTCATTCCCTTCTGTGTTCCAGCTCCATTTCCATGAGAGGTTGTCCATGTACAGCATGTTCAGGATGCCTTTATCTTGGATTACTTTCGCTTGAGGCGCTTGCTAAAAGTTTAAAGCAGTCAACTTACTGCTTCGATTGAACTATATTTCATGAGTAGCATATGCTAGCGATACTTATTCGCAATGGTATAACCACGACGTTTTGGTAGAGAATCGCAATGGCGGCACCAAAAAAAAACTCGAAAGCAGCGACATTTGTTTTTTATATTGATTTATCCCACAAAAACTACTTCATTTATCGGTATAGAAAGTATCCCAAATGTTGACCTGAGATATAAGCTAGCTCAATATTGAATTTCATTTAAATTTATTTAGTAGTTTTCACGTGATACTATGCTAAGGGCATGACAGCACTGTTGTCTATGCGCAGTATACTGGTAGTGCAAACGTCCCTCGATCATTTGTGGAGGAAAATCGGGTTAAACTAGTAAATAAAGAATTCCTTGAATAGAATATCTGAATGAAGCAGACAAAACCTTGTCCTCGTAAAAAATTAAGCTATATTTATAGAAAGTTCCTATAACATCAATAATCCTTACCTCATTTCCGCCTTCATTGCCCTCAGTATTAGCTCCCACATTAACGTACTGGCAATCGTCTTCGCTCAAATTATACTCCTTGTCCAATGTCTCAGAACTATCTGTATTTTTTCGACTACTGCCAGGCGTATAAATATTATCTAAAGTATCCACACTTCCAATTTTATCATCGATATGCTCATTCTTAGGCCAATTCGCAATATGATGGTCAACTAACTCTTGTATTTTAACCGTTAGCATTTCGGCTTGCTTCTTATTCACACTCTGTAAGCCTAGTATTATTATGGCTGTGTTTATAAGAATCAGTATCATTGCCGGAACCATGAATCCCATAACCATCCCTTTCTCAATGGACATCCAGCAGTAGTGTTTGATTTCGTAGTGTTCCATTGAAAGTGCGTAGTTGAACTGCAAGAGCATTATTTCATTATAGATATGACCACCACTACATTCATTTGGGACTTGGACATTTCATTCATAGGCGAGTATAAACCTTTTCTAATGAACGAACCTTGATAAATCTATTATGACGATATTTTTCAAAATAGCACAGGGTACCGCGATAGTTGTCAAATGAAACACCGCCACTGCAATTCGTTTCATGTTGTATGACGGTGTGCAGTACGGGATCGGAGTGCGTGAAACAATTAACACGCGTCATCGCCTTATGCGCGACCCCGAAGGTGGGCAGATGTCAATGATGAAATTTTCAAAAGAAACGAAGACGAAGTTTCGCGTAACCGTGTGTAATTAAAATTGTGATGTTTTAATAGCCTAGGCCAGTGGTCAACAAAGTGTGGCTCCAGAGTCGCAAGTGGCTCTTTAGCTCCTTAAATGCGACTCTGGCACAAATATCCTCGCAGGGCGCAATAATATATCTTATTGATGAGGAATCATGCCTAAAATTAAAAACAACAACACACAAACCTTACATTCCAAAGAGATGCAAGCACATTGTTCGCGTTAATAACTATTTATTAAGTATGAAATTTAGTTTTATTTAGTATACTACTTATTCAGCGACTGATTTCGAATAAAAGTTTACTAAACAAGCAGATTTGGCTCCGATTTTTTTTTAATTGTTGTATACTTCATATTTGGCTAATAAGTTTGCCGACCCCCGGCCTAGCCTAATAAAGACCTTTAGATAACTTACCATAACAACGACGGCCGGCACACCATAAGCCAACAAATAGTTGTATTTTAGCGGCAGTAGTGTGTCGCACGCGCAATACTCCGCCACAGCGGCTGCTAAAGCCACGATCCACATTGCACACGATATATGTGTGTAATGGAGTAACAGAGCTATGCGTTCGCATTGCGACGGTGATGAGACGCCCTAGAAAAGTTTAGGAGCCCTCTACATTCTCGCAAAGGCGTGAAAATATTACGTAAACCAGAATGTGGAACCGATTCGCATATTTTCAGAACTGTCGGTTAATTGACCATAGATAAAGGTGGTTCGGGCATGTGGAAAGAATGAATGAAAGAATGACTAAACAGATATACAATGCAAAAGTGGATGGATGCAGAAGTCGCGGAAGGCCACGACACACCTTCCGTGATCAAATCGATCGTGTACTAGCAGAAGGTGATATCAGGAACCTTAAGAACAGACGAGCGTGCATGACGAGAGCTATGAATGTCAAAGAAGCAAGTGAGGTGTGTAAGAATAAGCTCGAATGGCGCTCTGTTGTTCGTGCATACCCCTCAAGGGACCTGGCGTGAAGTTATGTACAAAAGAACCATGAATGCGATAACATTCGCGTTTCTTATATTCTAGACTAGCTGATGCCAGCGCCTTCGTCCGCGTCACGATCGCGATGTAGAACACTATCAGCGCCATCTAGTTTATTTAATATGATGATGAAATACGCTATGCTAGACACTGTTTTTGTAAGGTTTTACTTTTTCGCGGAATCTTTATAATGTACGAATTGTTTTATTGCATGATGATACAATACTTGATTAGGTGCGTAAGTTGAATAATTTATAATTAGCCTGTACAAACAGAGAAAGAAAAAAATCTAACCCATGAGTCGGTTTTTAGCAATTTTTTTTATTGTACAGAAATTCGACCTCTACAGTTTTATTATATGTATGTGTATAAATTTGCTCTGAAAGGTTATTTTTTTAAGCAAAAATAATAATAATAAGCCCGCAGGGGGCTTTATATTTAACTTGTACAGTCCTATCTTTTTCTGCTCCACCTACATTGCCAGATTAGTTAAGAATTTCTTTTAAGCTAGTTTGCCTGGAAGAGGTCGCTTTTAGCGATAAGGCCGCCTGTTTTTTTTAAGTATTGTAATTATGCATTTTGTTTTTGTATTTATTTATTTTGGTGAGGAATAAAGTGTTATCTATCTATCTATGATAATAACAAAGGTATATATTAACTGCTACTTACCATAACTGCTTGGATATAAATAAGGGTGCAAGCAGCCAAGCAGCAACACAAATTAATGTTAATAGGATACAGCTTGCTGCTCCTCCTAAACTCAGCAGCATAATTACTCCACATCAACCACATCACTGCTCCGAATAGCAGTACTACTGCAATGCCGCTTGTTATCAAGATCTGGCGATGAAGAGTTATACAATTTGTAGAACCATAGAAAAGATTGCGATTCGAGCTCGAGGCTAAAGTAGAGCCGACAATCATTGGGGGCTTCAGAGGCTTTCTACACGGAATAATGTCTCGCAAGGAGGCTGCCGAACGATTGAGGGAGAGAGGTGCAAGACCCGTGGACGCCGACGAAGTCCGGCCTCCGGAGGCGCAGATATACGCAAAATCTCTTGCAGTGATTCCATCACAGGGATCCACCAGCATTTAGGGATGCGATGCGCAACCTTTGTTTGTGAATTTGGTCACTCTCAGTGGCGTAGTGAGGGAGGGGCAAGGGGGACACCATGCTCCGGGCGCTACTCAAAAAGGGACGCCAAATTGTTACATATAAATATTATATGGTTTTCGAAATGGCGCTAAAAAGCTATTGTGCGTCGAGCGCTAGTCAAGCTCGCTACGCCACCACTCTGTCCCCGGGTTATCAAGGCCTTGATGCGCGGATGAACATGGTGCAACTTCGTCCGAAACCTCATTTTTTACCAACTCAAACGCGGTCATATGGGACGCAGGTCCATATTTCGTGGAATAGTAGAGACGAACGTCTGTATCAGAGTCCCATACAAGCCGTGCGGCGCTTAATCTCGCCGTGTAAGGTCTAACCCCCCCACAAAGGGCCCGGTATTATACGAAATGTATTCGATTTTGTCGTCAAAAACTAAAAAGTATAAAATAGCTTATTTCTAAAGCTATTATTATTAATATATATTATCAAAAACATCTTAAAGTCGGTGCTTAATAATTTTCAAAATATAGTATTTTTATGTTTTACTTTGCACCGATTTCAAGATTTTTTAGATAATATATGTTAATAATTATAGCTTTAGAAATAAGTTATTTTATACTTTTGAGTTTTTTTAGTTTTTGACGTCAGTTTTTTTAAACGAAGTTTTTATTTTTTATTTGCTGCTTTTTAGTGTCTAGCTATTGTATGGGTAGACATACGAATGGTGCCGCGCTTCTTAAAAAATATAGGTCCCAAGAAACGGGAACAAAAAAATGATCGTTATATGAAACTACTGGGCCAAACTATGACCAAATAGCAGCTATTCTGCGTCGAACAAAAAAAGAATCACGTAAATCGGATTATTAATCTCGGAGTAATCGGTGAACATACATAAAAAAACAAAACAAAAAAAACCATCCCGACGAATTGAGAACCTCCTCCTTTTTTTTAAAGTCGGTTAAAGAAAGTTTTAAAGTTTATTACACCTTACGATGTGTTGTGTGAAAGAGATGGCATGCGCGTCCGTATAGTGGTCGAACGAGAGCGCAACACTCCTCTCAGCTCTGTCTGCGAAACGACATGTACAATCTTCAAAGAAGCACATAATTGTTGCCTGTACTGTACGTAACATTATTGTTACAACCTAGGCGCCGACAAAGACAAATTCCACATACAGATTTGTAGAAGCACATTTATTACCCATTGGCATTTGAACTAATAACATTGAAACTATTGTAATCCTTATATGATCGTCTTCTTTTGTTCACTTATTTATTGGCATACGTTCTAATTATTGTTGATAATAGCCTACTGTCCATTGTACTCGCTCATTAGAATCATTAGCCAGGTGTTGCGGATTCATTTTCATTTGTGTAGTATAAAACAACGGCAGCGTTGCCAGATGGGGGGATTCCCTGCAAATTCGGGGATTTTTTCACGCCTGGGGGAGATTCGGGGGTAAAGATTCTTTGGGGGGACTTTCGGGGGAAATATTTTGTTGTGAGAAATTTCGGAGAGATATTTTAAGTATCAATAATTCATCTACAAACACAATTCTCATCACTTCAATTATTATATCTAAGTCACAATACGTTATTATTACTTTATCTTAGAATTATACTCTACTAGTGAATCATACTTCAATTCAATAGTTCATTTTAATAATTCAATTCATTCGTTCGTTCATTTAAGTTATTTATTTATTATGCCGTCTCTACTCTTATGTGGTCGTATCCCATAGGCCACTTTCCGTTAGAGACTGGCAATGATCACATTCACAACTGCGGTTTTTCCCGTTTCACTTATTTGCTGGTGTCACAATCATAAACTCAAGTGGAATGGTTATTTAACGCACCTGACACGGGTCGTTGTGAGCGCCCCGTGAGGGAAAATAGTGACGTAATTAGTGACGTTTTCGCTACGACGGTGGTTTTGCTTTTTCTTTCTCCTTTAAAATAAGTAAAAACTATTTTGGGGGTTTTTTTTCTCAAAAAGCTTATTTTTGGGGCTTTTGAAAAAATTTGGGGTTAATTGACATGGTCATCTGGCAACCCTGAACGACGGGCTGATGGAGGGGCGGCAGTCGAGCGAGAACCACGATCAAAGTGAGACGTGTGTACTACAATTGGGAATCTAATAGTGACGGACTTTGCGCGTTTTATTGAATTACGACCTTCTGCATTACGTTTGGACTTGTTGTGTTCAGTTATATTTGTACCTGTGTTATACGTGTTTGTATAGTTCTAATAACCTCTATAATAATTCCAACGGCATTTTAATTCGAATTCCGCTAAACTAGTAACATTATTTAGGTGGTAACAATAATCTAAATACTTACTAATATCGTCCATTCATTTCTGACACCATGGCAATTGTTAAATCCATACACATATGTAACACTGTCAATGATATTATGTTCTTTCAAGTCTGCATCTGCCAAGGATTCATCTGGAAGCTCTACTTCTGTCTCCAGAAGCTTGTTGTCTGTTTTGCTTACTGCAATAAATAGATAAAACCAGGAAAAATAAAAAAGTATTTTTTTGTTTCATATGAACTGTTGTTATACAGTATACATTAGGGTGGTCGTTAAAAATTAAATTTCTTGCGACGCCCCCTAAAAAGCTTCCTTTTAATGAAAAAACACTGGGATTTTTTTTATAATTTTTTCAAGTCAAGACATCACGTGCCTCAAGACGATTCAAGTTAAAACTAAAAATATAAGAAAAATTGAAAGATAAGCTTGAATCACGAAGAATTTTAAACTTTTTCTGAAACTATAATTTGAAATTCATCACTGAGAATGATAATACGGAAGGTATTTCATTGTTAAAACTTTTCCAATCTTAAAATAATTATTACTTCTAAGTATGAAGAAGTTTCCTGAAAAAACATGATATTACTCAAAAATTAACTTGAATCGTCTTGAGGCACGTGTTGTCTTGACTTGAAAAAATTATAAAAAAAATCCCAGTGTTTTTTCATTAAAAGGAAGCTTTTTAGGGGGCGTCGCAAGAAATTTAATTTTTAACGACCACCCTAGTATACATATAAAAAGTTTAACGCGAAAAGACATTTCATTTTCAGAAATCGTTCACAGTAGTAGTAATGACGTCTGTTAGCATAACTTTTTAATTTTTTGGATATCGTACACAATCTGCAAATGAAATCTATATCATAGGTCCCTAAAACTGTCCATATGGACCCCTGGGTGTTTAGCCTCCTCCCTGGCTGGTATGGGGTTCTTCTAGTAATCAGTGGACTGTTATGGTATGATGAACGTTATTTCGACCACAGTACATGTAGTATGTATACGCGATAAAGGTTAACGATGTGTCGTTTATTGTATGCGCAAGCGTCGCCGGACGGTGTAAGGGCAGACTGACGTGTGATGCAGTATTGGCGGCTCTCCTAGCAGAGTAAAACCGGTTAAGTTCCAACACTGGGTGTATATGTCAAATTTCAAGGGGTAAGTGAAAACAAAATCTAGGGTCCGTGATCTGCAAATAGGGCTCTACAATAGTAAATTCTATTAAACACATTGTGATGACATTTTTAATTTAGGCAATTTTGACGAAATTTTACGAATTGTGAAAATCTGTTCAGAAATAAAAACAATTATGACTGAACATTATATAAAAAAAAATTACATAACAAAATGAGAACTCCTCCTTTTTTAAAAATCAGTTAACACGGTAGGGGATCCAGCGAATGCAGTGACAATTCGTAACGGGGTCTATGAGACAAAATAGTTTGGGAACCGTTGGTCCACAAGCTGATTTTCGAAACCGGCGCCAAACATGCTTAAGAGACCTGGCTTATGTATAATATGAAAATATGACTGTCCGCCTGTCTTAGTACAAAGAAAAATAAAGTTAGGATAATTTTAAAAATAATAATTACATACAACAAAAATTGATTTGGTAAGCTTCCACAGGTCTTCTGGTCGATCATTCCGCAATGCTTGAAGACGAAAATCTTCGAGCAGTACGTCCTACGCATGATGATCTTTATGATGCCGAGACATGGACACTGACGGTGGGTTTGGTCCACAAATTCAAAGTCGCTCAACGGGCTATAGAGCGAGCTATGTTGGGTGTTTTCTATGGATAGAATCAGAAATGAGGATATCCATAAGTGAACCAAGGTAACTGACATAACTCGCAAAATTAGCAAGTTGAAGTGGCAGTGGAGCGATCTGTCGCAAGACCGATAGCCAATGGAGCAGACGAATCCTAGAGTGGAGACCGCGTCTCGTTAAAGGTAGTGTCAGACGCTCCTCAGATCGATGGACTGACGACCTGCACAAGATCACCAGTAGCCGCTGGATACGCAAGGCGGAGGGCCGTGATAAGTAGCGCCGACTTTGAATGACCTACGTCCAACAGTGGGCTGACTGGCTAACGACGAACTAAAATTCAAAGAATCATATATAGTAATGGTCTTATTCATATTGACTTACAATAAGTTTGTAGGTTCTTTAAGGTTCTAAGTCAATATGAATAAGACTGTATATGCTTACTATACATGGACGATATGCAAATGGCCGATATGTGTGAGCCTATGTGCGCGGGCTGCGTGTGTATATGTGTATTTGTGAATTGTGAATGTGTGAGTTTATGTAGGTATTTCTTGCTCAATGATAATGTACAAACCTTGGTTACTCCTGGACAAAAATTCAGGATTGGGGTAAAGTTGAGGGTTATCGTCGTAACTGGAAGACGTGAAGTTTGACATTACAACACCATATTCATTGTCGTAGGAAGTTATATCGTAATCCTTATCTTCCGCTCTTGGGTAAGATTTGTGATATTTCGATGACACTGGCTGAAAAGAGCGGTAAGAAGGCTTTTGGCTTTTAAAAAAACCATCGTCGAAATTCAAACGACGAATGTGGTGTATGGTTTTGTTTTGTTGTAGCGCTGAAAAAAAACATAATATTTTTGTAGGAAAAGTTTGTGTATATTTCCAATAATGCTCCGTTTGGGATAAGGCCAAATGCGACTTATACATACATACATATATAACTTCACGCCAGGTCCCTTGCGGGGTGTCCCTAGTCCCCAAATGAGACTTATTTTAAATAATATTAAAAATAACCCGTAACGAAAACCTACATTAGTGTATATACATTATACATACACACGCTGTGTCAATATTTAACGTCATTTCATTAACAATAATAATTAAACAATCTTCCATCACAAATAATAATTCATTACACCTATCCCTCTATCTACGTGTATGTCATACCTAATGGAGCAGTAGGGTAATGCGTATAAGCAAATGACATATTTATACACAGAAAATGGAGAGCTTTCGTGGAACACAATTCGTTATAAAAGCACGAGGAAAGATTTAGTTTAAAAAAAATATTAGACAACTTTAAAAAACAAACTTAAATAAAATCAAGTTGAAAAATTACAAAAAGTCTTACCTTCTATCTCCGTGAAATAACATTTAAAAATATTAAGTAAAACTATTATTGTTTTTGTTAAATAAGACCGCATTGTTAATTACTCTAAGTATGTTATTCGTATATATAGAACAATAAACTTGTACGTTACAATTTGGAGAAACGAAGACTTTCTTTTACGAATCAAATATTTCTCAGAAATATGAAATTGTATAGGCTACCATTTTCGCAATTACCGGGGAAAATCAATAAAATACCTACGTTCCATTTAACACTTGTGTATTTTATATACCCGACAAATCTTAAATAGTATGTAACTTTTTTTTTACAATTTATTCTTTCATTTACACTTATTGATACAAAATGTTTTTAAACGGTAATCTGCGCTAACCAAATGGAACTGAAAATGATAGAACTTAAAAATTCAACTGAGAAAACAGTCTAAATTGTATTTTGAATTTAGCAACATTAGAAGTTTTTGGCGGGAACTGAAAGGGGACATTCAAGGCATTGTTTATTTTCTACAAATATGTAAAATTACTCTGAAATGAACAATATAGTATTAAGAGTGTATAGTTAACTATACCGTTGACATTTCTCACTAAACACTTAATACCACTCAAAAAGTGCCAATATCGTTGTGAAAACTCTGTCAATGGCGTCTGTTCTAGCATAAAATACAACTGCGCTAACGAAGACTTGTACATCCATCAGAATTGGGTGTATGGACTAAGATTCCTTTGCCTGCCTTTGTGGCGAATTCTACTACATTGTATGTATTGGAAACCGCGAACCATAAAATGGCCCGGACTTTTGCTAGGGCTTGCGTGGGGCCATGGACAGACCAACACATTGAGACCCCTTTGACAAATTTAATGTAAATGTTGTGTGACACTGATCAGGGTTTATCCCTATTTACACCATATAACAATGCGCCCAAAGGCAAGCTCCGGTCAGTGTAGGACTATTTTAGGGAATAGAAACAAAAATACCGGGCTATTGTAATGAACTGATAACTATTATTAATGAAGAAAAATATTAATGCTTGCTCTGAACATCATTAGTTATAAAAGGAATATTCAGACAATTGCTTATTATTATTGCTTACGTTTTTAGTTTTTTTGCAGCACGGTTTTAAAATACAAGCCATATTAATACAGAAAGGTTCTTGTATAACTATAAGCTTCAAATTATAACATCGAGTTCTGAAATGCAACCAAACCAAAAGTCAGATGATATGTCACCTTGACTGTTCATCTGTCTGTCATTGGAATGGATCAAAAAACGCAATAGTATTATGAAAACTGATAAAAAAAGTGTTAAAAATGAGTGCAATTTTAAAATTTATACGTGAAAATCACATATTGGCTCTAATAGAACAAGCTTTAAGTAAAAAGAAGACCAGGTTAAGCTTAAACGATTTCGAAATCATTGAAATACCATCGTTGCTATACACTTGTGCCGAAATTGAACATCTTTATTTGCATAAAAACAAAATTAACACGGTACCTGTCGAAATAATGCAACTTGTTAACCTAACAACATTAACTTTAGACTATAACAATATAAGTTCATTACCTTCGGAGATAGGTAACTTGAAAAATTTAGTGAATCTAAACATAAGTTACAATCCTCTTAATGTTTTGATTCCGGAAATCGGAGAGTTGGAGAATCTTGAAGCGTTTTGGTGTAACAGGATAGGCTTGAGGGAGCTGCCCAAGGAAATCGGGAAGTTGCAAAAGTTGGATACATTTGGTGCTAGAGGGAATGAACTTACTACGATCCCTGATGAGATGACAGAGCTTTCGAAATTAAGGTAAATTTACTACTTTTAATTAAGTGTTGCTTGACCTTGACTCCGTTGTCAAAATTTATCTCACATATATTTCTAGAACTTAAGAAATATTTACTGTGAAATTCCTTGACCTTAAATGTCGAAAAGAGTTTTACTTACTTTTTAACAACAAGGATGCTCCTGTTGTACTATCATATTCTTCTCTTTGTTCATGAAGTTATCAAATACTGTTAGTACTCAAATATTTGTTTGACCATGTATAGGTCAAATACAGTGAGACATTTGAACCGTTATAACAACATGCAATTAATAAATGTATTTACAATATTCAGGTGGTTGACATTAGAAAATAATCATATAGTTACATTACCAAGCACAATGGATAAGATGGAGTCTTTGGTTCACTGTAATCTTCGAAATAATAGAATAAAGGAGTTCCCATCATCAATACTAAAGTGTGCTGAGCTTATGTTCTTGCAGCTAAATAATAACCAGGTTTGTTCTACTTGATTTTTATGTTTTTTTAATCAAAGTTCACAAACAACCAAATATATAAATGTTCAGGTGAACCATAAACTGGGCGTCAATAGCCAAATCTGAAATCATACCAAATAGTTAAAAACACTCAAAAGATCCTTGGAGCCGATTTCCTGCAAACTAAATTAGTATCAACATAGACATAGACTTTTCAGCACATAACAACCTGTATTATGCTATATATACTAGAGTTTACTTGCGGCTGCCTGTGCGCATATCTCTTGTTTAAAGAGTAGGCATTAACAGGTTACAAGTAGTCTGCAGTTTCCACAATAAGAGAGGAGATTGCCAACACCTGCATCCGATATAAGCAATGTCTGATGGTTTACCCATATGAGCTTTCCCAGAAGCTATTGCATAGCATCGCACAAAGGCGCCTAAAATGCAAAATATAGCTCCAATTAAATTAAAGAAAGCAAATCATTGGATGTTGCTTTCTTACACATCATCAAGACAACCAAATCAATCTGCTCTAGGAATGATTTCCGATCGCAGATAAAAGGGCTAATAACTAAAAAACTAATAATAATAACATTTATATTATTTAAAAAAAAAAAACAATTTATTGTCAAAAAATTGCACACAAATATTGCTTTCATAGGTTCCGCACTAGGACTAGCCTGTATCGTGAACACCAATAATTTTAAAATTAATAAGGATATATATAAAATATAATAAATAAATAAACATTTTTTTACATAAATAGTTTAAAAAAGATGTTACAATATTACTTGTGTTTGAATGTCCTAATTTTTTTTTAAATCAAGTCTATTACTTGATTTGAACTTATCAAAAATTCTTATAATTTCAGATATCTTCATTACCAGCAGATTTTGATACAAGCTTTTTGTCCGTATTGGAAATGATAGATTTAAGGATGAACCCAATCTGCGATTCAGCGCATGTTGTAAGTTTTGGAATCATTATATTATATATTTGTGACATGTTGTAAATGACAAGAGCTGTGAATGTCAAAGAAGCAAGTGAGGTGTGTAAGAATAAGCCTGTATGGCACTCTGTTGTTCGTGCCTACCCCGCAAGGGACCTGGCGTGAAGTTATGTATGTTGTAAAAATAATTGTAGTCATCGCACTCTCCTAGTAAAAATGTAGCTCTGAAAGGTACTTAGACTGTCCTACAGTTCTAAATTGCATTTTAACAGCTTTAAGAGTTGTGTTTTATTTGATTCTCATAGGAAGTAAAGTATCCTGCTTGGAACCGTTAAAACACAGTTTCGTTATGAACACTAGTCGCAAAAGCTAGATGCACTAGCAGTTTTTTTTTAGCTTTTTTCTCTTTTTTATAATAATTTAAGTATTGTATTAATATATATCTTGTATGTATATATTTATTATAAGATTGATAAATAACTCGATAGATAGCACTTTATTTTACAACAATACTAAAATAAATAAAAGACTAAAATTATAGTAATGTACAAAGGGTGGTCTTATCACTAAAAAGCGATCTCTTCCAGACAACCCCAGGAATTAAATGAAATGATAATGGCCGTGGTGGTATATGTAACATATAGTAGAACGATTTACATTTTATATTTTTTTTTTTTTTTTTTATTCAAGATCAGACAGCAGACGCCATGATGACAGCGTTACATCGCTATGACATTGCAAACAAAGTCTACGAATGCGCTGCTCTCTTTAGGACTGGAACTGTCATAATGCGAACAAACAAGTTTATGACATACTTAGACAGTGTAGCCATCAGTCGGCAATGCCTACACTGGCTGTGGTTTTTGTCGCTCTTACGACAGGCCGGGCGCAGAATTGTATTCTTTCCGTTCTGCACGGATAAAATAATAATAATAAATACATCAATGATATATGCAGAAATTTAATGTATTACATAGATATAAACTTAATACATAAGATACTAAACTCAGAAGTGACAATTATGCAACATCTACTGTTCTCACCTAACTGCTTGCCCATCCAAAGGTTCTCTGAAAGAAATCGCTAATAGCGACAAGACCGCCTGTTGTATTGTAAAGTTTTATTTCTGTCAAATGTATCTTAACGCACAGTGAAGCATATTAATAATAATAGTCTGCAGACAAACACACACATTGTATATCCCCAATGAAGCAAGTTATGCTTGTGTTACAAGTAATATACAATGGACCACTCTGGGGTCGATCCCAGACACCCAGACCATGGTAAATAACGGAGAAAAAACGTTTCCGAAATTTGCTATACCGGGAATCGAACCCGGCACCTATGAGTTGCAGTGAGGTAGGCCGTCAAAGGCTTAGCTCGCTCAACCACAGAGGTCGTCATGTTCATGCATTTTCGTCCAGGAACATCCCCTAGTTCGTTATACAGAGGAGCTCCCAACGACAGACGGTCAGTTAGTGGACATGTCGTCTGTTGCGTCGTCCAGTAACCGCGCGACGGGTGCGCAGGCGCTGGCGGTCAACGCGACCGCCTTGAGACTGCCCGCAGTGCCGGTGGGCAGGCACCCAGACCCTATGGTCTTTGGTAAGTCTTTACCTTTCCCACTATTACTAGAATAGAATAGAATAATCATTTATTTGCTAGAAAAGTATGTGTACATCGGTATTTTTTGTAGCAATTGTCTCAATAGATTTTGCCTTATTAGGCGTGCAATTTTCACATCTTATAACTAAATCTAAATTGAAACTAATTACATTACAATTATTGAAATAATTACTATACTATTACTATAATAATTAAATAAATAAACTACTACTAGCACTGGAATGTGTGCTAGCTAGTATAAATAATTTAAAGACTTACATACATACATATTATCACGCCTTTTTCAAATAGTACCCCCAATGGCAGAGACTATAGATCTCCTCTTGCGACGATCCTGACAAATAACTTTCGCTTCGACTTTCGTTCCTAGTATGAGCTTTTCATTTCAATAACATTAGAGCTAGGCATGTTGCTTAAGAGGTTCTTGCGTTGCTTCATCTCTTCAAGCGACTAAGACGATGTTTGTTGCCTAGAAATGGACTTGGACGCGTCTTCCGTGGAATCGTCCGAAGATTGGGAGAACAGCGTGAACAGTTCAGAACTGGACGTCCAGTACCAGAGCGACGAGGAGCGCGCCGATAACGAGGTCATAATAATCACTTTTAATCATATAAATCACACACACACACATATACACACACAACACACACACAAATCAAATCCTTTATTTGCTAAAAAACACAGCAAAAACATTAGATGACAATATGTTATTTTATGTTTCACATGTTTTTGCCCTTTTACATGCCTAGGCATGTAGTTATAAGTTGAAAACCAACTAAATACACAGACTCAGAGTAATTCACTCAATTAATTAACCTCGTATATTTAAACAGACATGAAATCAAAGTAACCACACGTAAGTGGCTTATGCAACTTGATTACCAAAGAACTTATTATTATTAAACTTAATATCATATAAATCAACCTTACTATGTATATCAGAATACTGTGAACCATCATTTGCACACACAAACACACACACATACACACAAACGAGTTAACATCTATTTTTTTAAATGAAGCTTAGATACCTATATAAATTTCGCGATACAGGCTAGTCCTAGTGCGGAACCTATGAAATAAGATGATTTAATTGATTAATTGTTGATTAATTTTACTTTTTTTCTAGAATTATACTGTAATTATAGATAATATGTCAAGTGCAGAATTATTCCACATAGAATACAAAGTCAAAAATGTAAAAATGAAATATAATAAAGTTTGTCAAAGTATATACATATATGTATTTTAAGTTTCATTTAGAATTGGTCATCAAGATATTTTTTAAAGTGCATAAGCACAAACATACATGCACACAGACACAGTACACGTGCACACGGATTTTGAAGAATGGGGATTGGTCACAAAAAATGCCCTCTCATTTTATATTTTTATTACGTAAAATAGGGTATATTAAGATACTAATTTGAATATTTTTGTATTTTAAGCGTTAGTTTTTTTATAATTCGATTTTAAAGTTATTTCTCCGATGACGTCATAAGGTACAAGTTTACATTGGTTTCTTTGCCTAGAAAACAAAAATAATAAAAGTAATTTTATCTATATATAATCATAGTAATCTGTGCTACTATCTAAATGTCACTGTCTCACCCTCTCATTACGTATCGTGATCATTTTAGTGTTTTTTGTCGCTAGGCTTATAAGTTTTCGTGTTCAACCATTATTATTTTCTATAGTTATCGTTAAATTTTTTAAAGTGGTCTTTAGGGAAAATCCATGTTACAGAACTTAAATCAAATAATGTACAGCTAGAATTTGTTTTACACCTGAAGCAGGCAAACAGGCAGACGGCCCACCTGATTGGATTTAGTAAGGTCAATTAAAGGTCAAACGCATTTCTTACAAAATACAAGAAGATCGTACGTTTTTTGGAATTTTAACTAGACAGAAATGATTAGGGACACTATTCCTCGAAATGGTTTTTCAAATAGCTAAATTGAAAAAAAGTGAACAATCCCAATTATCATAACCTCTAAAATTCCATAGTTGGACGGTATCGTTAATTATCTGACAATAGATTGCACAATTCTTTCAGGCTGTCGGAATGGTGTTACCGGAGCTATCCCGGTATGCGTCGACGGCTACTTGAAGCAGAAGCCAAAAAAAGATATAACACGTGGTCATAAATTAATATTTTTAAAATTTCCATTACTTTTACAGTTTTACACGACTCATAATTCCGATTGGTAATTTTCGTTAGTGCCAAAAACCGGTTTCCGACATGTAAATAATCTATAATAAACTTTATTCGCAGTTACCACTGTTCCGCTTACACGATTCGTACACTTGTAGTGCGCCACTAAAATTGGGCCTACTTATGCAAAATGGAACCAACCCACATACTGACAGTTTTGAGAAAAAGCCGTTTTTATTGAAATTTTGCATACAAAAAGTGTATATTTTGGAAAAAAAATGAATATTGTATATTATATTTTGGCCTATATATCCAAGTAAACCTTTTAGGTTTTTGGATTAGCATGAGTCATGGATCTTGTTAGTTTATTATGCTCTTGGTGCTTTGTGGGTTAGCTACTTTGTGAAAAAAAAATGCTTTATTCTGTAAATGTTGTCAGATCGTTATGATTCTTATTGAGTCGATAGAAGGTGCATTTTGAAAGCATTCTGCATCTTTAACCCATTTTTGGCATGTTTGTGGATTGGTTCTGTTTTGCATTAGTAGGTCCAATTGGTCTACTGCGCAGGTACATCGGGAGGAATTATTAGTTGTGTAAAACTGTACATGAATTCAGTCTGGTCTGGGTGTACGTGGAATCGGTCAGCGTTGCCCGTTGGAGCCGGGTTTCTATATCTTACTAACCATTCTTTTGCCTTAAAACTATATTACTCGGTTCGGTCTAAATGAATCAATTTAGTTAACTGTAATTATGTAGTTGGAAGTCGTTGTAAGTCATGGTAGATGGTGGCGTGATGGCTAGGCATGTGACCAAAACTCAAGGGCGCGGGTTCAAATCTTGACCGGAACACATAAATAAATTAAAAATAAAATTATTTATTCATAGCCATGATAGAAAAAAATAAATAATAATTTGGTTGTGGTTTACATATACGTCCCCGGAATCATAAGTAATGAGCGGGGGAGGGGGGGGGGAGGAAAACTCACCCCTTCTGCAACTCCTATGTGCGGGAAATGTATAGTTCCTGAGTTATTAATGTTTTTGTCAATCTAACCTCACTTCTGTTTTTCACTATATAAGATAAATAGTGAATGGTTACCAGTCGGTTCTGGCGCTTTGGTCTAAACAAAACCCAACCTAACCGACTGTTTAAAACTCCACATATTTAAACTTTCGGATACATACTGTCTCCTGTTTCGATAAATCCCGTCAAAAAACATAAAAAAAACGTCTCGGCGACAAAATTACCAGATCATTGTCGTGAATTTCAAACTTCGATAATTAATTGAATATGTATTTTTTCCACTCAAAACCAATTTCAGTTGTTATAAATAAGTCTTAAATATATTCCTAAACACCATTAAAATCATCCAGGAAATCATCCGGGGACATATATGTAAACCCAACCCAATAATTTTGTGCAGTCCGTCAGTTATACACATTAGCAACAACGCACACTTAGGCAGTTTTCTGACCTAATGTGCATATTGTTTCAACTACCTCATGCTTACAAGGAGAACATTGTAATAAAACCTGCTCATCGAGATAACCGATGTGTCAAACCTGCCAAGCCCAGCAGTGGGACATTTATAGGCTGCTATTGTCATATATGTTATTTGTCAAATTTTCAGGTACAGATAGTAAGATATAGAATCCCGAAACTAGTACCATACAAAGGTTAAAACTGTGAAATCACATTGTTACTAAAAACATCAAATTTGTATATAAATAATTGTGTATGTAAATAATTATAAATGGTCTTTAATTGAAGCAATCATGTGAAACAAAGTTCATTCATTATACCTGTCTCTGCTATACCTGCGGTATATTGGGGGTAATTGTTAATGGTGTAAATTTTATAATATAAAAATATAGGTCCCAAGAAACCAGAACAAAAGAATGTTCGTAAAATAAAGCTACTGGGCTAAACTATGTAAAAAACTAGGGGACCAATTGGAAGATATTCCGCGTCGAACAAAAAGAATCACGTAAATCGGATCATAAATCAAGGAGTAATCGGCGAACATACATAAAAAAAGCAACAAAAAAAAGATCCCGACGAATTGAGAACTTTTTTCGAAGTCGGTTAAAAAGTATATTATTTATTTACTCATTCTTGGAATATTTCATATTATTTATCGTCTTCACAACCACTGTTATCTATATATATGTACATATAAAAATCAATTGCTTTTCGTTAGTCTCGTTAAAACTAGAGAGCGGCGGGACTGTTTAAAAGGTGAGTAAATATGAAAAAAATGCTTGGAATTGTTGTTTTTACTATATTAAAAACAACAATTTCTCTTTCCCTTAGAAACTATTCCTTCCAGTCAAACGTTTGATTTATTTATTTAGGTTTATGACTTGGCAACTAGGCCTTTAAGCCAGATCTTAGTTTACAATATAGTTTCTTCATTTTCTTAAGCCCACGTGTAGCACAGCTGAACTGTAGGTAATCAGCTAGTACCATTCAACGGAGTTCTTGTGGCAAGTCAAAAAGCCACATTTGACTATACAGTTTTCATTTCTCACAAAACACATAATTACTACTAAAAACTACATACTATATCCTACAACTATTGTTCATTTTGGAGTAATTTTACACATTTTTAGAAAATAAAACTACACAGCACATCTTTCAGTTCCCGCCAAAAAACTCAAACATTTGATGTTCGTCCCGTCGTTTAGAAATCAATTAAATTTAAAAGTCGTTCAGAAAACAAAAGTACTCTTTTAAATTTAATTTGATTTCTAAACGACGGGACGAACATCAATAGTTTATTTATTCTGAGGCGGGTGAGGGGGTGCCTAAAACAGATCGCTTTAAGCGATAAGCCGCCCTTTGTTCAACATTTAATTTTAATTTTTGGTGTACAATAGAGTATTTTTATTCATACATCAAGCGTAGTACGTATATACACTAATATAGCCAATTGTTAACGGCGTTATTTTTGGCGCTATAAACAGCATTTAACCACAGTCACTAAAACTACCATTTTCCCAAATAGAGCAAGAAAATTACAACTGCGTTAAGCTCCCAAAGACGCTATTCTCAACTTGCCGTCCGCCGAGGTCTTGCGAGTGGCCCGCGAAGCTCTTATGAGTGGCCCGCTGAACTCTTGTGAGTGGCCCGCCTGGCATACTACATAATTGTGTCTATAGCATGTTGTACATAGTTATAATGATTTTACATTGGTAAACACCTTTGGTGTTGCAAATGTCCATGATGACATAACCACTTTCCATCAGGTAAGCCGTCAGCCTTTCTGTTGTGTATTCGAGTAGTAGAAAAACGTATTCCAACATATTCATAGCAGAAAGCAGTACAGTACAATAAATATAATTACTTATCTAATACGCCTATAAAAAAAGGTTGAGTATGGCCGTCTTAAAACCTATATGACTAGATATATCATTTGTCTTTCGAATTTTGATGGTTCAAAACATATCTACTTAATAATAGCTGGTTCCTAATCCCATCAGATTACTACTGGTGTAAAATTTAACATGAACTCAATCCAATAAATGCCAATTTTCTACTAACAGTAAGGCTGGGCACAAACGGGCCACCAACCGCAGCCGCAAAACGCTTTTCTTACATTTTGTAGGGACTCGCCCACTTTTGTTCGCACGGTGGCAGGAGGCCCGTTTGCGCGCAGCCTAAAGTAAGAAATATATATATTGTTTTAAAAACCTGGTTCAGAAGCAGTTCTTCTAAATATATATAATTGAAATCCACGTATATAGTGACTCATCACGATATCAGCAACTGATATCTAGAGACTTGAAATTTGGCATGGACCTTCCTTTCGCCATGTAAAGGTCAGCTAAGAACTGAATTTACGGCACGCGAAGCGGACGGGTGTCAGCAAGTCTGTTATATAATTATATTTGTGTGCATACTGTCACATGTATACACGTTTGTGTATATACATATGTATATGTAGGCCGCGTTCCTTTAGTACAGTGGTTCCCAAACTTTTTTGTATACCGCCCACTTTGAGAATAAATTATTTTTTAGCGCCCCCATTTTTTGACCTACCTACTTAAAAAACATTATAACGTAAAATTAAATTAATTGATTATTGAGAACTACTTTAGCGGAGATTAAACATTCATTCTAAACGAGACTTTTACTATAGTCCGCAAGAGTTAACTTGAGACCTAAGCGCAGTAGGTAGTACACAAAGGCGCTGAGGTCTCAAGTTAACTCTTATGGACTACACCTGCCAATGACCATTTTTGTCTAGGTCATTTACCGCCCCCTTTTAAGCCTGCAGCGCCCACAAGGGGCGTAATCGCCCACTTTGGGAATCACTGCTTTAGTATTTCACACGCCCAAACTGCTCCGTCTGCCATTCCACATGGCGACCACGGTCGTTATGATCGTGCCGTAAACGTCACTAATGACATCATTGTTTTTGATCACGCAGCGCTCACAACGACCCATGTCGGAAACAGATCGAAGTGGGCGTCGAACACAGAGATTCTCTCTATCGATTTATATTGAATAAGACGCGATTTTCAAATCTACCAATGACGTTTGTGTATTTCGTCGATAATGATCGACGTTCCATAATCCGTTCCACTAGAGTTTATGATTGTGACGCCGGGAAAAATCGCGGTCGCGAACGTGATCATTATGAATCTCTTGTGGAACGTAGCTATAGTTATATTGTTTTTGTACTTATGTGCACTGTGTATACTTATCATGAATTATTTATAGACTGCACCACCATCAGTTTTAAAAGTCTATTATATTAACCCCTACCAAGGGTTGCTTGGAAGAGATCGCTTTTTAACGATAAGGCCGCTCTTTGAATTTTCTAATTCTTATTGTCTATGCTTTGGTGTACAATAAAGACTAACCTTATGTCGAAAATTGGACCTACTTATGCAAAATGGAACCAACCCACACACTGGAAAGTTTTTCTTAAAATTTTGCAAAAAAAATTATTTACATTATTGTATATTCTTAATGTTCAATATTCTAAGTTTCTTTCCCAAAATATAGACACATTATTTGTATGCAAAATTTTAATAAAAACGGCTTTGTGGGTTGGTTCCATTTTGCATCAGTAGATCAATTGTAAGAGAAAATTATCTATGGACGCTAGTCATGTAGGATTTAACCTTTTCAAAGTTTCTGCTAGGATGCCTAGTACTACGACCAGTTTTGATTAACTCACTTTTAAGTGGTCTGTGCAGGATTTTGGGTTTATATTACATTTAATATTAAAGAAACTAAGGTTGTATATCTTAAAAGGGTAAATATGTAACAAATATACTATTGTATGATTAAATATTATTTGTATTAGAAATAAACTTGTTTTGTAAATAATTGAGTATTTCCTTCTATATGTAGTTCCTATGAGAATCATTTTGGGGAGCGGGAGTTTTTCAATTGTGGGGCTTTTTTTAAGGCGGGGGAAATGCATTTCGCACACTACCGGGTCCTTTACTAGATTAGACCAAAGCGACGAGAGGTGAGATCACGAATGGGCACCAGAGTCAAATCGCCGACTTGTGTGGAGACTCGAATACTCAATACTCCACTAAAACCACCCTCCTCCCATGTGTTCCCCTTTTATGGTAGGAAAAGCGTGAGACTTAGAACGTAGTTACGCAGTTAGAGCAGCAGCGCATTTGTAGCACCTTTGGTGTTGCAAATATCCATAGGCGATGGTCGCCGCTTTCCATCAAGTTGGTGGGCCGTCTGCTTGTCTCCTGAATACCTGCAATAAAAACAACAACAACACCCCAAAAAATGTAATTACAAGGTCCTGCTGACGCCGACGATATACAAAGAAGATTGAATAAAAGACCAGTATAAAATTAAAACAAAAATAATCTTTATTCAACATATTAACACACCATTCAATTTACCAACGATTCTTACCACATTATAAATATTTCAAACATAGTTACAAGCTTTCATGATTCGTTTGTGACATCCTTGTGTATATTTTTTTATATAATACCCTTACTAATAAATAAATAGCTTATACCCTTTTTTTACAAGGAAATCCATTGCGGACCCCCGCGGGGAGACTCGGGGGGAGTGGGACTCGCGGTTGATGTAGCCGATACCCACTAAACCCTGTGCACCTGACGCATGTGCCAGGTCGCGGATATGCTGAGCTTACTTCCGCCCCGCTGCGTGGCCCACCCTGTTGGCAGCCTCTTCGACCATAGAGGGCGCGCGCGGCACCCCGCCCCCCCCGGCTTCAGTGCGGGCGTCTCGTGGCCTTATACCCCCACCAAGGTGCCACAACTTGATTTCTTTTATTTATATATTTCAATAATTTATTATTAAAATTCAGTCCTCTGATCATTATAGCATTTTGAATGCGTATACATATAATTTTAAAACTTTGGTAAGTAGATATTTCTATAATAAAATCTAATTATTATATTCCTTAGTTACTTTGGTACAAACAAAAGTTATGAAACAGACCCATCGGTTCGATCTGTCTTTGCATGGCACAGTCATATTTCTCAAATACTGATTAAGACCTGGCAAGTGTGAACAAAATTTGACAAAATATGTCACGTAAGGGTAATACAGCATTTTTATTCTTCGCACTGTTTTACCGACGTTTACATTTTTTTAACGGTCAACAGATGGCACTTGTTTCGAAAATACACAAAATATATCTTATATACAGCACTCTTAAAATTATAAAGACCTAAATAAGAATTTTTAGTTATTGTATTTAAATATCTATTACGTTAAAAATAAGGTACAAAATTGAATAACTTGATATATTTAATTAGGTATCTATAATTCCAAGGGTGCAATATGTTACACTTATCCCTTAGCTAGAGTTAAATCGAGGGTCACCTTCTCATTTTGTCCCATTTATTACGAGATTATAAATATATTTAACCCAGGAAAAGCAACAATTGCTGATCGTAGATCATTCGGGAATGCATTGATTGTACATAACTTTAATGTCTAAGTCTTCTTTTCTTTCTGAGCTTCTTCTATCTGCCTGAACTCTTCTAGAAGAGTGTCGCCTTCGAATAAAGTAGATGAATCTGTATATAACGGAAACATATTTATTTTTCAGCCTTGTTCAAGTTAATAACATGAAAGAAGTATTTTATAAATATTTTTTCTTTCTGTCTAAATTGAGATTTACCTTCTCTCTCCAACTTGACTTTGCTCACCATTTTCTTATCAGCATCTTCAGTCTTTATATTCGAACGGAATTTACTCTGGACAAGAGAAAAGCGTTCTTAATTTTAAACTTATATGTATGACCTTCAAAAAATATTCTCCATTGAAACTTATTTTTAGTTTAAATAAAAAAAATGAATTTGAAATCAATAAAAATATTATAATTACCTTAATAAAATCCGGCAATCCATCTTGAAGATGATACCAGCTCAGAACAAACACCAGTGACACGAAAAACAGGTTCGTACTTATGCCTGAGGAAATAAATTTAAAAACAAAGATTTTGTACATGGTCTATATTAATAATAATAATCGGTAGACAAACACACACATTGTCTGTCAATTATTATTAATATAGACCATGCAGACGATCGCGAGAAGTGGAGTAGGAAAAGTATGAAAGCGGACCCTGGGCGTCGGAGTGAACGCTCCGAACGCAACCGGGATTTAACACTCGGATGATGATGAGACAAACACACACATTGTATATCCTCAAGCTAAGCAAGTCACGCTTGTGTTATGGGTGATATACAACGAACCACTCTGGGGCCGATCCCTGACACCCAGACCATAGTAAATAACAGAAAGTTTGTTTCCGAAATTTACCATACTAGGATTCGAACCCGGAGCTTCTGTGTTCCAGCGAGTTTGGCCGGCTAAGACTTAGCCCGCTCAACCACAGCAGCCGTCGATATATTAACTTATGAATACAATAATATATAATAACTAAGATATTCCCGCGACTTCGTCCACGCTTGACCTGAAATTCCCGGCGGGATTCCCAGGAAATAAGGAGCGCAGAGTCTAAGTCTAAGAATTAGCTGTTGATCAGCGAAAACCGCATCGAAATCAGCTCAGTAGTTTTTACGTAAATCCCGGACAAACAGACAAGAAATAAAAAAAATGCATTGTGTTCTCCGCCCCTTACGTAGTCTATCCCAGTTGTTTTTTCTAATAGATTTTTTTAATAGCTTCAATGTACAGACACAGCATATAAGGAAATTTGTGTGTGTGTGTGTGTGTGTATCTCCCTCCCTCCCTCTCTCTCTGTGTGTGCGTAACACCTCGTTCGTTGGCCCCAAGTCCTCGCAACCCACGGTGGCTCGTCGCCCTAAAATGTATTTTTGAACATTTCTCACCGACAAGCGCCGAAATCTTGGGCCAACTAAACATCATATATCTCAAGCCAGTGAAATGCGCCTGAATGTGAAGCTCACATGAGTACACTTGCGCGAATCGCGATTGGAGCTCCACATACGCGTCTGTTACAGGTAAATCCTGCAATTTAAATTGTAAAAAAAGCTAAGAAAGAAATTTAAATTAAAGAAAATAAAACACAATCAATGAATATGTTTTATTACGTTTTAAAATCAGCGGCGTAGGGTGACGGCCGCCTTTTTATATAGGTATTTCAATTTAGTGCATATTATATCTATACTAGGGTTGTAACGGAACTTAGCTTCCGCCTTCGTTACTGCGGAAGTTCCGCAATAAATCGTACCTCCGCCTCCGCATCCGTGTAATTTTTGCGGAGTAATAACGGAGGTTTATTTACGAAACCATACGCAAGCAGCGACGCTCGCGACAAATCAGCCGTCCGGCCGCGCGCAGCAAATGAACAAAAATCAACGCGTGCGCGGCGGGAACGCAGTTGGGTTGGGGCGGGGGGCTTGCAAACGTCATTTGTCAAATGATTTCAAATGAATGAAACGCTACAGGAATTAACCTGCCGAATTGCTTAGACGCGTTAGACGTACGTACGAAGTTTTACCGACGCAATGTAATGTATAAACCATAAACTACTATTTTTTCTACATCCAATTTCACTTCCGCCTCTGCCTCCGTTAACCTCCGCATCCGCTTCCGCCTCCGCTAAGAAGGCCTCCGTTACAACCTAATCTATACTAATAGATAGATAACACTTTATGCTCAAAAAAAAAAAAAAAAAAAAAATGATAATACAATACTTGCAAAACAACAGGCCTTATCGCTAAAAGCGATCTTCCAGCAACTAGCTTAAAAAATTCTAACTAATCTGGCGATGTAGTACTAATATATAAAGAGGTAAATTTTGTGTGTTTGTGACGTTGCCTACTGAACCGATTTTGTAAACTCTTTATCTTTTGTGGGGCCAGCAGCCGCTACAAAATATCATTTAAAGAAAGGGGATTCCCCGAATTCGTCAAAGAATAAGTAATGAAAAATTCCGTGCTCTTTTCAATCGATCCGAATTTATAATCCGAATTGCAATTGCTCCAGATTGATCCATTACTGTCGCCAAGTAATAATTGCTTGAAAAATTGCCCGTGTTCTAGCACTTTTACGATAAAACATTGCAGACAGTAAAGGCTGACAACGCGTTGGCTTCGCCCATGGCGATGCTCTATAGAAAATAGCAACCGCTTCCTATTACGTGAGGCCATCTGTCTGTTTATTATTATGTATTATTTATTATGTGTGTTGTATTGTCCTCCGTAACTTCCCTTGCTAGTCCCAAGGGGAAGAACAGCGCTGGTCTTAATTGGTCAGCATATGCTGAGACTGGGTCCAATTTTAGGACTTCATCGGTTTGTGTTATTTTATTTTTGATAATACTCTGTTGTATTTGTCCTAAATAAAATGTGTCTTTCTTTCTTCTGTTTGTCAAATTCGCAAAAAAACCTGCCCAAGTGGTCCATGATTCCCGGCCAGAATTGGAAGCCACGTAACTTGACCGAGACGCTGGTGCACTAATCACTAAGCCACTGACACTTTAAAGTTTAAATGTAATAGAATTAAGAGTAAGTTAAATAAATAAGGCAGTAAATAAAAGGAAAAAAAAACAAATTTACATCTTTGTAACATAATAAATATGTAAAAGACCCTGACAAATCTAGTCAGGATGGAGGAGAATAAATTAAAAAAACAGTTTACCTGATCATCCTCAAAATCGCTGAACAACTCGACTTGTAACTGTTGTTTCTCTTCATCGACACTCGATAATAAGAGTGGAGCATAAAGTATAGTCCTCATCAACTCGTGAAGACGTGACCTGCGCAAATAGAGGACTACACTGCCATATTTATATATAAAACCAATAGCAATTTTTGTTGAGCAAAACGCAGAACTGTTTAAAAGAAATCAAAATATATATCCTATGAGAGGATACTGCGTGATCAAACAAACAATACAGCGGTAGTATCTCTATGCAATATATCTCTACAAAGAAATGCACATTATATGGGCCCCATTAATATATTGTTAAGAGTTGCAGGACTCGAATTAAAATACATACATACATACATAACTTCACGCCAGGTCCCTTGCGGGGTAGACACGAACAACAGAGCGCCATTCGAATTAAAATGCCGTTGGAATTATTATAGAATTTATTAGAAATATACAACACAGGTACCAATATAACTGAACACCACTAATATAATAAATTGTACTTGGATATGCATATACATACCATAATTAATAAATCTTTTTTGTTTTATTTGACTTGACTTTATGTTGTTGGTCCGAAGACCTCACAACTTTACCGGGGTTTTTGGGACGAGCGCCTTCGCAAGGCGAAGGCGCTCGAGCCCGGGGCAACTTGCTTGAGGGAGCTCCCTAGCGAGTTTTACCTCGGCTGGACTGTTGCCATGAGAGGGGATGAATCTGATGATGCCCGCCAATGGGCGACACAATGAACTAATTGAGAACGGGCGATGGGTAATATAAAGCCCGAGAAGAAGGATCCCGGCGGACCGGGATCGGCGGTTCGCGGCGGCCTACGCCATCTTACTGCCGTTTCGCAATGTGTTATGGCTGGGAGAGAAGAAATGGCGAAAGAAACTTCCCAACAACACGCCTAGTCTATCCTGTGGGGGGGGGGGTTTAAAATGTATGGCCTTGTTATGCGTTCCAGTACAAAATTCATTCGACCCTCAACATATATTTACCTCAATGTTACACTGATTCGATCGCAATTAATTATGCTGTGTCCATATGGAACCCCTTTTACAATAAATATAACAATACATTAGAGCAAGTTCAAAGAAAATTTCTACGTTGTGTACAATAGAAATGTTTTCATGATAGCTTGTCCTACGAAAATCTGCTTGATAAATATAATTTTATTAAACTTGAGCACAGAAGATTGCAGCTTGCTGCGATGTTTCTATATGATTTGTGTCATAATAGGTACGACTGTACATCTCTAATAAATAAATTGTGTTACAGGGTTCCTACCAGGACGCATAGCCGGGGCCCCTGCCGATTGTTTGCGACCACGCGTTGCCGAACAAATGCCGGCAAACGATCCCCGCTTTACCAACTAGTGCATTCATATAATCAGAACTTCTACTTGATAGATATAGCGGCAACTAGGCCCAGCACTTATAAACAAATGATCCGTGAATGTTTTAAAAACAAGTAAACCGCTATCACTATCAAGTGATTCTGGTACCTAATAAGCGAACTCCTTGCGGCTGGTTGCAGGCATTCGGTGTGATCTTGGTTCCGGCTCTGCGTTCGGGTGAGGTCTCCCTTTCTTCTACTTTTTCCTGTCTTTCTTTCTCTCTTTTTCTTACTTTTTATTTTTACGGTATTTTACGGTAGGTAGCTAATATAATTTAAATTATTTAATATGTGGCAAATGATGTTGGTATTGTAACAAGTCAAAATATGTATGTATAAGTTTCATAATGAGTTGTAAATTCTGTACAATACTGTTTTTTTTCCAAATAAAAAAAAAACACAACCAGTCCAAACGTAATTCACGATTCAATAACACGCGCAAAGTCCTTCGTTAAATAGATTACCGAATGTACACAAGTCTTGCTTCGCTTGTGATTATCGCTAGACTGCCTCGTCTATCAATCGAGGCATTGCTTTATACTGCACGGATGCAATATGTCTGCTCGGCCGCGTGACCGAATTTCCTAGAATCACACCTGGCTAATGACTGCCATAAAAGATTACAATACACAATGGGCTGTTTTTCTAAACACAAATTTTAGACACAAAGTAAACAAAAGAAGTCCATATGCCGAAAAGGTAATAAAATGTGTTTTCTACAGGACTGCAGGTGTGAATTTGCATTTTCGGCGCGTCGGTCGTAACAATATAATAACCTTCTTGAGACATTAAAAGATTTATCAATAAAATAAAACCTAGAATTTTACAAGGGGTCCTTACTATCTCTTGAAAACTTTTTATTATTTTTGACATAATTTCTTATAAAGTTACATTTCGTGTTACTTCCTATTCTTATTGTGCTATTTTATATCTACACTAGCTTCTGCCGCGACTTCGTCCGCGTGGAATAGTTAAAAAACCCGATTTTGAAACATTCTTCATTAGTGCTCCGCTGCTATTGCTCTTAGCGTAAATATATATAGCCTACAGCGTTCCTCGATAAATGTACTATCCAACACTGACAGAATTTTTTAAATCGGTCCAGCGGTTCCTGAGATTAGCGAGTTCAAACAAACAAACTCTTCAGCTTTACAATATTAATTTATACATATTTCTTATTGTATTTCTACTATTATCATTGTCTTATATCATAATGTTTATTAATTTACAGATTTTAATTCAATTGATTTGTATAGGCACAGATTAAATAATAATAAAATTATTAACATCTTACACACTATTTCTATAAATTAAACTAAATAAAACTATATATCGGGGGTTTCGTAACATATAGGCGTATACGCAAAAATGCCATTTTTTATGTTTACTACGAACTATGCATGTTAGTTAGAATTAAGAGAGTCTTACCAGTATAAGTGTACCTAAATAGAAGGGTATAATCCAAATTCCAGCCTTATACAATCAAGTAGGTTTGTTTTATGCACAATTTTGTCCCCTGTGTTAAACTGCACTTTTGTCTGTACGCCCATTTGTTATGAAACCCTCGATAAACACATTCAAATTAAACTATAATATCTAGTGCCAGACCGCTGTCACTTAGAAACGTGCCCAAAAGACTGGTCACATTTGAATGGCAACGCTAATGTCCGATGTATAAGCCGTCTTGGTCACGTGTGACGTCTACCAGGCTTTTAGGCTATGTTTCGATAACAATAAGGACCTGCCTTACCTGTATCTCAACATGGCTGATCTGCACGAAGAGGAGACCAGTTTACCGCCCTTCGCACGCATTTGGGCGCAAACCATAAACATGCCTAAGAGCAAGAGAGTAACCATTGTTTAGACACGAGCAGTGCTTTTATAGCGGCTACGGGAACTACTCTATATAATATAGTTACCGGCACATATCTTGAACGGTCGGCGGAATAGTATAATATCAGCCTATAAATGTTCCACCGCTGGGCTCGGGCCTCCCATTATAGGGGGAACGGACAGTATACCCGCCACGCTTGTCCAAGGCCGCTTGGCAGGCTTGACACATCGGTTATCTCGATGTGCAGGTTGCATCACGATGTTTTCCTTCACCGTTATTAGCACGTGGTAATTGTAACAATATGTACATTAGATCAGAACACTGACTAAGAGATGCATGCGTTCCGGTCAGGATCGAAACCGCGCCCTTCGATTTTGGGGGCGCGTGCGCTAGCCATTACGCTACCACGGCGGAATAGTAGAAATCACTTTATGCATTGAGCGTAGCCAATGTTGTGCTATTTGTCGATATATTGAAAATATTATGTTTTTTGTCCCTTTACTCGAAAGGTAACTACTTTATACTGCGAATAAGAACCCTAATATTACTATGCGTAAACCTAGGTAAACGCTCAAGATTCGTGCCGGGAACTATAATATTATTGTAGTATAGAATATTGATTTATAGCCGGCTCCTATATCGTGTGCGTCATTGCAGGGCCTTGTAACTACATTTTTTTGTGACATTATTTTTTCCTCAAACTTGTGATATACGAGTATGTATATGTAAAAATTTTGACGAAAAAATATTGTCAAAAAAGTAATGTAATACTAATAATATTAACGGACCGAACCGACCGATAGGAACCGGCCATTAAACATCTTTAAAATAAAACTAGCCAAATCTATACTGTAATATTATAAATGCGAAAGTTTTGATGGAAGTTTGTTGCTCAAACACGCCAGAACGGCTGAATGGATCTGGATAAAATTTGGCACAGAGACAGACTATAATCTGGAGTAGTAGAAGATAGACTACTTCTTATCCCGGAAAAAAAGTAGCGAGCGATAAAGCAAAAGCGGGGCAAAAGCTATTAAAGAGTATCTTAAGACCCAAATATTGACACTAATAATTGATTTTGTGACTCGACTGGAAATACTTATAAAGCCTACTTTTAAAATAATTAATGTTCTCTTGATATTATTATTAAATATTTTCTAAGCTGTTTATACGACAGAATATAGTGATACCACACTTAATTATACAGACATCATTTAACATATGAAGACATGAGTGGATGAAGGTGATAAGTCGCATAATTCCAATTCTGAGTAAATCGAGATAAAAGTTTTACTTTTATTTGAAACTGAACTGAACTTAACACCTTTAGCAACGTTTTATTTCTTAAATATGCCTTATATCTATGGTCTAAGGTCTGTAGTCATTTGGTATCGACTTATAACATTCATCTACGCAAAAAAAAGCAAAAAACCGAATATGCGACATATCACCTTCATCCACTCACGTCTTCATATTGTATAGTCAAACTTATTCAAGGCCGTTTTGACCATATTTTTTATCTGTGCAGGAACGGAGAAAGAATTTAATACGCTGTTGCTGGGCGACCTGCCGTAAGAGGCGACAATACGTGCCAGGTGGTGTGGTATATGCCTGTTTGGATGGCTACAACCCCTGGTCTGGAGTAGGCCGCCATAACAACATCGAGTGTGTTCCGGCATGCCGTTCTACTTCTGGCTAGGTTCTAGTCTCCCGTTAGAGAGTAGCAGCGCATTTACAACACATTTGTTGTTACAAATGTCCAAAATGGCGATGGCGATGGTAACCGCGTTCCATCATGTCGGCCGTTTGCCTGTCTGCTGCAATGTTCACACACACATACACACACGCACGCACACAGACACCACACACAGAACACGCACAATTCGCTTCTTTGCTTCAATAACGTGGTATCTTGAAAAACCCAAATTTACAGTACGCCACTTTTAAAATTTCAAAAAATATTTTTGCCTATATTTTTTTGTAAATTTTAGTATCAATTTACTAAGCTTTTTGAAATATATGAGAAAGTTGTGATAATATGATACATTCAGCAAAATATAGTGAGTGAGTGAAATAAGTGAGTATTGGGATATGTCACGTTATTGAAGCAAAGAAGCGACATGTTTATGAAGTTATCAAATTACACCACTATTCTTATCAAACGTCTTGTCCATCTAAAGGTTGTCTGGAAGAAATCGCTAACAGCGATAAGACCGCCTAAAGTATTGTAAAATTTTATTCCTGTTAACTGTGTTTTACATACATACATAACATCACGTCAGGCCCCTTGCGGGGTAGGCACGAATAACAGAGCGCCATTCAGGCTTATTCTTACACACCTCACTTGCTTCTTTGACATTCATAGCTCTTGTCATGCACGCTCGTGTATGTTTTAACACACATTAAAGCATATTCATTCAAAAGTGTTAATGTTTATATACATATCGCGAATGCTCAGGGCAGATTCAGGCTTACTCACAAATAAACACTAGTCTACCATATTATCAGCATACTTTTTCGTGTGGGATGTCTGCAAAGTATGGATTTATTAATATTTTTTCACCTAAATCCTTGTTAATCTGTGACTCTGGCATATCCAATATGAGTTTGACCCTATAAGGCTGTGCTGACATAAGCATACTACTCCTCTTCGTCAATTGAACGTGTGCTGATGGAAAGGAACATATGCCGACTTGCTCGTCACATGACCTGTAAATCATAACATTTATAAATGTTATTGTAATCTAAATATAGAAATGTTTAATCCCTAAATAATAATGTTACATGGCGACAACAAGTGCACCCACACACCTGCCTGTCATAAAACGCAGTTTTATGTCAGGCAGGTGTCTTTCAACCTTTATCGCGTTTGGATTTCTTTTGTTTACTTTGTGTTTAAAATGGCGCAATTAGACCAACAAAGTCGAAAACAATAACCTATTGTTATTGTTTTCGACTTTGTTGGCCGTTCCAGCAATAATTAACCAGGTGTGCAGATTACGTTTCCTTGGAAAACTCAGCCCACGCAGTCGACTATTGTATTATACGGTTTACTATAAAACATTGCCCGAATGGAGGCGTGAGGCAGTCAAGCGAGGATTACGATACGAGCAAAGATAGATTTGATGAGCGATATAATGACGGACTTTGCGCGTGTTATTGAATCATGCAGTTTGTACTAGTAGTGTCTAGTTATATTTGGACTAGTGTTTGTATAGTTTCAGTAAATTCTATAGTAATTCTAACGGCACTTTAATTCCAAGTCCTGTGTAACTCGTAACAATAGGATAAGCAGTGGAAGAAGAGGATGAGTGATAAGTGCAATCTGTAGTGACTAGTGATATGCTCAAGTTATCTTTGCTACCTATCCTCAACCGTGCCTTGGCTATGAATAGGTGAAGTACAACATAATAAGATGAGATAGAGGGACCATGATAATTTTATAACGGTTCCCTCTTTTGCCAAATGTCTATGGAACCCAAAAAAGTATTAGCAAACTCGAAAAGTCACATAGATTCGAGGCCACTATCACGGATATTTCCAAGCTTATTTGCATGTGTGTAACCTCTGACTGTGCATGTAATTTTAATAAAAAATGATAGAGCATACAATGTATTTATCAATTACTTCCTGATATTAATAACCTTCAAGACACTGGTGAACTCTTCTGATAAAAACAATGTATCATTTAAATTTTAATTGTAGATAACAATGAACCATATTAAGCTAAGAAAAAATATCAAATTTTACAAGAGAGCAACTTAGACCTGTGGTGGAAAACCCCTTATAAGCAACTGACCCTTGACCACGACTAGCACAGGACTATGATCCTGCAAGCAAGGCACAGTTAGATGGAACAAAGAGGAGGCGCACGTAATGGCCAAGCCAAGCGAATTAAGAGCATTTCTAGTACATGATAATGCTAAACATTCCATTATACGTTTAAGTATTGTTTAACCTCCTATAACGCATTTAATATTGTTACGAGCTACAGGACTCGAATTGAAATGCCGTTGGAATTACTATAGAATTTATTAGAACTATACAAACATGTATAATATAGGTACAAATTAGGGTTGTAACGGAACTTCGCTTCCGCCTCCGTTACTGCGGAAGTTCCGCAAGAAATCGTACCTCCGCATCCGTGTAATTTTTGCGGAGTCATAACGGAGGTTTATTTACGAATCATACGCAAGCAGCGACGCTCGCGACGAATCAGCCGTCCGGCCGCGCGCAGCAAATAAACAAAAATCAACGCGTGCGCAGCGGGAACGCGGTTGTGGTGGGGCGGGGGGCTTGCAAACGTCATATGTCAAATGAATGATACGCTACAAGAATCAACCTGTCGAATTGCTTAGACGCGTTAGACGTACGTACGAAGTTTTACCGACGCGATGTAATGTATAAACCATAAACTACTATTTTTCTACATCCAATTTCACTTCCGCCTCCGCCTCCGTTAACCTCCGCATCCGCGGAGGTGAAACCCGTCGCCTTCGCATCCGCCTCCGCCTCCGCTAAGAAGGCCTCCGTTACAACCCTAGTACAAATATAACTAGGCACTACTTGTAAATACTGCACGATTTAATAACGCGAAAAGTCCGTCACTATATCGCTTACTGAATGTACATCTTGCTCGTATCGTAATCCTCGCTTGACTGCCTTACCCCTCCATTCGAGCATTGTTTTATACTAACAATACAATACAACAAAAGAAGCTCGTGGACTGAGGTTTCCGAGAAACCATAAGATGCACACCTGGTTAATTATACCTGCGAACGGTCAACAAGGTCGAAAACATTAACAATAGGCTATTCTCTAATTGAAAATTTTAAACACAAAATAAACAAAAGAAGTCCAAGTGCAATAAAAGTCATAAACTGCGTTTTATGACAGGCAGGTGTGCCTTCACCTTTGCCCGCATGTAACAATACAAAAAGAGTATGTGGTTGTTTCAATTTTAAACATCTCCATCTCTACAGACCATTGGGGTTCATCCAAGAATTACGACACACATTAGGAGGGGGCTTTGTCACAAAAATGTAACATTGTGTGACATGGGGTGGGTGACATCCTAAATTGTAGTGATGTCACATTTCAAAATGTAATATATTTAATCTTGAAAATATGAAATTTAAATGACTAACAAAACCTTCAAATATTTCCCACTCTATCTGTATGAGCATAGTTTTTAAATAATTTAAAAATTATTCAAATTTAACTAAAACTAATTACCAAACTGCTGTTTTAATTTAACAATGTCTTGATGTAAAATTGCCGAATAAGTGAACTCACACTAGGGCAGGAGGGCTCTTACTAATGCGACCAACTGTGACAAGGATGTGGGAGGGGTCAAGTTAGTTTGTGGATGGCCCCTTAAGAGAAAGATCTTGGTCTTGGACTCTCAAAGTGAAGCCTGCTGAAGGTTGCTGATCGCGTTACAGTGGGTTATGAGAAGTCAGTATTAAATAATTGAAATAGCACATATAAAAAGGTGGATGATACATTATTATTAACCATACAGATGTAAACCTTGTGCCATTACTTAAATTTATGTAACCAAATTTTAAAATAATGCTTTACTTCCCTTGATACTTGCTCACATAGACTGTCACTGACAAAAAATAAAAAATATAGTTTTCTATTGATGATTTTATATAGTAGAGTCAAGCTGAAATCATTATCTAGATTATAGCCCTTAAGACCACTTTGAACAGTATGTTACCACACTCTCATAGAATATTAGTGTGAAATGGTTACCCTTGAGCTAATCAAGTTCTGTATGGTGAGACTCTCTCTATTCCATTGCTCTTGTATGACTCTTCCATGCCATTCTAAAAGTTGGCAAAACATTGTATCTGCTCCTGGCCCACTGTCTGAGGTAGGCACCAGCCCTCTGCTCACCTGAAGGGTTGATTTGTTGTTTCAAGAGCTCTTTGTAGAGTTATGGCCCCCCAGACCAAGTATAACACAGCAAATGCAAGTAAATCTCACCAAGTGTAGAATATTTGCGCTGCTTGAATGACTCAATTGGCTATGATTCCAGGCTGGCTGATCTAGCCGTATTTGTTAAATGTAAGGTAATTATAATATTACACTACCAGGGAATTAAACTAATGTCATCAATACCAATGTCATGTGAAATAGCATTTAGCTCCAGTTGGGCCAGCAAGTCAGCGGTAGCAAGCTACATGCTCTTATACACAAATTCACAATTAAATAAAGGTTATAAAAGGAAAAGGCACTTACTTAAATTGCAAATGAACAGGCCGAACGTGTGTAACATTTGGCATGTAGGTGTAGTAAAATATTACATACAAAAATATGGATATCCACAAAATAGCACTTAGAAACACTGATATAATCGCCGCTTTATACACTAACTCCTTCGCATTATTGATACCTTCATCGGTTTTCTTTCTATAACCTTCATATTGCCGGTAAACAAAAGTTTCTACGGGTTTTTTAAAAAAGTCCCGAACGAATGTAAATGGATTCAAATACGCTAGTAGAGACATTTTTAAGTAACTAGACTGCCAGTTTCCTTTTAAATCTTATCTATATGGTCAAGGAAAGGAATATTAAAATTAAATGCGGACAGATAAGTTTCTGATAAGTCTACGTAGGTTTAAAGGGCAATTTTTTTAAAGATACTGTAATGGTGTAATATAAGTTTCTATTAGCAACAAAATTGTCGTTTATCACTGCATAGTTTGACAAAATAAACTGTACTTAAAAATATTACTTATAATAATTAAAATAAAATACAGCCACTCTTTAACGGACTTTGTTTTCCCCTGTTGTTCATTTATTATTGTCAATTAATTGTTATCCTTATCAGTAGTTAAAGTGCTGCACATTATGGGAGCGTCCGTCAGCCGCGGCTAATGGACACGTCCGAGCAATGCATACACCCAGCTTTGGACGCATGGAACGCGGCTTTATATTATTGTTATCAAGTCTCTTTGGGGAAAACATGTTTTTTTTCTGATACGCAGGAAAATACAATGCGTGCCATGCTGAATCCCTCTCGGCTGTGAGGATAGGACCGGATCAAGGCGATAAACGCCGCGCAGCGTGTGCGAATACTCTGGCCGGAACCAACTACTGCGCTAAACCTAGACCTGCGTACCAGACCCGACGCTTGTGTGGAAGAACATGAGATAACGAGCGAAGCTACACTCATTGTTCGACAGCACAACAAGCTTAGGTCACCCCGGAATCTTGCCGCAATCTTAAGATTGCGGCAAGATTCCGATTGGTTTCCGGTTTCCGGCTGGTTGGTTCCGGTTGGTTCCGATTGGTGAAGTGGGTCTGTTTACTGACCCACTTCACCAACAAAGCTAGGACCCATCGTATCCCCACGATGCACGGACTCGTGCGATGGAACCATGAAAGAATATTTTGAGACTGCCTGTATCTTTGGAGGCCAATCTGACGACGGCATCCGGAAAACGCATGCGCAGCACCCTCCCTTACTCTCCCAGCGGCTTCCTTGCGGGACATTACTGCCTCGTAAAAGAAATAAACTGATGACCAGTGACTCAGTTAATCGATCAGCCCTACAATGGCCTCGATCTTGAACCTCTGAGATTGCCATGCAGCGCATTCGACCAACGTGTAAAAAGCCTAGTGCATCGTACTCGCAACACTAAGGGGAAACCATACACCCCACAATCTGATGCAAATATTTATTGAAGAACTCATGCCCGGTAAGTATCTGCGTCCACAAACTAATATGGATACTACGTCTGCGTCATCCTATGGTCGCAGTTTTCCGCGTGCTAATCGCCTCAATCTCTGGCTCCTAGCTCAGGGATACGATACGCAACATCTTAAAATTTCTGAAATAGTATAATTTTGTGGTTTTTGTTGAAGATTCATAAATTTAATCTTTTCCTAGCATTTATTTTACTTTATGAGAAATGAGAACTATATAATCAAGGCTGAGTCTATTCGTACGGGTACCGTACGAATAAATGTATATTATTCGTCCAGTGCCCGTACAAATAGTCACGTCGAATGGCTGAGTCTTAATACGGGTACTGAAAATGTTCTTAAAAAGGCTCGGCCAAAAAAAAACCTAACCTAACCTAATTAAAAATTGAAAATAAGTATTTTACGAAGTTCTTCCAATCCATACAAGAGCAGTACGCAAATACTCGCGTATACTTTGTAGTAACATATAAGCAGATCTTGTTCCGTAATGTACAGCGCCAGTACACATAGGGACTAATCGTCTATGTGTCGGAAAAATATTTTTGGGTGGTTATAAACAAAATAACCACGAAGGTTTCTAACCTATATTAAAAATGTTCCGATTTGTTCATAATAAATAAATGGGCCGTGTATCTATACCCCACCCTCATTTTAGAATTTATTTATTTATTTTTATTTTCATGTTTTCAATAATTCTTTAAAACATGTCATTAAAAAAAACCTAACCTAACCTAATTAAAAAACAAGCTAATCATCCAATTCATTCTTAATTTTAAAAATAATAATTGAATGTCTGTACGAATAAATATAATTTATTCGTCCAGTACCCGTACAAATAGTCACACCTTATAATCAATTCGAGTTGTCACAAAAACTCCGTTTATTGGCGTAAGTTGATAACCTACAGTTCAGCTGAGCTATAAATAGGCATAAGAAAATGAAACAACTATTCTATAATGTTTAACCTATAATTTAAGATCTACCTAGCTGCCAAGCCATAAACCTACATAAAGACATCACCTTTGACAGCTCGATGACGGATTATAGTGGATTATAGCCTCTCGTTAGAGAGTATTTGTGTTCTGTGATTATAGCTAGGAGAATTGCTGGTGCTGCATAATATTTTATTTTGACGTTTTCTCATTTCTCATATTTATTATAGATATTAGTTTACTGCAGTTTATTTTTCAACAGATTTAAACGTTATTTGTGTTAAATAAGAAAAAATATATTAAGAGTCGGAACAAGATGAAAATTTCCAATGAATGAAAACTTGTATTTAAAATATCAATTTCATCTCCAGGTAAATGATAATAATATGGTGAAGATTGCAGCGATATTTGCATAAAATATAATCAGATAAATTGTCATTATTATCAATACTAGTGTTAAATCGCGGTTGCGTTTGGAGCGTCTGCCTCGAAGCCCGGGTTCATCTTTCCCACTTAATTTTTCTTTTCCACTTCACTTGGTCCTACCTGCCTACAATCCCTGTATGGGGAATAGTTCTATGGTACTTTAATTTATTTTGAATTGTTCTGATGTTTTCTAATATAGGTAGCGGAGCTCCCGACTTAGGCTTCATTGTTTTTTTTTTACCACCCAAAATTTGCTTTACATTTCAAATAATAAATAAATGCGCTCTATAACCATACCGCACCCCCCGCTTTAGTCTTCCTACCTCATTACATCAACACATTATATTATTAAAAATCACTCATGTCACTCGCCTTACATAGTACTTATTTACTGCGGCCCTTCCAAATGACTCCACATATCCACTGGGGCATATTCATCTCTGTGACATGTAGCGCAAGTACAGGCGGGTTGGGTTTACATATATATCCCCGGATGATTTCCTGGATGATTTTAATGGTTAATGTGTTTAGGAATATATTTAAGACTTATTTATAACAAGTGAAATTGGTTTTGAGTGGAAAATATACATATTCAATTAATTATCGAAGTTTGAAATTCACGACAATGATCTGGTAATTTAGTTGCTGAGACTTTTTTGATGGAATTTATTTAAATAGCAGACTGTATGTATCCGAAAATTTGAATATGTGGAGTTTTAAACAGTCAGTTAGGTTAGGTTTTGTATAGACCAAAGCGCCAAAGCCAGAACCGACTGTAACCATTCACTATTTATCTTATATATAAGTGAAAAACAGAAGTGAGGTTAGATTAACAAAAACATTAATAACTCAGGAACATTTCCGCCACATACGAGTTGCAAAAGGGGTAAGTTTTCCTCCCCCATCCCCCATTACTTATGATTATGGGGACATATATGTAAATCACACCGTACAGGCCACTCTTCACTGGCATACAACCTAATAGGACAGGCCTAATTAAATTAATTGTATTATTCATAATCTTTTGTTTAAGTCCCAACAAAAGTTTTGTTATACTTATATACTATAGGTGTATATTAATACATTTGTATATGGCTAAGAAACAAAATAAATGTACAAGCATTTACTACATGATACATTTAGCAATTAGAATGACTGCTAGTAAGAAATCATCCGTGCAGGAACAGAGAAAGAATACAATTTCCTACGGCCGGGCAGCCTGTCATAAGATGCGTCAAAACAACCCACAGCCATGTGGTAATGCATTTGTCCGACTGGATGGCTACCACCCCTTGTCTAAAGTATGTCGCCGTAACAAGCTGGTGTTGTGTTCCGGCATTAATGACTAGGTTCCAGTCTCCTTTAAGAGAGCATCTGCGCATTTGTAGAACCTGTGGTATTGCAAATGTCCATAGGCGATGGTAACCACTTTTCATCAAGTGGGCTGTCTGCCTGTCTGCTGAACTCCTGCAATAAAAAATACTTCATTATCTACATAACTTTTCGATCTTTCCTGACAAACCTAGCAATGTCAATCTTAAATTATTAGTTTAACACAGCTTAGCTGAACTGCAAGTAATCAGCTAGTGCCATTCAACGGAGTTCTTGTGACAACCCAAAAGGCCACATTTGACTATACAGTTCACATTTCTCACAAAACACATAAATACTACTCAGAAACTACCAATATCCTACAACTATTGTTCATTTTAGAGTAATTTTAGACATTTTTAGAAAATAAAACTGCACAGCACAACATCTCCTTTGAGTTCCCGCCAAAAACTCACCTTTTTTATGTTGCAAACATGGAGCATAGTGTTGTAGTATAGCTCATTTATAAGTGAATTGTGTGAGTTGCCGATTCAACTTACCACTGAGTACTATACTACTATACTGAATACTATAGAATTTGAATACAACAATATGCTCCACACCTGCAATATATAAAAAAGGTCATAGGCAGCTATCATTTTAGTCTAGATAATTAAAAATCATGGAAGTGAGGTGACTGTTAAACAACAAGAATTATTGTTTCAGGAAAATGTCATCACAACCAGGTGCAAAAGAAACTGAAATGACAACTAACAATGAAAATAATCAAAGTTATAACATTACTGTAAAACTGGAAGTAGACCTGACTGATGATAATATAAATATAAAGACAGAAAATGAGGCACAAGATGAAACTGACGAACCAGCCCCCTTTAATAATATGGATGTACATGTGGGGAGTGATTATAGTCCAGTAAGAAATTTTGCACGAAATTAACTTTACATACATACATACTTAACTTCACGCCAGGTACCTTGCGGGGTAGCCACGAACAACAGAGCGCCATTCAGCCTTATTCTTACACACCTCACTTGCTTCTTTGACATTCATAGCTCTTGTCATCTATGCAGTATAAAGCAATGCCGCGATTGAGGGATGACGAGTCGAGCGATAACCACGAGCGAAGCAAGGCTTGTGTTCATTCAGTAATCTATTTAGTGACGGACTTTGCGCGTGTTATTAAGTTACGACCTTCTGCATTACTTTGGACTTGTTGTGTTCGGTTATATTTGTACCTGTGTTATATGTGTTTGTATAGTTACTAATAGTTAGTTACTAATAAACTATATAAATTCTAATAGCATTTTAATTCGAGTCCTGCAACTCGTAACAATACATACTGGAATATGCCAGACACACTTTTATAAAGTAAAATTTTGATATCTTACACTTAACAAATCTGTTACTTTCTTGAAATCATCAGATTGCAATTATTCTGTAAAATATATTATTTCATATATATTCATTATATATTTATATTAAAATTATAACACTTCCTTTGAAGTGTTATAATTTTCAGGAACACCAAAAGGCAATGGAGGCAAGGTTATTAACAGAAGAATCTGAATTACCACTCACAAAAACCCACCTGATTTCAAATAAACAAATAAACAGTACATCAACAAACACAAAGCAAGCTGACAACCTCATAGATTCACAAACCAGGAAAACCGTAATCATAGAACTTTTACCAATGACAGATGGGAACTTGTCGAAAATAGGGATTCCAGAAATATTACCAACAAATAACACTCACTTCAACTATAATGAAATATTTCAATTTAACTCTATAACTGGAAATATTCCTTCTTTAGAACAAGAAGCTAATGAGTTGTTAAAAGCAAAAAGGAAGAGGAATAATGATCCAAGAAATATGCTTAAATGTCCGAAATGTCCCAAGACATATAGATATGTTAATATGCTACTACGTCATTTGGATGTACATAAAAGTATCGAAAAACGTAAAATGGGTTTTATCAAAGGCATAAAAACCAGAACTGAGAATCGTAAAAAGAAATTGAATGAACAAATCAAAGTAGAAGTTAAAGAAGAAAAAGTTAAGAAGGAGGGACATGAATGTACTTGTGGGAATGTTTACAGGACCCAAAGTAAAATGGAGACTTGTCTTAGGTCACATCAATTGGTTCCAGATACTATCTTGAGGCCATGTATTAATTGCACAAAGCAATTTAAGAATAAAGATGATGTTGCAAAACACAGAAAAATGTTACACGGAAGACTGTTCTCTTGTAAATTCTGTCAATTAGATTATAGTAATGGAAAAGAACTATTTGAACATATTCAGGCACATAGACAAGTACAGATGGCTGAGTTGAAATTTGTTTCTGAAGTTGTTGAAGGCAAGCTGAAGTTGGAATGTTTTATATGCTCAAGGAATAATAGTGAACTATCAGATTTATTATGTCATTGTTTAAAGGACCATACAGATCCATACACTTGTCAGAAATGTAAGAAGGTATTTTCTAAAGTAGTGGAGTTAGTTAATCATATGAAGGAAACACATCCTGATTTGAAAGGGCAGTCATTTTTGAATTTATTAGATGCGTTTGATAAACTAGTTAAAGCTTGGAAATGTGATGATTGCAATGAACAGTTCTATGAAGCTGATAAATTAGTGTTACATAAAATAGAGACACACAGATCGAACACAAAGCCAGAATCGCAGGTCGAGTGTAGTAGCACAGTACAGTTAGTAGGAAACACATCGGATCAGAAGAAATTGTGATTATGTGCTAAAAAGTCGAAAAGTTTATAAAGATGTAAATGTAAAAAGTCACAGTACAAATTTATTGATTTTTAATTCACTGTCTGAAAAAAGATAGTTTATGCTGAAAACTATACTAGTCAGCGTTGCCAGATGGGGGGATTCCCTGCAAATTCGGGGATTTTTTCACCTTTGGGGGGAGATTCGGGGGTAAGGATTCTTTGGGGGGACTATCGGGGGGGAAATATTTTGTTGTGAGAAATTTTGGAGAGATATTTTAAGTATCAATAATTCATCTACAAACACAATTCTCATCACTTCTATTATTATATCTAAGTCACAATACGGTATTATTACTTTATTTTAGAATTATACTCTACTAGTGAATCATACTTCAATTCAATAGTTCATTTTAATAATTCAATTCATTCGTTCATTTAAGTTATTTATTTATTATGCCGTCTCTACTCGTATGCGTCGTATCCCATAGGCTACTTTCCGTTAGAGACTGACAATGATCACGTTCACAACTGCGGTTTCCCGTTTCACTTATTTGCTGGCGTCACAATCGTAAACTCAAGTGGAATGGTTATTTAACGCACCTATTGACACGGGTCGTTGTGAGCGCCCCGTGAGGGAAAATGATGACGTCATTAGTGACGTTTTCGCTACAACGGTGGTTTTGCTTTTTTCTTTCTCCTTTAAAATAAGTAAAAACTATTTGGGGATTTTTTTCTCAAAAAGCTTATTTTAGGGATTTTTGGAAAAAATTTGGGGGTTAATTGACATGGTCATCTGGCAACGCTGATACTAGTAGACATCGGATTATATGCATTTGCATGTTTGCATATGCCAATGTATATAAATCTATTTTTATAGCGTTATTGCATATTTTGGTACTATTTCATTGACAGTGCTTATTTCGGTAGTTATACCTGTTTGGCGTCTTGTATTATGCCGACGACACGTCCGCTTAGCAAATTAAATGCAGTTTTGTATAAAAACCCCTGTCTTGAAAAAAATAAATAAAATTGACGCATTTATCAACGGCACTGGACAAACTCTACCTGAAGAAATCTCCTTATGAAGTTTGCAGAGTTTAAAAATTTAAAATGGTTAATTTGCCAGTACAGAAAACCGCAACAATTTACCTAATCTAAAATAATTTAGTAAATATAATGTGAGAGAATGTCTAGGCTGATTAAATCACTGTGAATTTTTAATAACCTTTCAGTTCTTCTATATTTTTTTATTTTATTATAAATACATTTGGCGCTTCCTTTAAAATTTATCTTTAGTACCACAGCGCGACACTTAATCATGGGAATGTTGAATGGATTAGGTTGTAACAAAAATCATTACATAGAAGTAAATTATACTTTCTGTTTGTTCTGCAATTATTCAAAAAAATTTATAAAAGAGTTTTTTATAAGTGTTAGTAATGTTAAAGTATATTTTGTATTTTACTGCCGCCGTTCCTAGAGGGTTTTTAATAATTTTGTTAAATCGAGATATTTATTTTTTCGTTATAATAAGGTTTCACTGTAGTTAGTTTTATATTTCGATAGACTTTAATTTTATTTTATTAAAATTTAGTATTTATTATACTTGTCTATTATTAACCCTTATCGCAAATCATTTTTGCACTAAGATTTTAGGAAGTACTTTGAAGGTAGTATTATAGGAGGCCCTGGAACCTGAACTGACGACCTGCGCAATCAGGAAGGGACTGGATTAAGAAAGTGGAGGTCTGGACGTATGGTGATAACTTATGAAGGCTTATGTGTAAAGTTTGGTGAGCGAGCCATGTTACAAGCTATTTATTTAGATTCTTCCTGTGGAAACAAACACCATATCTGTCAAGTGAATAGTAGTCACAAAAATCTCTTTGTGTGTTATATTTGTGATAAGCTATGGCTTATAAACACAAAACTAACAAATCGGGTTATTCACATTATATATAAGTTTAATATTGCCATTTGAATATATTTTAAATTTTCCGCTTTTCCCCCTGCGGGTTGATTTTTTTTTATTGAAATGATTATGTTATTTTAATTATATTTATTTATTTAAATATATATATATATATATATATATATATATATATATATATATATTATAACGGTACATAGGTATATAGGTACCGTTATATTAAATTAATAAAAATTGTGCACTAATTCTTCAAAATAGTTCGTTATGGCTTATTTGCCGATTCCTGTTTGGCTAAATGTCACTTACTCATCTTAAATAAACACTCTTTATATTTATATTCAACAAGCGGTCCCGGCAGACGTTAACCTGCTCTGAAAAAACAAAAAAATAGGATCCGTTCCCAGCGCCACCTACCAGTTCCAACGAGATAAATAGTATCCTATAACCGTCTCCTGGTTCTAAGCTACCTCTCCCCCCAATTTTTAGCCAAATCGGTACATTCGTTCTTGAATTACAAAAAGTGTTACTAACTTAGACTATATACCTATAGACAGAGCCATGCTTGGCCGTACATGAAACAGCAATATATTTTTTTAAAATTAATTTATTCATGACCATAGAATCAAAGTCTTTCAGTCGGAAACATGTTAATTAATAGGTCTTCGTATAGTAGCGCAGTTGTATTGCAGGCTACAACCGACGCCATTCAATGGAGTTCTTGTAAAAACTCGAAAGATGACATCCGACTATAGTTCACATTTCTCACAAAAACACATCATTTCTACTTAAAAACCATCAATATTCTGCAACTATTGTTCATTTTAGAGTAATTATACACATTTTTAGAAAATAAAACTGCACAGCACGTCTCCTTTCAGTTCCCGCCAAAAACTCTGAAACAGCAATAGTTATTATAGTGTTCCCATGTAAAAAATATTTTCCCATATTGAAGAAAACATAGACATTCAGAGTCCCTCACTCAGCCCCATCTACCACAATTAATTGATATGAATAGTAAGAAAGGGTTATTAATAAATGTAAGCCATTAAAGTAAAAACGTATATTTAAAAAAAAATATTTGTTAATGAACATAGACCATAGCATAGAATGGGGATACGTACATAAAACGGAGGAAGCTTTTGCACAACTGGGTCAGTTTAAGTTGGTCAAAAAGTAAATATTAAGTGTTATTCATAAACTTTGATTATTTTTAAACAATACTTTAAACAATATTTAAAGAAAAATGTATTCATAAACACTAAAGACATAATAACCTGTTTTAAACAGGTAGTTAAGTAACTGTCAGATTAAGATTGTTTAAGGCTTAATCAGTTGCTTAGTTAACTAATATTTTCCGTTGAATATTTTGCACTTTTTTTAAAACACCCCTGCTTCTTTTTGTGGAAGATGTTGCATATATATTCTGCTGGCTCGTTGATGGATGTGTTCTGGGAATATTTTCTTGTTGCATTACGTGCAGATCTGTTGTACCCAGGTGGCTTGGGTTCTTAATCTGTAACATTTGATTATGCATTTGAATACATGATAACACCTGTTATTATTTATAATATTAAGCCAATTTAACTTTCCAGAGCATGCACCCATTTCAATCTAGTGTTAGGATTAGAGGAAAATCTAAAAAGTGAAATAAATGTTAAAAAACGTGAATTAGTATTAAACTTGTTCATATTATGAATAAAACGGGTCTATTCACGACCAGACTAATAACAAGATATCGTTTTGACTAACCTCGACGTATCTCGTGGCCACAGTCAAAGCATCTCGATCGAAATATCGAGGTTAGTCAAAATTATATTTGAATATTCATTTGTGCCCGAATATACCTGTTTTAGTTAGTATATCATCTCAGAAAATATGGGTTAATAAATTTCACAACATACCAACACCTAACCTCTACTGGTTTTGTAAAATTAGAAAAAATATAGAATTTAACTGAGTTTCTTATGCAAAAAGCAGTAGTTTTAGTTTTATATCAGTATAAAATGCTATAATTTATCATGTCATTGCATAATTATCTACAAATTCATTACATTTTTGATTACTTACGAGTGAAAGTTTACTCCGGATATTTATCGCTCATTGCGGCTTTTGCAGCCTAATAAACTACATCGTACCCTCTCACGTACACTAAGTTTAAGGAGTCTCTGTCTTAAAACACACTAGTACTCTAAGAATATCTTAAACACCCACAAAAACGAAATTTCTATTACCAACTTTGCCAAACATCGTATTTTGACAGCATGACAACAACAAAAATCGGCCACGGTGACAAAGCAGGGTTGCCAACCTTTGAATATTTTTCCTCGTACAGAACCAGATAAAAATCTCGTATATTGGCTTTCGAATCTCGTACATTCATATCATAAAAAAAGGCATTAAAATCAAGATATTTTACAAAATGAAATTAGTTTTACAAGTTTGCTACAAATAAAATATCTCGTATCTATTAAAAAACACCATCTATTATTATATTATTATAAGTTTAGTTTATCATATCCAAATATGATATCAGGGACATCCTTACTGACGTTTTCCTTTACACTGGCAGATAACTTTTCTTTAGTCATACGACTATACATCTCCTTCGATGGTTCAAAATTGATTCCCTGCAGTAAAAAAATTTGGTGTGCGTCTCGAGACGCCCGACAGAAGTGATAACTTAAACTAATCTAACGTGAGGGAAAGAGAAGCCAGACAGACTGGCGCCGTAACGCTTTACGTAACGAAGCGGTTTATCCTCCCATAAGAAGTTATCACTTCAAAAATATTTTTAAAGTTTCATAAATCAAAATCTCGTACATAATTGGACGAGGCTATTAACGTCCTCGTACCTCGTACGGAAGACCAGAAATCTCGTAATTGTACGAGAAACCTCGTACAGTTGGCAACTCTGTGACAAAGACAAAAAAAATATGCTTGGTCCTTTTTCTTTAACCACAAATCACATCTTGCGATCTCGCTTTAACTTTTGTAAGTACAAACATGGCTCTGTCCGCCACTCTGTCCACAGGCTATAGTATTGTATCTAAAGGTAAACACGACTTTATTTTATATTTAACCCTTCCCACTGTCATGACAATCTATCTGTCTGTCTGTCACTGCAAAAAATGTTTTTGACGTGGCGTTCTACATGTGAGCGCCTCCATTTAAACATATAAGCCACGACACTTAAAACTACACGACTATCTGTCGTCGCGACGTAATAGGAACGCGCCCTAACATTACAGCGAGACAAAAGAGGAAGCAAACTTGAAAATTACTTTAGTACACATATTTTATTTTAAATACAACTAAGGGTTATTAATAGTAGATTGTGTCCGTTTGAGACATTTTCCGGGCAATCCTCCTAAAAAATCTACATATGCCCATCTTATGAATCGACTTTCAACTAATTGACTAAATAAACTACTCATATGAAGCATATCACCTGTTAGAGCAAGTAAATACTTGTTGTCTATGGTCGGTACTTTTATGACTTTTAACATTTCATTTTAGGCCTTATCCGCACTACAGTGAAACCGCAGCGGTTATTAACCGTATGATTTTATGAAACACGAAAACGAATACAAGCGGCCGCACTTGCGGTTTTTACCCGCGACTGATTTTAAAACCGTGAAATGTTAGAAAAATGTCGCGGTAAAAACCATAGCAAAATTTGTAATCCATAGAACTTAGTGGGCGCACACGCACTGTGCGTTAACTGCGAGCGGTTTTTGGCTAGTATTCGGCTCCGGCTGACCGCCGCGAAGAATAGTTGTGTTGTCGTCCCGTTACAATTAAATTGAAATTTTACCGAAGCTGGCTACTGACATTCAAAATTAGTTGGAAAATTTCTCTGGATGTTCTCTTAAAATTTTATGTTTTTCTGAAAGAAACCTTTCTCAAACCTACGGGTAGGGTAGTGAGTGGATGGATCCAATATTTGCGAAATTTTCGATGACGTCTTTTTTTTTCTATTTCTTAGTACACCAGTAGCATTACATACTGCTCTTTTGAAATCTATCTTCAATCTGTGAAAAAATCACGGACGATTTCGCGGTTTATAATCGTAGTGTGTACGTCTCGAGCGGTTTCGCGGTTATAGCTGTTAACCGCTTCCGGGAAAGAACCGTAGTGCGGCCTAGGCCTTATTCCGAATTTGTATATAGCATAGGTTCCCGCTATACAACGACCTTCACCAAGTGCTTATTTGATGTAACCTATTTTATATTAAATTTAATATGTCAATAATATCGCAATGGATATGATTGGTTGGGACCTCTCAGTCGTACAAATTCACTTGCAGCAATATTTCACTTTTCAAAATTCGACAACCGGAATTCGGGACTGATATTTCGCAGGCAACCCTATATAACCGTCATCATCATCATCCGAGCGTTAAATCCCGGTTGCGTTCGGAGCGTTCACTCAGACGCCCAGGGTCCGCTTTCCTGTTTTTTCTACTCCACTTCGCGCGGTCTTCGGCATCCCCCGTTTTGAGACCATTGGCACGCATGTCATCCTTCACGACGTCAAGCCAACATTTCTTGGGCCTTCCCCTTCGTCCGGGACCTGGCGGAGGTGGCATGGCATTTGTTCCCCACATAATTAGCCGGTCTCCGTAAAACGTGGCCGTACCAACGTAAGCGACACTCTTGCAATTTGTCTGCTATGTCACGGACATGAAGACTGCCACGGATGCGGGAGTTTCTGACACGGTCTTTCCGCGTCACTCCACACATCCAACGCAGCATTTTCATCTCCGTGAGACGCAGTTCTTGCTTGTGTCGCTCAAGTATATCACCGTGTTCATAATGAAATAATCTTTTTTTTTCATTTAGTTTTAATTCAATAATCATACCGATGCAAAATGCAAGTATCGATTTATATACCTGGCTACCCGAGAGTTGTGGACGGAAAAGAATAGGCAAACTAACATTTGCATATTCTATGGGCTTCATACTTTCGATTGGTATAGAATTTGTTTAATAAACAAACCGGTGAATGTAATTTTTTTTAATTATTAATTAATCATATACTGGACTGAAATTTTTTAGGCAACCCATATGCAATATATTCATTGACACATTTAATTTAATATAAAATAGGTTTCATGAAATAAGCATCTCGGTGAAGGTTGTTGTATAGCGGGATCGTAGGCTAATAGTTGTAAGCGCCATTCGCCTGTTGCGCCTGTTATTCCTTTATCCAGTTATAATAATACTGGTACATTTAAGTCAGAGAAGTGGCTCTGAAAGGACGTTAATCTGCTTTTGTAATAGTATTGTGAAACCTAAAGTACAATTCTCACACAATATCTAATTTAATATTAAGTAATTAATATTACTTAAAATAGTTTTAGTGTACAGGAAAAGGACAGCAATTAAATCAGGTAACTGGTTTCAATTTTTTAAATATGTATAAATCATTAAGTTCTGGAGCATCGCTCTTTCTGTTCAAGGGGATCAGTCTTTTCATGTATACTAATATTAGAAGAACTAAGCTGAAGAGTTTGTTTGTTTAATCGCGCTAATCTCAGGAACCGCGGGTCCGATTTGAGAAATTCTTGTGTTGGTTAGTACATTTATCGAGGAAGGCTATATATCATCACGCTAAGACCAATAGGAGCGGAGCAGCAATGAAAAATGTTTTTTTAACTATGGAACGCGGACGACGTCGTGGGCACAGCTAGTTGATTTATGTAGATGTTGCTGTGTTTAGTAAAGCCAGATTATGATGAATTAATAATGTATATTTGGGAATTATTTAAACATAATATGGATAAACGTAATTTGATGAATGAAAAGTGAAATAGACGTTGAAGACAAAACTATTGGTTCCGTAGCTATATTGCCAAAATTGTAAGGTTGTATTTTAGATATAGACATATAGATGTGGCAACACCGGCAGTGAGAGCTCATTCAAAAAACATAGAACATTAGGAGTTTTTGGCGGGACCTGAAAGGGGACGTTGTGTTGTTCAGTTTTATTTTATAAAAATGTATAAAAATACTCTAAAATGAACAATAGTTGTAGGATATTCATATTTTTTGAGTAGTAATTATATGTTTTTGTGAGAAATGTGAACTGTGTAGTCAAATGTGGCCTTTCGAGTTTTCACAAGAACCCCAGTTGAATGGCGTCGGTTGTAGCCTACAATGCATTTGCACTACTATACGAGAAGACTTATATAATCCCCGCAAATTGCTAATGCGCTGGAACCTTGTCAAATTAACATTCACGTGACGTCATCCACAACTCGAGCAGTACGCGTACTCGCCGGCCAGTGATACTAACAGTACTGATTATCAGTGTTGCCAGTTTGGATTGACAAAATTACAGTGTTTTGCATGTAAAATTACAGTAGATCGGTAGGAAAATACAGTAAATCATAAAACTCGTTACAGTGTTTTTACAGTGAAAAAAAACCACACTTTTATTGGAATTATCAATGTATTTAATAATCACTATTATAATTGACATATAATTTATCAATCAATATCTGTATCACTGTCACTTAAGGGTTCATTTTTATATATTTTGTCCGTAAAAGTCTTCATCATTTTTTCATTTCACTCCTGACATCACCTGCTATTTTAAAAGTAATACTAATTATACTACAATAATCCCAACAATGTAGCCACTATTTCCAAAGAACTCATAAACTTACCTACTATTATCGGCAACCAATGTAGGTTACAGTAAACAAAGACTATGCTAAATATAAACATCTCAATTTTCTCAAATATTAGTCATCTTATAATCTCTTCTTTTCTACTGTGGGAATTCCTCGTGTCCAAGATGTAATGCTTACTTGAAGTAGAACACAGTGCAGTTCGTTTCACGCAGTGAATGGTGAATCTACTTTTTTTTGGTGGTTAATATTAAAATTGTTTTTCGCTGTTCACTGTATACTGTATAGCTGAAATACAGTGTACAGCAAAAGCAGTAAAATTACTGTAATTACAGTGCACCTGGCATCACTGCTGAGTGTTCGGCTTTACGTCACCAAAATGGCGGCCATGCGCAATAGCAATTTGCGGGGATATTACATCAGAATTGGCTGTATTGACTAAGATTCCTTTGCCTGCCTTTGCGGCGATTTCTACTACTACTACTACTACATAGAGATTAATACATACAATATAATAAGTGAAATGTGGTTTTATTTCATAAAGTAACATGACAAAAATTGTCTTTTATTGTAGGTAAATAAAAAACAGCAAGGTGTAATGTGAACGGCGCTATAAAGTTAGTTATGTAGTGAAAAGTTTGAATAAAATAAAGATAAATAACATTACAGATAATTTAAATGGAAGTGTCTGTTTTAATGTCAAAATTCCGAAAAAAATCAGCGGAATAATTCGGATCAGAATATTTTACATTTTTTGTCTATTATAAAACTACGTTTTAACGGTTTTAAGCGCTATAATTTATTTGATTTTTATTATTCCGACGTTCTGGCCACTTTTCAGTAGCCGCAATACTTGTCGACATTTGACATCTTTGTCTTCCGTGATCACCGTCGGAAAAATAAAAAATCAAATAAATTACCGCACATAGAACCGTTAAAACATAGTTTTATTATTGTAAACTCGCGAAAACGTGAGAAAATATTTTGTCTGTTTGTCTCGATGTTCTAGCATTTCCAGCTAATATCTGACCCGTCTGGATCGATTTTGACGGGGCATTCACTGTCAGATAGATGGCTGAGGTTTTTTCGAAGTGAAACTTCTATATAGACGGGGGTTTACGATTTGAATATTTCAAAATAATATATCAAAATAATCGAATAATTCAAAAAGTTATATAAAGGTATTGAAGCAGCCGCAGTTTCGAAAGCGGTAGGCCTGGTGAGCCGAGCGCCGGGGAAGTTCCGTAAATGAAAAAGCCAGCGAGAATATGCTTCATCTTCCGACGACCTCATCTCCCTAATATCTAAAATCGCGTTCTGCGCATCGGAAAGTGCGATGTTCCGAGCCGCCATTAATGGAGGCAAACTTAAGTTTGCATCGAAGTATACCGCTGCTCTCCACGTGGCTGGGTATCACTGCCTCTATTTGTGGTAGGTGCAAAAAATAAAATAAAAACTTCAACCGAGAAGTGAAAAAACTTCAACTGACAAGTGACAAAATGAATCGCAACAAAATTTTTACTTGAAGTGTTACGGGCAGATTGTTAATGTACTTGTCCAATTTGAAAACCTGCCCTTAAAACTTCAAGTTAACTGAGCTTTAACATATCCCATCTTAATTACGCATTAAACCCATCGCTACAACTACGTAACGCGATCAGTAACTATATTTCTGATGAAGCAGTAGCATAAAACACATCTGCGATCTCATCACTATCATAGTCAAGTCCCTATTGGTTTTTGTATCAACCTAAATATTTTTGGTTTTCAGTTTAACGATGAGGATCAAAACATTCAATCTTTTAGCAGAACACGAGGCCGAAGATTATACACTGAAGAACTGTTCTGTTGTAATCGACGGCTCTTATTACTTTTACAATATCTACAAGGACAGTGGACTACCATTCGCACTTGGATGTGAATGCGACAAACTCGCAGATTTTGTACGAGAACAGCTTACTATGTTCAAAAATGCTAATGTCACTTGTTATTTCTTATTTAAAGGTGGCGTTAATGACATTACAGCAAACATGAAAAAACATTCCGATAAACCCAATGCAAGAGATTATAATCCAACGCAGAAAGATGTAGTATTTGAACCTATTTTCACACAAGAGGTGTGTATGCAGGTATTGAAAGAAATGGGTGTCAAATATACAGTTTGCAAAATGGATGTTAAAAAACATTGCATTGCTTTAGCTCGTGAGTTAAACTGTCCAATTATTAGCTACGATATTGAATATTGCTTTTCTGACGTTCCATATATTTTACATAATACTCTATCTGTAAACGAGTCTAGAGGTGAAATCAAGTGCCGTTTATTCCGATTGAATAACTTCCTCGATAAATATTCTGTGACAAAAGAAAAGCTTGTATATTTCATTTTGCTTAGAGATGAGACAATGTTCCCAGAAGGGACTTTTCATCATTTTTTTACATGTTCCGACATACGTTTATCGCATTATCAAAGAACTATCTGTTTGCTAAAATGGCTTTCAAGCCAGCCATCTAGATTCATTATTGTGAAAACAGTTTTTCAATTTATTGATAAGAATGATCAAAATGTATTTTTGGAGAAGGAACACGAGGCCCGATCTTTAATCGATCCGCAGATAGATGTCGGTGTGCCGGTGAAGTATTTAAAATATGATAGGTATAAGAAGAAACCTGGAGACAACTGCTTTGAATATGACGTTGCTTCAGGATGGGTACCAAGACAGTATATTAACTTATGTATAGACAAATTTATCAAATATGGCAGCACTATACAGGATCCTGACTCCCGTAACGGATTTTTTATTACTCTCGATATAGTAAGATTCGTGTATTCCATGACAACTGACAAAAAGTACAATGAGTTCACATTTTATGATAATAATGACGCAGATTCGCACATTATCAAGGTGGACAGAGACAAGGATGTCAAAATAAAGTGGACTTCAGATTTGAAACTCATAGATAAAGATCAATTCACACATTTCTTCACGAAAAAAAGCTTCCATCCCTATTTAAAGCTTATACCAGACGATGCAAAACTATTGTTTATTGCCTTGACTTACTGCGCGGTTAAAAATGATCGTTTCACCGATAATGAAGTGTTTAGTATACTTTTGTCTTATGTTATCCTAAATAATGCATCAGACATCTATAATGAGGATGCGACTGACGAGTTGTCGTCAGAAGATAATCCTGTTAAGGAATTGAATATTATCACATCAACTGACAGTCTCATGGCGACAGCCGTCCTGTCGGAATACTTCGAAATAACAGATGAGAAACTGCTCGAAATCTTTGATAGAAAGATCCTACATCCTTTGATTGAGTTCCAGTACTGCCTCCAACATTTGAATTTCCTAAACACATTCTGTAGAGAGCCATACAAACCAACTATATACAGTAAGACTTATAATGGCACATTTGTTTATTATATTTTGTACGAAATTATTAAAAACTATAATAACAAATATATGGATTTTGTCGGGGAGAACTTGAAATGTGCTCCAAGTGTAATTGCCTTTGTGTTAGATATTATGGAGTCTTGGAATAAAATCAAAGTTGAAATATCACATAATACTAATTAATTGTTAAAATTATCGATATTAATATGCCTGCTACACCTAGTATTAGTGACTGTCATGCAGATGTAGTTTAAAGATTGAAAAGAAGTGCCATTTGAGATGCGACATTGCTAATGCCATTAAACATTGGCACATAACTCTAGTATATACACTAATGTAGCTAATTGTTTACGCTTTACTTTTAACGCTATAAACAAGATTTGGCCACACTCACTAACACTTAAGTGGCGTAGGGACATAAGTAAAATAGCCAAACAAAATATCAGATGCGCCGCACATCATTTCTAAACTTCGTCACCTATAATAATTTGGCGAAAGAAATAAGAAGAACTGTGGTATCAGCGCAGGCTGACATTTCGCATAGCTTTATGGCCGGTACAATTCTGAATGTGTATTAGGCCCGGTTTCCGCCAAAGCAGACAGGAGAGGAGACGTGCTGCGAAGCTGGCAGGTTAATTCCACTGAAGCGGAGAGGAGTTGTGAGTAGTATCCATAGTAGTTTGTGGTTGTGAGGTTTGTGTAGCCTCGCACACGCCTTCGCGTGTGCGAGGCGCGTGCTGAAGGCAACCGGGAATGGGGCGCGCGAGCGCGGGCGCTGCCTGGCCGCCCGGTACATACGCCTCCGCTCTGCCGCGCCGCTTGCTCGATCGCGATACAACATTCTATAGAAAAATATGACATCTCTCGTCTCCGCTTGATTATTTCCACCGAAACTAAGCGGAGAGGAGATGTGGAAATAACGAAATCTGATTGGTTATTCAAAACACATCTCTCGTCCCCTCTCCTCTCTGCTTTAGTGGAAACCGGGCCTTAGGCTAGAATTTATCATTTATTGTTTTCTTCTGTTTTTTGATTTAGTAATTTTGTTAATATTATAAGTTTGCCCATTAATACGGACTTCTCGTCTATCGTCTATGATTTAAAAGTTTAAAAGAGGGCGAATAGTAAAAGATTATCAGTTTTAAGTTTTATGTGTTGAAGTAATTGGAAGCGCTTATTTAAGGTTATTAAAAAAAGCGTCCCAACTTACTGCAACTCCATATAAATGACATTTTATTTTTTAAGTTTTTTTTTCTTCAAAGTTAAACCAATTTGTGATCGTTTTAGTACATAATATTAAATACTCATTACAAACGTGTTATTTTTTTCTTTTTGTAACTATTATACTTTTCTTTTGAGTTTTTGGTGGGAACTGAAAGGAGATGTGCTGTGCAGTTTCATTTTCGAAAATGTGTAAAATTACTCTAAAATAAACAATAGTTGTAGGATATTGATAGTTTTTGAGTAGTCATTATGTGTTTTGTGAGAAATGTAAACTCTATAGTCAAATGTGACCTTTTGAGTTGTCACAAGAACTCAGTTGAATGACACTAACTGATTACCTACTGTACATAGGCTTAATAAAATGAAGAAACTTTATTGTTAACTAAGATCTGGCTTAAAGGACTAACTGCCAAGCCATAAACAAATAATAAGTACTTTTCTTTTTGATATAAATTTCATTATGAAATTTGTTTTCTATTAACTTCTGAGGGATTATGTTGGTATGTTGTTTGTGTCACTGTTACCGATGAGCGGTGTATGTCCCCCTCTTCAGCGTGGATGGGAATGAAACAGTACATACATACATAACTTCACGCCAGGTCCCTTGCGGGGTAGGCACGAACAACAGAGCGCCATTTAGGCTTATTCTTACACACCTCACTTGCTTCTTTGACATTCATAGTTCTTGTCATGCACGCTCGTCTGTTCTTAAGGCTCCTGACATCACCTTCTGCTAGTACACGATCGATTTGATCATGGAAGGTGTGTCGTGGCCTTCCGCGACTTCTGCATCCATCCACTTTTGCATTGATGATATAGTATAGTGAATGAAACAGTACTCCAGTCTTATACACTTTTAATCACACACTATGTATTATATTCTTACGAGTTGCCGGACTCGAATTAAAATGCCACTCGAATTATTATAGTCTTATAGAATTTATTAGAACTATACAAACACGTATAACACATACAAATATAACCGCAAACAATAAATCGAAACGTAATGCAGAAGGTCATAATTCAATAAAACGCTCAAAGTCCGTCACTATAGATTACCGAATGAATTACACGTCTCGCTTTGATCGTGAACCCTATATTAATAATATAGTGGCGTATTCTTTTTGTCCCTTTCTGCTATCTTTCTGCGACACGCTATAGCGGTGTCTATAGGTTTAGGTTTCTCTGTCTACGTCACAACAGCTACATTCATTTCTCTGTCTACGTAAACCGTATGTTTTATCATACCTTTGTCTACATCAGCGCCATTTTGAACGGTTTTTGAACTGTTATTTACAACTTACAACTGGACACTTCTTCATCTATTTTCCTATATAAGCTGATTCTCCTTACCTCTACCCTACATAAATATTAAGGTTGGCTTCCGATTCCCGGCTAATTCTGTGGCCGGAAGAGTAAATTTCGTAAACGGGTTAACCGTTATTTATACTGGTCGAAAATTGAAGACAACCCAAAGTTCTACCTACTATATTATAGTTGAAAATAAAAAGTATATAAATTAACTAAACAATATTGTATTTAAATCTTCGCTCTATACTGCTGCACGTGTGAGAGAGAGGCCTTGAGGCACGTTCCTTTTAAATAATCGCAATCATCGATGTTAAAAACATTTTCAAAGAAATTTAACATTTATGGTCAGGGGGAACTGAAACATGGCTTGTTCAAGAAGTAACGTTTATTCAATGAAATAATGGTACACTGACATTGTGAATTTTTACATTTTATACTCGCGACGCGAGGGGCGGCTCTCCTGGGACACGCAATGCGCATGAGAGCTTGTTAGACACTAGTTTTGCAGCCGTAGGCCGTTCGCGACTCGACTCGCGGGGGAGGGAGGCGGGACGGCACTCACCCGCCTGCTAACAGTAACGAGCGGGGGGACGGCCCCTGCTCGCGCGCTCGGGCCTCATGCGTGCTATATACTCCCCCTCTAGACCAGGTGAACGCCCTCGTACCTGGACTAGCTGATCAGAAACTTTTTTGGGACGACCTCGTTTTTTAACGGGAATCACGGGTTGGGGAGGGACCTCATCGTTTCCCACGAAACGGGTAAGGTCCTGGACATGATACTTTCCCAGAATCTCGTCAGGCTTTTCTACACGCGAAATATGATATGTTGTTGGACTAATCTTCTGTGCAATTTGATACGGGCCATCCCGTCGTGGCACAAATTTGGAGGTTATACCCTTCGATCCCTTGCTGAGCACGTGTGACTTGACTAGGACTTTATCGCCAACCTGAAAAGTTTCTCCTGTTCGACGTGATTGATCTGCATACTCCTTGCATTTATCTTGTTGCTTCTCAACACGCTCTCGAACAGCTGATAGGGAATTAATAAACTTTTGAAGATATGGTGTGATTTGAGCATTAAAATTTTCTTTATTTAGAATACCACGTTGGTCATGAATTATCTCGGTAGGTGATCTCAATTCTCTTCCGAACGTTAAGTAAGCTGGTGTCTTGCCAGTGGTTCGACACCGGGCACTGTTCAGAGCAAATCGAATGACTGGTAACTTCATTGGCCACGAAGTGTGATCATCTTCCACCAACTGTGCAATTTGTACCTTTAGATCTCGGTTCTTTCTCTCGGCGGGGTTAGCTTCTGGGTGGTAAAGAAGTACTAAATTCTGTTTCACACCCAGGACGGACATGCATTGTCGCATGACTGCCGATATGAATTGGACACCATTATCCGATATCACTCGGCGGGGTAACCCAAACCGCATAAAATATTCTTCGATTAATACACGCGCACACGCTTCCGCTGTAGCGTCTTTAAGGGCAAATAACTCCACCCATCTCGTGGCGGTGTCTTCTATTAGCAATATCCATCGTTCACCCTCGTTTCCCTCTGGTAGTGGTCCAAACAGATCAATGGCCAACACCTCATTGCGTTGGTTCATCAATGGTGTTTGGAGGAGACCAGGGGGTTTGTTATTAGTGGCTTTATATCGTTGACACTGTACGCAGGCTTTGATATAGTCCGTGACTATCCTCCGCATACCAGTGAAATAGTATAGCTGAGATAATTTATGGTAGGTTCTATCGATGCCCGGGTGTCCGGCCAGAGGTGAGTCATGGCATTCCTTTAGGACTTCGGACTGTTGAGCAACGGGAACTACTAGTTGTGGTGATTCGCTATCGGAGTCCGGGTTGTATCTATACAGTACTCCTTGATTCGTTAGGTAACCTCTCTCCGTCCAGCGTTGCGCTGCGACTTCATCAGTACCTTCAATTTCTATGATTATCTTCTTCAGCTCTGGGTCTTCTAGCTGTTCTTGCCTCAGTTGATCAGGCTTCTTCGCAGGTAAGTCAATTATAACAGAGCAAACTCCGCATTGTTCACGTGATTCTTCTGAACAGACTGGTCTACTAAGAGTGTCAGCCACGACGTTTGCTTTACCTGGGGTGTATTCAAATCTAATATCAAATGATTGTAGTTTGAGAGCCCATCGTACAAGGCGACCTGTAGGTGATTTCAAGGTCAACAGCCAGCGGAGGGGTTGATGATCGCTACCTATTATGACAGGTTGTCCATCGAGGTAAGACCGGAAACGCTCCACAGCCCACACCACTGCCAAGCCCTCGCGCTCTGTAGTCGTGTAGTTGCGTTCTGCAGAGGTAAGAAGACGACTCGCGTACTCAATAGGTCTTTCTTCTTTGTCCTCCCCTTGGAGTAAAACCGCTCCTAATGCATAGTTGCTTGCATCGGTCCGCAAAATGAAAGGACGATTAAAGTCTGCTTGAATTAGTATAGGAGCAGAAACAAGGCGCGTCTTCAATGTGTTGAAGGCTTTGGATTGACTTGGTCCCCAAAGCCAAACTTCCTTTTTCCTTGTTAAACGTGTTAGTGGTTCGGCCACTTGGGAAAAATTAGGAATAAATTTCCTAAACCAGGAACACGTCTGCAGGAATGTTCGCATATGTTTTAAATTAGTAGGTTCCTTCATATCCAAGACAGCACTAACCTTTTCCGGGTCGATTGAAATTCCTTCTTGAGTCAACTTATGTCCAAGGTACTTTACTTCTTCCCTTGCGAAGACACACTTCTCCCGGTTAACGTGGAGGTTGAACTCATTAAGGCGTCTAAAAACTGTCTCCAGATCACGAAGATGTTGTTGGAAACCTTCTGATATAATAAGAAGATCATCAAGGTAAGCTAAAATTGTTACGTCTTTTAATGATGAACAGGAGCGAAAACGATCTATGAGCCGCTGGAAGGTGGCCGGGGCATTTTTCAGCCCGAAAGGCATTCGCTTGAAGCGGTAAATTCCTAGAGGGGATATGAATGCTGTCTTGTCTCTATCCTCTTCCCTTACGCTCACCTGCCAATAACCAGACCGGAGGTCAAGAGTACTCATAAAGCAGTTCCTCTTCGTTGACTGTAGCAGTTCATCAATTTGTGGCATGGGGTAAGCATCCGACCTGGTGACGGCATTCAGGCGTCTGTAATCTACGCAGAACCTGATGCCACCACGAGCCTTGGGCACCATCAAGGCCGGTGCGCACCATGCGGATTCGCATTCTTCAATTATATCTTCCTGTAACATTTTATCTATTTCTTTCTTCATAAGCTCTTTTTTCGCAGGATTTAAACGGTATGGAGGCACTGCTATCGGGGGGTGGTTACCAGTGTCAATGCTATGTTCTGCAAACGGTGTAGGTCCTCCCCCTGTTTCGAAAATATGTGCATGCCTAACGAGAGTCTGGGTCAGCTGATCACGCTCGGCTGGGTTAAGATGAGATCCCTCGTCATCCCTAAGTACGTTTGTTGAAGCACATTTAATATTGCTAGAATCTGGTTCAAAACTTAGTACGTATTTAGTAGTATTCTGACTTCCAAAATACCATAAATCATTATAAAAGTCTATAACAACACCCGTAGCCAAAAGAAAATCGATTCCGAGTAATGTCTCGTTATTATCGGACTCGGGGAAAATTAAAAATGGAATAGAAATAAAAACATGTTCTAATCGTACTTGTAGTGTGGTAGTGAGGACGTTCATCTGGCGTACGTAACCATCAGCGAGTTTTATTTTCCTCGTTGAAGACATTAATGGATGGTTTTTAAGCCGGAGGAGAGCATATAGCGTATGTCCCGCAATACAATGTTTCGCGGCCGTATCAATGAGAGCTGTACCTTTTACGCCCAAGATTTCAATATTAAATATAGGACGTAAGTCTCGGCGCGTGACGGGCCTATCGTGGAGGCTACATACTAAAACATCATCACTATTATTATTCGATATACAATTATTACAATATAACAATTTTTCCTTAATATTATACTGAAAATATTTTTTACACAATTTGCACTTACCCCGTTTTACCTCAGGGACGTCACTGTCCTTAACATAAACATTATTTGGAATATTATTTTGATTACAATTCCCTAAATGAAAATTATTATTTTCACACTTACCCCGTTTTACCTCAGGGGCGTCATTACAAAAAAATAATTTTGAATTATTATCAACATTTCGTAATTGCAAATCGTTTTTATTACATTCATTTAAAATAATATCGTTATTATAGATTCTCGGATGAACGCTATCCTTTTCAACATTTGTACACAAATGCGAAACATCAGGTTTATTATATAAAACCGGAATGTCGTCATCATTTACATAATTATTATTGTTGCAATAATCAGGATTATTGTAAATCATAGTATGCTCGTTTTTATTTTCAAAATTAATACTACTGCAGTGAGAATTATTATTACACACAGTTGGAATGATGTCGTCATCACTCGATATACATAAATCATGCTTAGAACAATTTTCTGAAAAAATGTTGTCCTCTCTAATATTTAATAAATCTTGTGAAAAATGGCTGTTACCACGTTTACATTCACGACAGTCATTATTAGGACAATTTTGCAAAAAAATCTTATCATTTTCAATATTTAATAAATTTTGTGAAAAATGACTGTTGCCAGGTTTACATTCACGACAGTCATTATTAATATCATTCGTATTGCGATAAAAATTATTTTGGGAACTATCATTATTGTATTGTACGTTTTTAACACAGAAAAAATTGTGATCGTAATCGTGAACGTTGCCCAAAACCTTTTTCGTATTTAATTCTGTAACGTTGCCTAAAGCGACCGGACAGAGTGCACAGTCGTCGTTTTTATTTATACATACATTGTTTGTATACATACTATCGTTCTTAGAAACACACAAGTCGTTGGGAATATTTATATCACTATTTTTATTGTTTTTCAAACACTTCCGCGATTTACGGGATTTAGATTTCGGCGAATATAATTGTTTTTGTAATTCTACACAACAAAAACTTTGTGGTTTGCACTTATCAACAACGCTATTAGAATTTGTTTGAAACTCACCCCGGTTTATTAATTTACGGCATTGCTCCCTTGTATGGCCATACCTTTTACAATATGCACAAAACGGCCGATCCCTCGATGTGTTTCGCGGCGGGGCAGGATCGGAATCGAAACTCGTACTCTGAGTCGTGGGCGCAACATGCTGTTTCATCACCTGGGATGGCGGCGGGGGCTTCGGCGCAGGCCCCGACGCGCTTTGCGCGTTTGGCGCGACGCTCGGAGCGTGCAATGCACGTGTCGTAGGCACAGTACACACTTGCGACATGCGTGGTAAATGTTGTCGTTTGCTTTCTATAATTGCATCTTCAGCGTTCCGCGCATGGCAAAGTAACTCTGCGAATGTCTGAAAATCTGTTCTCCGCAGTTTTTCTCTTATACGGCAACTTAGGAGTCCGTATGTCATGTCCAACATAACTTTCTCATTTAGATCTCCTTTGGGTAATTTAGCAAATAGAGCTCGGACACGTGACACGAAGATATCTGTAGATTCATTCTGTTGAGGATTTTTGAATATATCTATGTATATTCGGTATGGCGGTCGGCGGTCTCCAAAGGCATTAATCAAATTTTCTTTTATTTGTGACCAGGAATTTATGCTATCTCTGATGCCTTGCCACCATATCGCAGCCTGACCGTGTAATAAGTAGGACATGCCTCGAACCATGTTATTATTATTCACCTGCGCGCACTCACTGTAGGCTTCCAGGGCTTCTATGAATGCTTCCACGTTTTCATCTGGGTTGCCGGAAAAAGTGGCTTTACATCTTGTTAGGGTACCTTCGGCGGTCACCTGTTGAATTGGAGTTGATGCGTTTGCGCGCGACATTGATGACATCAATTCTTTTAGCGCTTCTGTTTGTGATCGCTGCAACGATGAAATTATTGCAGCAACGTTTTCGTGAGAAAACGTCATGTTTGATTCTGCCGCTTGGGAGGAAAAGGCGTGGTCCGTTGCGTCATCACGTTGTTCCAACGGGGTGTTGACCCCATCGGTCACATGGCTAAAATTACGCGTCGGTGAAACTGTCAGGGTGTCAGAAGGTTCCATACCCTGCGTGGCCTCTTCCGTAAAATTCTTTGTTTTACTTCTCGTGTTATGAGACGCCATTTTGTCCTGTTGGTCACGCACGCGTACACACCTTATGGCATGTCGTAACTTGTAAGTTCACGCACGTAACGAACACTATTGTTCCCCACACTGACTATTTTATTTAACGTTGGGCGCCAGCTATGGTCAGGGGGAACTGAAACATGGCTTGTTCAAGAAGTAACGTTTATTCAATGAAATAATGGTACACTGACATTGTGAATTTTTACATTTTATACTCGCGACGCGAGGGGCGGCTCTCCTGGGACACGCAATGCGCATGAGAGCTTGTTAGACACTAGTTTTGCAGCCGTAGGCCGTTCGCGACTCGACTCGCGGGGGAGGGAGGCGGGACGGCACTCACCCGCCTGCTAACAGTAACGAGCGGGGGGACGGCCCCTGCTCGCGCGCTCGGGCCTCATGCGTGCTATACATTTTATTTTACTTTAATCAAATGCGTGAAACGGAATAGGAATTATTTGTGTTCCATATATCAGAAAAGTTATATATTCCACCTGCAATGCAAGTACAACCACTTGAAAGCATCAAAGTATAAGAGAAAAAACTAAAGAGTAAAAGTGACACAAGATCGATTAATTTTCTGTATGCTTGCTTGACTCATGACTCTAATAAAGGAACTTAAGAAAGTGTAAGGTAACGCGACAATACAAAAATAATCGAATTAATTTTTGTATATAAAATAAAATGAAAAAACAAAATAAGTCAAGTTTTTAAAAAGTATAGCATAAGCCTATAATGATTTCTCGATTTCAAAATTACAAAGTAACATTTAGTAAGTTAAAAGGTAGATTCGCATCCAGCACAACCCGCGTACTTTTAAAAGAAAATCTTCCAGCTGCTGCATACAATCCAGAAATTGTTGAAAGAAAGAAATATGAAACTTGGGAGAAGAACGACTTGTTTAAAGCGAATAATATATTTGAGAATGAAAGCTTCAGTATGGTTCTACCACCGCCAAATGTTACAGGAAAACTGCACTTAGGTTAGTACATAATTTTTGTATCAAATATTTTTCGGTACTTATATCCCTGTTATACAGGTAAAATATATTTGAGAGTATTCCGATTTGTTGTTGTTATCAAGTATAAATGCTGTAACAACAAAATCAAACAGATATTTAAATAAGAATTCCTATAATCACATAACCTAGTTTGATAAAGTGAAGTATTTCAAAATATTTTTTCTTGTCTTTCGTGAGCTACTGGAGTCATGAGCTTCTACAAAGAGTTCTCAAAATGCCTTTTCAACTCTGTTTCGTACTTCAGTTCACTATACTGAAGCAAGGTAACATAACAATCTTACTGATAATAGGTAAAACATAATATGAGTTAAGTTTTCTTCATTGTACTAGTTTACATTCTATTCTATAACATAACTAATATGTAGAGGTAAAATAATATAAATTATTTTCTTTCTTTTTGATTTTCTACATATTTTCTTACTACAGGACATGCCCTTGCTTGTACAGTTCAAGATGTAATTGTCAGACGACATAGGGCTTTAGGAAAAAATGTGCTGTGGATCCCAGGTACAGACCATGCTGGAATTGCCACACAGGTAAATTGTAAAGCACATTTTTTTTTATACCTGCTTCTGGTTAAAAGGAAAAGGTACAGCTATGGTATGAAAAGGTTCACCAGTTTTCAAATTGATTATTTAACATTCTACAACCACATGGAGTCCTACCCCTCATGACATACGGTGCTGAGACATGGACACTGACACTGGGTCTGGTCCACAGATTCAATGTCGCTCAACGGGCTATGGAGCGAGCTATGTTACATGTTTCTCTAATCAGAAATGAGGATATCTGTAAGAGAATGAAGGTAACCAAAGGTAAGTAATATAGTTCGCAAAATTAGCAAGTTCAAGTGGTAGCGGGCCGGTCACGTCTGTCACAGGAATAACGGCCGATGGAGCAAACAAGTCCTGAAGTGGAGACCATATCTCAGCAAATGTAGTGTAGGACATCCACCAACTCTGAGGACGGAAGACCTACACAAGGTTGCTGGCAGGGGCTCAATGAGGAAGATGAGAGACTGGGATATGTGGCACGTACTTGCGGAGGCTGTCCGTCCAGCAGTGGACAGATATTGGCTGAAGAAAGAAAGAAAAGAAGAGCACATGTTACCTTTTCAAACTAATAGTCGCAGAACAGACTTTCCACAAAAAATTATGTTTCACTGTTTGATAATTAAGTGAAAAAATACTTACATCAAAGTTGTTTGATTTTCTATCTTACCAAAAAAGATTGTTTAGAGATGTAAAACCTTTTTATTGGTTTTAATATTTATGAAACAAAGAAGATTAGGTATCTTCTTTGTTTCTAATTGTTAATCAAAGTGTCTGTCAATATCAACATTGCAATTTTCTTTTTCACATTTCTATATTTTATAAACATAACATTTATTAAAATATTGGTAGTACTGATTCTTGTACTCGTGAAAGCAAAAGTTGACCTTAAGGTGATGAACCTTTTCATACCGCGACTGACAAGAATGTATGACGGTGGCTTTCGAATTTCAACTTCTGTGGGAGAGAAAACGGGGATAAAAGTATATATGAAAATCTATGGCAGACGTGGGTGGGCCCCTAACAATGCAGTACAAGATTGTCGAGGGGCAACATGGGTACCGAGAGGTAGGCTGCAGGTTCACTGAAGCTACTTCCGATGTTAGGCTGTTTATCACCTCCATCCCTAGAGCTTGAGTCTTAGCTCTAGCAATCTTCACTCCACGCTGGCTGGCTAAGGCAAACACGGAGGCGGGGACCTTTCCTTGGCACCCAGAGTCAGGTCTAACTTCTGAGGTGTCGCTACTCACCTTAAGCTCCACCGTGTACAATTGTGAACCAACACAGAAACCTTCTTTGACTCGTGCACAACAACTTTGCTAAAGATCATCACATGATCAAATGTATAGTTTACGATTCTATAAAGGACATACAGACAAATATTCATTTTTATATATAAAAATTTAGTAAGGAATAAAATAAGAAATAATATATTATTAATTTTTCGAAAATAAACCTTTTCCCGTCAAAACCTCATCCCCGATACTAATTTCTTTTAGGGTGTAGTAGAGAAGCATTTACAGGCCAATAAGAATATAACCCGGTATGACCTTGGCCGCGAGGAATTCATACAAGAAGTATGGAAATGGAATGACAAACATGGCAAGACAATAACCGACCAACTACGCACATTAGGCAACTCCCTAGATTGGTCTCGTCAAGTATTCACTATGAATACTGACCATTCGCACGCTGTGAATACTGCTTTCCTACATTTGTTTGATAAGGTATGTATCTGATTATTTAATTATATATATATCTAGCTTCTGCCCGCGATTTCGTCTGCACGGTGCGGTTTTTCAACACGCGGGAACTCTTCAATTTTTCGGGATCAAAAGTATTGTATCCTGTTGACCAATATAAGCTACCACCATACAAAATTTCATGTAAATCGGTCCAGTCGTTTTAGAGATTAGCAAGTACAAACAGACTAACAAAAATTTGAAAAAATTCATTGTTTTTCATTGTATAGAAATTTGACCGCTACAATACAATTTTATTATATGTATAGACTAGGGACTTCGTCCACCCTGGATAGCAAATTACATTACGGGGACACAAAGTATCGCAGCATTTATAATATAATGTTAGCTATCATTTTAGTGAAAAAGTTAATTTTTAGGCACCCAACAACTACAAACCGCTCCCAGGAAAATTCCCTAATAAGAAAAATCTGAAATTCCTTTTTTATTCTGGCCAGTTTAAACCATTCCCGCGGGATTTCCAGGATAAAACGTAGCGCAGATTGTAAGTCTTAAGAATTTGCTGTCGATCAGCGAAAACCGCATCGGAATCGGTCCAGTAGTTCAAGAAATCTCAAAAAAAAGCATCGTGTCCTCCATTGTTTCTATGGTCTATACCAGTTTTTTTTATTATGTACAGCCACGGCAGGTTTAGGATTTTATAAATGTTGTACGAAGATAATTACAATTTTTTGTGTGTAATATAAATGTATTTTTTTCAAGGGCCTGATATACAGACAGAAAGCTTTAGTTAATTGGTGTAAATCTTTAAAGTCCACTGTTTCGGATATCGAAGTGGAAAATATAAGTATTGATGAACCGAGAGATATAATATTGCCAGGTTATGATAAACCGGTTAAATTTGGCCAAATATACGATATTGCATATAAAATATTTGATAGTAATGAAGAAATTGTTGTATCTACGACTATGCCGGAGACAATTTTGGGTGATATGGCGATCGCTGTACATCCTCAAGACGCAAGGTAGGTATTTTATTGGCGGAGTTCTTAAATTCGATCTATTAATCCAAATTTATGTTAGGTACAGGTATGTGTCCTTTTCAGTTTATATTTATGTCACTGTAAAATTGTAACTTCTGTTAGATTAAAATTTATCTCGCGAGATTGTAAACTGTGGGAATATTGTGAACCGTAACATACTGCTTACAATTTAAGAATATATAAATAATGCAATAATTTAATTCGTTAATGACAATGTCGGCGTTAAAAACGTGACTGCAGCGCCATCTATTTGGGACTACTCCCATAGTACTGTTTTCTGTATGAAAGGCGTCTAATGCCCTTTTTCATACCCCTGACAACGTAAATGCAAAATTTCACGATGATCAGCAGAGTAGTTAAGGCGTGAAAGCGTAACAAACAAACAAAGCTACATTCGCATTTATAACACGTGACCAATTTTTTACATATACGTTACATATAAGCGTGTTATTTTGGAGATCCCATCCCTCCCATAGTATGGGTATGTTCCCTAAAGTGGTAGGTCGACCAAATACGTCTTGAGAATATTGACATGGATGTATGGGTGTTACAAGAAAAGAAAATGTAAAAAATGAGTACATAATGTAAAAAATGAATACAGGGATCTTTGAAAGTTGCACCCGTGACTGATAAGTTAAGGAAGATGATTAAGGTGATATGGGTATCTTATTAGGAGGGATCAAAGTCATATGACAAAAAGTATGTTAAATTGCATGATCATTGACTACAAGTGTCAAGGTGAACCAAAAAGAGACAGGTAGATTCTGTGAAGGATGACTGAATTTTTAGTGTGATGAAGGGTCAATGTCAGAATAGAGAAGTATGGCAGGAAAGGACATATTGTGATGACCAGAAATAATTGTTTAAGAAAAGAGAGAAAATACTTGTGTAAATACAAGACTTTGTTTCTCTATTGTTTATTCCCGGCCTTAATGTATCAACAAATTATTATAGTTGTACTTAACACTTCTGACATAGTTAGATACTCCGTACGTTTTTTAAATCGTTTTATTTTTTATACAGTCTATAAGTACAAATACATAGTACAGTATATATATATATATATATAAATATATATCTAATATATAAAATTCTCGTGTCACAGTTTTCGTTGCCATACTCCTCCGAAACGGCTTGGCAAATCGGCAAACATCTATTTTTCATCCCCCTAAATGTTAGGGGTAGTCCACCCCTAAATTTTTTTATTTATTTTTTAGACAAAATTTTTAATTTCTATTTTTTTATGATACAACATACAAAAATACATACAACCCTAGATTTTCAACCCTCTACGATCAACCCCTATTTTTTACCGGACAGGACGACGTCTGCCGGGACAGCTAATATATATATATATACATATATATATATATATATATATATATATATATATATATATATATATATATATATATATATATATAGTATATATATTGGAAAGCTTATAGAGATAAAGAGAGATTTTTTTTCGTAAAGCGTAATACAAATTCTAAGTTAACCAAAGAAAAGCCTCATAAAAATTAATCATTACAATATATTTTTAAATATTTTTTGTCTATGCTTTGGTGTACAATAAAGAGTTATCTAACGTCGTAATTGACTGATCAAGAAAGTCTTATATTTCAGATACAAACACCTGCACGAGAAAAGAGCAATACATCCCTTCAGAAATATCTATCAAACTATCCCAATTATATTCGACGAGTTTGTGGACATGAATTTCGGTACTGGCGCAGTGAAAATAACACCAGCCCATAGTAAAGTCGACCACGAAGTCGCCAAACGCCATCGCTTGTCTATGCTTCAAGTGATAAACGAAGACGGCACTATGGAGAACAGTGGAATTTTCAATATGCTCAAACGTTACGACTGTCGAGAAAGTATTGTTGAAAGATTGGCAGAGATGGGTTTGCTAAAAAAAGTAACTCCCCATAAGATGCTACTACCAATCTGCAGTAGATCTGGAGATGTTATTGACCATCTACCAAAAGAGCAGTGGTTTCTATCTTGTAGTAATATGAACAAGAAAGCAGCTGAAATGATTAAAGGAGGTGATTTGAAAATTGTCCCAGATAAGTATGTTAAGTATTGGCTGGATTGGATGGCAGATGATAGAGATTGGTGTATCTCTAGACAGTTGTGGTGGGGTCATCAAATTCCTGCGTACAAATGTAGTGCGAATTGGGATGTTATATGGGTGGCTGCTCATAGCGAATGTTCAGCTAAGAGGATAGCATCCAAACATTTAAGAATACACCCAGACGAGATTGTCGCTCAAAAGATACAGACGTCTTAGATACTTGGTTTTCTTCTGGTATATACCCATTTGCTGCGTTAGGTTGGCCTCATAATACATTAGATTTCAAGCAATTCTATCCTTTGAACCTACTAGTCACAGGTCATGATATTTTGGGTTTCTGGGTGCATAGAATGGTGATTTTGGGCTTAGAATTGACGAGGAAACTGCCTTTTAACAATGTTCTGCTACATGGGGTAGTGTGTGATACTAAGGGTGCTAAAATGTCAAAAAGTCGCGGTAATGTTATAGATCCAATCGATGTTATAAATGGTATATCTATGAGCGGTTTAAAAGAAAAGGCTGAAGAGAGTCATAAAAGTGGTATTTTGAGTAAAGAAGAATTAAAAAAAGCGTTGGCTTACCATAAAAGTAATTTTTCCAATACAAATGGTATACCTGAGTGTGGTGTAGACGCTTTAAGATTTACATTGCTTACTCAAGATATCAAGTCGCATTTTGTTAATTTCGACGTAGCTTATTGTTTCTCTAATAAGTTGTTTTGTAACAAAATTTGGCAGAGCATAAAATATTTGCAAATGTCTCTAGCAAAATTGCAACCAACTGAAAATGAAATAACAATTAATGATTTGTCTCACTTTGATAAATGGATATTGAGTAGACTAGCTGATACAGTTAAAAATGTTAACAACGCGATGGATAACTTTGATTTCCATTTAGCTACTCGCGCTCTTAGAACTTTGATTTATAATGACTTTTGTGATGTATATTTAGAAGCAACAAAACCTGGTTTCGATAATCCAGACTACAAAGTAGGATATTCCCATGCTCACACTTTGTCAGCAGTGCTTAATACTTCTTTGAGATGTTTGTCTCCGTTCATGGTTTATTTGACTGATGAATTGATACCAAAGATACCAGATTTCGACACAAATATAATTATAAACTTTGATGACGAAACAGAAAAGTGTATTTATATCCTAATTATGCTGACTTCAAAGTATGGCACAATGAAAGTTTAGAAAATAATATTAGTAAATTATTAAATATAGTCAATTTAGTGAGAGAATTGAAAGGTTTGTACGATATCTCTAATAATCCACGTCCTGCAATACGTATAAAGACTGAAAATGAGAATTTAAAAACTTATATAAAAGCAAACAAAGCTGTAGTATTAAATTTGTGCAGGTGTAATGAAATTATTATAGATAGTGAAAGCGATAAGAATTTCGCTAGAGGTGTATTGGATGAACAAACAGAAATAGGCGTTGAATTATTAAGTAGTGATGTAGAAAAAAATCTTCAAGCTGCAAAAGGAAATTGGAGAGACGAATGAAAAAACTAGAAGAATCAGTGTCCAAATTAGAAGAGAAGTTCTCAAGTAGCCAATATTTAAGGAAAGTTCCACAGTGGAACCAGATTGTGGACAGAGAGAAATTACAAACAAAAAAAACAGAACTGGAAGAGTTACAAAAACTCATTTAGGATCTAATTCAAGGTATGGTACCCGAAGCAATATGCGGGCAAGGAGAGCGCATTCCACGGTTTCGTCTTCTTTGGGATGATGGAGTAATATAAAAAGAAAACTAGCTAAAAATTAGAAGGATCCAGGCACTTTTGTAGATAATCATAAATACAAATTCATTTTAATCACTCGACAAATGATAAAATTATACTTATGCTATGCTTAGGAACTCACAACGAGCGCGATTTTTCCCGTTCCACTTGCTTGCCGGCGTTTTCAAATGTTTTAATTCAAAATAAGTTCCACTGGAGAACACTTTTGAAGGTCATACGTATAGGTTAAAAATAATTATATTTCCTAGTCTAATGGTCTAAGAGCCCGTGAAAGGCTACCTGTATGTATTTGACCAGACCTGAGCTTTTGTACATTGAAGCCCCTATACCTACTGTTGTGGCACGATTGACGAAAGGAAGGTACACACCGGTCCAGCCGGGCATGAACCAGTACGCTCGCACCAATGTGTACGCGCAATTTTAATCTTTTACTATGAAAGCGCTCATTGTCTACGGTCAACCGCCAATATTCAAAAATTCACCACGGAACGACGACGAATTAGTGTACGCGCAACAAAAAATATTGTAAAATCGCAATATATTAAAATATGCGCATATTTCAAGCAAAAGGTGCTTCATTGAAGACTTCCTACGCTTCACCTGCCATGCATGAGGTGGGGACTCGCTAAGCTCAAAGTGGATGTGACGAGCGCTCAGGCAAAACAGGTATCGGTCTTTGACGTATCTTAAATCCATTTCCACGTCTGCCATTTAGAAATTTGAAAATATACGATTATTGTTATCGGAAAATAAGAATGGCAGACCATAAAGTGTTTTCATAAAATGTCGATCTTTTCACGTTATTGAAGCAAAGAGGCGTAATTTAGGATACTAAGTTAAGCACGCAGCTTCGCGCATGAGTACTTGATCATGATGCCTGGATTTAAGTTTTGTTCAGACTGCAGTAATCGCAATACAAAGACTTATAATTTTGAAAATTGTTTATTAATGGTTAATGGAACAATTAAACTATATTTAACTTTACAACAGACAATAAAAATCTTTTATTTTAAATCTAATAATTGACTAAAAAGTTGTAGCGTATGGGTCTTAAATACATTAACCTTAAAAAAATATTTAACGGTGTGTAGTCTTTTTAAGTTGTCGCCAAAAATTCCAGGACTTAGCCTAATGTAACTTAACAAACTGGCAAGCGATTTGTCCCTATCATCGTTTGCACAGTGTTTTTTAAGGAAATTGCATATTATTTGAAAAATGATGATAAGGAAGTCAACAATTTAACTGATGCAAATGTAAACCAGGTTTTAGTATCACTTACTGCTTCATTTTTGTTAAGGTTAGTGAATTTAGAGAATATTTTGGCATAAAGGCCAGTTGAGAACGATGCGGTATGCGTCCTAACTTAAAACAACCTAACCACATCTGTTGTAACTAGATGGCGTTGTAATCGATAAGTCCATATTCTTTGGCACGTAATACGAATATATGGTCCGTTCAATTGCCTTACCATCGGTTAAAATTTAACATGCAGCTCCATTTAATTAATATCAAAATTCAACAAACGGTAAGGCAAGTGAATGAAAAGTAATGTGGTGACATTACTGCCAACATTATAAGCAAGCACGCAAGCGCGAAGCTAATAATAATCTGTGCTGTCCTGCAAAACAGCGCGCCATTTTATTTACAGCGCGCGCTCACACGTTCCCGCCAATTCTCTTGGCGCGAAAACACCGTCTATCAAAAACCAAAGGACAATTCGACACCATGTCTTCAACGCGGACGACACGAAATTCGTGGTCGTGTATAAATTCAGTTCTCGCGCTTGCTGCTTGCCCTCACCTAAACAAAAATCTTTCTGATCTGTAAATAACATATAAATTGTTTGCATTAAAAGTGTACGATACGAAGTTATCTTTTATTCCCCGTGCACCGCTCAACGGATAACCGAGAACCATACACATATCCCTCAGTAAGATAGACGAACGGGCTATTAGATACAATTTGACGTGGTCATGCTGGAATCATTATCTCCTTGATAGGTACGGCTCTCCGTCAGAGCTGGAGGTAAATGCGCGAGCAAGCCGAGCTCCGAAAGGGAACGCTCCAACTTCACCAATATTTAATAGAACTTAGGAGCCATCCATAAATGACGTAACACGAATATCATGATTTCATTGCCCCCCTTCCCCCTCCTCGTCACATTCGTGAAACTCCTCCCTTCCTAGTGTAACATCATATATTTGACGTCGAGAAATTATTAAATTCAAAAAGAAATTCTTTTGTTTTGTTTCCATTTGAATTATTTTTTATTAATTTAACCACTGCTCATACAGATTGTTGGAAATATTTTGCATGTTGGTCTTAAAGTGATGATATTTAGACTATAGCCTTCTTCGATTAACGGGTTATCTAGCACTGAAACAATTTTTCAAACCAGACCAGTAGTAGTTCCTGAGATTAGCGCGTAATCGCAAACTACACATATCCAAAAATCACGCCAATGTGTTAATCATCAAGACTGAGGAAGTAATGACTCCACGAATAAAATTAACTTTTATTTAATCTCATGAATAGGTTACGTCACGTAAATGGAAGAATTTATTGCTAAACAATCGGCAAGGTTATTACTGAGTAGTCCATCAAAGTGACAAAATCTGTCAACACAGAAAACCTTCAAAGATGCAGCTACGAATATGTTTAGGTTTTACATAGTTTCATTTAACAGTTAAAACTTTTGTATATACACTGACGGACTCATAAACTGCATCAAAGTAATAGACGACTTTGAAATAAATATTTTAACCAAGTATGCAAACTTTCTATACAGATTTAAATTGAAACCTCTAGATTGATTCGTGAACTTTAAAACAGCGTAGGGTCATATCCTTAAGTTTAAGTTTGTGTACTGGAAAGGACCTTAAGACTTTTTTTGAAGAAAAAACAGAAATTTAGGAAAATTGGTTTAATTAAAAAATTGGTTTTAACAATAGACACAAACTTTATGCAAGGGTTTATTTATGTTTTAATAAGGTGTATTACCTCCACGTGCCCTTATTACGGATTCTAATCGGTTCCGCATAGATTTTATTAGGGTTATTAAAAGATCTTGCGGAATATTGTCCCATTCTTCTGAAAGTGCTGTTCTTAGTGCTGCCACTATCGTGGGCAAAGGGTTTCTCGCATATACAGCTCTTTTTAAATTGTCCCAAACATGCTCAATTTGATTAAGATCCGGGCTGCGTGCTGGCCAATTCATTGTACGTATCCCAACCTCTTCGCAATATTGTCGAACTTGTGCACCAGCGTGCGGCCGGGCATTATCCTGCATTAAAGTAAAATTTTCGCCTATGAATCCCATGTAAGGCACCTCGTGATCTTCTAAGATCTCTGTTATGTAGCGATGTGCAGTCAAACCCCCTTTATTACCGATTTGACGGACCATGTCTATGAACACAAGTTCTGTTCGCCCGTTCATCGATATGCCACCCCAGATCATACACGAACCGCCTCCAAAAAGAACACGCTCCTCAATGCAAGTTTGAGCATATCGCTCCCCACGTCGACAATAGACTCTTCTGCGACCATCTGCACCATATAAACATGTCCTACACTCGTCCGTGAACAATACGGACGTCCATTACTCTTCTGTCCAATTCAGGTGATCACGCGCAAATCTTAAGCGAGCTTGTCTGTGAGCTACAGACAACTTTGGACCATTTGCTGGTCTAAAAGGGGTGATATCAGCTTCCTTTAACCTTCTTAATGTTCGTGCACTCACGTTTACTCCACGCACTTCATTAAGCTCTGTTTTGATGTTAACAGACATGAGGAAACGATTTCGCAGGGAAGTTGTAACAATAAATCGGTCATCACGACCGGTGGTTGCTCGAGTCCTGCCTGTACCACGACTCCTTCTGTAAGAACCTGTCTCCACAAACCTTCTGTATATTTTAGAAACCGTAGACTGGTTTAAATTTAAATTTCTACCAATCGTTCGTTGATCCAAGCCCTCCCGCACCAATGCTACAATTTGACCCGCTTGGTCGGACGAAGTATCCATATTATGGTTCAAAAACTCTCGATGAGTTAAAAAACTAACCCAACAATTTTGCTGGTAACAATAATTCAATTGACAAAAGAATAAAAAATCAATGAGAATCAATTTAAAACTTTGCTATAAATAACACGCAAATCTGTTACTACGAGTAAATTTTCTTTTCCCAGCTATATTCATTTGTTTTACTGCAATTCTATTTTTAAATTTTCCTTTTTTTTGAGATTAAGAGCCAGTCTCTCCATATTTATATAATTTAATCTAAAAAGTTTGCATACTTATTTAAAAAAATCATTTCAAAGTAATCCTGAACTATGATGCAGTTTATGAGTCCGTCAGTTTATATATGTCTTAAGTTTAATGTTAAATTAATTTAAACAATTATCACATAGAGAGTACAATACGTCTTATTTTGGACTCCACCAGCGGTCCTCTCGCCAGTGGGCGTCACCTTCATCCAATGGGGTATTACCCCATATCATCGTCGCACTACACACAAAAAAAGACAGCCCCCCACATAGGGTTGCCAACCATACTATATAATAACGTATCCTACTTTATTTTTGGTAAATACTTTTGCTTAAAAATAAAGTATGTGAAAATACCCTATTTCCAATATTTACTCTGATGCGTAAGAAGAAATACTTATATAGAATAATTACTGAACTATTATCGATCCAGCTTTCCCTGAAAGAGTTTATTCAGTAATTAATCTAAAATAGCGAGAAGAAAGGAACTGGACATCTATAAATTTAATAGGAAATGAATTTTTGTTTATATAAATTGGGAATGTAAAGATAGCTTTCAAAAATTGAAGGAGAATGAAAAGTTGTTAGTGTGCTATAAGCACACAAAGATAGGGTCTCCAGGAGAGATAATAAATAAAATTAGCAAATACTTTATTTTTCCCAACTTAAAAAATGTTATACGTTATTTTTCTCAAAAATAGTTGGCAACCCTACCCCCACTAGTACTTATAACCTTGCTAGTTATTTAACAATAAATTATTCCATTACATTATATAACAGATTACAACGCCATCTTATTTTATTATCGCCACGTATTTGATGGAAAGTGGTTACGTTCGCCTATGAACGTTTGAAACAACACAGGCAGCATATCGTAGAGAAAAACCCACGGGGAAATGCCCTCCAGATACGATATATGATCTGTGCGTGGAATAAACGTTACAAGGAGGAAGTAATTAATGATACTATAAACATAACAATATTAATTAAACAATTTGGTTTCCAATTGAACTTATAAATAAACAACTATATCATAGAAACAATAAATAACTATATAGCAGAAAATAATGTATTGTAACACTTAAATTAAAATTACTATAGGAGACATGCATGTATTATTCTAAACCCCGTTCATGATGACATAACGCGCAGGGTTACCAATCCTAAAAATTAACTTTACTTAATATCGTGTTATAAATACAATTTCCTGCGTTGGGGTGGCCTGTTATAAGAGGCGACAGAACAACGCCAGTCAGGTGATAGGGTATTTGCTCGTCTGGATGGCTACCACCCCTGGTGTAGAGTATGTCGCCATAACAACCTTGAGTTGTGTTCCGGCGTTACTGGCCAGGTTCCAGGTTCACAGTGAATAGTATCTTTGGTGATACAAATAACCATAGGCGATGGTAACCGCTTTCCATCAGGCGGGTCGTTTGCCTGTCTGCTGCACTCATCCAAGAAAAAAGAGATTATTATATAACGTAAATAATGCTTCATTTTTGTTGAAATTTTCTAGTAACTATCGCAATTTTAGGTCTTTTAACTCCAGTCATAGGTGTTATAATTTTTGAGGGTTGGAAGCCCTGCGCGTTATTTATCGTGAACGGCGTATAGTAAAATATCTGAAAAATTAAATATCATATATTTAGCCTTTAGCCTGTGTATAATTTAAAGCCGCCACCTCTGTCTATGCTTAGGTCATAAAGAAGACTTAGGTGTACAATATTTATTTGATTTTCAATCTCCAGATAAAAGTTATTCATACATTAAAGTATAGCATGTAAAACTAAAAAATGTCACTTGTACGATTAAATCAGCTGAATAGTTTTACTTCTGAACTCGTTCAGGTTATAATTTATTCGACTGGTAACTCTCCTCTGGCGATTGAAAAATTGACTCTTAATACATTTTTACAAACTGTAATATAAATTTGTTACATACATTTTGTGGATGCTAATGTTCATACAACAGCATTGGCCTTGCGCAAACTACAAGAACACTCGATAATTGCGCCTTTGACAAGTACCTGAGACGCTAATTGAATTGTTGACACGATTCAATTAGTGCGTTTTATGATTTTCCATGCATTTTTAGCACTTTTTTTATTGATGAAATACAGCAGACAGGCTGACAGCCCAACTGTGATGGAAAGTGGTTTCCGTCTGTTATGGACATTTGCAACACTAGAGGCCTTGAATGGAGGAACTGAAATCTGACCACTGATGCCACAACACAATGTTGTTGTGACGACAACTGCATACTCTAGACTAGACAAATTAGGGGCAAATACCCTACCACCTGGCTGTGGGTTGTTTTGTCATTTCTTACTTTATCGTCAGAACGAAAAATACATTCTGGCCGCGGTGTAAGGCACAAAACCACAGCATGTAGGCATTGCCGACTGGATGCGACCATGTTAGTATGCCATAACTGTGTTGTGTTCCATTTGACAGGTTACTCCTAAAGAGAGCAGCCATTCGTACACGATGTAATGCTGTCATCAGTGGCTTGTTCTGATCTCAAAAAAAAAAAAAAAAAAAAAAATATCTCACGATAAAAACTGTTACTAAAAACAAGTAACACAATGTAATATAGATGTATTTATATTATTTTTGTACATACATGTACTGAATATATTTATCATTCATCATTATTTACTAACTACGCCATCTTTAGTACTCAAAATCTAGCAATCCCTGCCAAGTGTTGCCAGGGAAAGATGACTTTTTAACAATAATGCAGCAGGTTGTACCGTTGTAATAGTACAATGGTGGCATTATCAGCGTTTATTTTTTTACTTCTGATTGCATATGCTTTGGTGTACAATAAAGATTTACCTATCTTATCATAACACATATTTGTACTTCTGCATTAATAAATATTTCAGATAAAAACATTTGCTTCATGTATGTAATGCATGCATATATATACACTTTTAGCGTCGTGAAAAAATAAACCATAAACATACAAAAACAATAATACGGTACATGACAGTATGAAAAATATAGGCTGATTTAATATATAGTACAGTGGAGAAGGGAGTATGATACAGAACCACCTTCAAGATTAACAATTACACGCATACGAGACAAATTTGAAGTTCATGGAACAGTGTGTGATGTGCATAAAGGTCATTCAGGTCGGCCTCGAACAGCTACAAGTGATGAGTCATCAACGGCAGTCTTGGAACTGTTTCAACGCTCTCCTAACAAATCTTCAAGGCAAGGGGCACGTGAAAGTGATGTAAGTGCTAGCAGCGTTCTACGCATTCTGAAGAGAGGCAAGTATCGTGTTTACATTCCAAGGCTGGTGCAACAGCTAAATGACGACGATCCAGATACGATGTACAGAATCTGTGGTGACTCATACTCAGAATTGTATTGATGCTGCAGGTCACCAATTTGAACAGTATTAACATTTGTTATTTATGTTTCATTTACATTGGACTTTCAGCTTTCTATTTTCCTGAAATTTAACTTTGTAGAACGGTAAATAAATTTTCTATGGAAGTTCAAAGTGTGTATACATTTTTTTGAAGCATCCTGTATATCGTAGATTACGATCTAAATATGACAAAAATAAATTGTTTAAACTAAAATATTAAATATTAATTGATATTTTTGAGAAATAAAATTGTTATATTGCAGCCATTAGCCACGTGACAATGAACGCCGATCAGAGCGCGTGACGTCATAGTGTGCAAAACACGAGATATCAATGACTTCTCAGATAACACTTCTACGAAACATATGTTTGTTTTGCACACTGTGACGTCACGCGAGACGCCATGACAGCTTGACGCGTTTTTGTGACGAAATGTCAAAATATTTATAAAATAGCTAAATTAAATATGTTAATGTTTTTTTGCTGAAATATTAATATTTTGGCTAAAATAAACCATAAGGCTCAAAATAAACCTGTTTTTGGAAAATTATCATCTACCGAATTGGAATGCCAATCGCCTTTTATAATTACGAGCAAAACTTAATTACTTCCTGAAGCTCGTACACGTCAAAGCGTAAAAGTTAAAATGTATGTCGTCAATCTGGGCTCTGACGAAGCCAGATCAGCATACGTCGTCTTATGTGTAGTCACACCTTTATAAGTTTGACGAGATACAGTTCACGCATAACTTCAATTCGCTTCGAGTGAAGTTTGTTGTTATTACATGTCAAAGAGATGACATGCAAGTCTGTATGGCGGACGAGCGAGAGTGCAACTTTCTGTTGTTCACCTCTGTCTGTGAAGCGTACCATATAATTTTGTACTGCGCAATAAAGCGCACGAACTTCACGGACGCAATTTAGTTTCGATCGTATTATACACACAGAGCTTAGAGAGAAAATGTTGCGCTCACGCTCGACCGCTACCAAACTCTACACTTAACTACACACTGTTATGTATAATAAACGGTAACACTTCACTGCATCTCCACTAATATATTGAAATTATGCATATACTATAAATAATGTAAATCTGAGAGTAAACTAAATCCTAAATTTTTCCAGCAGACCAGATATTGATACCAGTTCTTCTCGCTTTTTAATATAGAAAAATACACTTAAAATTCAACCCTAAAGCTTTAAAGTCCGATCAAGTCGGGTCAAGTTAGCACGAAAAAGCCTACTCCGATTAGGCTTGCAAAAATCACATAAAACTGAAAATTGGTAAAAACTAGTAAAACCATTATAAACAAAATATGAAATCTATCGCTACTATATATACTAAAAAAATATTCATGAATATTTGTTTTTTGGACTTTCAGCCAAATGGTAAATAATATTTTTTTTTAAAGTGAAGTTCATGCATTTTTTAAATTCCAAACAAACGGTAGATTTATCATAAAAATACTTTTCGCATTTTGTTTATAATTTATAATGGTGTTCCTAATGTTTATAGCATTTCCAGCTTTATACGAATTTTTGCAAGCTCGTATGCCTATCTCGATCAGACTATAAATATTCAAAACATATTCAATAAGTTAATTAATATTTAAACAGAGTTCATAACAACACCAATCCATTTGCAAAGAAGTATGTAATATCATAAATCACTAGTGTTCACTGTAGAACTAATTGTAAAAGTAACACTTTAAACAACTGTGTGCTTAGTGCGAGTCTGTTTACTCCTCAATCACTTACAAGTTAACGCAATTTTGTACGGGAATGACTTAGCGCCATCTCGTGAGCGTGAAGAGAAATAGACGTGCCATGCAATATTGCGTTAACTTGAATGTGGTTGAGTAGTAAGAAACACTTGCAGCAAGCACCCTGGACTTATTCTCAGTGTTTTTATCATAGTGCAGCTAAGGGACATTCAAACAACTTTTCTAACAATGACTAGATTTCAAATAATCTACCTTCTCTGTTTTGGATATACTGTTCAATAACACACTTTAATAATTGCACATATACGCCGAAAAGTAAAATTCCCAATCAGAAATTGTACGTACTAAATCATATTCTACGTCTCTTTGGCACTTTCTTTGTGATACTTTTCGTCTCTGGTAAAATTTTCCTTTTTCGCTGTCTTGGATTATCCTCCAGTCATCTTCTACTTTACCTGTAACAGTAAGAAAATGTTTACTATATTTTATCCTGTGCAGGTATGGAGAATGAATACAATTTATTCTTTTTTCATTGGTCTGCAAAATTGAAGATAGATTATAAACATTTTTTAACCGACTTCGAAAAAAGGAGCAGGTTCTCAATTCGTCGGGATCTTTTTTTGTGTATGTATGATGTATGTTCACCGATTACTCCGTGATTTATGATCCGATTTACGTGATTCTTTTTTTGTTCGACGCGAATAGCTTCCATGTGGTCCCCTAAAAATTTGACATAGTTTGGCCCAGTAATTTTCATTTTACGATCATTTTTTTGTTCCCGTTTCTTGGGACCTATATTTTTTAAGAAGCGCGGCACCATTCGTATTTCCACCCATACATAGCTAAACACTAAAAAGTAACAACTAAAAAATAAATACTTCGTTTAAAAATACCGACTTCAAAAACTAAAATGTATAAAATAACTTATTTCTAAAGCTATTATGATTAATATATATATCTAAAACATCTTGAAGTCGGTGCAAAGTAAAACATAAAAAATACTACTATACTGAAAATTAATAAGCACCTACTTTAAGATGTTTCAGATAATATATATTTTAACAATAATAGCTTTAGAAATAAATTATTTTATAAATTTTAGGTTTTGAAGTCGGTTTTTTAAACGAAGTTTTTATTGAAGTGAAACTTCTATATAAACCGGGGGTCTTAGGATGTTTATGTTACGAAAAAAGCGTTACGGCCGCGTGGAGGAGCGGCACAAAATGAAACTAAACGTGGTGAGAGGCAGCATAATTTTAGAGTAGACTTAGATGCGTTTTTTTTGTTCCAGATCAAATTCAGTTTTTTTATTTGAAATATAAAATATATTTAAATTAAAACGTGCACGTCTCGGGACGCCCGACAGAAGGGATAACTTAAACTAATCAAGTTGAACTATTTAATATTGAAATTGTTTAACTTGAGAAAAGCTTAGGTTATTAGTTAAATTTTATGCATATAGCGCGTGGGTTAGAGTGAGAGAGGAGGGAGCCATGCTGGAAACCGCACGGCAGCCATATGAACATGATAGAAAAAAGAAAAAAAAATATCGTGAGAACGGAGGATACACTGCGGCCGGCGTTCGTAAGCGACAACAAGCAGGTAGGCTTTACCCCCCTGTCCCATAAGAAGTTAGTCCACTCCCAAGAAGGCCATTCATTGGAAATATAATAATGTATAGTCTCTCTGTTGATCTTATTTTTATTTACTCTCACACTAACAATAATTAAATTAGTAACAATTTTTCTTATAAACTGACATGGTGAGAGCCTGGTGTCAGTAAAAGGAATAAACCTGTGTGACTGATCACCAGCCTCTTTCTCCCCAGAAAAACTAATTAAGCAAATTGTGCAATATTGTGTATTGAGTGTTATAATGTGTGACTGTGTGAGTATGTTATCATGTATAATAGATGTAGAATAATAATAAGTGTTAATAAAATAAGAGTTACATATAAATTAGACCAGCCTACCTACGATAATTAGATACAACTAAATTTTAAAATGTAATGATGTGTATATAATATAGTTATTGCAGATTTTAATGTATTACATTAAATAACAAATAAGTAGTAATGTTAGGAAACTATATTTAGGTAACTAAGACTAACAATGCCTCAGTGGAGTCGTAATCAAGATTTAAAAGCCACTCAGTCAGTGTGTGTTTGAAATGTAGGAAAAATCGAAATGTGTGCTGGGATGCATTGTAGAAGTGAAACTTCAACGGCAACTGGTAAAATGAATCGCAACAAAATTTTGATTTGAAGTTTGACTTGTCCAATTTAAAACCTGGCTGTATAACTTGAAGTTAAAATTTTGTTGCCATTAGTTTTACCACTTGTGCATTGCCAGTCCTTTTGTCTATTGAAGTTTCACTTCTACTATGTATTATTATACATATACAATACACAAACACTTACTAATATGATCCTCCATTTTTTTCTCATTCTCGTGAGTTTTCACATGTTTTACTAATGAAAACAAATCTCGATAACTATCAGAACATATTGCACATGCATACAGTTTATCCAAAGTAGAATCATCTAATGTATCATTAGTTAATGTATGTTCATCAGGTTTCTCTGTATGTCTTATCACACCGCCTGGTAAGATTTCTAATGTTGGCCAACTGTCTGCCGGAAGTATTTTTACTTCAGGCTTTTCTGTTGCTTTCTTGGCTTTTTCCTGTAAATAAAAGTATAGAAGGCTAACAGAAAAGAGACTATATTTCTCTTTTCTCTTTAATTCAGAAGACCTGTATCATACCTTTAGATCAGTAAAGACCCAAAAGAGCTAGAGCGAGCCAGCAGTGTTGCGATGCTCAAAGGGAAATCTTAAATCACATTCGCATTAGTGTCAACAAAGAAAACCAGATCTTACTTCAACAGAAATAAAGATGATTATGAAATATTTTGTATTGATTTATAATTATATCAACAGAAAAGTGTATCATATATCAATACATGCTTATATCACAAAATAAAAAACCTAATTTGACAGTTCTCATTAAAACATATTTAGGGCTTGAAACCTTTAACTGATTATCAGAAATATATATTCAAAATTGTATGACTTTGTATTATTCAATTTATTTAAAGTTAAAATTACTTTTTGTGTCATACAAATACCCCATAATCTCACATCAACTTTCATGTACTGCATGTATCTATCAGGCATCACAGTTTATCTGTTGATATTTTTATGATTTCACCAATATAATATATATTTATCTAATTGTTTTCAGTGATACAAATGATTTCCGATGAAAAGACTATATTTCTATGATCACAGATTTCGCTAAGGTAATGTGTTGAATTTAATCAGTGCCTGCAGCCATTATCCAGCCTCCCAAGTAGCAACGGCCAAAAGGCGAGCATGCTTTGTCAAACTAGAACATGTTTGTAGGAGACTTTCCTGTGTAAATTTGAAGGAATATTAATTGAAATTAATGAAGAGTTCAGTGAAATGTGCCTTTTGATGTAGCACAGTAATGCCCTCATCAGGCACCAATCAAAAACTTAGGATTTGGCTTAAGCTTTTGCTTGAACATTATTCAAATATTTCATAGACAAAAAATTATACATTATACTATAGTATACTATAACTTTACGTCAGGTCCCTTGCGGGGTAGGCACGAACAACAGAGCGCATACAGGCTTATTCTTACACACCTCACTTGCTTCTTTGACATTCATAGCTCTTGTCATTATATATTATATTTATTTAAAAAGATCTACAAGTAAGTAAGTTCCCAGAAAACATTTAATATCAAATGTCATATCTCAAAAATTACTCAATTGATGTAAAATAATGTAAACAAAAACAAACAAAAGGCTATCACTAAGAGCAATCTCTTCCAGGCAACCCGATTCATGCAAAGGAAATTCTTAACTGATTTAGATATTACAAATTAATGAAAACTGAAAAAAATAATAACATACATGGACAGCCAAATACAATTTAAGATGGAGTAAACTAGCACATACTTGTTGCATCAGGTGTGTGTTGTAAAATTAATTTCCATTCAAAATGTTTTCAAGCTACTGATAGTTTTAGATTGCATTCGAAAATATTCTGTAGCTAATCTAGAAACACATAATATGTAAGATGGGTTGGATTTACATATATATCCCCAGATGATTTCCTGGATGATTTTAATGGTTAATGTGTTTAGGAATATATTTAAGACTTATTTATAACAACTGAAATTGGTTTTGAGTGGAAAAAATACATATTCAATTAATTATAGAAGTTTAAAATTTGTGACAATGAACTGGTAATTTTGTCGCTGAGACTTTTTTGTGCACGGGAAAGTGTACATTTTGAAGAGGATGGTATTTATTTAAATAGGAGACTGTATGTATCCGAAAATTTAAATATGTGGAGTTTTAAACAGTTGGTTAGGTTAGGTTTTGTGTAGACCAAAGCGCACGAGCCGAGTGAGCGAAACGAGCGTGCCGCGGCAGCGGCCAGCGAGTGCCAGAACCGACTGGTAACCATTCACTATTTATCTTTTATATAAGTGAAAAACAGAAGTGAGGTTAGATTAAAAACATTAATAACTCAGGAACTATACATTTCCGCTACATAGGAGTTGCAGAAGGGGTAAGTTTTCCTCCCCCCCATCCCCCCTCCCCCCTCATTACTTATGATTACGGAGACATATATGTAAACCACACCCTGTAAGATTTTTAAATCAGTATAATTATAATGCACAAATAAAGATTACTCACTGAAGGGATATTTATATAGGAATCTGGAATAACGTATCTTTCGCTGTAATTGTGTTCTATTGGCACTGTTTCGGATTTAATAGACACCATACTTCCGATGTTTGAGTCGTCATCATCAAGATAGTCTATATAATAAGAATCCTCAGCACAAGTTTCACTTTCATTTGATAACGCCTTTACGTATTTTAAGACTGCTTGATTTCCGCGTGAAGGCTGAATATCTTCCATACGAACTAAAGTCACTTCATCAAACTCTTCACATTCTAAATCACTTTTTGAAGACATTGTTTATAATACTATTCAACTTGTCTAGTGATCAAAATTAAGATTTTAATCGCACTCTATCGCAGAAAGTAAGAATTAAATTGATACTATAACTTTTATTTAATAAAAAGAACTACACATATTTAAATTTAAAATGAAAACTCCTGAAGGCAGAAAGCTAAATTCTCAACACAGAGTACTTTATATATACTGGTATAGAGTCAACAGTCATAACATATATACTAACGCACTCTATCGGTATACGGCATTATTCAACGGCAAAAACAATCCAGGGGGTCTAGTGTTGTTTTGATTTTATATTAGACTTTTGGAAATTGCGGGAGTTATAATTTAACTCCTGCAATTCCCAAAAGCCTTTCCAAAAAATGTTTATTTGTTAGTAAATAAAACAACAATTTAGCGGTAGCGTGATTTATTGTTTCCTTTTATTAAAATATTCAAAGGCATACATTTTCATAACATCATTTGTATCCACATCTAATCTGGTGCCGTTAAGATGATGTACTTACAAGTTTTACCATATCTGGGCACACAACAACCTCTTTCAGAAGAAGCCATAATCAAAGTCATCAGAAAACAAATCGTTAGGCAAATTGGTGTTCAGGGTACATGCGTAAGTCCAACGTGATCACAGAACACTAGTAAACGTGATAAGCGAAGTCTTTGGAGTCCAGGAATCAAACAAAGTTATCGAAAAATAATCAAAACACAAGTACATACGTTCACGAATGTAACTTGTATCAGTCCGAATGTCATTTTGGTTTTGACATAATTGACATCTTTGAAATAAGTTTTTGGTAAATCGACAATTCATCAAAAATCTATTAATTAAAGTTAAAAAGAGCTTTATAATTTGAAAAAGGTGAGGACTAGAATTTACACACTTTAAAATATATTTATTAGCTGATATGGCTTGCAAAAACACAAAAACATATCAAATATTTCTTAAACAAGTATTAAAACAACTGCGTATAAAGAAACATATTATATTCATTCATTTGGTGATTAATTTGAGAACAGTGACATCTACTGCAATACCTACCTACTAATAGAACGCAAAAAATTCTCTAAGAAAAAATAATTGTACTGACTGTTAGGACACTGATTCTCAAGAAACAAATCCAAATTCCAATTGACAATTTGACATACTTATTTTTTTAACACTTTCACGTCAAAGTATTTTTTTTTACTAATATGGCTTTGTATGCTTCATATATTTGTTTAAATAAATAGATGCGCACTTTACTGCAACTGCACAGAAAAAAATATTCGGATAACTGAAATAGAAACTTGGCTGTTTCTGTTTTGCTGTTGTTGTGCATGGCTGTTTCAGCGATACCGAACTTTGGGGGCTTCTCAACTCGGTGGGAGCGGAGGCGTTCAGCCCGGAAGCAGCGCGCTCCTCGGCACCTCCTATGAGTTTCGACTTTGGCTTGACTGCTGCTGGGATCGACTCTAAAGCAGTGGTTCCCAACCTTTAAGTCATGAGGGGCCATTTTACCAAATCTCTGTCCTGCCAGGGACCACCTATTCGGTTATGTATATGTAAAAATAGCGATTGAATTTACTATTTAATAATTCACTCGTACGTAAGGTGAACTCCCAATAAATAAGTGTTAAACCAGTTAGCAAGTCGAACTAGACAGAGATACCTGCGATGCTTGATCTCCCGTTACGCGGACCTCTTCCCCCGCACTTGTGCACTGCGTATTGCCTTCGAACTTGTGCTGCGGCGCGGATTGTGTTGTTATGACTCGACACAACACATCACGTCACTTGTTTATTACGATGGCTTCGCGGACCACTTGGAATGCCGCCAGGGACCACCGGTTAGGAACCACTGCTCTAAAGGATTAAGAAGCTTTAAAAGGCTGAATTGTTTATATAGGGGGGACTATATATTTTACCTGCATCATTTCTAGTAACTTTAATACAAATATGTCGGGATTAAGAACAAGTGGAGTGGCGATGAAAACCTATTTAGATACAAATAAAACAACTAGCTTTTAAAAGATATTTATTGAAGAAAGTTTTATTAACATGAATAACCACAACCAAAAGCTCTAAGTAATAATCACTTGGTTATATTCGAGATTGCATACCGAAATTACTCAGAATCTGTAGCCCCGTCGTCATAATTCCAATCATGCACTGGAAAGTACATTTGAAGCAACGTCTCATAAATATCCACATCAACAGGAAGGAATGTGCAGAAAATAATTCTTTCCATATCTGGGTTTTTTTCTAGAAACTTTCTCGCTGTGCGCAGAGCAATATGAGCCGCTAGACGGTTTGGAAAACCGTAGATTCCTGTAGAAATACATGGAAATGCTATCGATCGAAGTTGATATTCTTGTTGATACCCCAGGCATTTTTCATAGCATGATTGTAGCTTGGAAGCTGACCCGTCTTGGGGTCCGACCGTGTGGATAATATCTGAAACAAATCACCATTTCCACTGAGTGATTTTATTGATATAATTGTCATACAACAACGACATATTTGGTAGTAAATTCGGTATCTCACACCATGACAGCAGCACCATCTTTTGGCTATATTCATATATACTTTAATTACGTGAGCCGCTTTTGGCTATTATTGCAACCACCTCTCTATGCTGAGATATCGTGATATTTGGCTAAACCCCTACCACTTCCCCCAATCTCACGTGAGATTTTCAAAATGTGAGTTTCAAGAGTAACTTTTTTTAAATTAATAAATTCAGCAAACAAGCAGATGGCCCACCTGAAAAGGAAAATGTTTACCATCGCCTATGGGCATTCGTAACACAAAAGGTGCTACAACTGTGCTGCCGGTCTCTAAAGGGAAACTGGAACCTGGTCACAAATGCCCAAACACAAGGTTGTTATGGCGGCATATTCTAAACTAGGGGTGGTAGCTATCTAGGCGGGCAAATACCTTGACACCTGCATTGGATTTATTCAAAAAAAATATTTGCTTAATATTTTTCGGACTGTTTGCTGCTGGCGATAGCGCTTACACAATTTGAAGGGCTGCTGAGCTACTTTTGCAAAACCGCGATAAACATTATTGTATTATTATAACAAGTTTATTTACTGCCATTATAAAAATAGAGGGTAGTTTGTATCTATTACCCTACTACTTGGCTCATTCCATCATCCTTTCAATATAAAAGCGTGCAGATGGAATGACGCGATAACATTTTCTCCAACACTGGTCGGGTATCAAGTCTCGCTCAGGCTTTAGGCCCCATGCATATGCATAGTAGTGCTTTAGGATGGTTAATCATCGTGCGAGAACTGAGACTTAATTACATAGGCTATTTAGTATATGTAAGATTTAGTCATGTTTCTCAATTCCCTCTCAAATTGACAAATTCTCTGGGAAAAAAAAAATTAAATTCACCCAGACCCCCAATGTAAGGTTAGGTGAGAATCGGCTCGACCCCACCCACACTTAAGTAATTATTAATGGACACTCCCTATCGCAAAGAAATGATGTCACTTGCATATACTTACATTTCGCTGGCAGGTCATAACCACCGGTGACCTTGGCTTCTCCAATTGCGCAGCCACCTAGAGAGTTGCATTCCTCCTGAAATCAACATAACAGTGAAAATTAATTACAATTTAGGAGATTTTCTTAACCCAAAGGATGGTTTTTATTTATAATTTTTCTTTTGTCTCTGTTTGTCTTCAACCAGAATCTATGATCAGATGTAATTCTCTCAGTAGCGTTTCAAGGATGGCACCATTGATCTACATGTATAAACTTACATATCTTAAGAGAGTTGCTAAGTGTGTCCTTTTCAAATGGCACACAAAGGCTAGGTTCCACGAGAGACTCACAATGACCATGTTTACAACTGCGATTGTGGGCTTTATAACCATAAACTTTAAAACTCTAATGGAACAGATTATGGAAAGTCGATGTCATTAATGAAGAAATACACAAATGTCACTGGTTGATTTGAAAGTCGCGCCTTTTTTAATGTCTATCGATAGAAAGAATTGATGCTCAGTGGTCAATGCCCCACTTCAACCCACCTCTTGAAATGGGTCGTTATGAGCGCTGTATTATCGAAACTAATAATGTCATTAGTGACGTTTTCACCACGACCATAACGACCGCGGTCGCCTTGTGAAACGGCAGACGGAGCATTTTGGGCGTTGTGAGATATTCAAGGAACGCGCCCATAGTGTTTGGTGTCAATCAGTTGTGCTACTCGTACTAATAATGGGTTTTTAGGGCGCTCGAGCCTTTGTTTATAGGCTGCAAGTGATCTTTCTATTTCATATTGCATAACAGAATTAACCAAAAGGATGAAAAACTGAAATGAGTTTAATTAAAATAACTAGAAGAACACTGTGTCCTTATAGTTGACACATGAACGAGGTTGTAATTTTTTATTGCAGGAGGAGTTCAGCAGACAGGCAGACGGCCTACTTGATGGAAAGCGGTTACCATCGCCTATGGACAATTGAAATGGACAGCTTCTCTCTTAAAGGTCACTGGAACCTGGTCACCAATGCCATAACACAACTCAAGGTTGTTATTGCGACATATTTTAGACCAAGGGTGGTAGCCATCCACTCGGGCAAATGCCCTACCACCTGTTGTGTTAATTTATGAAATGTGTGATGTGGTCTGATCATTACAATTTATACATTAGATTTTCGTGCAATTTGTCCATCTTATTTCAAAATCGCCTTAATAAAATTCAGCTTTTAATAGATAGATAAATATACCTGTAATAGTAGTCCAGCAGCTCTATGTATTGCTCCATCGACCCCTCCTCCAGCCTTCAGCAATGAGTTAGCAGCATTTACAATAGCATCAATCTGAAATATTAAAATAAACAAATTTCCACAGTCCCCTAGAATGAGCACACATTCTAGACCTGGTTTAAAAATGCAGCTTTCACACACTATATATAAATTAATATAGAAAAGGAGTGCACAAAATAAAAAATAAATTAAATCATTATTGATTATTATTATTATTATTATAAATAACATTATACACACTACCATGTATTTGACACCCTCACACACACATATATATATATATATATACTCTTTTATCTATTGTTAAAGGCAAATTAACAGTGTACCCTTGGTGAAATCTGTGATTATAGAAGTATAAATCATTGACAACAGAACCTTAATAATATTCAAACTTATAATTTAAATTAATTATGGTTTAATTTCAACCACTGGGCAACCACTAGTTTTGAGCTCATATCAATTATTTGTTATTTATTTTAAGTGCCCCAAATTATTTCAAAAAATTAAAAAATCTAGTTGACAAAACAGAAGACCGGAGGGCTAGAGCTTACCTCGCTCAAAGCCTTTGTATCCAGCGAGTAATGCTGCCTTCTAGGTACATTGCCCAGCAACAGTGGTCTGAAGGGCTTTAATATAGGTTTATTTATAGGTTATTTTAGTTTTTCTTAATAGATGTTAGATAATTATTTATTGTATTCATAAATAAAATTAAACATTCTCATAATAATTTTGCATTTATTTTATTTTTCAATGGCGTTTTCCTGTATAGATTGTATGTCTTAGACATATATATTCATATTTTCCTGTTATGCATTATGGCAGATAAGTATATTCCTTACTTATTTATAACCACTCGAAACAAGAGTGTAGAAAAAATATTTTGAAGTGATAACTTCTTATAGGAGGGTAAACCGCTTCGCTACATAACACATTACAGCGCCAGTCTGTCTGGCTTCCCTTTCTCTCACTCATATGGCAGCGGTAGGCAGGCTCCACCTCTCTCACTCTAACCCTTGCATTTCTTCTAATGTAATGTAGAATAATGTAGAATAAAATATAATTTGTGATCAATAAAAGATTTTATTAATAAATAACCTTTCCTTGCATTATCATATTAATAATATACATACTATCTAAGTAATAACCTAAGCTTTTCTCAAGTTAAACAATTTCAATATTATATAGTTCAAATTTTATTAGTTTAAAGTTTAAGTTATCACTTCTATCCAGCATCCCAAAACACACATGATTGTTTAACTAATTATATCTAGACATAGGGGGTGCAGAATAAATATGGAGTTTTTAAAATGGGTGTCATAAAATTTCTTTGAGGCTGGCAGCACATTAGTGACATCTCACAACCGCATTCCACCAGGTGGGCCATCTGCCTGTCGACTGTACTCCAGCGATAAAAAAAAGGTTGAAACTCCACCATAAACATTTTGCTTTTATGCATTGTGCATATGTAATTTTCGTAATTGAATAGGAGGGTAGTTACTATTTCTGACAGTGAATGTCAGTTGTACAAGTTTATAGTTTAATTTAAATTTACGATAAAGAAATACCTTTGTTGTAAGATTCAAAACAAGACTTTTAAAAATAATATGATTTGGCATATTAACAAATATCAAAGGTTACGTGGAATATTTATAGTAAGATATTTATTATCATAAGTATTAAAAAAATATAATACAAAACAAACCTCCAATTTTGTAATGTCGCCTTTAAAAATAGATACCCTTTCAGCCAAACTCTTATTTTGCTTGACATCTAGTTGTATCTTCTTGAATTCATTGAGGTCATCCCATGTGTGTTTTTTGTCTTCCAGCCCCTTGTTTCTAATAATATACTTATTCCATGGATCAACTTTATCTAAAATCACGAAGTCTTTGGATTTATATAATTTTCTCTTCTCTTCTAATGGTAAATTTATAATGCGATTCTTCTCAATTTTCCACTTAGCTTGAGTAGTCATTTTTACCAACGAATAACTTTTAGCAAGGTCAACAATAATGAGTGGAGGAAAATTGTTTTTAAACCAATGAACCTTTACCGGCGATATCATTATTATCCTTGTTAGAGATAGATAACTTTTGTAAAAAAAACCAGTAACAGTCGTTTACAAAATAGCCACGAATCGTTATCCAGCAGTACTAACACTTAAATAGTCTTACGACCAACAAAGACCAATTCACACCACAGCTTATTACCTTTTCGGCATTTGGACTTCTTTTGTCTACTTTGTGTTTCAAATTTTAATTAAGAAAAACATCCGATTGTGTATTGTAATATTTTATGGTACTCATTAGCCAGGTGTGATTCTTAAAAATTATTGTTACGCGATCGAGTATTGTGTCCAGACATATGTGTTTGTAGTATCAAGCAATGCCCAAACTCAGGTGTGAGGCAATCAAGCGATAATCGCAAGCATGGCTAGACGTGTGTACATTCGATAATCTTTATAGCAGTGTTTTTCAACCTTTTTCATGACACGACCCCTTTAGTATGAAGAAATATTTCACGACCCCCTACCCGTTGCTTTTTTAACCGACTTAAAAAAGGAGGAGGATATCAGTTCGTCGGAATATTTTTTTATGTATTTTATTTTGTGACAAATATTCAATCCAACATATTTATACATTTTCATGATCTGGGGTTCGACTGTATGTATTTACATAATTAAGTACGTAAAACACATTTTTTACATCGAATGCGTCGCCAATAGATAACGCAATTTACGCACATACGTACGACCACATCCGATGCCGGCCGCCCCACCCCTGCCCCGCATAAATGAGAAACAGTTGCTATCGAGTAGCTCTTCGTGTATCCAATGCAGAAAAACTTTAGATATGGCGGAGATTATGTTTGGCAAACAAGAGGTCGAAAAACTCAAGAATACCTCTATCTGGCAGTACAATTCGACGCAGAATAAGCGATATGGCGACTGATGTCATCATCAAGTCATAGAAGAAATAAAAGAAAGTACTTTTGTGTCCTTGCAATTTGATGAATCTGCAGATATTGCACAGACTTTACTGCAGTAGCTTTCCCAAACTTTTGCAACTCCGCTACAGTAACTTAGCCACCCATACGTTGAAAATGGCTTCTTTATAGTGACGGACTTTGCGCGTATTATTGAATCATGCATTACGTTTGTATAAGTTCTATTTGTTATATTTGTACCTGTATTATACGTGTTTCTACAGTTCTAATAAATTCTATTAGTAATTCTAAGGACATTTTAATTCGAGTCCCGTAACACGTAACAATCGTTATCGAATAATACTGAAAAAGACAAGTTTACGCCCTATGATGATTGTTTGAATGATTATTATATTTTATCAACGGTTTATTTATCTTAAACGTTTTTCCTTTTCAGTTGGTTACCATTGCTAATCCTTATTAGAAGTTGATAATAAATCTTGTCTACGAAAATTGTTGATATTTTAAAGAGGACCATTCACTAACTTGTATGGCAGTCCTGTAGTAGCCGGACTTGTGGATTTAATAGGCGCATGCATTATGCGGCCGACCGCTCGGTGGACTATCGTAAACCATAAAGGATAGTGATTGGGCTTCATTAGCATTATCATATTTTTGGTTTTAAAAGAATTTATTTTTCACACTTTATCTTCAGGTCCTTCACACAGATTCCTTCAAAATTTCACAGGACTCTGGCTAGATAAACAAACAATGTTAAGTCAAATTGAACAGAAGAAGAAAAAGATCATTTGGCTATGACAAACATTGGCCATTTTAGTATGACCAGGTATATCGGAATTCTGAAAGTTTAGTGAATTTACATCTTCAATTCAGGGTTTCCAGATGGCGCTACTATTAAAAAAAGGTGATGAATTTAGCAGAATCTTATGCGAATTTAATAGCATTATAGTATATTTTAGGGTTCATAAGCAAAAGCGAAAGCTGTTAAAATTATAACCTACGCTTACGTTTACTGAAATATTTAGGGCCACAATTCAAAAGTTATCAACAAAATCTTTTGAACTTCATTCGAAAGACATAAAGATAATTACGCAATATTTTTTTACAGTTTTTTAAATAAGAAGATTTTATATAAGTTTATTTATAAAGACAAAGATCTATTTAATCCATCCACACTCAACATTTTTATAAGAGCCACATCGACATACTAGATAAGGTACCACATGCCGCTAAAATAATTTATTTTGGGTATTTCTTACTGCTGGAGTACAGAAAACAGGCTTAAGGGCGCCTCTTAGAAAATGATTTTCATCATCTGTGGACATTCAGAATACTAGAGGTGTTACCAATGTAACATTATGGACTATCGAAGTCATAATTTGTTATGGGAGGGTGAACCGCTTCGTTACGTAACGCATTACGGCATCAGTTTGTCTGGCTTCTATCTGTCACAAGCATATGGCAGCGGTAGGCAGGCTCCTCAAATTAAACAATTTCAAGTTCAACGTAGATTAATTTAAGTAGTCACTTCTGTCGGCCGTCCCGAGACGCACACGTTTTTTAGTATGCCAGGGAGGCCGGGGTCTAGTCACAAAATCTCGGTGGGCCTCAGGTTAATTATAATAGATTTAACTGTATAATTAAATTGACGATACTGTGCTCTGTGTCAACAACTGAGACAATTGAGCATAATTGAAGATGGTTTATTAATTGAGCGAATGAAAGAGAAAATTTATAATTGTTGAAACATTTTAGAACATTATTTTTTCATATTTTAATTTTATTGTCATGAGAATATAATTTATTTATACAATAAAATTTGTCACTCGGCAAAAATTTCTGTAATAATAAGTCAAAAATAATAGTTTTTAGAAAAGAAATAGTATTTTAATTAGATTCGCTATATTATATTAAAAAACCGCAATAAAAATGTGAACTAGCTCATTTTTATTCGCGAGCTACCCAAGCCTATCTAATTTTCAATTTTATTCTGGTCACACTGTCAAAGCGGCTAAGCGAGATTTCTCCACGTATCGCGAGACTGCGTGTTTGCCGGAGTATTCCGAATTATCAAATTCATTAGGCTCTTAAATTTACTATGTTACTTTAAAGAGGTGCCGGTTAGTGACTTCAAGTTTACGGCTACATATTAACGGTAGCAGGCCAGGTACGTTAAACATATCACATTTTATTTCATCGGTACATTGGCCGGTGTCTTTGTGTACCTACTTGTCTAAGAAGTGTGCAAAAATGTTCAAAAATGTTAATTATTTTTTTTGTTCTAGAATGAAGTCCTTAGAATTAATATTATTTATCTGCACGATTGGTGGTATTTATGCAGTAGATAGGAACAATTTTAAGACCTGCGATCAGTCGGGCTTCTGCAAGCGTTTGCGGTCGTTTAAGCCAGAAAAATCTCAGTATACGCTGAATTTGGACAGTGTACTGGTACATGGGAACGTTCTTTCGGCAGAAGTCAACACTGTAGATACATCAACTGAAAAGAAGACGGTTTTGGTGAGATATGATTAGCCAATTTATTTATCACTGTTATAGTCATCCAACATTGGGTAATTGCCAAAATTATTGTGATATAATTACTGTATGCATTTTGATTCATATTTTTTTGTTATTTAGGTACATCTAGAAACTACTAAATTTCTAAAGGGGCGGGTGTATAGTTATAGGGCACGTTTATTATTTACTAGTGGCAGACATTGTCCTGCTCTGAAAAAATATAAATCTAGGACCCAATCCTAGCGCCACCTACTGGTTCTTTTTGAGTACCTATCTAAACCATCCGGGAACCACTCAAACACAAAAACAAAATCACCAAAATCACTCCCGGTGATTAGGAGGATTCTAGAACCCAATCTCAGCGCCACCTATCGGTTCTTTTTGCGAATCTAAACCATCCGGAAACCCACTCAAACACAAAAACAAAATCACCAAAATTGGTCCAGGTGATTAAGAGGTTTGTAGAACCCGACCTTAGTGCCACCTACCGCTTCCAACGGGATAAAAAGTATCCTATGTCCGTCTCCTGTTTCCAGCTACATTCCCCACCAATTTTCAGCCAAATTGGTATGTACAGCCATTCTTTGAGTTCTAAATAGTGTAACTCACACGACTTTCTTTTATATATATATAAAATATAGATTATGAATAGATCTGAACTTTTTTAACATAGGTTAGAAGCCTAGCCTTACCTTTGTGGTAATTTTTTTATAACCACCTAAAGTTGATTTTATATCTCAAATAATAAATAAATGTGCCCTATATGTATACCATATACAAGTCACAAAACTTAGAAAGTATTAACATATAAGTGATGAGGTTTTCATAATACAAGAGATGCAAATGCCTTTATTTATTTATTTGGTTTACCAACAATTACTTAAACTAATACAAAGGATGTACATTGCTTTATAAAAAAAGACACTATATGCTATTTGATATTTTGTAGTTTGAAAAAATTATAATATATAATAAAACTATGTTTTAACAGTTTTAAGCGTGGTAATTTATTTTATTTAGGTTTATCCGACGTTTCGGCCGCTTTTCAGTTGCCGTGGTCACGGAAGACAAAGACGACATTTGTCAAAGTGTATTGTCAAAGTTTTTATTCAGCCTACCGCCAACTTGTTCATTTTAATTATTTAGTTTTAATTTTGTTTATGGATATTATTTACTCTATGAGAGCCTAATCTAATTTACCACCGCTTCACAACATGTTGTGGCTAGAAGAGAAGAAGCGGCGCAAGAAACTCTTCAGCAAACATGCCTAGTTCTAAAAAATTTTTTTATTAATATTAAAAGGAGTGGAAGGAAAAAATAGGTTGTTTCAAGTTGGTTTGTTTCGTTGCACGCAGAAAGAGCTCACAGTGTCTTGAGGTCTGGCAGTTGGTTTTTGCTGGGTTTGGGTCTTAATGGTTTTGATGATTGAATCCCAAACAGGTGGTACCTGCCAACCATCTTCTCTATTGAAGTTTGGGTGTTTTTTGATTTCAATAGCCTCACGCATCATTCTTGGTATGAAACGATTCTCTTTCGCGAGGATTTGTGGGTTATCGAATTTGATGTAATGGTTGGGTTTATCCAGCGTGTGTTCACTGATCACAGACTTCGTAGACCTTGTGTGTTTCATGTCAGCAATGTGTTCTTTTAGCCGTGTTTTTATGCTCCTCTTTGTTTGCCCAATGTATGATAATCCACATTCACAATCGAGCTTGTAAACACCTGCATCCTGGAGTGGGATATTGCATTTCACAGGTCTCAAAAATTGGGTTATCTTTTTATGCGGCTTGAAATATGTTTTGATTGAAGCTCGCCTGAGGATGTGACCAATTCAGTCTGTGACTCCCTTGATGTAGGGTAGGGTAATAGGGCACTGCTCAACTGAAGGTGGTTTGGGGCCTTTGTGACGTTGGTGTGGAGTCTTCAGCTGATTGCGTTGTAAGACTCGCTTGACATGCTGAAGCTCTCGAGCCACATGGTTCCCGTCACAGATTTTTTGTGCTCTCTGAAACAAAGATTTGCCCACGGTGGCTAACTGACTAGGGTGGTGGTGAGACGAACCATTAAGGTATTTGTCTGTATGGGTAGGTTTCCTATACACGGTATGGCCAAGAGTATTGTCAGAATTCCTTAGGATGAGCACATCTAAATAAAATAAATTACCGCGCTTAAAACCGTTAAAACATAGTTTTATTATGTGTACAGGTCGCGAAAACTTAAGAAAAAAAAAAATTATAATATAATTCATTTAAAGAAGAAAGAAAAGAAAAATACAAGGCTTTTTATAGCTATTAAGTTCCAAAAAAAAAGAACTTAATTAACAATGTGGTACGCAATAATTCAACGAAATTTGTATAATAAGAATTTGCATGTAGATCAGTAATATCACTAAAAGGTTTCATAGTTTACATAGTCTAGGTATAGGTATGGGTAGTTGTTTAGTATTTGGCAACACTAAATATGTAATTTCTTTTTTATGTTTGGCAACACTGTTTGTGACTTGTTCTTCCATTTTGTGATTTACATACAACAACACATATAAAAAACTAATCAATAAATATCTAGTGTAACAACACATTAAACTTGTAACAAATATTGAAATATTACTCAATGTGTAAAATTAAAGGTGTACAACAAAAAACAATCATCTTTCAATAACCAGTAGTCTTTATCCCTAAAAGCCTATATTTATAGATATTTATTTCTGTTACTACAGTGGCAATACACTCTTAGGCTATCAGCTCTGATAGATGGCACATTCCGTGTCGAGATTGATGAAGCGGACCCTCTATATCCTCGATATAGGACACAGTTGGCACTTGATGGTGAGCCGAAACCAGATAAGTAAGTAAAATATGACACTGCTTAAGATCTTACTAAGACAAATGTTAAAGCGAAAGCTTGTAGTTGCAAAGCTCAAAAGTTACACAAATTGTATTTATATTGTTACAAGCTACACAGGACCTTAATTAAAATGCCGTTGGAATAACTATAGAGTTTATTAGAACTGTACCTTCCCATATAAAACAGGTACAAATATAACTGGATACAACCAGTACGCACTGCGTGATTCAATAACACGCGCAAGTCTGCCACTCTATTATTCAACGAATGTATGTCTTACTTGTATTGTTGTCCTCGCTTGACCCTCTCCGCATTGGACGCAATACAGTAGCAACAAGGATTAGTTCGACACTAATGACAGCCATAAAACAAGTACAATATCAATAGAATGTTTTTTTAATAACAAATTCTAAACACAAGATAAACAAAACAATTCTTTAATCAGGGAAGGCAACTGTGCTTTACGACAGGCAGGTGTGCGTTTACCTTTGTCGGTATGTAACAATAGCTGATCTGCCTCATGTCATATGGCTACCATCGCCCATGGACATTTTTTTTTGTTTTGAGGCGAGGGAAAATGCTTAACCGATTTGCGCACACTCTGGCCCGCCGCTAGGAAGCGGCACGCGTCCATCGGGGGCGATAACACTAGCAATAGTATGCTTTGTTTGTGCTCCGTCCGCGATGGATGACACAGAGTAGTGTGGAGACTCCGAGTAATGCCGCATGGGCGAGCAACCTCAATACCCACTAAAAACCCCCTCCTCCCTTTACGATCCTGCGCTTTTGTTTGTGATGGAAAGACTGAGATATAGAACATAATTACGCAACAGTCAACCCAGCGCAATAAAGTGCCTGGAGTGTGCCCCGGGAGAACACACCCCACTTCGAGATGGGGGCAGATGAATCCCTTGCTTTACCTAGCAGCTAAGGGCCCCCCGTACCGGAACCTAACTCAGGGAGGGAAGTAATGCGCGTACCTGCCTCTCCGGGTGCCAGCTGAAGGCCGGCGACCTCGAGAAGAGACCGTAGTACGCGCCGAAGGACTTCGCTCCTTATCCCTTTCTGCGGCCTCTTTGAGCGACATTACTGCCTCGCAAGAAGTAACCGCAGCTTCCCAGCGGTCGTCGCTCTGCAACATGGCCATTACCAAGTCGCCGAGCGATCCGACGGCTCCTACGTGCGCCTCGAAATCGAAACGCTGCGGCGTCCATGCAGCGCACTCGACCAGCGTGTGAAACGCCGTGTCGGGTGCACCGCACTGGCGGCAGTCCGCAGAAGGCAAGCAGCCCACAATGTGACACAGATACTGATCGAAACAACCGTGTCCGGTCATTGTCTGCGTCATCCTGAAGGTCAGGGTTCCGCTGGTGCGGGTGATCCATTCCTCCAGCTGTGGCCTGATTGCGTCCACCGTAAAGCCGCCGGCCGCAGGGTGTTCGAGGTCTCGTGACCATTCGACGAGGCAGCAAGCGGTTACCCGCTTCCTGACCGTCTCTATTTCGACCTGACAGAAGGTCAGGCCTCTAGCTAGGGCATCGCCCATGGACATACGCTATACCAAGGCAACCAATGCATATCCTTGTACATATCATACACTTTATATAATACTAATTTACAATTTACAAGAGAGTCAAAAAAACATTTTTTAAGCATGAATCAGTAGACCTTTAGGTCCCGCAAGTTAACGGTCATTGTGGCGGAGCAAGCTAAGTCTTAACCGGCCGAACTCGCTGGAACCCAGAGGCTCTGGGTTTAATTCCTGGTATGGTAAATTTTAGAAATGAACTTTCTGTTATTTAGTATGGTCTGGGTGCCTGAGATCAGGACCAAAGTGGTCTACTGTATATTACCCGTAATACCAGCGTAAAATGATTAGCTTGGGGATCTACCATGTGTGTGTTTGTCTGCTGATTATTATTATTGTTATTAGTTTGAGGCTCTAGTACTATTAAAGTTCAGTAAAAATAAAATAAAAATATTGCAAAAGTGTGTTTTTTAAACATCTTTGTGGCTGGGACTAACAGTGCAATATTATCTTGAGATTATTTATCTGTTTTTCACATGTACAGAAAGTCTAAGAAAAATGGTTTAAATTTCATCCATGCAGGAAGGAGAAAGAATACAAATTCCTGCGGCCGGGCTGCCTGTCGTAAGATGCGACAAAACAACCCACAGTCAGATGGTAGTAGTGGCATTTGCCCGACTGGATGGCTACCACTCCTGGTCTATAGTATGTCGCCATAACAATCTTGGGTTATGTTCCGGCATTAGTGACCAGGTTCCAGTTAACCTTAAAAGAGCAGCAGTGCATTTGTAGCACCTCTGGTGTTGCAAATGTCTATAGGCGATGGTAACCACTTTCCATCAAGTGGGCCGTCTGCTGAAATCCTGCAAAAATTAAAAATGAATTAAAATATAATATTTTAATAAAATTAAATTTTCAATGCCTATTTTTGCTATCTATTGCCAAGTGAATGTAATTTTAACTGAATATGCAATTGTTTTTGATTATACACGTTTTTTTTTACTATGTCCCGCTTTCGGCGAAAGAATCTCGCGTTTTTCACTCAAAAAGTTCCAAAATCCCGACATAGCAAAGAAATATTTGGCAAGCTGGTATGTGGTGAACAAGAGTTTTCTATCTATCTATAAATGATAGTAGAATCCTTAGGGTTGGCAAGAGGTTTATTTCTTAGAAAATAGTTTTTATTTCTTCTTACTTTCAGATTGCAATTAGTATCAAGTGAAAACGGAAAAATAACTATAATAAACACCCAGGGTCACAAAGTGGTGATCACAGCAGAACCGTTGAAGTTCGAGTTTTTGGACAAGTCCGGCGATGTGGCCGTGGTATTGAACGAGAACTCTCAACTCCTCGTGGAGCCTCTAAGGGTGAGGAGAGAGAAGAACAGTGCTGATGAGGAGGGCAATGCGGAGAATGCTTTGGATGTTGTGAGTGTCTTTGGCTTTTGTATACGTTTTGCCATTCGTCGCTTGTATGTTATGGGAAAGTTCCTAAGTTTTATGTTATAATAGCGGACCCGGCAAAAATTTTCTTATTATAAAAAAATAAAAATCTAGAACCCGATTCCAGCGGCATATAAAGGGTCAGATCACGTCAAGTGGACCCCCCTTTTACCACTTGATGATAGAAAACTGATTAAAACAGTTTTTGAAAATTTTGAAGTTAACAATAATTTTTTTTACAATAAAAATTTTCGGTACTTTAAATTAAAAAATATATTATAAAAAAGTTATTGAAGATAACTTAACGAAATTTTCAGTGATTATAGTAAAATATCTATAATTTCACATAAAATTGCAAATTTCATTTGTTTTGTGTCATATGACTTCTCAGTACGATAATTGAATTATTATTTTTTAGTAATACGCGTTATACATTCATTGTTCTTTATTTTAAAAGAAAATTTCACTGCCCGGCAAAATTCAAAATTTTCAAAAACTGTTTTGAGTGATGATTCTTAGGTACGACTACTTTCAATAATTATATTTTAATCAGTTTTCTATCATCAAGTGGTAAAGGGGGGTCCACTTGACGTGATCTGACCCAAAGAAAGAAAGAAAAGATTTATTGTCGCAAAATAATGCACAAAAAAACAACAGCATTCCATATATATTGTTATACACAGAACATATTTTGAACCGACACCGACACAACACTGATTTTCAGTGCAAACCTTCCTTTTGGCGTAACACGAAAACGACCCAATTTTGTTTATAAAATATAAAAATCATGAATATAACTAATACTACTTATGTAAATACTTACCGGATATATATATATACAGGACCCATTTGATCCCTACAGGAATGGAGAAAAATAAAAAAATAATATATTTAAAGAGAAATACTTGTATGCGTCCCCGAAACTTCGTCCGCGTTGCTATGACGACATATTTGGTAGTGAATTGCAAATGCGGGATAAAACAAACTCGACCGCAGCGTTATCTTTTTGCTTATTTTCGTTCATATATCCTATGAAAATTAGGTCATTTGTCGGGATATTAAGTATCCCAAGTGTTGAACCGGGATATAGGCTAGCTTTGTGTTGAGTTACAAAAAAAGTCTCGAATTTTCTAGTTTATAAATTACTAGTTGCGCCCCGCGGTCTCACCCGCGTGGTGATGGAAAATCGTCATATTTTGGACAACTCACACTATATCTTTATAAATTATATATAGCCTACGTGTTATTCTGATGTGAGGCTATAGTATTGTTGTAAAGTTTCACCAAAATCCATTCAGTAGTTTTTGCGTGAAAGAGTAACAATCATACATACATCCATGCATTCTTACAAACTTTCGCGTTTATAATATTATTAGTGAAAGTTTACTTTTTATCCCGGGATAGTGGGATAGATTCTAGGAAGATTTGTGTCAAGTTTATCCCAGAAAGTAGGATAGATTTTCTGTTTTTTGTGTGATTTGCTATTTTGCTTATTTTTCACATTTGGTATTTTTTGTCATTTATGTAATTTAGAGATAGATAGACGGGGGATAGATAAATAAATCTAGAATGGATTTCAATAGAGGATGAAAGTTTGTAAGGGAGACCAGTGATTTCTCAAGTTTATAGATATAAAAAATTATCATCTATAAAAAAATGCGATAGTATCTCGGTCTGTCTGTTAAGCTTTCACGGAGTAACTACTAGAAGTACTGGATCGATTTTGCTGTAATTTTGTAAAATTAATTAATTTTGATGCTGAAATAGTCAGCCATCGGCAAATAGGTAGTCCATCGGCAGATGGAATAGTTAGCGTTATAATATGGAGTCAATCTTCCGGTGGCAAATAGGACTAACATGAAAATTTAACACAATGTTACCTGTATTAAGGCCTGCATTTTAAATAAGAGCTTAAATGCATTAAAGTTTAACTAGCTAGCCGCGAGATGAACTATTAAATTATAGTAGGTAACGTAGATAAGAGTATTGAAGCCGTAGCTAATTTGTGTCAACTCAAAACAAATTAGTAAATCGTATTGACAAGAGATAAATTAAAATCTACTTTAATAAAGCCAATGCGATTATTAATTTAATAATTAGCCCATTTACAAGTTGTAATTCATATTTAATTTGGGTGTTATCTATTATGCAATTTGAACTTCAGATATCAACGAACCTATCTACCAAATTTATTGGTAAAATATACATATGTCACACCCTTAGAATTATAGAGACCTAATTCAAACTATTAAGTTATTCAATTTTGTACCTTATCCTGTATGACATAGATGTTTAAATCCAATGACTCAACATTTTGATTTAAGTCTTATAATTTTAAGGGTGTGATTATGTTTAATAAACGGTTTACATTCTTGCGAGAACTACGCTCGAAAATGTATAGGGCAATTTATATAAATCTGCTCGCGCTACATTCCCAAGCTAATCTTTCATTTATGCGAACACCTCGTGTTTTAAGTCTTTGACGTGGTATTCTGGAATCATTTACATGATTATAGCTCCTAGGGCCGGCTCAACCAGGGGCCCAATTCTGCTATTTCAATATCTTGCCGTTGAGAAGATATTCAAAGTACAATTCCATTGGGGTAGTGTCTAAAATGTGTGTTCTTGTAAATCAACAATTCTCGAAATCGTCGCGGAGCAATAGCAGTAGAAAAAAACTTCACTCTGCAAATCAAAAAACGAATCTCAACAGATAAGTGGATTTTTAATGTACTTGTCCAATTTGAAAACCTGTCCGTAAATTTTCAAGTTCAAATTTTGTTGCGATTCGTTTTTCCACTTGTACGTTGAAGTTTCACTTCTACTATGCGTCCCGGTACACATTTCGATTTATCGCAGGTTTACTGCAAATGATGAGTGAGGTTAGATACATTTTAATGACTGCATTTTTTATTTAACATATTTTATCAAACAAAAAAATTGAATTCGATCCGGAACCAAAAAAAATATCAATTTGTCTACTCTAAAATTATGCCGCCTCTCACCACGTCTACTCTATAGTCCTCCACGCGGCCGTCACGCTTTTTCGTTACAGAAAAATCCTAATAAGGGTGTATATAGAACTATCACTTCAAAAATTGGTATTGAATTATATGAGTATTGAAAAGCTACCAAAATTTAAAAAAAACAAGTCGCGCGCAAAAGGTTTACTGATGATCACCCCTCCCGCTTCCCACAATTGGGACCGGGGCTTGTCTTAGTATTACTAAGAACTAGACGACCGCGGGTCGCGGTTGTAGGAAGCAAGGAAGGAACGGCAAACCTGCGCACAACTTATACATGTTACTCAAAAATGCGTATATTCCATCACAAATTATTAATAACTAAACTACTTTTTTAACTAGAGATGCCTTGATTATTCAGCTTATTACCAAATAGATAAGTGGCGGAACACCGATAGAAGCTAATATTCGTAGCATCTCTAGTATAAGGTCCCAGTACGTAAAAAGAACGCTGAGCGGTAGTGGAGGGGATGTCTGTGCAGGTGTACAGTCGTATCCTAAAGTATCACCCCGCCTCGTCCCCTTCATACCACCAATTTGATCGATAAAATGCTCACCGCGCAGGTTCAGAGCCAGCGTTCTTTTTACGTAGCGCGAGCTATAGAAAGGGACGCATCTCTGTTATCTGTTATGACATAAGATATATACGTCACAAATGTGAAGGCAACACGATAAACAAAGCGAAAACATTAGACTATCAGTCACGTACGTGAGATAATACAAGATCAATGACATGCTCTGCGAATGGTCTTGATCGACGTGTGCGCACAATCCCAACTTTGTAACAGGGTTATGTCACAGCTGTGTGTGTTGATATTGTTACGAGTGCGGGACTTGAATTAAAATGCCGTTGGAATTACTTTAGAATTTATTATAACTATACAAACACGTTTAACATATGTACAAATACAACTGGACGCAACCAGTACAAACGTGATGCACGATTTAATAACACGCGCAAAGTCCGTCACTATATACCTTATCGGATGTACACACGTCTTGCTCGTATCGTAATCGTGGCTTGACTGGCTCACCTCTTCGTTCGGGCATTGTTTCATACTAAACTACAATACAGCACTTGTCCGCGTGGGCTGAATTTTCCAAGAATTACAACTAACGACCATCATAAAGGATTTCAATACACAATAGGCTGCTTTTCTAATTGAAAATTTTAAACACAAAGTAAACAAAATAAGTCCAAAACCCGAAAAGGTAATAAATTGCAAGTGTGCTTCACTTTTGTCGGCGTGGAACAATATATAAACATGAACATAAGCAGATGTTTTTGTAAAGATAGGAAACCAAAACAGTTTACGCTTTTTGACCCGACTTCAAAAGCAGGAGGTTCTTAGTTCTACTGTATATATATTTTTTTGAAGTGAAACTTCTATATAGACGTATTAGGATTTTTTTCTGTCACCAAAAAGCGTTACGGCCGCGTGGAGGGGCGGCATACATTAAGACTAGACGTGATGAGAGGGGTCATAAATTTAGAGTAGACTATAGATGCGTTTATTTGGTTTGGGATCGAATTTGGTTTTTTGTTTGATAAAATAAAATATGCATTCATTAAAATGTACCTAACCTAACTAAATCATAATTTGCAGTGAACCTGCGAAAAATCGAAATGTTAATGCACTTGTCCAATTTGAAAACCGGCCCGTAAAACTTCAAGCTAAAGATTTTTTACGATTTATTTTGTCACTTGTCAGTTGAAGATTTTCCACTTGTCCGTTGCGATTCGTTTTTCCACTTGTCCGTTGAAGTTTCACTTCTAATATGTGTCCCAGCACACATTTTTTTCTTAAGCTACTCCATTATTTGCGTTACTAAAGAGTAAAAAGTTAAAAAAATCTCCGTATACTTATTAGCATTATATACAGACTGCACCACCCTCAGTTTAAAACATTTATTAGGCCATGCCAAGGGTTGTCTCGAAGAGACAGCTTTTTAGCGATATGGCCGCCAGTTGTACTATCATTTTTCTACTTGTGTTTGTCTATGCTATGGTGTATAACAAAGAGTTACCTACCTACAAAAAACAATATCTAGTTCAAAAGTAATTAAAATGCATAAAATAAACATTTTCTACAACATCTTGAAGTCGGTGCAAACTAAAACATAACAAAAACAACTACAAAGCAAAATACGGTAATTTTTATATTTTGCTTCGCACTAACTTCAAGATGTAGAAAATGATTTTTTTTGCTTTTTAGTTACTATTAAAGTCGGTATTATTGTTTGTTTAAATGAAATATTCTCGTTAATTAGCAGTAATACGATTTGTTACATTGCTCATAGAACATAAGTTAGACTTAATTTTTGACTTATATGTATGGTCTTCAAAAAAATTTTCCAGCGGAACTTATTTAACTTTCTGCGTGCACCGGAACATAAATCAATTTAATTGTTATTTTTCCTCCCGCCCATTTTAATATTATATAAAAAAAATGCACTTCTTCTCTTTCAAGCCACAAAATGTTGTGAAGCGGCGGTAAATTAGATTTGGCTCCAATAGAGTAAATAATGACCATAAACAAAAGTTAAAACTAAATAATTAAAATGTACATTGGTTAAATTTAACAAAACAATATTCAGTGACACTTGATATTTTTGTTTTCCGTGATCACGTCGCAATAGAATAGTGTTGGGCAGTACATGGTTTTAAAATGAGTCTGTAAGTGTAACATGACATTTTGTACTGAACCAGTACACTTCAAATGAGGCGAGCCACTTTGTATTATTTGTACCCTGGCAATACATTTTTACCATGCCACTACATTTGTAGCGGTGGTCGTCGTCATTCTCTCGGTTGTACCGTCTCTCAAAAATGGCACCTATGTATTAGAGTCATGTTGTCCCTATATGTCATGTGAATATCCGTAGAGGCGTTATTGTAGCTTATCACTTATGCCTCGTTGCGTCCTTCATTATACATTTGAGGCGCGAGTAGTACATTGCGTAGTAGTGCAATAAAGTATTTGAAGCATTTCTTTTTAAGATTTTGTACAGGATCAATGTACCGGCTCACACGTGTTCGACCCGACTCTACGTCCGAACAATAGAAACCAAAGAAAGTACTGCGCTTAAAACCGTTAAAACATAGTTTTATTATGTGTACTATAGTAGAATTATTTTCTCCGTGCATTTTGGGTTATAAATAGTGCGAAGCGATGAAGCGAGTATTTCGCTCTCTCTTCCACTCACGGGCCAAATAGGGCAGGCATAGTGATACGCATTATTGTTGTCGATAAGCTTTATTGATAGTGTATTTAGTTTTGTCATTTTGTGGGTTAGTGATATAAATAAAAGATTATTTTTTAGATAAAACAACGTATTTATTAAAATAAGAATCATAATGATTTAAAATAAATTATTAATTAGGTATCTATGTATTAAAAAACTATAAGTACAAAAGTTCAGAATGTAACAAGTTATATTAAAAATAAATATAAATACTTATATCTAAGTTTTAAATTAACAGCAAAAAAGATAATAATGATTTTTATAAGAATGATAATCTTTCTTTGAAATGAATGAGTTTTTATCGATAATGGCGTTGCGCCCGCGCAACATGCTTACCACCCTAGCGGCTGAGGCCGAGTTTGATTTATGACCCAAACTGCACGGAGATAATAATTCTACTATAATGGCAAAAACTTGAGAATTATTCAGTGGAACTTAGAATAAAAGCGTTTGTATTTGAATGTTTGTCATTAGGAGGATGAAACAGCTTGGAGCGAGAACTTCAAGTCCCACCACGACAGCAAGCCGCGTGGCAACGAAGCAGTCTCGTTGGATGCCTCGTTCCCTGATGCAGATCATGCTTATGGTGAGTTTAAATTGCTGATTGACTTAAAATTACTCTTATTCCTATAGAAATTTACTGTCCACATTGTACTGTCCCTCCTTTTTTTATTTTACTTCTTATTAATTTCATTATACCTAGACAAAAAAAAAATTAAATGTATCCTCTCAGTCAGGTTACCTGGAAGAGATCGCTTTGAGCGATAAGGCCGCCTTTTGTTTTGCCGTTACATTATTGTAATTTATGTATTCTGTGATCGTTTATTTGGTGAACAATAAAGTGTTTTCTATATATCTTTCTATATATCTAAATTTATTTAAAATTCTATTTTTTTATTGTATGAGTTCAGCAGACAGGCAGACGGCGCACTTGTTAGAAGGCGGTTACCATTGCCTATGGACATTTGCAATATCAAAAGTGCTATAAATCTGCTGCTGCCTTCTTAAGGGAGACTGGAACCTGGTCACTAATGCCGGAACAGAACTCAAGGTTGTTATAGCGACATACTTAAGACCAGAGGTGGTAGATTACGACAGGCCGCCCCAAAGCAGGAAATTGCATTCTTTCTCCGTTCCTGCACGGATAGACGGAGGTGATTGTAATATATCTAATACAATTTCCTGCGTTGGGGCGGCCTGTCGTAAGAGGCGACAAAACAACCCATAGCCAGATGGTAGGGTATTTGCCCGACTGACTAACCGCCCTTGATCTAGAGTATGCCGTCATAACAATTTTGACTTGTGTTCCGGCATTAGTTGTTAGGTAGTTTTATAAGTAATTACTGGCAACACTCTCTCTTCACATTAGTCAGCCATTAAACGAGTCACGCCTCTCTCTGCTATTTTATTATAATAAAGACGTCCAGCCCATCCATCCTGCCGATCATACACATAATATGGTGTCAGAAGTTAAGAAGCTAAGAACCAGAACAAGAATTCAAAAAGCTATAAGAAAACTTAAAATATGGACAAGGATGAGGTACACGTACAACATGTCGGACGCACACAAAGTAAGTCGAAGTCTTCAACTATATTTGGAGTTGGACTTAGTCCACTTGATCTTCACAATTCAAACATGCCGTTGGAATGGAAAAATTGGTATACCCAACTTAAAATATATCTCAGAGCTAACAACTTAGAAGACGAAAGCGAACAAAGAAAAGTCGCCATTTTGTTACACCACATTGGCCCAGACGCGTTGGTGATTTTCTATTCTTTTAATATTGATATAGACAATATATCATTCGAAGAGTTAGCTAATAGATTTAGTAATCACTTCATACCGCAAATAAATGTAACAATGGAACGACATAAATTATTTAACAGAAGGCAAAATTTAGAAGAAACAATTGATGAATATGCAACAGATTTAAAAAATATTGGCAGACAATGTAATTTCAATACATTGGAAGATGACCTTATTAGAGACATATTTAGTTGGAATCTCCATCCAAAAAACCAGTACATAAAAGAAAAAATTCTTATACAGAAGCCAGAGACGCTTGATCAAGCAGTCCAATTAGCAAAGCAAATGGAAACCACAAGGCAACAAGCAAAAACATTAGAAGAATCTTCATTTATAGGGCAAGTTCGGTCCATTTCCAATCATAATAGACAGAGGCAGCCGACCAGAACTTTACAGGGAATAAATCAGTCAAGCCGGAGCAGACAATCATCTAGTTCCAGACAACAATCAAGTCATCAAGTAGGTAAAAAATGTGGCAGGTGTATGCAAGTACACAGATATAAATGTCCAGCCATAGGTGTCAAATGTAAAAATTGTGGTAAATACAATCATTTTGCTATAGCATGTAAGAATAAAAATGTCAATCTTGTCGAAACTGAATGTCATACTTCCAACATGAATCCAGATAATAAGTTGTATATGTTAGGTTCAATTCATGTCAATAATGTAAACAAAGAGTCATGGCAGGTGAATTTAATAATTAATAGTCATAATGTTACTTTTCTTTTAGATACAGGAGCCGATACAAATATATTAAATTTAAAAACTTACAATACATGGTTTTGGTCAGAGCAACATGATGCTGAATTTAACAAAATCAAGTCACTCATAACTAATACTCCGGTGTTAGCATATTATGATCCTGATAAAAATATTACATTATCAGTAGATGCATCAAAGGATGCTATGGGCGCTGTCCTATTACATGAAAAACAGCCAATAGCCTATGCCTCAGCCTCATTAACTAAATGTCAACAAAATTATGCACAAATAGAAAAAGAAATGTTATCTATTTTGTTTGGTTGCATGAAATTCCACCAATATGTATATGGTAGAAAAATTACTGTTGAAACAGATCACAAGCCACTCATAACTATGTTTAAAAAAGCTTTACAAGATACTCCACCAAGACTACAAAGAATAATGCTTAGATTACAGCCATATGAACTGAATGTTGTATATAAGTCAGGCAAATATCTATATATTGCAGATACATTGTCTAGAGCACCCCTACCAGATAATACATTGTTAGATTTAGACAGTGATATTGATTTACACATTAATCTCATTATGTCTGATTTGACAATAAGTCAAGGGAAGCTTCAAGAACTACAAGAGTCAATAACTAATGACTCAACATTATCTAAAATTGTTTATTATTGTCAAAATGGTTGGCCAGAACATAAAAAGTCTGTTCATCAGTCAATTAAACCTTATTTTTCACTTAAAGACAAACTGCATGTGCTTAATAACATATTATTAATGTGTGATAAGATAGTCATTCCTGAAAACATGAGAGAATATATTTTAAAATTAGTTCATGAAGGTCACCAAGGTATAAATAGTTCTATACGTCTAGCAAAATCTACAGTTTTTTGGCCTCAAATGAACAATGATATTGAAAAATATATAAACCAGTGTCATATATGTCTTACATATCGTAGAAATAATTCTAAACAGCCTATTATTCATCATAACTATAAACTTTTGCCGTGGAATAAAGTAGGAATAGATCTTTTTGATTTTGATGGTAAAAAATACTTAATTGTAGTTGATTATTTCTCAAAATATGTTGAGTTAGCCTTACTGAATAATAGCTCAAATGCAATTTCAGTCATAACTCAATTAAAGTCAATCTTTTCAAGACATGGCATACCTGAAATTATGATTACTGACAATGGTCCTCCATTCAATTCTAAAGATTTTGAAATGTTTGCTAAAGATTGGAATATTAAACTTATAAAGTCTAGTCCGTATTTAAGTCGCTCAAATGGTATGATAGAAAGAACCATTGGCACAGTCAAACGCATGTTAAATAAATGTAAAGCAGACAATACAGACTCTTATATTGCATTACTTATGTATAGAAATACACCCAAACAAAGTGGTTATTCTCCATCACAACTTTGTATGTCTAGATGTTTACGCACTAAAATACCAGTCACAGACACTCAATTAACACCTTCATTAATTGATATGACTAAATTAACTAATAATATTGAAAAACAAAAGAAATATTCAACACTTTATTATAATAAAAACACTAAAAGTTTGTCAGATTTGCAAGTAGGTGATAACATATATTTCAAACACAAGCCTCAGGGTTCATGGGTTCCAGGTAGAATAACACAGGTAGGAAATGAGCCTCGTAGTTACATTATTCAGTCTCCGGAAGGAACATTCCGTAGAAACCGCGAACATATTATAAAACCTGTAACTTCGGTCGCTGATTCAGTCGTACCTGAAAAAGAAACAAATGTTAGTCAATTACCTAAAACAACACGTTCAGGACGTATTATTAAACCTCCTAAATACTTTTATGATAATGTTAATTAGAATAGTCCTAGATTTTAAGAAAACTAGAAGTTTGTATTTTCATTAAAATAAATAATGTTGTTTACAGTCAAGTGTCAATACTGTCAATGTAATTGTAAACTGTCAATGTCAGTCTAAGAAGTGTCGAAGTCATAGACAATATTGTAAAGATTTCACAGCTTGGATACCAAGTCATTTAGTCAAGTCAAAAATATAAATATGTTTTGTTTTACTTACCTTGCTTTGAAATCTACATCTTTCTTTTAAAAGGGGAGATGTTAGGTAGTTTTATAAGTAATTACTGGCAACACTCTCTCTTCACATTAGTCAGCCATTAAACGAGTCACGCCTCTCTCTGCTATTTTATTATAATAAAGACGTCCAGCCCATCCATCCTGCCGATCATACACATAATATTAGTGACCGGGCTCTCGTCTCCCTTAAGAGAGCAGCAGCGCATTTGTAGCACCTTTGGTGTTGCATATGTCCATAGGCGTTGGTAACCGCTTTCCATCAAGTGGGCCGTCTGCCTGTCTGCTGAACTCCTGGTATAAAAATTATATAATCACTAAGATTAAAAAAATATTAGCATATACGTCGCTTCTTCCCTAACTATTATTGTGCGAAATTCGTAGAAGTGATACAAAGTTTTTGCTTCTCTTATTAATATATAGATTTGAGGATGTGAATTTCCTGACAATGTCAAGGTGATTCTGCTATTACGATATCCTTAGAATGGTCGACCATTGGTGTAATAATGATTGTCTCGTTATATATAAGTAACCAGTGGCCCAGGACTGTCTTATCTACTAGCCATCAGTCCTGCAAAGTTAGATTCACTGAAAATGAATTTTCTTTACAGGTATCCCCTATCACACTGATAAGTTTTACCTGAAAACCACTACGTCCGGTGATCCATACCGTTTGTATAATTTGGACGTTTTTGAATTTGAATTGGATAGTCCGATGGCTTTATACGGCTCTATTCCTGTTATGTATGCACATGGGTGAGTATAAAAGTATATTTTATATATTGCTTTTATTATATATATATATATATATATATATATATATATATATATATATATATATTATATATATATATATATATATATATATATATATATATATATATATATAACAAACTTTGCTTATATATATATATATATATATATATATAAGCAAAGTTTGTTTTCTTTGTCCGAGGTAAACTCGAAAACTACCGGACCGATTAGCATGAAACCACAACCATTCGACGCGGAATTAATCGTAGATGGTTATAGGCTATATATTTTTCCATGTTTTCTCAATTTGTTTGTTTGTTTGTCATGCGAAGCGGGCGGGAACGGCTAGTCTATATATACAAAAGAAAGTCATGTTAGTTACACTGTATATAACTCAAGAACGGCACTACCGATTTGGCTGCAAATTGATGAGGAGGTAGCTTAGAACCAGGAGACGGACATAGCATTTTTATCCCGTTGGAACCGGTAGGTGGCGCTGAGATCGGGAACTAGAATCCTCCTAATCGACTGGAGCGATTTTGGTGATTTTGTTTTTGTGTGTGTTTGAGTGGGTTCCCGGATGGTTTAGATTCGCAATTAGAACCGGTAGGTGGCGCTGGGATCGGATTTTATTTGTCATAGCAGGACAACGGCTGCCGGGACCGCTAGTTGTTGATAAATTAGTGTTAGGTATTATATCACATCTTCCCTATCCCATCCTAAAGACTTGTGAAGCGTTAGCTTGTAGGGTTTATGAGTTTTCAATATACAAAAATACATAAATACACTACCTGTTGGTGTGAGTAATATTTTACATATAGTAGGTAGTTATGTATTTCTCAATATAAATAGAAGAGAATGTGCATCTTTTTAGAAAGCCTATGTCGAAGATAAGCTGCTGCTAACTTTAACAATAATTTTAATAAATTCAAATTCGAAGGTTTTTATTCAAAATGAGTTCCACTGGAGAATACTTTTTGAAGGTCATACATATAGGTTAAAATTTAATTTTATTTCCTATCAATGTACACCGCTTCGCAACGTGTTATTGCTGTCAAGGAGAAGAAGCGGCAAGAAACTCCCCGACAACACGTCTAGCTATAAATTGTTTTTCTATATATTTCTCTTATTCTATTTATATCTCAAGTTCTTTTTTTTTAATAAGTTTTATACAAAAGTATGTTACAGAATGACTTTTGAAGAATTAATAAGAGTTGTAGTAAACAGTGCATATTCCATAGACAGAGACACAATACAAGTAAAGTATAATATTATGTATCCACTGTACACTTATTAAGGCGTAATATAACAAGTTTATCTTTAGTCCAGTCTAACTGGTAGTCATTTTGAATCATTGTAAAGGAACTATCATAGACTTTGTTTTTAAGATTATGCCTATGTATTATTTATTTAGATTTATGGCTCGGCAGCTAGGCCTTTAAGCCAGATCTTAGTTTACAATACAGTTTCTTCCTTTTTTTTAAAATCTATATGTAGCACAGATGAACTGTAGGTTATCAGCTAGTGCCATTCAAAGGAGTTCTTGTGACAACTCAAAAGGCCACATTTGACTATACAGTTCACATTTCGCACCAAAACACATAATTACTACTCAAAAACTATCAATATCCTACAACTAATAAACACTACACATAATAAATTTTTTGAACACATAGACATATTTGCCAATTCAGCATCTAAATTTAAATTCCTTGTTCATAAAACACTAACACAACACTAATTCCATTTCTATTATCTCCTTGCTCTTCTTCTTCTTCTTTTACTAACTTTCTTTTCCTTTCTTGTATCAATAAGTATATACATATTTAATATTAAAGCCTAGCGATTAGAAAAAAATACCAAAATCTCTTTAATAATATATTTATCCGTGCAGGAACGGAGAAAGAATACAATTTCCTGCGGCCCGGCGGCCTGTCGTAAGAGGCGACAAAACAACCCACAGCCAGGTGGTAGGGTATTTGCCCGACTGGATGGCTACCACCCCTGGTCTAGAGTATGTCGCCATAACAACCTTGTGTTGTGTTCCGGCGTTAGTGACCAGGTTCCAGGCTCCCTAAAGAGAGCAGCAGCGCATTCGTAGCACCTTTGGTGTTGCAAATGTCCATAGGCGATGGTAACCGCTGTCCATCAAGTGGGCCGTCTGCCTGTCTGCTGATCTCCTGCAATAAGAAAAAAAAAAAAATTATATTTTAATCTGTGGACAGCGCTGTGGGCTGCGTTATTGATTAATATTTCATTTAAGTTGTAATTTTGTGTTTAATTTTAATAATGTAGCAGTTTGTTGTTCCAATAAAATAAAATAATATAAATATAATAAAACTATTGTTCATTTTAGAGTAAATTTACAAATTTTTAGAAAATAAAAGTGCACAGCACAACGTCTCGTTTCAGTTTCCGCCAAAAACTCTATGCCTATATAATGTACTATTATTTGAGTACCGCATGCAAAAAAATCACTACACAATTAATTTATTATATAATTTGTTGTGTATTGATTGTTATTGTAGTGCGAAACGCAGCGTGGGCGTATTCTGGCACAACTCGGCCGAAACGTGGGTGGACGTCGTCAATTACGCCGACGGGACGGTCGTTTCGTCGCTAGTGAATTTGGTCACAGGTGGCGCCCAGAGACGTGTCGACGCCAGGTGAAATAGAATAGACCTATACGCTCTGATATTATTTGTATTTGTTTTATTGTATGTGATATGTATTTATTTTATGTGACTGGCTATTTTTCTGTAAGTGAATTATTAAGGGGGCGTCCATAAATTACGTGAGGTTTTTAAGGGGGGGAGGGGGTCGAGTCAAATCGCATCTAATCTTACGTCGGAGAGAGGGGGGGATCTCGGCAAATATCACGTAATTCTTTTTTAATTGGACTGAATTAGAGTAGGTATTCTTTTTTTAATCACAATAGTTACGATTTAATTATTCTATTGTTAAATTTTTATTACACTTATAATTAAACTCTCAGCAATATTGATTACTAGTCTTAACTAGTCGTAAACAAAAGCACGAAGCAAATTTGTTTTTTTCTTTTTACAATAACAATCCAACGCGTTTACGTAAGAAACTCACATTTTGAAAAATCTCACGTGAGATTGGGGGATGGGGGAGGGGGTTGAATAAAATCTCGCGACATCTCACCAGGGGGGAGGGAGGGTCAGAAAATTAAAAAAAACACCTCACGTAATTTATGGACGCCCCCTAAACTATTTTGAGAAATAAATGTCTCAAACCGTTAAAAAACGACAGAAGTATGACCAGTAGCACTGGCTTATATTATATTGATATATAAAGCTGAAAAGTTTGTTTGTTTGTTTGAACGCGCTAATCTCAGAAACTACTGGTCTGATTTGAAAAATTCTTTCAGAGTTGGATAGCCCACGTAACTAGGAAGGCTATAGGCTATATATCATCACGCTTAGACCAATATGAGTGGAGCACCAATGAAGAATGTTTCAAATTAGGGTTTTTTTAACTTTTCCACACGGACAAAGTCGCGGGCAGAAGCTAGTTGCATATATATGACATATTTTTTTATCAATTTGAAGCGTCGCTTACGACATTCCCCGGAACTACGATTGGTACAAACATCAGCACCTTTTCAGTTCATAAAACATCATACAATACAATAAGAAAATGACAGTAAACCAATACAGGTCACTACCTTTGGAGATATTTAGTCATGTAAGATTTGGGAGATTAATCTTTCCTTAATTCCTTTTTTCATGGTACAAACTATATTTTACTCAAAATGTGTCTACAGGTTTATGAGTGAATCTGGAATAGTGGACATGTTTGTGCTGTTGGGTGATGCACCTTCGGACGTCTTCCGCCAGTACTCTACTTTAACGGGACCAGCACCTATACCGCCCGTGAGTATAGATAAATAATAAACAAACACACATTATATATCCAAAAAAACTATTAATTTTGTGTTATGTGTAATATGCAATGCATAACACTAAGGCAGATTCCAGACACTTAAACTTGTTGAAAATAGAAAAAAAATCTTGATACAAAACAAAATGTCTACTACAGGATAACCACTTTCCATCAGGCTGTCAATTGTACTCCAGTTATAAAAAAAATCCGAAGCTGGCAAACAAGCAACAGGCGGATGGCCCGTCTGATGGAAAGTGGTTACCATTGCCTATAGACGTTGGCAATACCAGAAACGAAGCCAACGCGTTGCCTTTAGGTTATGATAGGAGGGATAGAATAAAAATAAGATACAGCAATCAGACAGGACGAATGGGATAGGGGAAATGAGATGCGGGTCATTAAATCTTTCACACTATCATACAAAACAGGATTAACTCAAGGCTTTCTTGCCGATATTCTGTGAGAGCGTGGTGTCACACCTAAAAGACCAGCTGCAGTCGAGAGAATGATTCTAGCAGGCTCTATCAAATTTGTTGCCGAACTGTCACACAAGGCTAATTGGGAAGCACCACAAATTTGTGGTCAAATACAGATAATTGAAACGAACGTTGAACTGATGCTTTCTCCCTCTAACTACATAGAATTTTTATTCGAGTAAAAGAGAGGATATAATTCTCTTGGTTTTGGCGCGGCAATTTTGATGGCAGCTGGCAGATTATGGACAAAAATAATATTAAATTTGGCTCCTTATAAGGGTTAAAATAGTATTTAACCCTCGAAATGTTTATGTTAATGCAAAACGAAGGCTTTTTTCGCTTAGAAATTCTCTCTGGCGTATCACCAATGTCGTTGGAATTATGTCGACGAGAACGACGTCCGGAGTGTGGACGAGAACTTTGACGTGCACGATATTCCTGCTGACGTCATTTGGCTGGATATCGAGTACACTGATCGCAAGAAGTGAGTACATTTTTTTGCAGTCTGTACCTGTTTTCATAAAATTAATTTTTTTTCATATATAGTTCAATCAAAGCAAATTTACATTGTTTCATGTATTTATTGCTTGGAAATAAAAAAATGTATTATTATTTGTTAACTGTTCATGTATCACAAACAAGGAATTTTACATATAAAATTAGTGAATTTTCGCAACATTTTAAACTAGTTGTGCATGTTACTTTTAATTTCACAAAGCTAGTCAACTCACCAAACTTAGTAGACATTGCTTATGTTTATTGATGAAGTGATAATTTCTTATGGGAGGTTAAACCGCAGCGTTACGTAACGCGTTACGGCGCCAGTCTGTCCGGCTTCTGGCTCCTTTGTCTCACGCAAGTTATCATTTCTGTCTTGCGTCCCGAGACGTACATTTCTTTTTACTTCTCTTTTCTTCATCATCAGGTATTTCACATGGGACGTTGAGAAATTCCCCCATCCGGCTGAGATGGTAGCGAACTTGACCGCCAAGGGTCGGAAACTGGTGGTCATCATCGACCCTCATGTGAAGAGGGAAGCGGGATACTTTGTGCACGAAGATGCCACAGACAACGGCTATTATGTTAAGGATAAGGAGGGAAAAGACTATGAAGGTTTGTACCAAGTGATCAATTTTAGCAATGTAAATTTTTTTGTAGATGATACTTCTGGTGGCAGTGGACTGTGAATAATCTTCACATATAATGTTTTCTTTATGAATATCAGCACAGTAATTGTAGGTTGAGGCCATAGGTTCTTGGGCTTGTTTCATCCTCGTCACCAGTCTTTCTGTGTCAATCTTCCACGCAGTTTGGGGGTAACGACAAATACAGCGTAAATTCTATATAACGAAACTGAGGGGCCGTTGCATTTATGGCGTTATAGACAATTGTCGTTAAATGGAAAGCAGTATGTTATTTTCGTCTGCGGTCTTTTGCTGCACCATTAGGCGAGTTAGGGAAAGTGATGAGAGTAAATTTTTACGATGCGCGCGCACACCGTCACACGAAAAACCTACACCATGAAGTTAGCTACAGTCAACCGACACCCTGAAGTTAGCAATAGTCTGCATTTATTGAGTTCTTGTAAGATCGCGCCACCTAGAAGTACCCTATAGTCAACCGACACCCTGAAGTTAGCAATAGTCTGCATTTTAATTTTGAAGTTATACTTGTAAGATGCGCGCGCACACGGTCACGAAAAACCGAGACCCTGAAGTTAGCTATAGTCAACCGACACCTTGAAGTTAGCTATAATCAACATTTTACTTTTTCTATTGTTAGTGTCGTTTTTTCTACAAACGTAGAATAAGGCAAAAGATAAAATTTTTGAAAAGATTTTCATCTTGATACGCCAAAGAAGTATAACTTCTAACGCGTGTACATAAGTACACACAAACAATTTTTTACTTACTTTATTCATTTATTGCGATATTGAGGCATCTTGGTGATAAAATCTTGGTACTTAAAAATTCGGTATTTCAGAATTTCTTAGAAATGTTGGTATGCATGATGCCGACAGTCGAGTTTATTACGGGTTGGATAATAATTTATTTAAGAATTTGCCTTTAAGCCAGATCTTAGTTTACAATAAAAGTAGTTTCTTAATTTTCTTACGCCTATGTGAATGTGTACAGTGTAGCACAGCTGAACTGTAGGTAATCAGCTAGTGCCATTCAACGGAGTTCTTGTGAGAACTCAAAAGGCCACATTAGACTATTTCACATTTCTCACAAAACACATAACTACTACTCAAAAACTATCAATATCCTACAACTATTGTTCATTTTAGAGTATTATACACATTTTTAGAAAATAAAACTGCACAGCACAACGTATCCTTTCAGTTCCTGCCAAAATCTCCGCTAGATAATAAAGCGAAAAATAATGTACACGGCTGTGCAATTTTTACTAATTGGCCTTAAAAAGTATTTTTTATTAGTTAATATTTGTCGTTATTGAATGTGGGTATAATGCCGAATGGAATGTATCATTGCCGAGTGATTTCGACGCTTAACGGAGTTTGTCGTTAAATCGAGTGACGTTACATGGAGTTTACACTGTATATTTAATGAAAAAATTGTGACAGTCAATTTAATTATTTGCTTATATCAATAATGCTTCTAAGCTCAAGGTCATAAATTGTTTTTAACAAGAAAATATTTTAACTGTGTAATTTTGTAACTTTATGCTGGTGAGCATAATAAATATTCACATATTTATATTGTTCATGCAGGTTGGTGTTGGCCCGGTTCCTCGTCGTACCTGGACTTCTTCAACCCGGTGGTCTCCCAGTACTACAGAGAGAGATACAGCTTCGAGAACTTCCCCGGGACCAGTAAGGATGTACACATTTGGAACGACATGAACGAGCCGAGTGTGTTCAACGGGCCCGAGGTCACCATGCCTAAGGATTGCAGGTAAATTATATTATAATATATATGAACTAGCTTCTGCCCGCGACTTCGTTCGCGTGGAATTGTTTAAAAAATAAAGTAATTTAAAAATACCCCGCGATTTTGAAACATTCTTCATTGGTGCTCCGCTCCTATTGGTCTTAGCGTGATGTATATAGCCTATATAACCTTCCTCGATAAATTGAGTAACCTGAAAAAAAATTCAAATCAGACCAGTAGTACCTGAGATTAGCGTGTTCAAGCAAACAAACAAAGAAACTTATCAGCTTTATATATTATATATATAAGATAAAACTCTCTTACCGTCACCACACCCTGTCAAAATATCCGCTTCTATAATGTTATGTTGCAGAGAATTACTTTTAGTGTGTTATAAGCTGTTTCAGTAATTAAAGCTTTTTAACTATCCCACGGGAACTCTTCAATTTTTCGGGATCAAAAGTATCCTATATGTTGACCAGGGATATAAGCTGTCACCATACAAAATTTCATGTAAATCGGTCCAGTGGTTTCAGAGATTATCCAGTACAAACAGAGAAACAAAAAATCTAAATTAGTTTATTTCACTTCTTACATCCCCCTGACTCGGTTTTTAGCATTTTTTTCATTGTACAGAAATTTGACGTCTACAATTTTATTATATGTATAGATAACAGCCTAAACATCCCAACTATAGCGGGAACGGACAGTATATCCGCCACGCTTGTCCAAGGCGGCTTGGCAGGTTTGACAGATCGGTTAACTCGATGTGCAAGTTGCATCACGATGTTTTCCTTCACCGTTGTTAGCGCGTGGTAATTGTAACAATATGTACTGTTCGGAATACAGATATCGAGCGCCGGCTTTCGATTGTTACGCGATACATTCGTGTGCACTTTTTTTTATCGCGTCGAAAAGCGGGTACACCGGCAATTGACTTGAAGACGCACGGTGATAGCTCTCGCGTGATATTGTTTCATATTTAATTATTTAGTGAGATTTTTTGATTAATACCAGTTAATGGAACAATATAATAGTTAGTATAGACAGTGAACAAGTGGTTGTGCCGAGATAGGACGAGGCGTGGGTGTATTTGGACAGGCATTTATCTAACCCCCGTAGTGTTTCCCTTGTAGTAGTTTGGTAGGATATTTTATATATTTCCTCTCAAGGGGCGCTTTTCCCTTAAAATACCGACGAAATAGTGTTCACCCTTGTTCCTGTTCCCGCCACCGTCGACTGGGGTACCAGGTAAGTACCTAGTATATAAGTACCAAAAATTACCTTGTGGGTTTGGACCGTCGGGTTACCGATCCCGCCGTGTACGGTACATGCACATTAGGTCAAAAAACTGCCTGAGTTGCATACATTCCGGCTACTGCCGGCTAGGATTCGAACCCACACGCTTTAATTACACTACCACGAGGTAGTCTAGTCTAGGTAAAATACAAAGTTTAATACTAATAATGTCAAAACCGATTTTGGTTATAACGACAGTAATGCTCTTTGGATATTAAAACTAATTTTCTAGACAGATAAGTGTTTTATTTGGTTTTTTATTTTTTATTTTACAACTGGTTATAAACAAAAAAAAAATAATTTTAGGCATTACAAGCCGGCGCAAGACGGTCAAGACGGCTTGGCCTCATTCTGGGAGCATAGACACGTGCACAATGAGTATGGTCTATGGAACATAAAGGCCACGCACGAAGGCATGTTGCAACGGACCAACTCCAAATACAGACCATTTATATTGACAAGGTCTACTTTTGCTGGCACACAGAGGTAAGTCTCACTTCAAAGTTACCACTTTACGGTATCTTTTTTACTTTCTACCTATGATATGGGTTTATCCATTTTTTTTATTTTATCGAAGTTCACCAGACAGGCAGACGGCCCACTTGATGGAAAGCGCTTACCATCGCCAATGGACATTCGCAACACCAAAGGTGCTCTTTAGGGAGACTGGAACCTGGCCCCTAATGCCGGAACACAACTCAAGTTTCTTATGGCAGCATACTAAGGACCAGGGGTGGTAGCCATTCAGTTGGCAAAATATCCTATATCCTACCACCCGGCTGTGGGTTGTTTTGTCGCCTATATCTTATATATATAAATCTCCTGTCACGATGTTTGTCCGCGATGGATCCTAAACTACTCAACCGATTTTAATCAAATTTGCACACCGTGTGCAGTTTGATCCAACTTGAAAGATAGGATAGTTTTTATACCGTTGGAACCGGTAGGTGGCGCTGAGATCGGGTTCTAGAATCCTCTTAATAACGGGGAGCGATTTTGTTTTTGTGTGTTTGAGTGGGTCCCCGGATGGTTTAAATCCACAATTGGAACCGGCAGGTGGCGCTGGGATCGGGTCATATTTTTTCAGAGCAGGACAACGTCTGCTGGGGCCGCTAGTATATATATAAATATCGGGTGTCCTAGAAAGAATGGACAATCCTGAAACACCTCATAGTTGAGCTATTGGGGACTCAAAATAAAAAAATATTTATGAGGTAGTACCTAAATAACGTATTAAAAAAAACATTATTTTCCATACTAAGCGTTTCTGGAATATACAACAGCTACAAACATGAAATCCATACGGTTTTTGGTACTATAACATTCTACATGCACTATCATATACCATATGAGTAGCTGTTTTTGGAAAAATTAATTCGAACTTAAATTTTAATCATGAAATGTAGTTTAAAATTTTCATCTCTACGTTAAAGTTTAAGGGCATTTGGTGAAAAAAAGATGTATGATACTGTAAGTGGCCAACAATTTAAAAAGTATGCGCGTTTAATAGAGATTCTAAAATGCTATAATACATACTTTTGTCTGAAGTTAATGCGAGGTTATTGCTATTCGAGTAAAAACAAAATTAAAAAATGTATTAATTTCTTCTCCTAAGTGAAGCTCTAGGCTTACTAGGCTGAACCTTTAAGGGCTTTATAAAATTAAAACACTTGTTGCTCATTACATTGCTCTCCAAATATGTAGGTACGCAGCGATGTGGACAGGTGACAATATGGCCGAGTGGGGCTACCTGGCCGTGTCCATCCCCATGTGCCTGGCGTCCGCCGTGGCCGGGGTCAGCTTCTGCGGCTCGGACGTCGGCGGCTTCTTCAAGTACCCCGAGGCTGAACTCATGACCAGATGGTATCAGGTCAGAGAAACGTGCAATAGTATTTGCTTGTTTTTAAGGTTATGTATCTTCTATCTATGATATACAATGCAAAAGTGGATGGATGCAGGAGTCGCGGAAGGCCACGACACCTTCCATGATCAAACTGATCATGTACTAGCAGAAGGTGATGTCAGGAGCCTGAATGGCGCTCTGTTGTTCGTGCCTATCCCGCAAGGGACCTGGCGTGAAGTTATGTATGTATATGATATTAATTATTATCCAAAAGAATACGTTATTCATCATAAGAATTTAATTTAATGTCTTTGGCGAGACATAAAAGCAAATAGACGCGCCTGCGGGATTTTTAGACGATACATTATTCCTGTAACATTGATCATATCGAATAAAACAACTAACAAGTAACCAATAAAAATGTCTGAAACCTTATTATAATCAACCTTAATATTTTTATTTTATTTTTCATATTTTGGTCTGAATCTCATTATCTGCATTAATGCGACATATATATTCGTAAATTAGAGATGTTTATCTGAACTTCCTACTCTATTTTTTTCTGTAGGCCGTGGGTTAGATATCATACTAGGGTGCCCATTGACCATTGACATCAAACGTTCGAATTTGTTCCAAATCCGAGATATTAGATACACTTTTACTGAAAATATGTTGCGTGTCGAGTCAGCTGATATTGGAATTATACGAGTCATATAGTGGTGTCGTTAAGGCCGGGGCGTACCAAGCGTTCTTCCGCGCGCACTCGCACATCGAGACGAAGCGCCGCGAGCCGTGGCTCTACGACGCGGCCACCATGGCGCTGATCCGCGACGCCAACCGGCGCCGGTACGCGCTGCTCGACTTCTGGTACACCCTCTTCTACGAGCACACCGTCGACAGCTGCCGGTCATGAGGCCGCTGTTCCAGCAGTACCCCAAGGAACGGGACACGTACACCATCGACGATCAGTATCTGTTAGGTGAGTGTTTTAACTATAGTAGAATTATTTTGTCGGTACAGTTGGGGTCATAAATCATAGCTCGGCCTCAGCCCGGCTAGGGCGGTGAGCATGTTGCGCGGGCGCAACGCCATTATCTATAAAAATAAATGAGTTATCAAAGGCAGCGGCGGCGGCGGGCGGTATACAGAGGCTGGTGAGACATTGTTATGTTATGAGTCATTTGTTGTACCTACCTGCAAATTATAGTACAGTTGTCGAAGAGAAATGTGTTTTGTGCATTCGCTTTTTGAATTTCGTTAGTGACACAATGGCTACTCCTTTGTTTTGTACCAAAATGGCAGAATTTATTCAAAATAATATTTTGCCTGTTGGCACGAACATCCACCACAAACACATGTTGTTATCAAAAATGATTTAAAATTTTCACTGAAATGAAAATAGATCCCGAAAAGTTTATTTTTATCACTAACCCAAAAATGTCAAAACTAAGTAAACTATCGATAATGCTTATCAACAACAATAATGCGCATCACTATGCCCGCCATAAGGCCCGTGAGTGGAAGAGAGAGCTAAATACTCGCTTCACCGCTCCGATTATTATATGACCCAAACTGCACGGACAAAATAATTCAACTATAGAGATGCCGTGAATATTCCGTTGCGATTCGGTATTCAGCCGAATGTCGAATACTAAATCGTGAAAAAAAAAACCCGCAAATATTGCTCCGAACTGATACTTGTAACAAAATTATAGTTAAACTACGTTTTAACAGTGTTAATTGCAGCTCTATATTTTTATATTACGTTTCGGCCACTTTTCAAAATGATAGATTCAAATAAAAAAATCGTTAAAACCTCAACTAAAATCGTTAAACACAGTTATAATTATGTGTGTACCTATCAATTACGAGAATGTAAGATATCTCACAAATTATTGCTTTAATAGTAACATGCTACGCTCGAATTGCACGTATCTCACGCCGAATATTCGGTACTCGGTATTCGGCCAAACTGCTTTTCGCGGCATCTCTAGTTTTTACAGTTTAAGAATGGGAAGACGGGGTAAACAATAACGAGACTCTATATTCGTTAGGTGTAATTCGGATCGGAAGTTAGTATAAGTAAGTATATGAGCGAGGGATAACTGTGCATAGGTCGCTGATTCAAATCCGGCTTAAAGGACCAAAAACTGTAGTGTGCTTACTGTTTGCGTATACGTATAAGGGTTGAACATAAATGAGAATTTATAATAACAATAATCGGTAGACAAATACGCTTTATTTATATATTCCCAAATTATGCAAGTTACCCTTGTGTTATGGGTAATATACAACGGACTACTCTAGGGCCGATCCCAGACACCGAGACTACAGTAAAAAAATGAGAAAATTAACCCCAGAGGCAGTCTGTAATTTGTAGGCTGCTGCTTGAAATCCGGCTCGAAGGACCAAAAATTTGTAGAGTAACGGGTAATGTTAAAACGTATAAATTACCAAACTCAACGAGCGCTATTGTAATTAACACCGTAAAACCTTTAGACCCCCTATATAGTTCGTAAAATGGTTCCCTGTTTCCCGTTATTTCCCCCCCCCCCTAAATGTTAAGGGTAGTTCACCCCCAATTTTATTTAATAATTTATAGATATTTCTTTTTAATTTTTTTGCGACACAGCATTAAAAAATACATACAACCCTAAATTTTCAACCCTCTACGATCAACCCCTATTTATTCGGGCATGACGACGTCTGCCCGGACAGCTGGCTGTCTAATAAAATTCAAGCCATTAAAAAACAGCTGTAATACACTATATAAACTATGGAGAATATGCAGCAATTTCTTATAAATTTCTTCTCTGATTGTTCGGGATTCACACAAAGACTACTGGGCCGATTTCGACGCGCTTTTCGCTGAACGACAGTGAATTGTTGGATTTAAAATCTGCGCTACTTTTTATCGTCGAAATTTCAAGTAAAGTGTGGACAAAATCGCGGGCACATCCTAGTAGTTAAATCATTGAATGATGTATCGATCATTCTGTCTAATGATATAATTTGATAACAAGGTGATAAGCTGTTGATACGTCCCGTGGTTGAGCCGGGAATCAGCAGCGTGAAGGTGTACCTTCCCGGGGCGTCCACCAACACCTTGTGGTACGACGTGGACTCCTACCACGCGCACAAGGCGAACGGGTATTTCAACCAGGAAGTCACTATTTCGAAGGTATGACTAATTTAAATTCAAATCTATACTACTAGGTTTTACCATGCTATACTTTATATTAGGGTTGTAACGGAGGCCTTCTTAGCGGAGGCGGAGGCGGATGCGGAGGCGACGGATTTCACCTCCGCGGATGCGGAGGTTAACGAAGGCGGAGGCGGAAATGAAAGTGGATGTAGAAAAAATAGTGTTTATGGTTTATTAAAACTATCAATAGTACAAAATATTTATTTTAAATCAAATACGTATGTACATTCAAAGACTCACAGTACACTTAGTTAACATATAAATAAACATTTCCTTCTAGAAATTAAAATTAAGGCGAGGCAAATTATATTTGGCGAACAATAGTTTTGCCGCTTTGTCACCGTCTAGACGATTTCGAAGGGGTTCATAAATTAAGCCAGCCGAACTAAATAATTGTTCACTTGGCACTGAAATTGGCGGCGCCGATAAGTAAGGTGCGAACTGTGGGAGAAAAGCTTTATATTTATTTCTCTAGCACAACAAAGGGTCATCGTCTAATTTAAGTCGTAATAAACCTCCGTTATGACTCCGCAAAAATTACACGGACGCGGAGGCGGAGGAACGATTTCTGGCGGAACTTCCGCAGTAACGGAGGCGGAAGCGAACTTCCGTTACAACCCTACTTCATATTTAGGTGGTCATTATCTACACAGTGAGCCAGTAATACAGGGGCTGGTCTAAGCCCTTGTCAGGCATATATATACCTTTCAATACTTGTACCCTTGAACGTGTTCGTAACAATCCAACATTAGAAATAAATATCCCAAGAGTACACAAGGGGATCTTTGAAAGTTGCGCCCGTGACTGAAAAAATGTGAGGAAGAAGATTAAGTTGGTATGGGCATCTAACGAGGAGGGATGAAAGTTACGTGACAAAAAGAATGTTAAACTACAAGATGGATGGCTACAGATGTCGACGTAGACCAAAAAAAGATGGATGGATTGTGTGAAGGACGATATGATGATTGTGGTGTGACAGAAGATGAATGTCAGATTAGAGGAGTATGGAAGGAAAAGACATATTGTGACGACCCCAAGTAATTGGTATATGGTGAAAGAAAAAGAGATTGAAAATAAATACCCCCAATCAACAATTTAATATATTATTACATGAACGAAATGTCGAGTGGTTCAGACTCCTGTTGCCTCAAAAAACTGAAAGAGGGTGCATACGAAACAACTTTCAGTTGGTATTTACTACTTAGTAATTTTTCAAAAAAAATATCATAAATCCTCTATAAGGCGTAACATGGTTTATTCGAAATTTTTCTATAGTTATTTTAAGTTAAAAAAAAAATCAACTATATCACTTCTAAATTATTGACATGAAACCGTTTTAGTCCTTCGATTTTTATCAAAGCAGGGTAAAAAATATCTTCATCTTTATACAAGACGTAAATAAGTTCTTGCTCAGAATCTGACAACCAGAATAGGAACGGGGAAATAATACAATTTCCTGCGTTGGGGCGGCCTGTTTAAAAGGCGACAAAACAACCCACCAGCCAGGCCATTTGCCTGATGGTCACCAACCCTGGTCTAAAGTATGTCGCCATAACAACCTTGACTTGTGTTCCGGCGTAATTGACCAGGTTCCAGTCTCCTTTAAGAGAGCAGCAGCGTATTTGTAGCACCTTTGGTGTTGCAAATGTCCATAGGAGATGGTAACTTATAAAAAGAACTTGAGATATAAATAGAATAAGAGAAATATAAAGAAAAACAATTTTTAGCTAGACATGTTGCTGGGGAGTTTCTACGCCGCTTCTCCATAACAGCAAAACACGTTGCGTAGCGGTGTACATAGACTAGGAAGTAATATTAAATGTTAACCTATATGATGAGATGACCTTCAAAAAGCGTTCTCCAGTTGAACTTATTTTGAATAAAAATTTTGTTTTTTTATTTTAACCACTTTCAATCAAGTGGGCAATAAAAATAAAATAATAAGTACCTGAGTACAATCTTTGTTATAGTTTTATCATGTTTTGAGAAGTTTGGTTAAATAGATAGATAACACTTTATTGCACACCAAAATATACAATCACAGAAACAGACCATATTTAAAAAAAATGTAGGCAATACAATAGGCGGCCTTATCGCTCAAAGCCTTATCTCCTCCAGGCAAAGTAAATGAGAAAATTTGAATCAGGCGAAATAGGTGGTGCAGAAAAAGGCAATAGATACATAAATATTCAAATCTAATTAAAATATATATATATATATATACATACATATATACATAATTATATATATATATATATATATATATATATATATATATATACAATAATACATAAGTTATTGTAATAATCTATTAGCATGACTATTATTCTGTTAATCAGACATAGCTATTTGTGGACATATAGTCTTCTGAGCAAATTTCTAAATATTGGTAAGGCAAGGTAAGGTATTTGGCCTCTCTCACAGTAAGAGCCAGCATAATCCCAAGTTTGACAGCCTGCACCGTAAAAGAATTACCATAATAGGATGAAGTGTGGCAGGCATCATAAGTTTTCGTTAAGTATTGTGGCGCAAATTTTGAGCAGTGGATAGGAATAAATTTGATTTAAATATTTGGACTTGGTTTTCAGACCCCGGTATACCAGCGCGGTGGTAGTATAATCCCGCGCAAGGAGCGTATCCGTCGTTCGTCCTCTCTAATGGCCAACGATCCTTACACACTCATCGTCGCCCTCGACGTCAATGTGAGTGCAGCTTTCATATTAATTTATAGTTACGATAATCATTATATTTATTTAATTGCCACTTTCTACCATCTCTGCAGTAAATATTAGTACTAAAGCGGGCAACTCACTGGGATGATGCTAATCATTCAGGCACTAAATTAAATTGATAACAGCACGTCCAGTCATTGAAGGAGTGTGTGTATAGTACTGGTTATAATAATACAGGGCAATGGTTATAATAATAGAGGGTTGTGGTTATAGTAATAGAGGGTTGTTGGTATAAGAATTGATCGTTGTTGTAATAAGTTTTCTTTAAAAGTAACTATAAGTTTTTATACCACAAAAGATCAAATTTCATATAGTTGTTACCTATAAGTCATTTCTGCATTTGTTATGTTTCTTCTTATAAAGCAATGTACATCCTTAGTATTAGGGCAAGTAATTGTTGGTAAACCAAATAATTAAAAGAACAAAGATAATAATAAAGGTAGTGGTTATAATAACAGATTTTGTTGTTATAATAGTAGAGGGTTGTGGTTATAATAATAGATTGTTATAATAATAAAGGGTTGTGGTTATAATAATAGAGGGTAGTGGTATGATAATACAGGTCAGTGGTTATTATAATAGAGTGCAGTTGTTATAAAATTCGTGAATACTTGATACTGTCTAGCTTCATAAATCTTGCAAATTCATATTGAATATTTTAACGATAATTTGAAGTAATTATCGTTTATGCTAAAGAAGTTACTTTAACATTTTACAGAACACAGCTGAGGGCACCCTGTATATTGACGACGGAGAGACGTACGAGTACAGAAATAAGAAATTCATATATGCCAAGATAACGTATGAGCTTAATCTGATGTCATATACGTGAGTATGAAGTCTCAATTTCATTACATTATTAGCAGTCCTAACGAAAATTCGTTCGCGTTGCCATCACGGTGTATTTGTTAGTGTTAGTTTGGCGAATTTTGAAATCTTAAAAAATTTGGAGGACTACTTAAAATTTTTTGGTGTTGGAGTGAGTTCTTATAACATCAAAAATTAACATTTTCTCACTCGAGACTCGACAAAAAAATTGTCGGTTTGTTTGTGACACCCTAGTGTGCTAATTTTTTCAAAAATTGTAGTTTTCATGGGAAGGCCAACATGTGGAGAGATGAGAGCACCTTGACAAATTTAATCCAAATGTGGCGTGACACTATCCCTGGTCACACCATATAATTATTATATGGTGTGAATGCTATATATTTGTTTGGCACACGTTGATGTTGTTGGGCCTAGGATACCCAGGTCGATGAAAATTTGTAATAATATCACTTTACATACGAAATCGTCTGCGTTCGTCTACAGCCCAAACGAAAGGAGAACAAAAGTGCAACCACAATGTTGCAAGTTCAAAAATAAAAAAAATATTTTATGTTGGTGTTGCCAACGTTTATTGTATGACGTGATCCATGGATGGTCCGTAACATTAAAAAAAAGACCATAATACTGACATTATATATTTTTTTTAGTTTCGTAAACGAGAACGCGTCGTACCCGACTAGGTCTTGGGTGGAGCGTGTGGTGATAGCCGGGATAAAGGCGCCCCCCAAGACGGCGAAGCTGCACCAGGGCACCAAGCAGACGGTGTTGCAGATGACGTTGCACAGAGGCAACGACGTGCTGGTGATCAGGAAACCAGGTGCCAGCATGGCCCAGCCTTGGACTATCAATTTCACCTATTAACCATACTTAAATATAGTTTTAATTTCACAATTAAACATACTATCGAATTTGCAGCTGTTTCGATTGACTCTAAGGGCGCGTTCCCAATATGTCGTAACGATTAATTTATCGTTGGACGACTGTCGTCTCGAGCTATTCTCATTATAACGATTGTTTGTCGTCAATTTTTTTATCGTTTAGCGACTATCGCATCTAGCGGTTCCCATTGGATCGCGACGACATTTTATCGTTTCAAGGCAGTCGTTTTGTCGTTTACACATCATAGCTTACTAAGCTACAAATCTACAGTCGCGAGGGGGAAGGGAAACACGTGTAAACGAAGAGACGATATTTCTATCGTGGCTACGATATATTTGATTTAGTAGTAACGATCTTTTATCGTTTTACGACTGTCGTGCTAGCCGTTCCCACTGTCATGACAATCTGTCGTCACTGCAAAAAATGTTGGACACGACAGTGAATAGTGTCGTTCTATATGTGAACACCTCCATTGAAACACGATTATCTATGGTCACGACAAAGCGGGAACGCGCCCTCAATTTTCAAAAAATTCACCGCGGTGTGTTAAACATAGAACTAAATGCACTATACAGCCACTAACCGATGTGTGACACCCATCAATCCGACTTCGACCAGCGGTATGATAATTATTACCTTACAGCAAGAAGTTCACTCATTAGGTATGGGTTGTTTATATTGTATTGGTAGATATTATATACGAAAAATATGTGCTGCAAATTCGATAGTATTAGGTGTTGTTCTATGTTTGGTTATGTGCTTGATTTATTAAAAAAAAACTATCATTATCATTAACTATTAGTATCATTAATTAATAGCATATTGTTAAGATATATTCCAGCCTTTGTACTTGAAGAATTCGACTCGCACAGGGTCGCAGGTTCGTTATTGAATGCACTAATTAGAAGCAAGTAATTACATAAATAGAGCACATAAGCAATACATTGATTTATACTTTGTTTTTTCTTAACAGGAATTTTTTTGAATAAACTTTACCTCTTTTATTTTTTCTTAATTTGAATATTAAATAACATAAAATATTGTCGACTGCAAAAATTAATATGTGAAGCAACAAAGTTATCTGCTAAGGAAAAACAACGTATAATGTTATAGATAAAAGTGTAATTGAATGACAGAATTGACGCAGTTGGTTTTGATTTACTTGCAAAACTTAAATACGCGTTTGAAGTTCGTGCACTTCAGAACGTAACTGTCCAGGTGACATTTTACGATAAAGCAGGACACATATTATTAACGCGCCACCTGAAGTGACGTTTCGACTCCTATCGTCATTAAAACACTGTATATAACGTCTCCATGTCACTTTATGAAGTTGACAGTGGAAATACAATTCGCCACGATGACAGGCCAAGGAACTTGGTCCATTCCATAAACAGCCGAGGCTGTGAGAGTATGAGACGAGTCTCACGTATTAAGTGACATTAGCGAGTTATATTAATATAGCTCAGCTAAATTACTAATCTTTGACTGTCGCCACTTTGTGACAACTCAAAAAGCCTCATTTGACTACACAGTTCACATTTCTCATAAAAAACATTAAATTAATTTTAACAAATAAAACAGCTAATGTTGTGCTGCCTCTCTGTTCCGATTCGTAAGGGCAATTAATTTCATATAAATAAACCTGATTTAACTTATATATAAAAACAAACCCTATATAACAACTTTTTTACTAAAAAGATTATACTATAGCGTAGACGAATATATTAATGACAATACAATAAAATAAGATAACATTTTTATTTTTTTGACATGTATATTGAATTAAATTAATTAGTAAACATTAGTGTAGGGTTATGTGAGTGAAAGTATTTAAACGTCATGTAAATGACAAAACATACTGGAAACTTTATACTATGTAACACATATTCATGTACCTATGTTTTTGCAAATAAATACCGATTGATTGATTGATATATATAGACAATAGTAAAAATTAAAATAAAAACCCATATTAAAGCCCCACCAGACACTGCCTCATGGCATCGTGCCTAGAAGGCTGGTAGCATTACCTCGTCGGATACAAAGGCGGTCTCGTGTTGTGTATTATTTCATTTATCAGTTTTTGTGAGAGCTTTGTGGCGCATCGGGCGTTATAACCAGTTTCTGATTATAGAACATATTGATTTATATTCACATACGTCTCGTGGCATCAGGTTGCGTGTTAATAATATGTTTCCGGCTTAATAAACATATCGACGCAAACACATGGAGCTAACTTCACTCGAGGCGCATTAAAGTTTTGTGCGTACTATACCTACAAAGTTCTAGACTACAGAACGATATACTCTTGAAGCCTGATTAAGAATTGCATTAGTTGAGTAGTTAGTTGACTTGTGAAACTGGTGAGTTAAGTCAGAATCAGTGTTTGGACAAAAAAAACCAGCAATAAATGATCGATAAGTAAGTCTATCCATACCATGTTAAACAATTACGGTCTTATTCATATTGAGTTGGAGTAAATTTGAAGGTATTTTTAAGAATCATAATAAGCCTTCTAACTTAATATGAATAAGGCCGTCAACTTTCAAAATTCGATAGTCAACTATAATTTGCGACATATCGACATGACAATTTTCTAGTGATGCGACGTCACATACCAAGTAGTCGATATCGATATTTTTTCGTACCAAAAATAGAGTAAATTATTATCACCTTTTTATTTCAGATAATATTTTCAAACACAGCCCTATCCAGGTTCTGATTTACATGATATTTATGTTTTTCCGTTCATTTTAATTTTGTAATAATTTTATGGATAGTGCTCGTGTTTGAGAATGGATTATTGTGTTTTTACATGTGTCGAAGAGGCAACCGAAGTAATTGAAATCGATAAACTCTTTCGATGTGGACTCGTGCAATATTAAGATGGCGGGGATTCCCCTCCACGACTCACTTCATAACCCTATTGTCATGTCGACTAATAGCTTACTATAGATATCAGTCCAAATTTTTCCCAACAAGCAAAACCAACAAAAACAACACTTGTCATGTATTAACATGTAACTGTATAAATTAAATAAATAAATATATTATGAACTATATCTCGTGGAACAATTATTTCTTCTACTATTTCTGTATAAGTTTAATCACCTGTTGTTCTCGATGGTCCTTCGAGCCGGATATCGACCAACGGCTTATGTATTGATTCTCCTTTCTTTTCCTTGATCGCCGTTTGTTTCACTACTTAATAATGCAAAATTAAATCATTTAAGGAACGTTGTAATTAAATTAATGTCTGTCTGCAGATTTATTTATTTTATACTCTGTGTCTTATTATTGAACTAAACGCAGTGTTTTTGTATAACAATCCCCTTGTGATATTTTTTTTACTCCTATACGTGTAAAGGGCGATTCACATCACACTGGGGCTTCACCGAGCTTTTATCCCACTTTCTACAATTGGTAAACAAGTGCCTTTTGGACCAACTTTTTTCAGCAGTCTCCGAAAATTATTAATAAAAAAAAAAAAAAAAAAAAAAAAAAAAAAAAAAAAATGAAAAAATAAACATTTCCTAATTTTTCCAACGGGGTTCTATTCTAAAGCCTTTCAAGAATTGCCCAAGAAAAAAAAAAAAAAAAAAAAAAAAAAAAAAAAAATTCTCAAGAAAGGAAAAAAATCTTAAATTTACAGTTTAACAATTATCACACTTGCAATCCTGTTCAAGCAAATTTTTTTTATTAATTAACTATTGAATAACTAATTGAAAAATTGTTATAAAAAAATTTTTCAAGCAGATTATTGTTCATTCATCTATTCAGTTAGTGCCTGGAAATTTCCTGGTCTTTTCGAATCTTTTTTCAAATTTGAAAAATCTTTATTAGTTTTTGAGATATTTGCAAAAAACTAAACCCCCCCCCTTTTTTTTTAGTTAATTGTTAATAACTTTAACAATTTTTGCAAGCGGAACTTCATTTTTTTTTCAAAAATCATCTAAATGCCATTCCGAATCGAATGACACCTCATTTATAATTTTCGGAGACTGCTGAAAAAAGTTGGTCCAAAAGGCACTTGTTTACCAGTCTACTATTCTACATGTAATAGCTCGGTGTGGTGTGAACCGTTTCATATAAGATTTATTCGATTTTAATCAGTCTTTGTTTCGGCTCGGTGTCATGTGATTCGTCTTTTAATTATAGATTACCAGTGATGTACTACGCGACATATCTTATGGCTTCCAGTTTAGCTACAAAGGTTGTGCTACACTATACTATGTAAGAAGAATACTTTATTGTATGTATTTCAACACATGCCATATGTGAAGACATTTATTGCGCAAACATCTGTTTCTAGATGAGCAGCCATAACTTTTGTCGTCGCCTATAATTTGAAGACAGTTCTCTCTACGTGATAATATAAACCAATAATATTCGTTAAGGCAAAACGGTACGTTATCATGTCATGATAATAAACGATTTTAGTTTACAAATATTTTGTTTCATTATTGCAAAAATTTTAGAAATCCTTTAGGACAACAGGAGTGAAACTGCTATAACCTAAAATACAAGTATTACAGACAATTTCAAGGCAACGAATAAGAAAGTGGAAATGGGCAGCGTGAATATCAAATTAGTGTGTAGTCCATGAACGTTGTACTATTAGGAACCAATTACCTACATTAGATAGATACTACACTTAATTGCACACCAAAATATAAAATTGCAGAAACAGATCATATTTTCAATATTTTCTAGGCAATACAATAGGCGGCCTTATCGCTCAAAGCGATCTCTTCCAGGCAACCTACATGAAAAAAATTTAATCAGGCGAAATAGGTGGTGCAGAAAATTGGCAATAGACACAAATATTCATAACTAATTTTAATAATAAGTTATTATAATAAATGATTAGCATGTTTATATTCTGTTAATCGGACATAGTTATTTGTGCAAAGAGTGTTTTCTGAGCTAAAAGAAATGTTTTACCTTTCCAAGCGTTAACCGGTCTATTAGTTATTTCGTTGTTTTGTTACGGTATATTATTGTATATTTCTTATATATATTTTGTTTATTAATGTAATAGTTCAAAGTTACCTACATACTTGGGGCCTTAGGAGATATAAGTATAGTGGGCAGGTGTGTGGACACGTCGGCCACTCAGTTCACACAGCCAGTGAGATTCCTGCAATTCGGGGTTTTTTCGTCTAGATTCTAGATTTTTTTTTTTTTTGTGAGATTTTGGAGATATTTTATATAATTCATTACACAATTCTATCTCTACTTATATTTAATCACATACGTATTATTTTTTTTAGATTATTTCTAGTGATCATACTTCATTCATAGTTCATATTAATCCATTCATTGTTCGTTCATTACGTTATTTATTTTGCCGTTCTACTCGTATGCGTCGTATCCATAGCTATCCGTTAGAGACTGACAATGATCACGTTCACTACTGCGGTTTTTCCTGTTTCACTTATTTGCTGGCGTCACAATCGTAAACTCAAGTGGAATGGTTATTTAACGCACCTATTGACACGGGTCGTTGTGAGCGCCCCGTGAGGGAAAATGATGACGTCATTAGTGACGTTTTCGCTACGACGGAGGTTTTGCTTTTTCTTTCTCCTTTATTAGTTTATTACCTTAGTGTATTTATAAGTAAAAATTATTTTGGGGCTTTTTTTCTCAAAAAGCTTATTTTTGGGGGTTTTTGAAAAAAAAATTGGGGGTTAATTGACATGGTCATCTGGCAACGCTGCATCAGCACTCGACAGTGAATACTACTCTCTGCCATTTGGAAATATCATTTAATCTCTACCTCTACTTGCTACAAATACAACAACTCCTTTGTTAGGGGTCCAATGTACCAGATCTTTCAGGGGCATGAACAACATACCCACCACACTTTTCTAAGTAGAAATCCGGGTAAGGATTTCACATATCGTTCAAGCCAGTTAAGACCATGTTGTTTTTCAGCATCAACATATGATAATAATAGTAAGGTGACCAACTGTACTCATTTACTGAGTTTTATAGTATTTTTTCGGAAACCGTACTCTTTTCAAACCCTGTACTCTGAAAGTACTCGATATGTTAATTAAATAAGAATAAATTTATATTTAAATGAAGAAATGGAACGATGAGAAAATAGAACTTGACAAAAATTAGGTAGAAATCTTTCGGCATTTTAGAGTAGAATATATCCCACATGAAAATTTAAGTTTTAATAGAAATTTCCTTATGTTGTCGAGGCACTAATGCTGCAGTTGAAAGGGTATTTTCACTAGCGAATGATTATTGGAGCAGTGAGAAGTCGCAACTATCTATAAAAACATTATCTGCCGTGCAAAATGAAAGTTGTTCGGATGTGGCTACACTATTAGAGGAACGTCCTCATTTAAGAAAAAAAATCCACTCCGAAGAAAAGTATGTTTTTAAAATAAAATAAAGTTTTTATCGTTTTTTCTTTTTTTCACCTATACTTGCAAAGTGTAATCTTTTTGAAGAAAAAATAGTTGAGTCACCTTAATAATAGTAATAATGACTGACTTTGACAAAGTACTAGAAGGATATTTATTTTTACCAGGATTCCAATGACGGAAATTGTTTCTTTTAACCACTGAAGCACTATGAACTATAACAGTAAGGATACCAAATAAAAATCACAAACAATACTTTGACTTGTAATTACAAGTATCTTAGATCTATCACAAAACCAATTTTAAAAACAAACTATCGCACGCTCAAAATCAAACTGCCGCTAAACAAATTTTGCGGTTTTTAGGAGCAATTATTGCAAATACAAATACATTTTTTGTTTGTACTCAGTCTAATTTCTTATTGACCCTTGTTTAATTAAAAAACAAGAAGGCCCACTTGCACGTTCCTGGATTAGCTCAACTAACTTGGAGTTAACTGCTAACACGGTTAAGTAAACACTTTATCTTGTACCATTAAAAGTTAGGAGTAAACCCAGGGTTAAACTTCTAAATATTTCACCCATAGATGTGGGAATGGTAAGTCGCTAAAACAGGGTAACTCTGGTTAGGTTACAACAAAAAAGCATGGACTTTTCAATGTAACCAACTAAACAAAAAAGGCCAACCACCATGAAGCTCATTGTATTCTAATAGTCTTTTCATGTTTTGTTATGCCCAATACATTAGAAACTTCCTATCTGTTGGACGACAAATGCACAAATATTCACACTTATGCATAGAAACTCATACCAACAACGTCACGTAAATATATCGAAGGCTTCATAGCAAATGGGCGTATACGCAAAAATGCCACTTTAGTTGTTCAGCAGACGGGCAGACGGCCCACTTGATGAAAAACAGTTACCATCGCCTATGGACATTTGGTACACCAAAGGTGCTACAAATGCGCTGCTGTTATCTTAAGGGAGACTGGAACCTGGTCACTAATGTCGGAACACAACTCAAGGTTGTTATGACGACATACTCTAGACCAGGGGTGGTAGCCATCCAGTTGGGCAAATGCCCTACCACCTGTTACAATTGAGAAAGTCTTACCAGTATCCAAGTGTACTTACTTAAATACCTTACCTTGTATTTAGCACCTAAACCTTACCTTACCTTGTGTAAAACGGCACTTTTGTCTGTACGTCCATTTGTGATAAGCCCTCGATATCAATATTGCAAAGGTTTCATCCATCACCACCAAAGCCATATGACACTAGTGATAATCTCCGTCTAATAATATTACTGCTGTGAGAATTTTTGTTTTACCAACGACAGGTTCACTACACGGCCTTAATGACTAATTTTACCAAAATGTATTGTGGGGTTTGATTTTAACCGTGCAATATAACCAAATAAGGAACTAGGAATTACAATCGCTTAGTAAAAAATATAACTGAAAAACGGCCTTAAATATATGCACTTATTTAGAGAGAGCGCCACAGATTACTCTTCTACTTATTTGATATAGAAAAATACCACACTTTCTGCATATAATTATTTGAAACATGTTTTATGACTTAAATTAGTTCAATCTGTAAAATCGTAAAGTGTAGTTATTTTTATTTTATATTTTTCGTGTTTGTTCGGGATTCACGCAAAAACTACTGGGTCGATTACGATACGGTTTTCGTTGACCGACAGCAAATTTCCGGACTTAAAATGTGCTCTACTGTTGATCCCGAAAGTTCCTGGGAGTGGTTTAAAGTGGCCAGTCAAAAAACTATCCGGTTCCTTTGCAATATTTTCAATAATTCAAATTCTTTGTGTAAAACCACTGTGATCTTTAGTACTCATCCAACGTGGGCAAGGTCGCGGGCAAATCCTTGTCTATAATAAATCTGTAGTGGGGTGATTGATTTATATATGTGGGTAGCATTAATTAAAAAAAAAATTTAAACTGTGAATAAATCAGGGGGCTAATTTAGACCAGCAGAATGCGAAAGCTACTAAACGGATTCAAATGCTACTTAACCAGGCTATGGCCCGGGATATAAGCTAGCTGTTGGGATAAAAAGTATCCGACCTATGGCTTGGGATACATTTTATCCCGATGTAATTTGAAGTCGTTTCCGTGGATAGTTGAATATAGCCAAAATGATGGCTCAATTCTAATAGGTCGTCGAAAAATGACGCATCTAAATAAACTGAGATGTAAAATTTAAATGTTCTACACCAAAACGCAAGAGAGGAACGACCTATGGCGCTCTTAAGGAATGTGCGATTTCGGGGCTTTTTGTAGTTACATCTTTTACTGCACGATTGGCATTCCCGGCGTATTTCTTGCATGTTAAAATTATATAAATAACGATTTTTAAAATCACTGCACAATATTGCCCATAGTTTGTTCTAAACATCGAGTCTTGAACATAGGATATAAATATGTGCTGACCAGCAGCCATTTTATGGAGAAATCTATACCATTGTTTGCACTTTTAATCTATTCAGCCTATTAAGAAACCTAAATATTTTTTATACTATGGGAGCTGCATACAACCAGCAACTGGTGAACGCAACACAGGAGCGCACCATTAATAGTTGCTCTATCTCCCTCTCGCATCGTCTGTCCTGCTCACACTGTTTTGCTAAGTATCGCACTAGCTATTCTACTTATTCATATTTATCTTTACATACAGGTTAGTTCTCAAAAAAAATATGAACACATGGAAGGTGAACCTCTGCCACCTGAAGTATTGTTCAACAACTACCTCTTACAATACAATAGAATTTCTAGTATCATTGTCTGACTAAAAAAATATATTAAGATTTCTTAATGTTTTCAATTAAAAGGGTTGCCAATACCAATAATACCCAAAAACAATACCAGTTTACCCTACTTACGAAAAAGTTATTCATTATATCACACCGCTTTAATAAAAAAGAGACCACATACCAAAATAACAATGTTAGAGAAAAGCCTGTTAAAGAATAAAGGAGACTATAAAAAATATAAAAATAAATAAAAACGTAGCCTGATTTAAAAAAATCACAAAATATTGACTGAAAGCTCAGTGAAAGTATGAAAGGGCAAAAGAAGAAAGATTTCTAACATCATTTGGCAATGCAAGACTTAGTCAGAATTACCAACAGTTTTTACAGTATTATTGTTATAATACTGTTACACGCCGACAAAAGTGAATGCACACCTTACCTTTCCGGTATTTGGACTTCTTTAGTTTACTTTGTGTTAAAAATTTGAAATTAGAAAACAGGCCATTGTGTTTTGTAATGTTTATGATAGTCATTAACCAGGTGTGATTCTTAGAAACTATTGTTATGCAGTCGAGTATCGTGTCGAGACATATTGTATAGTTTAGTATAAAACAATGCCCGAACGGAGGGGTGTGCAGTCTAGCGATAGGCAGAAGCGAGACAACACGTGTGTACATTTAATAACCTATATAGTGACGGACTTTGCGAGTGTTATTAAATCTTGTACTATGTTTGTACTGGTTGTGTTCAGTTATATTTGTACCTGTGTTATACATGTTTGTATAGTTCTAATAAATTCTATACTGATTCCAACAGCATTTTAATTCGAGTCCCGTAACTCGTAACAATACTCTTCCATGCCCATACCAAACGATCTTTACCAATTTTGCAGTGAAATTAATTCAACTTTTTAGTATTAAAAATAATAGGCAAGAATTTCACTTAAAGAATATTCTACTAGGCGTATCTTCATTTGGAAACTCGATAAATGGATGTGTTTGCTTATGTTCTAACATTTCACTTTCACTTTTGAACTTATCACCACATATATCACACGGCACCTCTAAGTTAACATTTGAGTTTTCTTCTTTTTCGTCCTCTCTTTTCCTCTTCTTCTCACTCCATTTTTCTTTCTTTTTCTTCTTAGACTTTATCTTTGGCTGCTCCTCCTCTAATAATGGCTTTCCGGTTAACAAAAACTCTTTCATATTCAAATGTTTTAAGGACATTTTATGCATTTTCAAACGATTTTCAGAACTACACTGATATTCACAAATGAAACAGACATACTTCATGTCACCGGTATGAATTTCAGCATGTGCTTTCCTTTTTTCCGGTGTTGCAATCGAAAATCACAGAATTTACATGGATACTTACGTTCTAAGGAATGAAAACGCATGTGTGAATTTAATGCATTTCATCTTTGCAAATTTTTCTACATTCACACACATAACTCCAATTTCTTCCGGTTCAGTCGGTTCTGTATTAACCGTACTGTGATGTACACGTCTATGTGATGTCAATCCTTTTTGACTAATAAATACTCTACGACAATCTGTACATTGGAACTGTGATTCTGGCTTTGTCTCTGGTCTGTGTGTTTGTATCTCATGTATCGCCAATTTATCCGCTTCATAAAACTGCACTTTACAATCATCACATTTCCAAGCTTTGACTAGTTTAGCAAATGCTTCTAAAGCATCCAAAAGTGACTGCCCTTCAAATCCGGATGCGTTGCTTTCATGTGATTAACTAACTCAACTACTTTAGAAAATGTCTTCTTACATTTCTTACATGTGTATGGGTTTTTATGATCTCTCAAGCAATGACGTAATAAATTTGATAGTTCACTATAATTCCTTGAGCATATGAAACATTTTAATTTCTGCTTCCCTTCAACAACCTCAGAAACAAGTTTGAATTCAGTCAACTGCACTTGCTGATGTGCCCTCAGATGTTTAAAGAGTTCTTTTCCAGTATTATAATCTGTAGGACAGAATTTACATGAGAATCTTCTTCTATGTAACCTCTTTCTATGTACTGCTGGATCTTCTTTACTCTCCAACTGCTTTGTAGAATTAACACATGGACATGTATCACCGTCTGTAAACAAGTTATGTGTCCTAAGACAAGTCTCCATTCTACTTCTCCTTCTATAAACATTGCCACAGGTACATTCATATCCTTCCTTTTTAACTTTTTCTTCTTTAACTTCTACTTTGATTTCTTCATTTAACTTCTTATTACGATTCTGAGTTCTAGTTTTCCAGCCTTTCAAAAAACCCATTTCACGTTTTTCGATACTTTCATGTACACTTAAATGGCGTTGTAGGGAATACTTATTTCTATATGTCTTGGGACATTTCGGACAATTTAGCGGAGTTCTTGTATCTATATTCTTCTTTCTTTTTGTTTTTAATAACCCGTATGCTTCTTGTTCTAAGGAAAGAATATTTCCAGTTATAGAATTAAGTTGAAATGTTTCATCATAGTTGCAGTGAGTGTTATTTGTTGGTAATATCTCTTCGGGAACCCCTATTTTTGACAAATGTAAATTCCCATCTGTCATTGGTAAGATTTCCATGACTAGAGTTTTTGTGGTTTGTGACTCTATTACGCCATCTACTGGATTTGTGATTGTTGATGTGGTGTTTATTAGTTTATTTGAAATCAGGTGGGTTTCTGTAACTGCTAATCCTGATTCTTGCTTTATGAGTCTTGCATACATTTCCTTTTGGTGTTCCTGAAAATTATAATGCTTAGTTTAATCAACTAAATCTACAGTATTCTAGACTTTTCACTTTTCAGAAAATATTTCTTTTATTAACAAAATTCACAATTAGTATTTACTAATTGTGAATTTTTGTAAGAAAATGTAATTGTAAGAAAACAAAATTTGATCTTATACACCACAAAATATAAGATTTCCTGAAGGATAGAAGATAGAATAGCAAGTTTACAAGGACAAAATTCTCTGGAAGGCTCTACAGCAACAAGGTGATAAGAAATTATATTACAATACCAGAAAATTTAAAAGGGAGGCTATGGAAAAAAATGCTGCAACTTGGACGAAAAAATTAATACCTTATTTAAAGAAACAAAGTCGTGGTAGCGTAATGGTTAGCGCACATGCCCCTAAATCGAAGGGCGCGGGTTCGATCCTGACCGGAACGCATGCACATCTTAGTCAGTTTTCTGATCTAATGTGCATACTGTTACAATTACTACTTGCTAATAATGGGATATTTATGGGCTGACATTATTAAAGAAACTGGGAGTTTGTGTAAACAATTTACTATTACACTGAAAATGCTATCAGCCACAGCTGATTTCAGAACCATCTCTGTAAAACAAAAAGGGACAATACATAGATGCACATACTGTGATAAAGGAGACATGGCAATGCATACTATTTTGGAATTGCAAGACATGGGAAGAGCAAAGAGTGCAAATAAATTTAGGTAATAGTAGTCTGTTAGTAATAGTGAGACATATACCATTGTAGTATGCCTTATTAAATATATAAACTTATTTCATAGACTGACAGAGTAAAGCAACATTACCTGAAAATTATAATGGTCACTTTTCAAACTACTATCATCCTGCAAACATGCTTCCACTTGACACAAAGCTGCTGCTTCATTGCTGTCCATGCTGCCATCATCAAAACTCGGGTAATCACATCCAGTGAAATCATCTGATGATTCATGTTTTATATTCGTTTTACCATCATCTTGCAACTCTTGCGCTGCTGTTTTTGTAATCTTATCATTATTCTCAAGTTTATCTAGATGCGATAAATCATAGCAGTCTTTTGTAGCTTTTATCATACTCTCCAGATCATCAAATCTTCCACGTTTCTTTTTATTTTCTGTGTAGGATTCTTGGGTGTTACTTTCGACTGACCCATCACTTTCATTACCAGCCTCTTCTTTTACATGGACTTCGATATCATTAAAGGAGGCTGGTTGATCTGTTTCATCATGGGTCTCATTTTCGGTCTTTACATTTATATTATCATAATTCAGATCCATTTCTTGTTTTACAGCTAAGTTGTATGTTTGATGATATTCATTGTTCATTGTGATTTCAGTTTCTTTTACATATTGTTGTGATGCCATTTTTCTGGAAAAATAAATCTTGCTGTATAAGTTATATTTTTTAAATTTATTTATTTAAGTCATATATTTTTTACATAAGTACTTATTTATATATAGTAAATTGATTGCTATTTAACAGACCAATAGTACAATATGTCAGGTAAATTAAGATAAAATCAGCTTTACAATATAAATTATAGTGTCATTTCTTATTCTGATTTAGGTGTACAGATAGCCAATTCCTGAAGATAGGTTTTTGTAGATTTTGCGATACAACTTTCAAATATTTAAATTTATAGACAAGCATAAGATTGTCTAATTCTTGTGCAGAAGTAAGCAGTTCTGGTTCTCATTACAGCAAAGAGATCAGTTTATGAATTACCTATTTGGGGACAGTGCATCATAGTGTTGTTATTTGCACTCTCTCTAATTCTCATCTAAATGACATAGGTTTGAGAATTTTGTCAATGACGAATCCATTACTTTGATAGTTTTTCGTCCTGTTTTGACACATTTACCACATATAATTGAGGGCATTACATAAAAATACACTTAAAATGGACACATAAAATAACAGAGTGGTATCCCAGTGATGGAAAAAGGCGAAGAGGATGACAATACAAGAGGTGGGAGAACAATTTTAAACAAACAGCAGGGACATCTTGGCCCAGAACCTGTAAAGACAGGGAAAAATAGGCAGCAAATAGCTTGAGGGAGGCCTTTGTCGAAGGACAAGCTTAGGAGACAAAACTAGATACCAATTAGTGGATAATATTTTTTTCAGCATTAACAGTTATTTTTATTTATTTTATTGTATTTTTTATTAATATTATGTAAATAATGGCAGTGAATGTATTAACATGATTTCCCTATCATTTCACACTACTAAGATTTTTAATTAAATAATGGTCTATCTTGTGTCAGATTACATGTTATAAAAAACATTGGCAACACATACACAACATTTATTCTCTTATTTAGTTTAAAAATATTACATTAAACTTTGGTGATTTAACACTGCCTTGATACATTTTTCAGAAAGACAAGAATCTCTATATAGCATAAATTATGTACGTATATCTAATTAGCAATCATTCTCATTATTTTTGAAATAAAATACACATTTTTCCATGTATGCATCATTATTTTATGATTGTTGTTAACAGGTTTGTTTATGCACATACATATGCACCAACAACCATAATTTATCATATATTTCGAGTGTATTTTATGTAAATATCGCTGCGACCTTCACCATATCACTTACCTGCGACAAAAATGTATACTTTAATCACAAAATGTTCAAGTCTCGAAAATTTTCAGCTCGAGTACAATTTCTGGATGTTTTTCTCGATTCATTTTCTCTTATTGACCACAATTAATGATAAAATATCTTAAAATACTTAATTAATAGTTAGTTTCCAATAGTGAAGAACAAGTATACTTTTAAATAATTTGAAGCAATCAATTTAAAGCATCTTGACACACCGCTGTACAATTTATTTATGATGTTGTTATTGATTTTACACTACAGTGATACTAAATTGTACTATTACAAGCACCGCTATGTTAATAACTATTTGATTAACTATTATATTCGCAAGAAACAAGTAAAAATATAAATAAAAGTGTAAATTTTGTAGAAAACTAGGTAGTAGGTACCTATACCCATTCAACAATTAGGCTTTTTGACAATCTTGACATTGATTGATGTTGTTATTGCTAATTTCGCCATAACGGTAGGCAAAAGAACTGAGCCAAAACAGTTTCCAAATAATTTTTTTTTGTGACAGCTCAAAGTTTCAAACAGTAAACAAAACAATATCATACAACAACCATTTTAATACATTTTTTTAAATTACATACATAAATACAGTGTAACAATGCAGCCAACCTTCTGGGTACGCTCCCATTAGCAGTGAGCTGCTACATATTAAAAATCGACTATGTTAGTCTAATCTACTATAATTAAAACAGTATGGTAACTGGTGAGGTATTATATTGTAAAAAATTGATATCAGGCACAAGCCAACGCGTGTAAAAGTAGGTAAATAGAGGAACTAAATAAAAATAAAAACCTTTTAAATTATATCTTAATTTATTAATTAATCATGCATATAAAATATAATTATCATGAAAATACAAAAATGAAGAATTAATAAAAAAATTAAAATAAAGCAAACAATGAATAGGTTTACAATTTTTAAAAATAAAGCCAGCCCAAAATATGTTCAACCACGGAGAATCACTTTAATGCGGCCCCAAAGTTGTAAATAATAAAACGTCAAGAAAAAGATATATTAAAAACACGTGCGTCTCGGGACGCCTGTCAGAAGTGATAACTTACTTATGGCTGATTACTATATCTGACAACCGTGCATTTGTCTTACTGTCTGCTAAAATATAATATAAATCTCCGTAATATATTATGTAGTGTCAAATTTCCACTGATAGTAAAGTCAGTGAATTAATAGAAAGATGTAGGAATCAGCCAATAACAGATTTGAATTTAAGTGCAGTTATACGAATCGCAGCGGATAAGTGAAAGAACGAAGAGCAACGGACAAGTGGCAAAACAAATCGCAAAAAAAATTAACTTGAAGTTTTACGCGCAGATTTTCAAATTGGACAAGTACATTAACAATCTGCCCTACTTACTTCAAGTTAAAATTTTGTTGCGATAAAATAATAAATTTTAAAATAGTCATAAATATTAAATTTCGTTTATTGAGCGTTGGAAATTCTCAAATTTGATTAATTTATTATGTCAGAAGTAACAGACTATCCTCATTAATAGACGCACTTTAGTGCTTGGCTCAAATTACATATCTGAGACAAAGTTTTATACGTAGCACATCTTTGTGGGGGCACGCAGTGCCCTTAAAGGAAATTTGTAAAATATCGAAAACTTGCCATAAAAACTGAAAAAGAACACAACAACAAAAAATATGGATTGACAGTTTTCGAGCATTAGCGTGCTCACAAAAAAGATGTGACAAAAAAGGCCTGCTTAGTATTACAAAAAAATATTTCAGTTTAAAAACAGTAATAGAGTTGTTATTCTTATATATTCAATGAACTCTTTGGTTGTTATAGTTAAATTAATTTGTAGTGAAAATAGGTTACAATAAATTCAAGTAATGAAACTAATCATATTTTAAACGATAAAAGTATTTGAATAAAATTATACGAGCTGAAAACTAGTTATTAAAATAGAAAACGCGCGGCAGCGCAAATACTTGCGAGCCGCAAGGCTGCCTATAACGTAAGAAATGTAGAAGTAGCGCACGAATTTTAAAATACACGATTTAATCAGAGCGCTTAAAAATAACGGACGCTACTTAAAAACGATCCAAGACACTACAAAAACTAGGACATGTCCTGGGAAAATAGGACAATCGGCAACTTCTTCTTTGTTTTTTTTTTACATGAGGAAATGCGTTGTCGCATCGTCAGCCGCGCGGGGGATCTGCGCGGCCGGTATGTGGGGCTCCCCGACGCCGATTAATCAATACGTCCGGCGCCGGTATACCCACTAAAACCTCATGGGAGCCTTCTTCCGCCTAGCGCCGGGGTCACGGTACATGCGCGAGCTTAACCCGCAACCCCGGCAGCGGCTGGCCGCCTCGTAAGCAGAGGCGGCCTCTCCTGTGTGCGGGCCGGGGAGTGACGTTTCCCCGGCCCTGAGAGGGACGCGCGGCTGCCTCTCGCGGCATTACTGCGGGCGGAGGTCTTTCTGATCCCCCAGACCTTGACGCCCGCTGCCGCCCGCCCGTGACTGCCAGGATTCACGGGCGCTATCCTCCTTCGGTGGGGGAGGCTGCGAGGATTGCTCCTGCGCCTTCACCCCTCCCTCTCCTTCCTCCCCCCCTCGCCGCCTCTCGCTCTAAGCAGTGTCAGCGGTGGGGCGGGGGGCTTCGCGATAGGGGGAGGGGGAGGCTGCGAGGATTGCTCCTGCGCCATCACCCCTCCCTCTCCTTCCTCCCCTTTTCCCCGCCGCCTCGCGCTTACAGCAGCGTCAGCGGTCGGAGTCGGGGGAGGCCACCTAACTTCGGAAGGGAAGAGTGTTTTGGGAGGAGGTTTGGAAGGAAGGGAAGGCTTTTAGGAAAGCTTTTAGGAAGGCTTTAGGGAATGTGACAGAAGTAAGAAAGAGAGTTAGTCTGAAAGAGAATGTCGGGGTGAAGGTAAGGAAAGGAATGCTCCGGTGGTTCGGGCATATGGAAAGAATGTATGATGAAAGAATGACTAAACAGATATACAATGCAAAAGTGGATGGATGCAGAAGTCGCGGAAGGCCACGACACACCTTCCATGATCAAATTGATCGTGTACTAGCAGAAGGTGATGTCAGGAGCCTTAAGAACAGACGAGCGTGCATGACAAGAACTATGAATGTCAAAGAAGCAAGTGAGGTGTGTAAGAATAAGCCTAAATGGCGCTTTGTTGTACGTGCTTACCCCGCAAGGGACCTGGCGTGAAGTTATGTATGTATGTATATAAAATATAAATTAAATTGATAATATTAATCTATGAAATTAAAATATTTTTTTAGTTTTTATGCCATAATTATCTCATGACCGGATTTGGTACAAAACTAGCTGAAGGAAATAATCACTAAAATTAACGTCAAACTTATTACATAACAATGCTTCTACAAAAAATGATCATTATTTAAATATTGGAATTATTTGTTATAATGATGTTTTAGCATTTTACGTTTTAATAACGACTATAACGATTACGAGTATTGTTTTAAATAAATCAAAATAGTGAAGAGTTGTTGAATACGTTGTTTTCAAACAAAAAAGATTGTTTTTTTTGTTCATGATTTGAGAAAATCAGTAATTGTAATTGGCTTTTTCAAATAGATTTGTTTAATTTTGTTATGTTTATTTTTTTTAATTAAGCGCTATATTTCAATCTCTACTTTTATCAATTGGACTATGTAATACTTTAACTTATACAATTATAAATGTACACAATGACTTATGTACCAGACCAAATCCAGCATCCTGGGCACGTTTTTAATTACAGTCGTGTGGTACTTCTTTTATTCAAAAATTGTAACCTATATATAATTTCATTGTGCAGCGTGTAATTCTTCTAAAATGTTCAGTGTATTTTTAACAAACGCCACAATCCCTGGAGCATGTTTCAAGTTACACAGGAAATCTAAATAACTATCATTGTAGTGGTTTTTAATTTCGTAAAGAACCCTATAAACAAATGTGCCATTGTAAGTTTTGCTGTAAACGGTTGGCTCGTATGGCTCTCCGCAAAGGGTATTCAGGTAGTTGAAGTGTTGCAGGCAGTACTGAAATTCAACCAATGGGTGAAGATTTTTTCTATTAAAGATTTCAATCAATTCTTTATTTGATAGTGTGAAGTATTTCCTTAGTACTTGTTTAGCAGTCAGACTGTCTGCTAATGCAATACCAATCTTAGCATGATCAGATTTTGAAAAGTTTCCGGTAGAATCTGTGCCATTCTCAGTAAAAACAGCCGAAACAACATTCAACATAGCATAGGAGAGAAGTACGCTAACTACTTCGCTACTGGTAAAGTTCTCATTTTTAGCCTTGCACCAACTTAAAGCAATAATCAATAGTTTGGCATCGTCGGGTATAGGCTGCAAAGAAGTATCGAAATCTTTTTTGAAAAACGCTTCAAATATTTCTTTTACAGCTACGTGCTCGAAATTGTTTTTCATTAGATTTATATCTAACTTAATCCCGGAGGCCAACTTTAAAGCATTTCTATCCACTTTCACACTATTTAAATCTCCGTCATCGCTATAGATTTTAAATTCGTCATTATTTTCTGTAGTTAATAAAGAGAATGCGAATTTTACTATGTCCAGAGCTGTGGAAAATGCGTGTTGTAAATCAGGATCTTGTATTGCGCGATTATATTTAATGAAGTTATCTGTATATAAGTTGATGTATTGTTCTGGTATTCGTTGTGAAGCCACTAAATATTCAAACCAATCCTCAACTGTTTCTTTCTCAATATTATCACCTTTTATATACTTCGCGGGTATGCCGACATCTGCTCGGAGATCAATAAAGGATCTAGCTTCATTTTCCTTCTCTAAGAATAAGTTTTGATCTGCTATGCTAATAAATTTAAAAATTTTGTATAGAATAGAATCTCTTGTTGGTTGACTCGAAAGCCATTTCAGCAAACAATCATTTCTATAGTAATTATCTAAAGGTATATTGAGATACGTAAAAAAACAAGTAAATGTGCCTTCTGGAAACATTGTTTCGTCCGTAAGCAAAATGAAAAGTGCTAGCTTTTCCTTTGTCAATGGATATGTTTCAAGGAATCTATTTAAAGTGAATAAAGAGCATTGGATACTATTGTTTGTTTCGTTCAGCAAAAATGAACAATGGTAATTGATATATTGAACATTAAAAAAGCAATAGTATATGTCGTTGCTAATAATTGGACAATCAAGCTCACGAGCTAAGGCGATGCATTGCTCTTTAGAATCCATTTTGCAAACTGTATATTTAAAACCCATTTCTTCCAAAACGTGCTTACACACTTCGAATGTAAAATTAGGTGAAATCACTGTACTATTTTGTTCAGTTGGGTGATAAAGTCCTGTATTAAATCTTTCGGTGCATTTATTTACGTTTGCTTGAATATTGTCAGTACCACCTTTAAATACAAAATAACATGTAACATTAGCTTTTTGAAACATAATAAGGCGTTCTCTTATATATATTGCAAGTTTGTCGCATTCACATCCAAATGCGAATGGTAGTCTACTCTGCTCGTAGATATTATAAAAATAATTAAATCCATCGATTACGACAGGAGAATTCTTGAGCTGATAATCTATCGCCTCTCTTACTGCTAACTTTGTAAACATTTTGATCCTCATCTGTGATCTGGAAATAAGAGAAAAACACTTAGATTAATAGTTACATACCGACAAAAAAATGCGCTCCTGGTTTATTACCCTTCCAGTATTTGGAATTATTTTGTTTACTTTGTGTTTAAAATTTGCAATTAGACAGTAGCCTATTGTTATTGTTTTTGACTTGGTTGGCCGTTCGCAGGAATAATTAACCAGGTGTGCAAATTACGTTTCTCAGAAACCTCAGTCAACGCGGTCCTTTGTTGTATTATACAGTTTAGTATAAAACGATGTCCGAATGGGAGGTGTGGGGCAGTCAAGCGAGGATTACGATAAGAGCAAGACGTAGATTTGATGAGCGATATAGTGACGGATTTTGCGCGTGTTATTGAATCGTGCAGTTTGTAGTATCTAGTTATATTTGTATCTGTTTTATACGTGTTTGTATAGTTCTAATGAACTCTATAGTATACACAAAAAGGGCTCTGTAGAGTTGAATACTCTCGGATGTTTTCGTCATTTGGCTGCGGAACCATAAAAACAATTTAATCCAAAGTAGCCCTGTTACAAACTATTGAACGAAGTGTTAAGTGAACTTAACACAATTTCATTAAAAGCTTTTTTTTAAGTTCTAAAACAATTATTTTTTTTCAGAATTTTCCTCTTCAGTTAAAAGTCTCACTTTTAACTGAGAGGAGAGAAGGAGAGGAGAATTCGTGCCGAAACCAAAAGCGCATCCATAGTATATTCTAAAATTATGCCGCCTCTCATGACGTCCAGTCTAACTTTACGCAGCTCCTCCGCGCGGACACTTTTTCGTGACAAAAAATCCTAAGAACCCCCCGTCTAAATAGAAGTTACACTTAAAAAAATCATATAAGTATTATGCTTTATTATGACATCAAATTATACAACTATCATAATTATTATTATTTACTTGGAATAAATGAGCGTCATATTCTGGAGCCTGTATTACGTGGCCTTACATGTTTGTGCATGATAACGGGGCCGGTGAAGTCGTAACAAAAGCGAAACTGTTTACACAGCGGATAACATAGTGTAACAAAAGCTCGTTGTTAAAAACACTATGAAGTTATTGTAGGTATACAATTATGTACAATACAATACATAATATTTGTATTTATATTTTTCTGTGAATAGAAGATTAACCACCACGCTTGTCGAAATAAGATTGTCGGATTTTATAGATGATCACAGATCGGTCCATCAGCATGTTTTTTTATAATTGACAGACAAACACACGTATTATATATCTCCAAATTAAGCAAGTTACGCTTGTGTTACGGGTAATAAAAAACGAACTACTCTCGGGCCAATTCCAGTTACCACGACCATAGTAAATAACGGAGAAATATCGTTTCCAAAATTTACCATAACAGGACTCGTACTCGGAGCCTGTTTCCTCCACCGTCAGCACGTAAGCACATTAGATAATTAATCCCGGCTACACAAGTGTGTTTAATTAATGTATTATAATTACATCGAGATATTTTTCATACATTTTATATGAATATAAAAAGAACATAGTAGAAGTGAAACTTCAACGGACAAGTGGAAAAACGAATTGCAACAAAATTTTAACTTGAAGTTTTACGGGCAGGTTTTCAAATTGGACAAGTATATTAACAATGTGGAATCCAAAAAAGAAATAATAATATCATTTTCTAACATAATTATGTAATAGCAAATAAAAAACGGTTCCAAAAAGTTATTACAGCCATTTGACAGTTTTTAGAGTTACGTACATATTTTGTCAGAACGAAACCTTTATGAAATCGTCTTGTCCGTCCGTCCCTATTCTTAATTCTTAAATGCGAAAGCCAGCTTGCTCGCTTTTAGCAACGATAAAAAATTGCATTTCATTTTTTTGTTAACTAGCTAACTTTTGGATAATTCACACTATATCTTCATAAATTGTAGCCTATGTGTTATTCCGATGTGGAAGCCATATTATGTAAAGTTTCATCAAAATCCATTCAGTAGTTTTCGTGTGAAAGGTAACAAACATATATTCACGTTTATAATATTTAATTTCCTTAGATTTTAAAGTTTAATTTAATTTGTACATTTTTCAAGTGAGCTTTCAGGGCCATATCCTAAACTATGCTACATTGTGAAAAAAGTCTCTAGGTCCGATTTTGACGAAAACTAAACTGGTATAATTAGATTTTAAAATAATCAATTACCCTTCTCAGGAATCAAACCGCCTTTTTTTAAATAACACGTTCCGTATTATTATATCATATCATAGTGTAGCTTATAGGAACTAATTTCTGGTAAGGAATGTTAAACGGCAAACCAGGGGAAACAGTTGTTTTTTAACAAAATGTAATATTTTCCATCCATTCCATACATTAAATAAATGTAACCTCATTTTATCCTATGTCGAAATGATTCTTTTTTTAATAAGCATGTACAAACTTATATTCGAAACGCACGTTTTAACCCCAATCAGTCAAATAAATTTAAAACAGCCCATAAATTCCCATGCTAAACTCGAGCCTCCCATTATAGAGGGACGGGGTATATCCGCCATGCTTGTCCAAGGCGGCTTGGCAGGTTTGACACATCGGTTGTCACGATGTACAGGTTGCATCGCTATGTTTTCCTTCACCGTTGCTAGCACATAAAAATTATTTAAATCGGCAGACAAACACCATTGTATATCCCCAAATTTAGCAAGTTACGCTTGTGTTGTGGTTAATATACAACGGACTACTCTGGGGCCGATTCCAAACACCCAGACCATAGTAAATAGTGGAGAAAATACGTTTCCGAAATTTACTATACCAGGAATCGTACCCGGAACCTCTGCGTCGCAGTGAGGTAGGCTAGCAAAGGCTTAGCCCACTCAACCACAGAGGCTGTCAATATTAAAGATGAGATGATTGTGTTCGAATGAGGAACAGTCAAATGACCAGCGCAATTTGATGTTAAATTAATGTATGGAAAATATAACATGTTAAAAAAACAGCTCTTCCCTTGGTTTGGGTTTTTTTTTGATAAACTAAGTTACATCTTCTCTAAGCAATGGTATAATAAATTAGTTTATCGAAGATTTTCTAATGCTTCTCAATTGTTTGGTAGTATGTTAAAGCCCGAAGTTTTTACGCTGTTACAATCACGCTGACTTTGTCTTTATGGCCCATGACATTGTGTCGGTACAGCGGTGTAGGATAATGGAGTAAAGCGCTTTTTCCACCGCTTAGCTGGCATCATAGATGATACACTATATAGGCTGGCATTCAAAGATGGCAGCCCTGCCCTTTGTCATCAATTAAGTATTTATCTATATATTAAATACGTGAAGCAAAAACATAGCAAAAATTTTGTACCCCTTTTTTCGAAAATTGCGCGGACGTAGGAGCATGAAATTTCGCACATTTATAGTTTATATAGAGGAGTGCAGAAAGCTAATATTTTTTTAAATTATGGATATAAATAAATTAAACCAATATTTTTTTGTTTATAGTTAAAGTCAAATGAACAGTGTAGCCTTGGCGAAATCTGTGATTATAGAAGTATAGTCTTTGACATTAAATATTATGGTCGAATTTCGAGCACGGGCGACCACTGGTTAATATAAACAATCGAATCAACCAACTAAATACAATGACAATATCTAAATATTTTATCATGTTTCTAAGAAAAATGATTGTTGCGGCTATGCCCCACCCGTGAAAAGGGGCCGGACGTCATAGGATGACTTTCCACACTCGCTGTGTATCGTTCTTTGGCTGGAGCGGAGTACATCAGCTTACGTTGCCGCTTTTATTCAGGGTAGGCCAAGCAACCACCAGTATAATCAGCTACGAACATAACCGCAGCCGGCAACAATCTCATTTGGTTTGGCAATAGGTTCATACACCACACGGTTCTTCTTATCAGTGCAGGAACGCATAAAGAATACAATTTCCTGCTTCTGGGCTGCCTGTCATAAAAGGCGACAAAACAACCCACAGCCACAGTAGGGTATTTCCCCGTCTGGATGGCCACCACTGGTCTAAAGTATGCCACTATTATAACCCTTAGTTCTGGCTGACGCCAGTTTCCAGTCTACCTTAGGAGAGCAGCAGCGCATTTGTGTTGCAAGTGTCCATAGGTGATGGTTATCGCTTGCCATCAGGTGGGCAGTCTGTCTGTCTGCTGAACTCTTCCAAAAAAAAAAATGTCTACACGTTTAGCATGCTAGAAAGTTTGGATATGCTTTCCTGCAGCTCAAGGGCTATAATTCGTCAAAAAACCTACATATCTCTAAAGCTCTGAACATCAACCAAAAGTATGTTGGTCTGAGGCTACGATTATAAATAAAATTACTCATTATTACTGATCCTAAAATTTTCGAAAAAATCTATTGCTGATCTTAAATTAAGAAATATCAATATTTAAAATACGTACCTTTTTAATAACGAGCCCTCTTCTAAGAACTTGAAAAAGAATGAACAAAAAATTTAATTTTGCTTAGTAGCTTGGAAAAGTTTTATAAAACCGAGCTTTGTCGACTATTAATGAACAATTGAATAGGATAGCAAATGATTCGTTTTTATATAACTTTCAGGAGGTGCAGGGGGAGGAATATTTGGGGACACTAAAGGGCGTAACACACGGCGAAAATGCTATAATATTTCATGTTAAGGTGCCTGTATATAAAATATTATAGCATTTCAAGGTATCACACACGGTTAAGATGCTATATCCGTTCGAATCATTCTATCAAAGGTTTGACTAGGGGTTACACGTATATTTCTCCACGGAATCTATATACAGAATGATATAATATGAATAATACGGCCTTACTATTAGATTTATTGGACAGCTCATCGGACGATAATTCTGACTTCGAATACGACTTAAAAATTGCTGCCGCACATTCTAAGTGTCGAAAAATCAGGGTAGAAAATCATATAACGTTTAGGGAAAACCGCGGTGAATCTTAACGAAGATCTTTCACCAAAAATGTTTCAAATATATTTTAAAAAGTCAAAGGAAACTTTCCTACTATTCATGGTTTGATTATAGCCGATATCAAGAAACAAAATACAAATATGCGTGAAACCTGATCATTTACCTTGGAATTGGATTGTCGCTAGAGGACGAACAGATTGGACACCAAAACCGTCATCAAAAATGTGTAGTAAACATTTTGACAAATTCCATGCACTGTTTTGAACTGCGTATAAATCAAGCAACAATATGATTTGAACCTACTCATAAAGTTAGAAGCATTCATGCGAAGCTTGTTTTATTTAAAGGACAATAACGTGTAAACAGAATAAAAGCTAATTAAAATAAATGTGTGCTATTATTTATCCACAAATGTAGAACCTACTACCACATAAGTTATTTAGAACTACATCACCATCATCCGCCGTCACTCTCTTCCCCTCATCGCAATTAATTTGAGTTACCTATTCATGAAAATCGATTTGTCAGGTTCATTTTCAAGCTTCCTTACATAGTGACGTATTCTTTTTGTCCCTTTCTGCGACACGCTATAGCTGTGTCTATAGGTTTCTCTGTCTACGACACGAACGCTTAGCGTTGTTTGGCTATGATTGGTTGCGAGAACATCGTGTGCTAATCACAATCAATCGATGCCAAAAATCGTATCGTACTCATTACATACATTCTAACGTCGCCGGCAACAATACAAATACAATGAATGAGCTAGCGGGAACGTGAGAAACACTCCCGCACCCCGCATTCTGCAACGAAAAGTCACCATCGTCAGCACTAGGCCACTAAAATATAAAAGAGGTAGATTGGTATTGCTTGATTCATATTTCCTGATGTTTATCAGAATAAAAATACAGCTAGAAAACTAAACCACTATGGGAAACAGGCGAGACGATATACATGTTTGTACGTAAAAAGGTAAACAAGTCATTTCCTCAACATAATATTAACAAAAAGTACATCGAGTCATAACAAAAACTCGAGAGAAAAGGTAGTTGAATAAATAAAATATATTTCATTCCATTTTGCGTGGGATATTAATTCATTCAAATTTCGCATAGCTCGGCATCTTAAGATACTGTAATATGAAAATATATATAGCAAGTAAAATATTAAGACATATTTCGCATAGCTCGGCATCTTAGATACTGTAATATGAAAATATATATCATCATGGTTATAGCATCTTCGCCGTGTGTGATGCCCTTAATAATGTATAGACCTTTGCCGGCATTGTAACGAATTTAAAAACTACATACATACAAGTTCATACAATATTTATTCTTTTTGTTCTAAGCGAGCTTGCTGAAAGTACCGACCATAAACAATGTATCCAAATTTTACCGAGAAATATACCGAGAAATTTTCAAATGGTTTTATATTTTTTCACAGAAATAAATCCTAACAAGCTACATTAGGAATTAATGTAATAATACAGGCTATTGTTTTTTCAAAATCAGCCGATTAGATTCATCACCAGGAAATGTGATTTTTCAAAAATCTAGTCGTATACATATATACTTTAGTTTCATCAAAATCGGCCTCAAACTCCTTTGAGTATTTACCGCTATTTCATATAGTTTAGAATTTGGCCCTGAAGACCCTCTTGAAAAATTCATCTCTATTCGCTGTCTCTCACACTTTTTTTTTTTTTTTTTTGTGTTTTGGCAATTGGTCACGCTTTAAGTATAGCGACCATTTACTGCCAGTGTCAGGTGTGAAAAAGGCAAGTTATAAGGCGAATTTTGAGTAAGGTATATTTTAAAGTAAAAAGTGAAATAAACCTTGTTACGTTTTAATTTATCCACCACCTAAGGAGAAAAAATATAAGACAATAACAAATATACAGGAGAGAAGCTATGGGTTGGGGATATTTTACAAAATAACATAGACACACACAATACATATTATTCACATAATTATATACATATTATAAATCACAATTTAATATTATTATCGTTTATATATTTACAAAGTAAGTGTAGGACAAAGGGTTTACGGGTATATACAAGTAGGGATTTCATATTTATGGGTTTGGGGATTTTAGAAGGGATGATATCGTATAAAGATATGTTATTCAGAGAACAATTAAAAAATATGTGATCCGATGTACCCTCCTCGGAGCCACAGTCACATATCGGAGAGTTCCGCACTCCGATTTTGTGTAAATGTACCGGAGTACAGAGATGGCCCAGTCGTAATCTAATAATGCCAGATGTTGTCCTCCTATCCAATGAGCGATATTTATGAAACCATGGTTTTATAGGTATCACAGGTTGAATACTTTTGAGGTGGCTGCCTCGAGTTTGTGCTGTGTTTGTCCAACTAGACTGCCAGGAGTCTTTCATGTCATTGTTGGCTTTGGATAGAAGATCCCAACACTGGACATTATTATGATCTAAGAAGCCTGAAATAATCGCTCTCTTTGCAAGGTCATCTACTATTTCATTTCCTTGGATACCTTTATGGCTTGGGATCCAACATAAGGCAACCTCCACGTTATTAGACTCGCAAGAAAATAAAAGTTCTCTAATTTTTAGTATCATTGGGAATTTAGAACCTACCAAGAAGGGGTCAGATAGCAAAGACTGAAGACAACTGAGTGAATCTGAAAGTATTAAAATTTTGTTAATTTTATCTTTATGTGCCAAAATGAATTTAACAGCTTCCAATACAGCGATGGTTTCACCTGTAAAAACAGAAGTTCCCTTAGGGCATTTGAACGTAAGTGCTACCTGATGTTGAGGATACCAGACAGCTGCACCAACACCATCTTCCTTAGATAATTTAGAGGCGTCAGTAAAAATAGGGGACCAATTTGGCCATTCCAAAGCTAGCTTTTGTTTGAACAGTGAGTTTGCGTTCTTGTCGTTTTTGGAGATACCAAGACTGAGCAGGACATTCGGTTTAAAAAGGAGGGCATCATAGTCAGTATTATATAGTACAGGATTAGGGAATTGAGAGATAGGATGGGATAAATTGGAAAATTTTTGAAAACTATTTATTAAACAAGGGTGATTTTTTTGAGACCAGTATGGGTTATTCGGAATGAGGTTTGAAAGATAGTTAAGCTTTTGTATAAGCGGGTGAGACGAATTTTGGCCTAGTTTGTAGAAGAAGCGGTCGCTTAGAAATTGACGACGAATTGAAAAGGGGGGATCTAAGGCTTCGACCTGGAGAGCGTTTGTAGGAGTCGACTTCATGGCGCCCAATATAATCCTGAGACATTTAAACTGAATTTTGTCGAGTTTATACCCAATAGTTTTGAGGCAGGGCTCAAGAACAAATGACCCATATTCCACTACACTACGAATAATGGCGTTGTAAATAAGTTTTAAGGTATATGGATGAGCTCCCCACCAGACGCCCGATAAACTGCGTAGGACATTTATATTCACATCAATCTTTTTGGAAATATATTGAAAATGCTGGACGCCTGACATTTTTGAGTCCAAAATGACTCCCAGAAACCTAACATGATCCTGCACAGGAATCGCCCTTTCCCCACAAACAATACTGATTTTAGGTATTGTACGTTTACGTGAGAAAATAACAACATTGCTTTTTTCTGGAGACAATGAAAGCCCATGCTCTGTAAGCCAGTCCTCCATATAAAATAGTGCACGGTTTAACCTAGATTCGGCTTCCTCAACTGTATTAGCTGTGACATACAAAGCTATGTCATCAGCGTATTGAAGAATATTGCAGAAAGGGAGTACTACCTGTTCCAGGTCAAATGTGTAGATGCTGTACAGGAGTGGGCTTAGTACTGAGCCCTGTGGCAATCCAGCCCAAACATGTCTAGGAGAAGTCATCTTATCTTCCATCTTTACTACTACAGTCCTATCCATAAGAAAATTGCAGATGAAATGAGCCAGCCTCACGGGAACACTCAGCTGTTGCAACTTTTGCCTGAGCCGGTGAAGCAATACAGAGTCATATGCAGCCGATATGTCAAGGAAAACCCCGACTAGTATCTTCCCACTGGATAGAGCTATTCGAATATCAGTCGTCAATATGGAGAGACTATCTTGGGTACTCAAACCCTTCCGAAATCCGAATTGAGTATTTGGGAGGATCCGTTTATTTTCGATGAACCACTCTAAGCGCGTCTTGAGCAAGTGTTCCATCACTTTAGCAATGGTAGGAGAAAGCACAATGGGACGATATGATAAGTGATCAAAAGGATCTTTTCCAGGTTTAAGGATAGGTATTACCAGTTGAGCTTTCCAGGAGTCAGGTACAATCCCTAGCTCAAACAGTTTGTTTACAAGTGAGAGAATTATTCTTTTAGTATTAGAACTGCTATTGACAATGAAGGAGTAAGGAATGCCATCTAAACCAGGTGAAGAATCTTTGAGTCGACTAAATACTCTGGAAAGCTCAAGCATAGAAAACGGGGAATCAAATCTATGGCTTTGTAGAATAGGGGGATAAGGGGAAGGAAGATTGTTTACATTTGGAACAGAAGGAGGAGCTAATTTATCTAGGAATGCAGGTAGCCAGCTAGATAAATTCTTAGAGGGAGACTTGGGTGTTACATAAGAGCCGCGGAATCTTTTGACTGCCTGCCACATTAAGGTTGAAGGGGTAAGAGGGCACAAATTTTCACAAAATTTGATCCAGCCAGACTTCTTTTTTTGTTTGAAGAAACGTTTAGATTGGGCCAACACTTTCTTATATGAAATAAAATTATCTACGGACATATTAGTGCAGTATTCACGTTCAGCCTGTTTGCGTTTTTGATACATTTCTGTACATTCACCATCCCACCAAGGAGGCGAGTATTTAGTGTTGGTTCGGCCTTTTTTTGGAGGTTTGGCTGAATCTGCAGCTGAATGTAGAGTACAGTTATCAGGTGTTCCAGCCCATTAAGGACGTTCTCAGTAGTGACTGGGGAAATATGTTTGCAAAGTTCATCTGTTACAGTACTAAATTTATTCCAATTTGCTTTATTTGTGTTATGTTTTAAAAGAGGATTGAAGTTTCTTACTGGCACTATGAGATGGGGAAGTGAAAGAAGGATAGGTAGATGATCACTGCCATGTGAATCTTCTAAGGTTTTCCAAGAGACAAGGGAACCGAGATCGGGGGAGCAAAATGAGAGGTCCACTGCGCTTGCTGATGTGGTTGGTGAAGTTCTACGGGTTGGTGAACCGTCATTAAGTAGGCAAATATTTAACTCGTCTATAAGATCGACGAGTGCGCATGCAAAAGAGTCATAGTGTGAGCTTCCCCACAGGGGGTGGGAGCAATTGAAATCCCCGAGGATAAGAAAGGGACCAGATAAGGAGCTCAATAGGGACTTGAGTTCAGGAATAAGGTTTGGATGGGGGTGAGGTATATATAGAGAAAGGATAGAAAGATGGGAATTTTGGATTTTTATGCCGACAGCATTAAAGGAGGTAGAATGAGCTGGAAGAGGAATAGGCGAATAGTGGAGGGAAGATTTGACCAGTATGGCAGATCCCGCATAGCCATCGTCTCTGTCACTCCTCAAACAAGCATACCCGGGAAATCGAAAACGAGCTCCCGGCAGTAGCCAGGTTTCAGAAATGGCAAAAACGAGAGCACCGTAAGAACGAGCCATTTGGCAAAGTTCATGGACTTTAGGAGCAATACTGCGGCTATTCCATTGTATAATTTGGAATTTTATTAGCAATATTAAAAAGTTTTGTGAGTTTTTTGGCAACGTTGGACGGTGGAGGGATGTCTTCGAAACGAGAGAAGATGCTAATGAGAGTGGATAGAAGACCTTCGATGAGGTTATCCTCGTTGGAAACATTTGTGTTATCATGGGATAATGCAATCCCATTTTGGGGAGAAAGGGGATTTCTTTGGGAAATTAGAGCTTCATGGGCAGCCCTGTCATAGCCCTTAGGAAGTGGAGATCGGGGGCGACGATTTACGTAGGATGTTTGTTTATAACTAGTTTGGGACGAAAGCGGTTGTGATCTTATAGAAGGAGTTGGAGTTTGATGTCCAGCTTGAGACTGGGATGGAGTTTCTTGTGTTTGGGAAAACATGGCTCTTGCCACATCAGAATAAGAGCGATACACTTGGGGGAATAGCGTGGCAGCTTCTGGGTAAGATATGTTGTCTTCGGACATCTTTTTTTTAATCTCTTTTTGTCTGGTATGCTCTGGGCATTTCTGGCTTGTTGCGAAATGGTGACCTGTGCATAGAATGCATTTAGCCTCTTTTTCTCCAATTGAGCAAGAACTAGCGGTATGGCCCTGACCACACTTAAAGCAGCGAGGTTTGGACCTACATTTGTCCTTCACATGTCCGTAACGACAGCAACTAAAACATTGTATAGTGGGGAGAAGATAAGGTTCTACAGGTAGTGAGTTGTAGTAGCAATATAATGTTTTAGGTAGTATTTGGCCGCTGAACGTGATAACAACTGTAGACGATGGACCCCACTCTACAGATCCATCAGAGAGATGTAATTTCCGATTTAGTCTGCGTCCTTTCAAGATATGCCCACAACCTACCGGTAATTCGATATTTTGGACAAATTCCTCGACTGACCAGTCTTTAGGAACATCCCGGACAATCCCCATGCGAGTTACATTAAATGTCGGTATTACTGCCTCAAAATGTGAATTTACTAGAATGGGATGTAACACGAAGTTATTAGCATCTAAGTGATTTAAGAACTCAACAGACACTCTGTTTCTTCCTACGTAATTAATACCTTGTTGAGCTATCTGACCTACCTTCGCATTCACTAGCATTTTACCAAATTGAATTCGGTTTATTGTGGAGCCTGCCTTAGGGTGGGTTTCCTTTCTATGAACATGTACAATAAAAGGCCCTTTGTCGTTGTTTGTATATTTGTATGGTTCATTCAGAGAAGGATGAGTCCATACCCCACTGATTGAGGCTGGTGTTTTACTTGGACGTCCATCCAAATCATCCGGATCAAGCCGTCTTTTTGAGCGTTGAGGTAATATATTTCCTGAAGGCGGTATAATCTCCATATCAATAGACAGATTTTGAGATGGATCCGGAGGAGGGTCCGGAGGAGCTGGGGGGATCTCCGACATGATCGGAGTCCCCGGGGTTCTTAAAAAATAAAAAAACACTTACCGAGGGTAGTTGAAAAAACACTAGGACACAAATAAGAATATCACAATAGGAATAAGATAATAAGATATTAGTAAAAAAACCACCATAAATATTAATATTAGTTATGCCATAAACGTAACAAGTTAAAATACAACGTGATTAAATATAAAAACTTAAGTTTAAATAGTGTAACCGCGAAAGCTTGCGTTATCCACGACACCAACTTTGACCGTCTCTCACACTTAAACCTATCCACAGTGCTGTTCACATTGACATATATTTTAAAAAATAATTAGTAGTTTCCAATATTATTCTGATTCCATATCAACCAGCCTCAAACACCGGTTTTGATTTATCTTTTAAACCTTTGAGAGAATCTGGCGGAGGTACTAATACTATATATCACTTAATTGTTCTGGCTTTTATATTTTTAAACAATGAAAATGTCGTAGCGCCTCAAGTAGCTGTATGATGCTAAAAAAATCACTACTTTAAGAAAATTCTCGCCTGGTCAAATTCTATTACTTTTCAGCCAGATTTTCGTTTTTATGTTCAGATATTCAAAAAGCACTACCTATACTAAAAAGCTCGTAAAATCCTCAAACGGTGACCTGCTCCCAGAACCAGATACTCGCCAGTTACCGATGCTAATCCAAAAAAGTTACTTATTTCGATTCCCACGCTGCCGCCCACTCGATATTTTCTACTAGGGAACCTTTTATCACAAAAATTTCACTGATCTTCGAAATTGTAGTGTAGTGATTTAATAACAAATATTTAAGATGGCAATTTTCATTAGTTGGTCACACTGAAATTTTAACTTTTTATTTATTTCACCTACATCATTTTTGGAACGGGTCGATAATAAAGTAAAAGGTATTAAATTACGAACGCATCTATTATTTTATAAGTTACAATTTTGATGAATATTGATACTTTATTGTTGTTTTTATTTTTATCAGTAAAAATGTTGAATATACGATTCTTTCTTGCACAGGAAAGGGTGAATAATATTTTTCTTCAGTCATGGTGGACGTTAAAGCGGTTATTAGACACCTTGCCAATGGTACACTGGGCGAAAGCTTATGCTTGATTTGTTTAAGCCCTCTTGAAGCTAACTGTGAAAACATATTTACAAAAATATGTAAGGAGAATAACGAATTTTGTGTGGCCGATGCACTGGAAATATGTCAAATGGAGGTTAGATATGAAAGTATTTTGAAAACCTTATCATGAACAGATTAATCCACGAATACATAGCTTAGCGAACCATAGCTTTTACAAGCCTATTTATAAATATCTTATAGAACCCTGTGTCTTATCATTAAATTATCATGTTTCTTTTGAACTTTATTGCTAAATCTTACTAGAGAAGTGTCTTCACTGTTACATACTCCAAAATAGAGTAAAATCAAGTTTAAAGTTAGTCAAATTAACCCAAAAGGACTAAAATTATGAATGACATGTATAGACTAATGTATATACAAAAATATAATGCTTGAATTAGATTTATGTTTTGGCTGTATTTAAATCCTGTGAATTATGTGTCTGTACTGCTAAAGTTTTGTGATCATTAAATTTGCTTTTAATAGGACCTTGTCAATTTTTTTAAAGAACCTTTTAGGCCTGGCATAACTCCAAGAGAATCAGGGATCATCATGCAGCTCTTGTTCAGTCAGTTGTTCTTTGCTGAACTGAGTTCGGAGTGATGAATCTTTTTCGGGTGTTCATTTCTGTGATATTGTTTAATTTTTATTCCAAGAGTTCAGCAGATAGGTAGACAGTTTACTTGATGGGAAGTAGCTACCTATGGACATTGATAACACCAAATATACATACATTTTTTTCTGTGCAGGAATGGATAAAGAATAGTAAATCCTGTGGCCGGGCGGCTTATCGTAAGAGGTGACTAAACAACCCACAGCCAGGTGGTAGGGCATTTGCCCGACTGGATGGCTACCACCCCTGGTTTAGAGTATGCCACCATAACAACTTTACTCATTTCTCACCTTATCCATTCTTGTACTTCTACACATCCATCTCAACATTCTCGTTTCAAATTTAATAAATCAGCTTTGGTTGTTTCTTGGGTTACCTTGTTAGGTTAAATTATGAACTATTTGAATGCTAACTTAAGATGCTGTATAAAAATATTTTTAACAGATTTCAGAAGATGACAACTATAATGTATGCCTAGAATGCTTTTTAAATGCAAGTTCAGCATTACGTTTCTTTTTTCAAGTTAAGAGGACCAAAGAACTATTACAATTTTATACAGAAGAACTTTTTTCAAGCGCAGAAAATATAAATGTTCCACTTGAGTCAACTAAAGCCATTTGCATAACACTTCCAGTTTTGGAATTACCTCATTTCGAATTTAGTTTAGAAGGCATAGGACATAAGGATAATGTGATAAGTGAGAATTTAAAAAATGCTTATGATGTCAATTCAGTGAAGACACAGGAAGATGATAAGATTTTAATGGTTATTAAGGATGGAGTGGCTATGTACTTCAAACTTGGTAAGAGTAATTTTAATATTGTATTGATTTGTGTGAGGGGGAAGTATCTGGACGCTCCAGGTAGCCTCTGAGAAGTCTTCAGCAACATTAAGAAGCTGGTCGAATTCCTGGAGGATCTGGGCTGGATGGAGTAAATCCTCATCCACCCTCGCATGCAAAATAGGCGTTTTGTCATTGAGTTGTGGAAACCGCCCGCTCGCAGAAGAAGAGTGGGGGTTGATATATGTGATATGTGTGTGGTGCTTTGGTGGTGGATGATCCTTGTGGTAGACTGGTGTAGCACCAGTAGGTTGAAGTGATAATTTCTTATGGGAGGGTAAAACACTTCGTTACATAATGCATTATAGTGCCAGTCGGGCTTCCCTTTCTCTCGCGCATCACTTCTGTCAGGCATCCCGAGATGCACACTTTCCTTTTGTTAAATTCATCTATCCCCTGTGAACAATACTTGTTTCTGGATGTTTTTTTACCAACCAATCATTTTGAATTAAACAAGGTTCCATGCATAAAGAAGATTCTATATTCTTTTTGATCTTATGCTGGAAACCTTCTGGTAAACCGAAATTACTGTGCTGTGGAATATTTGTCTATGATCATGAAAATTGTGATTACTTAAAAACTACCAAACAGATTTACTTGAATTAAAAATTAATAGATTCTATGATAATCTGTGGTTATATTGGATACAAATCCAACAAGATAGTAGTGTATATGTATTTCAAATTCTTACAAGATGTACACATGAGGAATAAACTAACAAAACAAAAAATAAATCTAATTCCAATGTGTTTTTTACTCTTATTGATAACTAATGTGTGATATTGTATATCCTGGGAATCCCGCGGGAATTTGCCCAGGAGTGTTTTGTAGTTATTCAGGTACATAAAAAATTAGCTTATTCCGAAACAGTTTTCACTTAAACGATAGCTTGCGTGCTTTCTTAAACACTGAGGTACTTCGTGTCCCAAAACATCAAGTCAAGTGTGGAAAAACTTGCGGGCATATGCTAGTTTTAAAAATATTATTTCAGATAGCGATGGCGAACTTGTACAAATATCAGAGGAAGAAAAGGATAATTGTAACAAAATGTTAAAGTTATCTGCGGGGTTGCCATTTGAAAAACAAAGGAGAAAACGTTCGCCAATGAATTACAAGAACTGTACACATTGTCCTGTTAAATACAGATTTCTAACTAAATTGAAGCTTCACATGAAGAATGATCACAACATAGACCTGTATATTTGTAAGGTATTTTATTAAGGGCAGATTTTTGTTAACATCAAATGAATCGAATAAATTAATTATAACCTGATTGAATGCAAAAGTTAAACAGCTCAATTGTTTTGTTTACGCAACTGTAATTACAAGCTTTTATTAAACTTGAAATGCATGTACCTATGTATGTAATTTCAGGTGGATACTTGCAAGTAAAATTTGACCAACTTCCTGGATTCCGTTTTTGGCTGTTATTATTTATTATAATAGGATAGGCGGCATGGAGAGATCTGACAGGAGGAATTGGCCATTGTAACTCTCACTCACCATATAAGCCAGGATTAGCTCAACCCTAACCGTTTCACGCTGTTAATTTGTAAAAGCGTGGTATCACACCGATCAAGCTGGTCATAGGAGATCGCAATCGCAAGACAACGATTCGGGCATAGTTCTGCTAAGTTAAATAAATATAAAAAAAACCAGAATAAAAGTGCTAAAATGAAAACAAAGGTCAAAAGACTGGTTTTGTTTCTGTTATTAACTCTGCTCTAAAAGTCTGGAATCGGTCCCCAGTGTAGTAACTTGCTTTATTTGATAGTATACAATGTGTGTGTTTGTTTGCCGATTTTATTATTATAATTTGTCTATCTATTTGTTTAATATACTTCCTTTGGCTATAGATTTGCAAAGCGATGACAGAAGACAAGCAAGAATACCACGACCACATGAGGACACACACAAACATACACCAGTGTGCGGTTTGCAATATGGTATTCAAAAGGCGGAGTACAATAATATCCCATTTGCAGCAACACGAGAAAATGAAAAATGTATGTATTTTATGTTGATCAAATGCGCAAAGTATGTTGATGTAAGATTCCTAATGTGTACTTAATAACGCCTACATCGCAATTAAAATTCAACTAATTCTGTATCAACGGGCCGGCCTTATGTATTTCCAAAATATTACTCACTATCCGGATACTATCCCATTTTTCAGGATGAAAAGTATCCTATGTCCATCCTCTGTATCAAAACTACTTATATACCCAATTTCAGCCAAATCGATCCAGTACTTTTTCTGTGAAAGCGTAACCGGGAGACAGACAGAGTTATTTTCGCATATATAATATTGTTACGAGTACGAGACTCGAATTAAAAATGCCGTTGGAATCATTATAGAGTTTATTAGAACTATACAATTACGTATAACACAGGTACAAATATAACTGAACACATCAAATCCAAACGTAATGCAGAAAGTCGTAATTCAATAAAACGCACAAAGTCCGTCACTAAAAGATTACCGATTGTAGTACACACGTCTCGCTTCGATCGTGGTTCTTGCTCAACTCCCTCTCCCTCAGGCCATCGCTTTACACTGCACAAATGCCCACTCGGCAACGTGCACTGAATTTCCTAGAATCAGCTTGTACTTTAAAATCCGTAACACCTGGCTAATGATTACAATACATCAATAAGCCGTATGCCAATAAATAAGTAAATAAAAGAAGACGACCGTAAAAGAATGATAATAGTTATTACTTCAATTTCCGACGGGTAATAAATGTGTTTTTACAGATATGCAGGTGTGAATTTGTGTTTTGTCGGCGCTTAGGTTGTAACAATATTAATGGAGATGTCACTGAGTATTTTAATAATGAACAGATTGAAGGCGCTCACATATGCGAGCTTTGTGGCCTGATATTGGAGGGCGAGGACGAACTGCTCGAACACAAAGAGAGCAGGCACGAGAAGAAACACACCTGCTACTATTGCGGGAAGATGTACAAGAGTGAACAGGGACTGGACGCGCATATCAAGAAGCACGAGGCCTATATGCTCAAGAATAACGAGTGAGTCGTCTTCTTTTTAATCAGTCAACAAAAAGATTTGATAAATAAATAAAAAATAGTTGGAATTCTAAGATTAAACTAAATTTTAATACGGAAAAAGTTTTTTGCATTTTCAAATTTTTTTATTATGCCCACTTGGGTTGGTTTAAGTTTTTGTACAATATTAGAAACAGGATCTATTGGCATCAAAATTTTTTTTCTGTAAAGTTGCAATTTTTTTTGCTTACTGTACTCGTATATTTGAATTTGAAATTTTTGAAAACCTATGATAATGGATCCAAATGTCACGAAAAATTATGGATAGTCTTCTAAGAACAATTTCGTATTGCTGCAACGGTCATGCTCCTACTGCCCCGCTGAAAGTTTCCACTCTGTATAAGGTTTTTATTTTTTTAGTGGAAGCTAAATTGATATAATTGTATATGTATGTATATATTTAATTTATAAAATAGTTTAAGTATGTGTATTTTATATATAAATTATGTAGTTTAAGTATGTTTATTATAATATTTGATATTTAATGACCTGCACCATCTACATCGCCAGATTAGATTAAGTTATTCCTTAAGTATGGTTGCTTGGAAGAGATTGCTTTTAGCGATAAGGCCGCCTTTTGTTTATACCATGACAATATTGTAATTGTATATTTTGAAATTGTATATTTGGTGAGCAATAAAGTGTTATGTATCTAAATTTATATATTTATAAGCTCGTCAGAGCCGGATAAGCTCATGACGAGCCCATTCATCAGAAATTATCATGGCATGGCATAATGTATATGGGTATACTCATGGAATTGACATCTTTCGTGATCTTTGCCATTATAGTGTTTCTATTGTTTAAATAACAGTCATCTTTTCTAAATCACAATGCACTTTGATAATAGCGATTTGTTGCACACTCGATGCCCCCGCGACCACACCACCTCGTATCCAATATCAAATGTACTATATTCATCAACAACGCTCGAGACATGTCACGACATGTCTATCTCATTATTGTGGTCGCCTGCAACCATAGATATGCAACACTCCGCTAAAGTGTCATTGTCAATATTGTCCTTGGCGATGGTTCGCCGACATATTTATTAATTTTGTATAAATATTTATTTAAGAATATTAATTACTGTACATTTCTCAAATAAATTAATACACATACATAAATAAATAATAAAATATATTAAGAATAAGGTCAATTGAATTTAATCATGCAATTTTTTTTTTTAAATTCTTTAATTATTTATAGTCACGATTAAATTGAACAATTACACTTTTTATTTGAGTTTCAAAATAATACGTCTATACTAAGAGGTGGGCACTGAAAATTAGTGCTGTGGCGGAGTATCTTTCGACACAGCAATATACTTTCCGAATTGCGGCATTCAACTTAAACAATTTTTTTTTGAAGTGAAACTTCTTTATCGGCGTTGGAAAAAAATATATACCGTCACATTTTTCGGTTACGCGCCACGTTCTTGCCCCTACCACGGTCGAACCGACTGTTGTAGGGGATTTATTCAAACAATTTCTGTAAAGTTGCATATAGTAGATCATTTTTCGAAAAATAAGTATAAAAGTTTCATATCTTACGTGTGTACACTAGTACGCGCACACATTTTTTTTACTAGATTGATTTGTACTTTGTGTCGCATTTGGCAAATTATCTTTCTTTCTTTCTCTTCTTTAATTGCTATTTACGTTCGTCTACAATAGGGAAGTGGCCAATCCAGTGGTGAAACCGACATACCCTGTGCGGATCCGAACCGGCGTCCTCGCAAGGTGTGCGTCACCTGCGGCAAGACTTCGTGGACCAGCGCGCGCTGCTCTGGCACCAGAGGCTCCATACCAACGAACGCCCGTACACTTGTAATGTGAGTAATTAGCAATAGGGTACCGACTGGATGGCCAATTGGCTACCACCCCTGGTCTAGAGTGTGTCCCCTTAATTAAACGTTTTTATTTCTTGACCACGGTTGAAAGGGTGTAGAAACAGTATAATTGCGGCATTGCTAGCAGGCTACATCAAACAAAAATGTATTGGGACTGGTTGCAGATTGCTGCATAGACTGAATAATTAATTTTTGTAAAATATTTAGACAGCTGGACATTTTTTAATTCGTTAATTTTTTATCTATATTTTAAAGTTTTAATCTAATTTATAATAATGTAATTTAAAATTGTAATTATAGATCTTTGTGTCTGAAATCAATAAATTAATAATTATTTTTATTATTATTTCTCTGTATTTTTTCTGTGCAGAACGGAGAAGAATACAATTTCCTGCGGCGGGCGGCTGTCGTAAGAGGCGACAAAAACCCACAGCCAGGTGGTAGGCATTTTCCGACTGGATGGCTACCACCCTGGTCTAAAGTATGTCGCCATAACAACCTTGAATTGTGTTCCGGCATTAGTGGACCAGGTTCCAGTATCTTTAAGAGGGCAGCAGCGCATTTGTAGCATCTTTGGTGTTTTGCAAATGTCCATAGCGATGTAACCGTCTTCATCAAGTGGCCGTCTGCCTGTCTGCTGACCTCCTGCAATAAAAAAAAAAAAAAAAAAAAAAAATATTTGTTTTCAAAAATGTTACTTTCTTTTTAGAAAATATATAAAGATTGTGTTTTTATAAAAAATATTTTATAATTAATAGCCTTCAGTTGTGTTCCGGCATTAGTGACCAGGTTTCAGTCTCCCTTAAGAGAGCAGCAGCTCATTTGTAGGACCTTCGGTGTTTCAAATGTCCATAGGCGATGGTAACCGCTTCCATCAAATGGGCCGTCTGCGCTTCAGGTTTAAAAAAAAATGTGTGCGTGTACTAGTAGTGTACACACGTAAGAAATGAAACTTCATTCACGAAATTATTTAATTTTACCTTATAATTACTCTTCGCTCGAATCGACCATGGCAGGGGCAAGAAAAAGATGGCGCGTAACGGAAAAATGTGACAGTAATTTTTTCCATCCCCGATAAAGAAGTTTCACTTCAAAAAGATGGCGCGTAACGGAAAAATGTGACGTGACGCGTAACCGAAAAATGTGACGGTAATTTTTTTCCATCGCCGATAAAGAAGTTTCACTTCAAAAATGTATAAAATCATGAAGGGCGCTATTCTTAGCGTTACAAGTCGTATTTAGGCAGTGACTATAGTAGAATTATTTTCTCCGTGCAGTTTGGGTCTTAAATCAAACTCGACCTCAGCCCGGCTAGGGCGGTGAGTATGTTGCGCGGGCGCAACGCCATTATCGATAAAAACTCATTCTTATCAAAGAAAGATTAACATTCTTATAAAAATCATTATTATCTTTTTTGCTATTAATTTTAAACTTAGATATAAGTATTTATATTTATTTTTAATATAACTTGTTACATTCTAAACATTTGTACCTATAGTTTTTTAATAATTTATTTGAAATCATTATTATTCTTATTTGAATAAATATGTTGTTTTATCTATTTTTTTCTTTTATTTATATCACTAACCCACAAAATGACAAAACTAAATACACTATCGATAACGCTTGTCGACAACAATAATGCGCATCACTATGCCCGTGAGTGGAAGAGAGAGCGAAATACTCGCTTCACCGCTCCAATTTTTTATAACCCAAACTGCACGGAGAAAATAATTCTACTATAGAACTAGCATCAGACCAGATTTTTTTTTTATTAATGATACTGTTTTGTTCTGATAGATTTGCGGTCGTGGATTCGTATCGCTGAACCGTCGCAACCAGCACATGGTTTGTGCACACTCTGCACCTACTAAGGGGTGTCCCCTCTGTCCTGCACTCTTCCATCTCAGGTCCATGGTCAACACGCACATCAAGAAGGTATATCTTAGATTTGCTTTTATACAATATCGTCACATGCCGGCGAGGGTAAAGGCTCGCCTCTTTTGTTTACTTTGTGTATAAAATTTGCAATTAGACAATAGCCAATTGTTATTGTACTTGTTTCATGGCCGTCATTAGTGTCGAACTAATTCTTGTTGTTATTGTATTGGGTTAGCAACACAATAACAACAAGCGACGATTACGGTACTAGCAAGACGTGTTTAGTACATTCGAAGAGCGATATAGTGACGGGCTTTGCGCGTGTTATTGAATCGTGCAGTGTTACTGATTGTATCCAGTCATAATTGTACCTGTTTTGTACGTGTTTGTACAGTCCTAATAAACTGTATAATAATTCCAACGGCATTTTAATTCGAGCCCTGTGTCGCTAGCTCGTAACAATATAATAAAATCCGTGAAAGGCAGGCTTTGAAATTGTACAATTCATTTAAATGAGAAAAAACATTACACAGATTATAGTAGAAAAGGTTGGCGTGCCGCTATCTCAGCTCTTAGGTGTGATACCACGCTCTTACAGAAAATCGATGTGCAACGGTTAGCCTTGAGCTAATTTCCCCCATTATCCTCCCTCAACCCTCCATCCTAGTCATCCTGTCTGATCCCTCTTATTTCATCCCCTATGAATGCCTAAAGTTTTACATGTCTACAGAGAAGACTACAAATGTTGTAACAAAATGTTTCGCAGTTTGCTATTTCTTTAATCAACACTATTTTTTTTTTTACACGTTTCTATGATTAAAATGTTTATTTTTTGTTAATGGATTATTATTCAACGTCTGTGATGTACTATTAGGTTAGGCAATAAAAAATAATTTATCTGTTAAAATACAAAAGACTGGCAACTCTAACATACCCACAATATAATCTTATAGAATAAAAAAATACTTACATATGGAATTTATATAACTTGAACACTTATCTTTCGTTTTTGGGTTTGACCCTTATATTGTTTACTAGCTTCTGCCCGCGATTTTGTCCGCGTGGAATAATTTAAAAAAAAACCCGATTTTGAAACATTCTTCATTAGTGCTCCGCTCCTATTGATCTTAGCGTGATGATATATAGTCATCCTCGATAAATGGGCTATCTAACACTGAAATAATTTTTCAAATAAAATCAGTGTTCCTGAGATAGCGCGTTCAAGCAAACCATTCAGCTTGATATATTAGTATAAGATAGGCACTCATTATTAAATACAATATAAAAGCCTTTTTATTTAGTCCATAATAATTTTAAAATGACATTTTTTTTTATTCGTCAATTTATATATTTTTTTTTTTTTGGGGCCCCCCGTCCGGGTAAAGGCCTCATTATTACGAACTAGCTGCGCCCCGCGGCCTCTTCCGCGTGGTGATTGAAAATCGTCATAATTCCAAAATAAAAGATTTTTCTAAAATAAAAGTAGCCTAAGTTACTCCTTATTACATCAGCTACCTGTCAATAAAAGTCCCGTCAAAATCGGTCCAGCCATTTCGGAGATTAGCCGGAACAAACAGACAGACAAAAATTGAAAAAAAAATTGGTATATATACCGTATATATATTCATATGCATGTAGTAAAAAGCGTTTATTTCAATATTGCAAAGGGACACTCCAATTTTATTTATTCTTTATTGTATACGAAATGTTACAAATAAAACTTTAAAATAATGGCGATGACAAAGGCGAGCTTAACCCTAAAAAGAGTTTTCTTCCAGCAAACCTATGGGTCTAGCGAGAGTGGGAAGACAAGAGGCATGGTTGTGTTCATGAAAGTTATTACATAAAAGTACTCATTGAAAATAAATATAACATTATAAACTACATACAAGTACATAGGTGATAAAATACCTTTCAAACAAGCCCAGATTGAGAAATCTACTATAATTCTATCCGATTTTATGACGAATTTAATTAAATTGTTCTATGTATATATGGAAAAATATCTATTTTGAAATTTTGGGGGGCTCCAAATCCGACTTGAGCTATGGTCTCTTGAGCAAAATTTCTCAGAATCACCTATAGATTACGTTTTTGCTATACGCTTTATAAAAAAAAAAATTAACCCGCCCTAATATACATACATACACCATATGGACCGTTTATTTTGAAAGTGGTGTAAGTCCATTTTTGAGAAAAATGAGCTATCACGTAATTCATGCTTAATTTAATGTAACAATTTTATATATAACTAGTCCGTGTTTAATTTCTCAAAAAATCCCATGTTTTGTACAACTTAAAATCGGTCGGTAAATAAAATTGCATAATCATCGATTATGAAAGTGGTGTAAGTCCAATTGACAGAGGTAGGTGGCATAGCAGATGGATGACGATCAGTGTTTTGTTATTTTTCATTTATTTTATACTAGCTGTGTCCCGCGGTTTCAGCCGCGGACGATTTGCATTGTTTCCCCTCCGTGTTTCCACTACTCGTAAGTTAAAAGATAGATATTAAAAAATTAGAGAAATGTACTAGAAAATGTATAGCGCATAACATTTGAGAAGAAAATAAATACGACAAGGCTGTATGACTCCGTATCTTTGCCCGTATTTTGGCGAATTAAAAAACAACAGTAGCGCCATCTTGTTGCAAAAAATCCGCAATCTTATTACGATTTTTCTAATTTTATATTATTTAGGAGTTGAATTTTTAAATAAAATGTAGCCTATGTACTATTCCAATTCATACTCTAGCTGTGTATTAAATTTGAAACCAATCTATTACGTACTTTTGGCGATACCTTTTCCCCAAAAAAAGCCTTTGTACCAAAATGCCAGACCTATTAGGTACGAAAAATATAAAGACGAGAGAAGCAGCTGCTACCCTATATACCTCCGGTGCATCATGCATCATATTTTGAAACACTACCACATGCAGAGAATAAGTAAATTCTTGTAATCAGTATCTTGTAATGACAATGTAATTGTCGTCTAAAATAAAATTTTATGTGTTGTTATGCGAATTTGTAAACAAAATAAAATGAAGTATATTTTAAGCGATATTTGATTTTTCAAAATTGAAATTAAACGATTTTTACAATTGTCTAATTTTTAAAGTGGTGTAATTCCATTTACAGCACATAAATATGTGTTATCGTAGTCTAATTAGCCAAAAACAAATTTATATAAACAAATTAAATGTTGATAAAACAATAGAAACAATGCCAGACCTCATATGATTTGCCTGTATTTTTAAATCAACAAATATTGTAACCTTTAATTTTCTCGAAACAAAAGACTTACACCACTTTCAAAATAAACGGTCCATATATCCATAGATATAAATTTCGTGTCAGGTCCACCTTCAGGCCCACAAGCGTCGTAATAAGACGACGAAGCACAGGAACGTGTTCTGGCGCACGGAGGCCGTGCCCATTCAGGAGCTGAGCGTCTCCATACAAAACGAGATATTGCAAATGCAAGCGCAAAAGAGATCTGTGCGTATGTTTATTAATAAGTCTTATGCAACAACTTGTTTTAAATAAAATATGATCACTCACTAATTGTAAGAAGAAATCAAAAGGTTCTTTTCTGTTTCAATCTCAAAAGGAATGGGGCAAAAGTAATTAAAATAAATGAACAAACTTAATTATTACAACTTTATTCATAATTAGTTTGGTAACATTGAAATAATTTTATAATATAAAATTGTATAAAATGGAAATACTTATTTTTCTGAAAAAGTGAATTATTATTATAATTGCTTGATATATATATATATATATATATATATATATATATGTCGGAGGGAAGCCTGGAAGACTATGACGATGTATTGTTGACTGGATGTATAACGCACAATATCATTTGTTTACATTATAATTACTTCTAAAATTCTTAATGTAATTTAATTAGATTTGTTAAATGTTTCTATAACTTAAAGATCGTTCTAACCTAATAAAAGTTATGAATATTGTAATTTAATAAACGACCAATCGGAGCAGAGCATATGGCGGAGCGGGGTCAGACTCCGGGGACGCCCTCTATACTTTGAGTAGTATCTACTTCGGTAAACGGAGGAGTTTGTGTGATACATTTGGTAGGTGGCAACAGGTCGAGTTGGACCATGGAGTATTTTAAAGAAAGTGCTAAGTTAAGAAGTATGAGCGGGTGCCCTGAACCCGCTGCTCGGTCTAAACTATGTTAAAATGTCTTTCAAATCTAAATTAAAAGTGTATAAACCGTGGCTATCGTGTTTTATGCTCGAATTTTATCCTGATGACGCCCACTAAACCTGCAATAACTAAAGATGTCGTGAGAACTAGGCCGTTCTGCGACATACATATATATATATATATGTTTATATATATAGTCGTATACATAAGTTATTATAACTTATGTATTATTGTATATATTGTGTAGTTATTACAATTTATGTTTATACTTATGTAACCAACTTTTGTTTACAGAACAACTCTGGACAAATTTCAACGGCGAAGTTGAGATGATTCAAGCTTGAAATAAATAAATTCCAGACTATAATAGAATAATGGGGTATTTGACGGTCGGTTTTAATGAGTACTAGATCCATGATGGAATCATTACAGCTCATAGGGTCGGCTCGATACTACGCACTCGCGGGATATCGACGTGAAACGGTTAGCATTGTGCTAATCGTGTTTCGTGCGATGAATGAGAATTTCCAATGAGCATTTTCTCTATTCCAATCCCATGTCTTGTCTGATCCTTTTGTCATCTCCCTATCCCTGCTCTTCATTCTGACCTAAAGGTTGACAGCGCGTTGGTTTCGCCCCCGGTGTTGCAAATGTCTATAGGCAACGGTTACCACTTTCCATGAGCTGGGCTGTCTGCTTGTTTGCCAACTTCGCAAAAACATAAAGTCAAAACTGAGAAACTGTCGCCACTCAAAAGGTCATTGCTAGAGTCTCAAGACTAAGTTTTGAAATATAGCCAATTCGATAAATTGATTATGCAAGAAATAAAACGACATCCAGACCATCATTATTATTAGATACTAGTGCTTGGCTTGAATTTTTATTACTTAGACACATACGTTTTTTTATTGCTGGAGTTCAGCAGACGGGCAGACGGCCCACTTGATGGAAAGTGGTCAACATCGCCTATGGACATTTGCAACATCAAAGATGCTACAAATGGGTTGCTGCTCTCTTAAGGGAGACTGGAACCTGGTCACCAATGCCGAAACACAATTCAAAGTTGTTATGACGACACACTTTAGATCAAAGGTGGTAGCTATTCAGTCGGGCAAATGCCCTACCACCTGGCTGTGGGTTGTTTTATCGCCTCTTACGACAGGCCGCCCCCGCAGGAAATTGTATTCTGGCTCCGTTCCTGTATGGATAGAGGTTTATAGTTGGTTATTTTTGACAGTTATGAGTTACTTTACCACCTCTTATCATTAATAGGAGGTTATGGGTAAGAATTTCAATAATCAGTTGCTGAGCAGTTTCTTAAAATGTATAATATATAATAATGTATATTAAACACTGTAAGACTGTCCAGTTGCTAATTTAATGCGAGTTTAACACCTACAAAGCCATCTATATTAAGCTAGTAGGATATATTTTGTGTTGTTAATAATTTTGTTATATAACAAAACTATTATTTATTAATCAATTAAACTTTTAAATTATTATTGAAGTATTATTTACATATCCTCTTTGAAAGTAAGTTGTCAAGTATCCATGAATATTTTCAACTTTTATGTTGCGGCTTCATCTGCGAGTGTTTACAAGTCATTTCACGCAGATATGGCGATAGATTTAATGCATTAAATATTGACAAATAACATATATATATACACTAATGCGGGTTTGCCTGAACGGAATTATTTTTAACGCTTTTAATAACTCATTCGGCCATGCTTAAATTTTTTACACCAACGCAAATAAAGCCGCATCATTACGAAACCTCAAGCATAGAATTATGTCAACACTTTAGCTAATGGTTAGTTCGACGTTGTCTGCTGGATGTCACCAGCCAGGTGTTGGAGGCCGTAGAGCCTGTTTTCCAAGATTTACTTCTATACTATTCTATTTTTGGCCATTTGGCTCCAACGCTACTGGCGCTGATTCGGCCAATGTCACAGTAGTAGAGAATGTCAGGTGTGGGTGGGTTATGGGCAATTGCAGCTCAGAAAAAAAATTTAGTCGGTTTCCTTTCCAATCGTAACTTCTGTGAACCTAGGGACGAGATTTACTTACTATAAAGGTACGTGTACACGACACCAAGCCGCTGCTGCACTTTCGCTGTCAAACGGGCGGGGTCAATATACGCAGAATAACAGCGCGGTGGCGACGCGGTCCATACGAGCGCTAAGGCTTTGCAAACATCGTGCAAAATAGATAAAATTTTACGCTCCGACATTGTTTAACCAAATATTATTATTTCTTAACTAAACCAAAACAGACTTCAAACTAAAAAGCCAAAAATGAATGTTTTCTAAACAATTTTTGGCCTTGTTATTATAAAAAAATTCAACTTTATAGTTGCTTGAATAGCTTTAGAAATGATATATTAAGCGTATGTAGACCTTGTACTACTGGCACGCGTATACAAGTTTGCTCTTGGAGTGAAGGCGCTCGGTGCTGTTCAACCAGGGTTGCTCTCGATGTCTCTGATATCCACCCTTCAAATTCTGACTAGGTAGTCCACCTCAGGATTATAATCTTTCGATTAAAGCAAAACCATTTAAAATTCGTCTACAACTGACGGAGAAATTGGGTAACAAGCAAACATTCGAATCTACTCAAACCACTTCCTTTTGGAAATAGGTTAAAAATGTTATTTCTTGTAGCGTTCTTAATCAACAATATTGTAGGAGCTTAAATTATAACTTTTATAGGTAGTTTTTTAAACAACTCGAACTATTTCCCCTTTAACTGGATTTATTAAGGGAAATAAAATATCTGGGAATAGAAAATAAAGTCGAAATATTCAGGTTCTTAAGGCCCGGCCACAGCCTAGGGCTTAAAGACGATCGTGACATATCCACATCATTATCATAAACTGTTTCTATCCTTACAGCGAGATCGTGATTGGGCTAAGTTTTGGGTATTTATGTGAAATAAAAAAACACAATCCCTTTTATATGCATGTATTTGTTTTTTTTTTCAATTTTAATGTTTTTTAGATATATATATTTCATTTGTAATCATAATAAAATCAATTGGCTAATATTTACAACTTATAAATTCATCGAGAAAATTCTTACATACAATTATATTTTGGGTCTTATCAACTAGGTGGAATCATTTTTGTTATTTATACATTAAAAAAACAAAATGGCGAGTCATAGTGAAAATGCAACTCTTCAAACAAGTATTGGATGGTGAGGAGATAAAAAAATATGCAAATGAGATTTCACGCTGGTATCTAGTAAAGTGAAACTGAATTAAGTAATTTATTTCTTACCATAATTTGTTAAACTGAAAAAAAAAATACTAAGTGAATCCTTGAATTAATTTCTTATGAAACATGTAGACTTGTATCCATTTATCATACAACTGTTAAATGTCGACCCGGACGTAAATCTATACGCGTGTGTACATGACACTGCCACCGCGCCTTTCTCGCGCTGTCGGGCATCAGTGGTGGGGCGGACCACATTCGCATATACATAGAAATTGACATAATAGAAGGGCGGCGATGGCGTGGCGTCTGTGCGTCTACACAAGCGCTTAGTTTTACTCATGTAAGCCTCTAAAGCAAAGCGCGGACTGCGATTAATCAATAACTGACTCGGCTATGAAAGGATGAATCCGGTATTGACAATCGCAGCGCACTTAGCCTTAGAGAATCACACGAGCAAACTTACAGGTGTATAACTGCACTTAGGTGTCAATTTCGAATAACGCAGCGTGGAGGAGTCTCTTTCTAGAAATGAAAGGATTAGGGAACATTAAATAAATACAAGTGAAATACAGGTATTCTGTACGTAAACTAAGAAAGTTGAAGAAACAACAAGATGACTAAAAATAAATAAAAGCAGGGACTTGACTATGAATAAATAAGCATGGAAGAAGAATACAATACATCAAAGTAAAAAGAACCTAAGGCCGTTCTTTGATTAGTGGGTGTGGCAGCGTGAATCGGCATGTGCGGGACGTTTGGGCTGGAGGTGAATGCGCAAGCGAGCCCACAGCCTGAACATGGGACGTTCGGGAATTGGTTGGGGTTTTAGTTGAGTTTCCCTAACTGCGGCGTGGCATTAGCACTTCAAACCTGAGGTGCTACTCCCAATATCCCTTCCCGTCCCTTATGATCCTCAATCGGATTGCCCCTTATCATAAATATATATACGCTCGGTAAGCTTTCGGTAACGCGTATACTGAGCACAACGACTTCGCAACGCTGCTGCACCGACAAATCAGAGAGCGGTCTTAGTATTTAAAAATGACTGTATCGCTACAAGCGACATCTAACCAACAAGGTGTAACTAGGTAACAATTTAAACTACCAAGATTATTAGTGCCAGCATTGTTCTTCCACGCTTAAGTTTGACGAGAACCCATACAAAATTAAAAGTGCTCTATTAACTGATATCAGCGCGGATTTGTTTTTTTAAAGATCATATCGTTACTTCAAACACCACGCGTCCAGTCCATAATCGTATTGTTTAAATATAATTATTTATATGTCTCCATCAACTTAAAACGCCCGAAGTTACATATTACACGCAAATCTTAAATGCGCTTCGAGTGAAATTAGTTCTGTGAGTTTGTACAGGGTCACTCGAATGTTAACGTTTATTACACTTTACGATGTGTTGTGCAAGAGAGATGGCATGCGAGTCCGGATAGCGTTCGAGCGAGAGCGCGACACTCCCCTGTCAGCTCTGCCTGTGAATCTTATATACACAATGTGTACGAACTTCAAGGACCTATTTAAATTTTGCTCGAACATTTACCATAATGTTTTAAATAAACGATCTAAACACATTATTATTTAGCTAAAATTTTATTCAGTCATTTATCTCATAAGAAAAAAACAAGGTAGTTGTTAAAAAATAATATTTTGTGAACAAAATTAGAATTAAATCAATCAAAACTTCTAAGGGTCTAAAGCGACGTATTTTTAGAAACGCTTGGTGAAAGTGACGCGTGTGTATGTCTGGTAGTTGTAAGACATAATTAATAATTAATTACTCTTTATTTTGATATTTATCGTGTTCGTCATATGGATCTGAGAAAGTGACCGCTTTAGACTCTGAACAAAATTAAACATTCACTGAAATCAGTCAACGAGCAGTTTAAATCTTAAAATCATATTTCGTCGTAATGATGACACGATATTTAAAAAAATAGTTAAACTAAGTCACTGGAAGAAAATTTGTTATAATTTTACACAATCCACTTTGTACTCTATTTGAACCTTAACCCGTATTTAATCAGAGAAGATAATATATGAAACATGTAGCTGATAGAATCGCACATATCGAGCGAATCAGAAAAGGCTCTTAGAGATATAGGTGATCATCCAAAAATCACGTCCCGCCAATTTCATGGTTTTTCGACCCCTGCCCCGTCTTTGTCACAGTTGGTCGCATTCGTAAGACCCCTCCCTTCCTAGTATGACATCACATACTCTGCAATTCTACATGTCTGTTGGTACAGCTGCTGCACAACAGGAGGCCCTAAAACGCCGCAAATACTCAGCCATCGGGAATGGCTACGTATTTGCGGCTTTTGGGGTCGATACCCTGGGACCATGGGGGCCAGAGGCGCACAAGATTTATCGAGACTTAGCCAAACATCTGGTGGATGTCTCACGTGACCAAAAGACTGGTTTATATCTCGGGCAACGCGTTAGCGTTGTCATTCAGCGAGGCAATATGGCCGGTTTTTTGGGCACGTTTCCGACTGACAGCCAGACCGCTGTCAGAACTAGATTTTATAGTTTAATTTTAGTTTGTATATATAGTTTATTTTTAGATTTATTTACTGTATACTTTACTTTATTTTTAATTAGGTATTTAATGTAAATAAAGACATTAATACAAAATATTTGAAAAAAAAACAAGGAGTTCCGTACTTATCTCAAATATATTAGATTTGCAAATGTGACGTCACGAAATTCAGGACCCCCCCACCCCTTATCACACGACGTCGACCCCCCCCCCCCTTTACGTGTGACGTAATTTATGGATGGTCCCTTACTGCTCTGTAAATTTTTGGTACCGCTCATACCGAGCAAATCAATACCGCACCGACAAATTAGAAAGCGGACTTACATCTACACTTTTTTATGGATGATTTTGTTTTATTTGTTGTTCAGACACTATGTAGGTAAATATGTAATTATCATCTCTGTCTAAATACTTAAAGATTTGCAATGCAAACTAATTTTCATAATCAACAATGATTAGTTAATGAGGCAGCTAAAGGTGAATTATTAATTTGATACTAAGCTTTTACGCGCGGTTTCCCGTAGGATAACATTGACGCGATTGAATCGCGTCAATGTTATCCTACGGGAACCGAACATTTTAGCCTATGTGCTATTCCAGACTATAATCTATATCTGTGCCAGATTTCATCCAGTTCCGTTCAGCCGTTCTGACATGATCGAGCACAAACATCCATCGAAACTGTCGCATTTGATATGCGACATAATGATATTGTGAATTGTTCCGAAGGATTTCGTAGACAAATAGGATAGAATATTAAAAAAAACTTTAACCAGACTGGCAAGATCTATGATTATCAGTATTCTAAACGATGGAGAACACGATGCAATTTATTATAGATTTCTTGTCTGTTTGTCCGGTAAAAACTACTAGGCCGATTTCGATGTGGTTGTCACTGATCGAAAGCCAAATCTCAGGAATTAAAATTTATGCTACTTTTTATGTTGGGAATCGGGAGCGGGATTTTTTTGGGTATGAATAAACTAGTTCTATATATAACTAGAATTAAATCATTTTCTTTTGGATTTGCCGTAGTATGATAAAAATAAGGTTGTGCTGTTTCAGTACAAAACCCTTAATATTATATATCAAACAATTCTCTTGCAAACGTGGCTTAATACGGCTTGTGTACCTAGTCAGTGTCAAGTGTTCATGTAAAAATTAGTTTAAAAATTATCGAGCAAATAGACGGACCCATGTAACAGAAAACCCAAACTGTATGTAGACTTACTGACGCCAAACGAGGTAGTTCTTGTGGTAGCTCCAAAAGGCACACACTAAACTAAACAGTTAAGATTTTTAATACTAAAACACAATTCTTACTTAAAAATAATAAACATCCTTTGCCTGTTGTTATTTTGTAAACAATATTCGACATTTGGACAACTGGAAACCAAAAATCACCCTTCCAGTTCCTCGTAAGAACTAGAAAAATTCACATGTAAACTTGTTTATAGAATCGATTACATTCAGTGACTCATAAATAATAGTTTATAATTTTTTTATGTGGAGGATGTCACATCTCTAGACTCACCCAATCTATGTCATCTGACAGCTGTCACTCGCACCTTTTTTTAAAGTGGCTTAGGATGTTGGTTTTACTTATCCAATAAAGGTGGAGTGACAAACTGCAATGACATGTATACGACATTGATAACCTGCAATATATAGAAATATTGTTGGTATTATATTCTTTGTTTTTCAAACCACAATAACACATTGCGATATGGCAATAAATTGTTATTGTTTTCTGTCAAAGGAGAGGGATACGCTTTCATACATTCTTGGGTCCCGTTTGTATAAATTAGAATTAGTTAAGATCTCTTTAATTGTTGTTTTTTTTATTATTATAGGTGGGTTTAGTTATTTTGAATGAATTAATCATGTGGTTTAAGTGATTTGATATTATTAATTGTGGAAATTTATTCACATAAATTGATTATTGTAATGGCGGTTTCTGTGTGTACGGATTGTCGCGTAGGCAGTATTATGGTTATGTATGGGTTGTTTAAATGTTATTAGACAGATAATATGACAATATTATCTCAAGTCTTCGTGACTAGTACACATAATAAAACTATGTTTTAACAGTTTTGAGCGCGGCATTTTATTTAATTTTTATTCCGAGGATTCGGCCACTTTTTAGTCCCGTTATCACGGAAGACTGGGATGTCAAGTTCCAAAAACATTTTATTTAGGCTACCGCACACTTCTTCTTACTATTATTTACTTTATGGGAGACTAAACAAATTTACCGATTGATTCATAATTTAAAATACCGCGCTTAAAACCGTTAAAACGTAGTTGCATTATAAAGTTATGCCAAAACTACAGTCAAATTTTGTGATAAATCTATTACTTACTTGCCGTCGCAACGTCGCTGCATCGGAATTACCTGAAAATACACCCAACAACTTACACAATAAAAATTCTTTTACATATTACGAACATAAAAACTAGCTAAATAAAAAAAAATATTTTTATAACATTTTCTAGAAAGTTTTTTTTTTCAGTATCTACATACAATATTTCTCTATACAAGTGGTATTAATATTGTAACTGCTGTAGTCAGAGAGCTTAAATGAGATAACGATATATAAAGAACAATTCCACCTTCATATACACATTATTGTATGTCAGATAAGGATAGGAGTAGTAGTGACTTCTCTGTCACACAATATACTTTCAATCAAATGTATAGAGTTGTTAAAACCATGCATATTATTTATATTAAAAAATAATTTTAGAGAAAATGAGTTATTATTAAATATTATTATATATTACATAGTTTTCATTGCAGATGAGCCTTGATTCACTAATACAGAAAAAAAATGTGTGTGTGTGTGTGTACTTATGTACACGCGTTAGAAGTTATACTTCTTTGGCGTATCAAGATAAAAATCTTTTCAAAAATTTTATCATTTGCCTTATTCTACGTTTGTAGAAAAACGACATTAACAACAGAAAAACTAAAATGTTGACTATAGCTAACTTCAAGGTGCCGGTTAACTATAGCTAACTTCAGGGTGTCGGCTTTCCGTGAGAGTGTGCGCGCGCATCGTAAAAGTATAACTTTAAAACTAAAATGTTGACTATAGCTAACTTCAAGGTGTCGGTTGACTATAGCTAACTTCATGGTGTAGGTTTGTCGAGTGACGGTGTGCGCGCGCATCGTCAAAATTTACTCTCATCATTTTTCCCTAACGCGCCTAAAGAAGTATAACTTCAAAATGTTTATCATAATGCTATCGGTCTATATGTTCACGAAATAGGAATACATTCTAAGAGCAGCCGAAGTAGAGCAATGATAAACAATGCAAGTTTTCAGTGGATATATTACTATTAACCACACAGACACACCACGTGTATACTACATAAGAATACCGAGTCAATTTTGTAAAACTGCTTCATTTCATTTGTATGGTAACCACAATGTAACGATTTTTGGTTGTATCGATGCTCATGTGTTGTGGCTCTTTTGCAATATTGAGACATCAATATTTTGACTGTCTGCATTAACGAACTTATCAAAGCGATGAGTGGCAACACCAGTGCAATATCGACACCCTATCTATACACACGAAGAAAAAACGCGCACGTAAACTCCAGTGAATTTCCGCCAAAATCTCGCCATCGAGTAGAAGAGAGAGAAAGAGAGCTCACTCTTTATTGCGCACCAAAACATACAATTATAAAAACTGACCATATTTAAAATATTTTCTAGGCGATACAATAGGTGGCCTTATCACTCAAAGTGATCTCTTTCAGGCAACCTAAATCAAAAACAAATTTGAATCAGGCGATGTAGGTGGTGCAGGAAAAAGGCAATGGACAAATAAATACTCAATCTAATTTAACAAATAAATATACAAATACATATACAATAATATATGTATACAATAATATATTACAAAATACATATCGCGGGCTTCAAGCCAGAGAGGCGTATAAAAAAAATGTGTTTCTTTTTATTTCGCCTATAATTTATATTTTTATCGATACACCACCACTGTTTTTTGTTTTAATAGTAGGTTAATACTAGTAGAAGTACTTTCATAGACAGACATTGAATGCATTGAAAAAATCTTATTAAGTTTTTTGTATCTCCTGAAAAGTTGGTTTTTGCTTATACACCCCTCTGGCTTGAAGCACGTGATATGTTATTATAAAAAACGTATTATATTGTGTTAATCTGACATAGCTATCTATGGACAAATAGTGTTTTCTGAGTAAACTTCTAAATGTTGGTAAGGATTTGGCCTCTCTGACTGTAAGAAAAGGTGCTAGCTGCAGACTCAGGTACGTACAGTGCCTATATCGTTGCTGCTGGATCTAGGACCTTGAGTGTGGAAACAATCTGAAGTTCTCTCAGAGTGGTATCCGATCGCCTTGCTGGGCAATTGAATGCTACATCATTTGACACTTGTTCACCAAGGCTCCGTGTATACTTTTGTTCCACTGAGATTAATGGGTTAAGTTTTTCAATCATACATCATATTATCATATTCATTCTCTCTACATGCCCAAACCACCTTAACGGTCCTTTTTCAACTCTTGTTATTACATCTTCTTTCAATCTACAACATTCCCTTATTACACTATTCCGTATCATATTATTCATGCTTACCTCACATATACTTCTCAAAGCTCTCATTTCAACTGCATTCTTTCATGCTTCTTCTGCCACATACAACTTTCACTGCCGTACATTACATTAAATTAAAACTATAAATTAGACAATGAAACAGTCACTAACATTGATGCAGATGAAGCATAGGAATAAGAAAAATTGAGCGTAATCTCAATGTGTCAATATAATTTAAAGAATGTTCAAGATAGATGATTAAAAACTTACCTAAACAAATGAAGGATATGAGAACTTCAAGATTCTTGGCAAACCACAAAAGTCACCAAACGTACAATATTAATACAAAATGTACAGAGAAAATGTTTCTTAACATTAATACCATCAAAACTCTAGTTTAAATCACTCACAACTTAGTCACTGCTTACCATTTTTACTAAAGTGAGGTTAACTTAGTCACTATAATCACATGTCACTGAACATTTTGAAGACAGAAGTCGTCTTACTAATGACTCTTTTTTCAGCATCACCACTTATCATAATTAGTCCTGTTTTCAATTAAAACTAAACTTTCATTGCTCATTTCCATGTATTCAAATGTTTCACTTTGATATATTCTAACTCTTCAATTTGATATATTCAAACTCTTCACTTTGATATATTCAAACTCTTCCTTTTGATATATTCAAATTCTTCACTTTGATATATTCAAACTCTTCACTTTGACATATTCAAACTGTTCACATTTGATATATTCAAACTCTTCACTTTGATATATTCAAACTCTTCACTTTGATATACTCAAACTCTTCCTTTTGATATATTCAAATTCTTCACTTTGATATATTCAAACTCTTCACTTTGACATATTCAAACTCTTCACTTTGATATACTCAAACTCTTCACTTTGATATATTCAAATTACTCATTTTTACATATTAGTGTCATTCAAACAGTTTATTTGAATATATTCAAAGCATTCATTTTAATATATTTAGACTGGGCATTTAATCATTTTGATATATTTGAACCATTTCCATTCATAATACTTATCACCGTCTGGCAACAGTTTATACTTAAAGTACTAGTTTTTCCCAAATCTCGTCAATTTACCATATTAAAAGTAAAATCAACTTCTTCAATTTTTATTTTTCAATTTTCTTCTTTTTCTGTAATTCATCTTTTCTGACAGTTCATGGATAACCAGAACTGCACTATCATGATATCAACCCACATAATCTTGTTTTATCACTAAATTTCTATCTTTCCATATTTCCAAAAATGAGTTGTAATGTCACAAATTGTTCTTCAATCACTGATAACCTAAAGAAGTCTTTTAAACACGTTTAACACGGTTCCGCTTCACGTAACTGGTTCCGTATATGAACCTCTGCCTCCATTCCTCATAATGCTACGTACACGCAATGGTGTTGGATGTTGACGCACTGTGCTCAGACTTTTCTGATGTCTGTTTGTTCGTTTCTGCTGTCGTGTGGTTTGATGCATGACCATTTTGTAAGTTCACTTCGTATATGTTTGACGAGTTTGAATCTTCATTGTAGGATAGAATGCTTACTTCGTCAGTCTGAAAGTTAAAATTTAAAAGCTTAAATATTCACACTATTAAATGTCTAGGTTTAAGTTATGGTAAACATTAGAGTTTTCATTCATTCACTAGTTTACTAACACCATAGGAAACTACTCCCTGCAATTATAATTAATATATTATAATAAATAATAATTATTATATAATACAACTCATACAGATCTCAGAGTTGGGCTCAGACCTCTTAATACAAACGGACAGTATGCCTGCCAAGCTTGTTCATGCGGCTTGGCAGGTTTTACACATTGGTTATCTCGATGTGCCGGTTTCATCACAATGTTTTCCTTCACCATTGTCAGCATGTGGTCATTTTAAGAATATGCAGATTAGGTTAATAATAAACTGCCTAGGTGATACACATGTTCTGATCAGGATTCCCTTGGGGTTTGGGACACGTGCGCTACTCATTACGCAACCAAGACTTACATAATTAATGTAGTATATAAGTGTTATTAAGAAAAAAAATTGCACTTAGATTTTTAAGGGCATGGACCTAGAAATTATGAAATTGAGAAGGATGTAACAATAAATGTAACATGGCTAAGTGGAGATACATAACCAGTGTGACATGCGAGAAACTGATGCCACTGAAACTAAAAGGACAGATATATAAATCTATCATACAACCGGACATAATAACGGTAATAGACCACAAACAACTTCACTCCACTGAAATAAGAATGTTGCGATGGATTTGTGGTGTTACAAGAATGGATAAGGTGGGAAATGAGTACATAACGGGATCTTTGAAAGTTGCACCCGTGACTGAGAAATTGTGAGGAAGAAAACCGAGGTAGTATTGGGCATGGAATGATGAGGGATGAAAATCATGTGACAAAAAGAATGTTAAACTGCATGATTGATATAAATGCAAAGTTAGACGATAAAGGAGATGGATGGATTGTGCGAAGGATGATATCGATAACCACAAATCATCATATCATGGGCTTCAAGCCAGAGGGGCGTATAAAAAAATGCGTTTTTTTAAATTTCGTCTATCATTTATGTTTTTATCGATACACCACTTCTGTTTTTTCTTAATAATAGGTTAATTAAAAAAAGAGCATTTCACGTAATCAAGGAAATACTTTCATAGACACATTCAGTTATAGAGATACATTTAAGTTTTTTGTATCTCCTGAAAAGCTGGCTTTTGCTTATACGCCCCTCTGGCTTGAAGCCCATGATATGATGATTTGTGGTGTGACAGAGGACGTATATCAGAATAGAGGAGTATAGAAGAAAAAGACATTGTGCCCACGCCAAATAATTGGGAGAAGGTGAAAGAAAAGAGAGAGACATAGAGTCTGTAGAAGCAGATATAATATATACACACAAATACACATAAACACACACACACACACACACACACATATCAGTGCTATTTATATAACCGTGTTCTATGAAATCCTAAAGGACCGGATAATGTGTAGCAGTCCACAGACTTTAATTTCGTTAAGGTGACAAATGACTAAACTAGTCTACAACAGTATTTCAGAAAAATGACTGTGACATATATAGCCACAGTTGAAAATTTTTTAAATGTTCCATTATTTCTTTTTTTTCCAATTATCTCTTTTCATTGAATGATTTCAAACGACAGACAGACACCACCTGACGGAAAGCAGTTATCATCGCCTATGGTTACTACCTCTAGGTAAGAGTGGTTCATGTTAGACCATACCTCAGAGATAGGCGAGATAACTTATACTTAACTTATATTATAACTTCACGCCAGGTCCCTTGCGTGCTAGGCACGAACAACAGAGCGCCATTCAGGCTTATTCTTACACACCACACTTGCTTCTTTGACATTCATATCTCTTGTCATGCACGCTCGTCTATTCTTAAGGCTCCTGACATCACCTGCTGCGAACCTATACATTTTAATAATAAAAAAATGTTATATATCATTGTATACTCACGCTACTTTCTGATAGTCTTTTTGTCTTTTTGTGTGAGGCGTTCGGTGGGGGAGGCAGGTGGGGCTCCATCGGCTTCCTCTTGTTGCCGGATTGAGTTCTCTCTCTCTTCTGTATCAGCGACGGCGATAAGTACTGGTGCAGCTGCTTACGGCGGACGTGTCTCGCCTGTTCAATAATTACATTTATTATTACGATGCTGGCAAACGGGCAGACGGTCCAGCTCATGGAAAGTGGTTACTGAGGCCAAAAGACGTGTGCAACACCAGGGGCGAAGCCAGTGTTGCCAGCGGGATAGGATATAGGGGGTAAGAAGCCATGAGGTGAGGTCGACTACGTGTGACACTGTGTATCGACAGGTGGAAGCGGTCCTAAATTTCATGAAGTCATATTTTAAAACCTATGAAGAAAATATTTAAGATTTAAAACTCGAAATTGGAACTATTCACGAAGAATTTCTAAATATTTCTAACTCTATCTGTATGACGAATGAGCAATGTTTAAATTATTAAAGAATATTTTAAATGGAAATAAAATTTCAATACAATTTCTTGCATACAGGTGGCCTGTCGCTAGAAGCGACCAAACAACCGACAGTCAAGTGGTAGGGTACTCACCCTTGAGTTCCAGGTTCCAGTCTCCCTTTTAGCGAGTGACAGCACAGGCACCTTTGGTGTTAATGTCCAATGGCGACGACAACCGCTTCCCATAAGGGGAGCCGTCAGCCTGTCTGCTGTACTCCAACGACAATAGTAATGAAAGAAGTATGGTGGTGGTACCTCGATGGTCATCCCCTCGCGCAGCATGTTGGTGTTCTCCGCTTGGAAGTGCACCGCCTTCGTGAAGGAGAGGATGTCGTTGGTCAAGTCGACGTTCACGTTCGTCTTCTTGAACACCACTCCGATGAACCACATCGAGCAGTAGTTCGCCATCACCTCACCCTATACATAAAATTCATTCGTTTCAAATTACGTTACATTAAAGTGTGCGAGTGAGCGGGTGAGTGTTTGTGTGTGTGTCTGCGTGAGTCAGTGCGTGTGAGTGAGTGTGTGAGCATGTGAGTGATTGACCGTGGTGTGTGTGTGTGTGTCTGTGTGAGTGAGTGTGTGAGTGAGTATGTGAGTGAGTGAATGTGTGTGAGTGAGCATGTGAGTGATTGACCGTGGTGTGTGTGTGTGTGTGTCTGTGTGTGTCTTTGTGAGTGAGTTTGTGAGTGAGTGAATGTGTGTGAGCATGTGAGTAATTGAGAGTGAATGAGTGAGTAAGTGTTTGTATGTGTGTGAGTGAGCATGTGAGTAATTGAGTGTGAATGAGTGAGTGAGTGAGTGTTTGTATGTGTGTGAGTGAGCATGTGAGTGATTGAGTGTGAATGAGTGAGTGAGTGTTTGTATGTGTGTGAGTGAGCATGTGAGTGATTGAGTGAGTGACCGTGGTGTGTATGTATGTGTGCGTGCGAATGTGTACCCTGATTTTCCTTTAAAGATCATCACAACACATACGATTTCTGCAATCAATCACTCTATTTAATTATGTATTAATTATTAATGAATTTATAATACTAACAGTGATACAGTTTGTAAATAATGATAAATGTGTATACACAATACGTAAAGTACAAAAACAATATAAACATATATACCTATGTGTATACACATAATTTCTAATATTGTTATACATGTATATATGTATTTATTTATATACAATAATCTATATGCCGGAAGATTTGTGTGTATGTCGACTACATTCATTTTCAATCAAGAAACAGTATCTGATATGAATCACTAACATCACAGCAACTCGAAAATCTCTTCATTACATTTTTATAATATAATCCCACGATATTCTTCCATTATCACTAGTTATGGCATAATTTTACTAATCACTACTATATAACGAGTGATAAAATAAATCACTGTCACGAGAATCGGAAACGTCTGGTACATTTCACAAAAGCGTTATTTAACGCTTTTAACAAAACAATAAACGAGACAAAAGATAATACATACACACAGCTAAATAAGCAAATCTGTTTGTTTATGTTGTAAAATCGACAATATATTTCATTTCACAGTCAAATAATCACTTTCAATTCTAATCACTTGTAAAATATAACCAGTCGTGATTTATCACCCGTGATATAAAAGTGACAAAACAAGTTCGCGGCGTGATTATAATACGAAAGTAGCTGTAATTTTTATATTTTTTCTGTTTTTTTTTTGCATTGAATTAAAAGTCGAAAAACTAAATGCCAAAAATAAAACAAGGAAATCTTACCATTTCATTCTTCTTTATTTCAGGATCTGACTGTTCAGTTACGGGGGCACCTGTAATATATACATACATTTGTATATGACAAGTTGCCGTGTGCTGGTCGGACTTATATTTGTAAAGTGGCTCTATGTTTCTTTACATACAATAAAACAATTTCGCTTTTCACGTCCGTCTTTATATCCGCTAAAGCCTCCTAAACCACGCAGCGGATTTTCTATCAAATAATCTTTTTTTCCAAAAAAATAGATATGTTCGCAGAGAAACAATGATCCCTACCTCCCGTAGCAGAGGATATATAGTATCTTGCGACGTTACTCTATACGTTACTGCCACTACAGGTTGAAGGTCACTACTGTACCATCATAAACCGTTATCTAACTAACAGCTTGTCTTTGCAGACAAGCTCGCATGAAGGTCCCTTTTCAGGAACCGATACAAAGGATGTGAAATTGGGAGAGGCCCATATAGGACCCCGATAACCCCCACGTTAACACCCCCATGTGTAAGCGTTTCGTCTCTAGGTGTTTAGACTCATCAGGTGCACGACGCTCACATGCTAGGTGATGGTTAGAATTTTTTATAATTCAACATTATCATACACTCAGGATAAAACAACTCTCAGTAACGCAGTAACGTATAGAGTAACGTCGCAAGATACTATATATCCTCTGCTACGGGAGGTAGGGATCATTGTTTCTCTGCAAATAACAACCGTCAAATTGAATAATATTGTACACTTTGGATTGTTTTATCCTGAGTGTATGATAATCTTGAATTATATAGATATGTTTCTGTAACTTTATATTATGTAATACCTATTCATGTGAATATGTATTACATAATATAGTTTCCAGTATATTTCGTCATTTACATGACATGCAAATTCTTATATTCACTTAATGTGTTGAAGCTATAACACACTACACTAATGTTCTAGTGGTTTTCACATCAGTTAGGTCATTTTCAGGATGTTCATATATACACTAACTTTTTCTTGCGGCTTCGCTCGCAATATATAGAACTTATTAACCTTCTATAAGGGCCAATTTTCGACAAGCTGCCAGATGCCATCAACATTGCCGCGCCAAAATCAAGAGAATTACATCGTCTTTTTTTTCTAATAATACAAGTCCTATGTAGTTAGAAGAAGAAAGCATCGGTTCAACATTCATTTTAATTAACTTTATTTGACTACAAATTTGTGGGACTGGCCAATGCGCCTTGTGGGACAATAAGTTCAGCAACAAAGTGGTGGTGGTTCCGTCTTACAGGTTAAGTTATTAGTTAAGTTAATTAGCGATATTTAGCAGGGCGTAACTCGAGACATAGCCTCGGGGAAGCTCAGGAAACTATGTTCTATTTAAATATTCTTATTCATTTTAACTTTCCAGGGTTACGAGCCAAGTCTTATTATTACCGGTTGTTAAAAAATCGAAATGTGTACTGGGACACATAGTAGAAGTGAAACTTAAGTGGAAAAACGAATAGCAACGGACAAGTGGAAAATCTTCAATCGACAAGTGACAAAATGATTTGCAACAAAAGTTTTGCGGGCAGGTTTTCAAATTGGACAAGTATATTAAAAATCTAAATATTAGAACACCCGGCCGTGACGCTTTTTCGTGAGCGAAAAATCATAAGACTCGGTCTAGAAGTTTCACTTCAAAAACAAACTAACACTGTCACTCACCTGGTGGCAATGCCAACGGCTGTCCGTTGTTGGTGTGCAGCGGTATCGAGTTGTAACATTCAGGGTTGACGTGTGCCAACGTTATGTGCTCGTTGCGCTCCATCGTTGCTGTAATGTCATATCAAATTTATTTAATTCGGAAGTTGACAGTATGAAAAATATAGGCTGATTTTAATATATATCGTAGATTACGATCTAAATATGACAAAAATAAATTGTTTTAACTAAAATATTAAATATTAATTGATATTTTTGAGAAATAAATTTTTATATTGCAGCCATTAGCCACGTGACAATGAACGCCGATCAGAGCGCGTGACGTCTTAGTGTGCGAAACACAACAAGTTATCAATGACTTCTCAGATAACTCCAACGAAACAGATGTTTGTTTTGCATAATGTGACGTCATGCGAGACGCCATGACAGCTCGACCCGTTTTTGTGACGAAATGTCAAAATATTTATAAAATTGCTAAATTAAATATGGTAATGTTGTTTTTTTTGCTGAAATATTAATATAATATAATATTTTGGCTATAATAGGCCATAAAGGCTCAAAATAAACCTGTTTCTCAAAAATTGTCAACTACCGAATTACAGGAAATACAGAACTGTACAATGTTCTTTCTAGACAGGCGTGCGATAGAAAAGTCGTTTAACAAATAAAATAATGGTACAAATAATTTGATAAGTCAAAGAGCATTCTATGGATATACAGGATGGAATTTTTTAATGCCACCTGGAGAGAAAATACTGTAAATAATAGAGATAGCAAATTTTACTCCAAAGAAACATTTCTTTATTTTTAAAAGAAATAAAACTGCATTCAATGATTTTCTAAAACTCTCTTGCTGTGAAGCATCAAGCTCCCGGGAATCGAAGCAACTAAAATCTGTAAAAATTACACCCTGTAATTTTATGGCATCTATCACTAGGGTCAATCACAAGGACGAAATATCTCTAACATACTTGGTAAATTTAATGAAAGAAAAACCTTTAAAAATAAAATTTAAATTTAATATAATTTATATTTTATAATTTAATTATATGACCACCACTGTGTATCTAGTTGATATCACAGTAAATTAAAATTTTGGTTCAGTCAAGCTTCATTTTTTAAATATATAATAAGGCGCAATGCCGGTCAAACTCGAACATTATAAAAAAAATGTATAAATATGATATAATAATTATGATGTATAATAGATATGTATATGAAACCAAAATAAAACTTATAACAGTTGGCTTACTGATAAGATGTCGGATTCGACTCTCGACCAACCCACACCACTGTAGTTGGTCGTCAGTGTTGGCCGATGCAGCCAACAGCACTATGAAGTGTTTGTATCGGGCAAAGAAGTTGGGGGCTTCGAACAGTCGCTCCCAGCCACAGTTGCCCAGCATTATCTCGTCTGTTATCGCTAAACCTGAGACACATGAAAAAAAATATTTATTTAGGTTTATGGCTTGGCAGCTAGGCCTTTAAGCCAGGTCTTAGATGCAATATATAGTTCTTAAGCCTATGTATCGCTCAGCTGAACTGTAGGTTATCAACTGAAGCCATTCAACGGAGTTCTTGTGACAACTCAAAAGGCGACATTTGGCTATGCAGTTCACATTTCTCACAAATGCAAATAATTAATACTCAAAAACTATCAATATCCTACAACTATTGTTCAGTTTGGAGTAATTTTACACATTGCAACACCAAAGGTGCTACAAATGCACTGCTGCTCTCTTAAGGGAGACTGGAACCTGGTCACTAATGCCGTAACACAACTCAAGGTTGTTATGGCGGTATACTTTAGACCAGGGGTGGTAGCCATCCTATCGGGCAAATACCCTACCACCTAGCTGTGAGTTGTTTTTAAATTATATAACAGTTTTTATTATTTAGTACGTATGACTCGACTCGGAGAGGTGTCGTGAGGCGACTAACGACAGTGTCACAAATAAGTAAAATGACTTTGGAACTGTAAAAGAAATATTCTTGGACTTACCAAGCCTGAATTCCTCCATGATGACGGTCCTGGTGGAAACTGTTACATTGAAAGTGGAATTCTGTTGTGGATATGCAGGCGTTATAATAGGCATCAAGTGGAAACGATCCGATAGATTCACCTGGAATTAAAATTAACACCTTAATAACTACCTTTGTTGAAATAGTGTTTTACTAATTCCTTTTTCAGAATGTTACCAATTTTTCAGAATTGAGGCAATTTTTTGCAAGGCAATAAAATTATTTATGATGAGGCAGTCAATGCTTTTTAATTTTGGATGATAAGGCAACAATAGAAATGCATGATATATCATTTGGAAAGGTATTTTTTTAGTAGAATAAGGAAATCCGTGGTGCTCATTCCAGTTCACCGTCCGATCGGAGAAGTCCTACCTTGAAAGTTATTTATTTTTGATGAGTTTTTTGTCATTATCTAATAAAGTATTTCGGTCTGAAACTTTTTCTCCATTCGGGAATAGTATTATTATTCATTAATGAAGCGCATCAGGGAGCGGGGGAGAGAACTGACCGGTTCCTGTTGCATTACTAGTCATCTACTTACTAACACTCGAGTTAAACATGATAATAAAAATCACGCTCTACTGGGATCGATCAATTATCACGGACAGGACTATTGTAGCCAATAAGCCTGACATCGTGATAGTAATAGATCGATCTGCGCGACGAGCAATACTCGTTGACATCAGTACCCCGCATGACGATAACCTTGTGAAGAAAGAAAAAGAAAAACTAAGCAAATACTTAGATCTCGCTCACGAGGTTACCGCTATGTGGCGGCTATGGTCAACGAGCATTGTGCCGATAGTTGTAACCGTCAATGGTCTTATAGCGAAAAGCCTCGACCGTCATCTGGAGAGGCTTTCGCTGGGATGCTGGGTGAAGGGCCAGATACAGAAGGCAGCACTCTTGGACACGGCACGAATTGTGAGGAGGTTCCTATCTCTGGAGCCCTAACCACCGGTAGTCTGGACCTGAGGCCCCGCTGACGTTGATCCGGATTTTACATTTTTTAATTAAATATGTATTTCTGATGTATTTTTATAAAAGAATAATGTTGTTTATTTTTTTATAAAAATATTTCTTGATATATTTTTAAAAAAAATGTAAAATTTTTGAAAATAAATAAATACATAATAATAAAAATCTTGCTTGAAGATGGGTTAATATCAATTGACGTATTTGTATTTTTTTTGTTTATTACATAGATCAAACCCAACTTTAAATCTACTTAGCTGATTTTGATTTGATTTCCATCAATAAACAGTTTTTTAGCTTAAATTCTGCACAAAATCATCAAAATCGGTCAAACTTAACTAGAGATAAGATTCTTTATAATTCCATTTTGAGCTAAAAATCCAGTATTTCCTGAAAGATATATTTCAAAACCGACAATATAGTTTTCTTTTGTTCACTTGAAAAAAGCTATCCAATGATGTATGACTCATCTTGATTGGACATGGGTACCTAAACGCCCATCATCTTTTTGACCGACTTCAAAAAAGGAGGGAGGTTCTCAATTCGTCGGAATCTTTTTTTAAATGTATTTTTACCGATTACTCCGAGATTTATGATCCGATTTACGTGATTCTTTTTTGTTCGACGCGGAATAGCTGGTAGCCATTTGGTCCCGCAAAAATTTGAAATAATTTGGCCCAGTAGTTTTCATTTTAAGACCATTTTTTATGAAAAAAAATCCATTCCACGCGGCACCTTTCGTAGGCGTACCCATATAGCTAGACACTAAAAAGTAACAAATAAATAAAAAAAACTTCATTTAAAAACTGACTTCAAAAAGTGTAAAATAACTTATTTCTAAAGCTATTATTATTAATATATATTATCTGAAACATCTTGAGTATGTAAAGTAAAACACAAAAATTACTATATTTTGAAAATTACTAAGCACCAACTGTAAGATGTTTAAGATAATATACATTAATAATAATAGCTTTAGAAATAAGTTATTTTATACTTTTTAGTTTTTTAAAGTCGGTTTTTTAAACGAAGTTTCGTTTTCTGACTTCCAACGACTGCCGTTCCACATAACTTGCATTAGGCGTGAGAACAAGTGAGGGAGGCCCACGCCTGCCAGGGCACGAGGAATTGGGAAGCCCGCTGCACCGTAGGCCTGGCATAAGGCGAAGTACTGAACACCCAGGGGTTTTAGTGGGTATCCCTAGCCGGGCACGCTAGTGCCACCCGCGATCTGGCGAATCCCACACGGGTCGTGAACATGCCCCCAGGCTTCTGTGCCTGTCGCGGCAAGTCCTCAAACGGATTTCCCCTGGCTAAAAAAGAGGTGTGAGAACAATGTAACGAGTACGAACAGACTCACCCTTGGGTCCCAGACGGGGAAGCCGAGGTTGACGTGGTCCGGCTGCTTGAGCAGCACCGGCTGCGGCCACTTCCACTGGCTGAACACCAGGAAGAACTTGTTGACCAGCGTCGCGGGCAGCGCGTTCGGGTACAGCTGGCAGGTGCGCGCCACCAGCATCGCCCACGACACCCCGCCCAGGTAGCCCAGCGTGTTCGAGTATATGCCGTGCCCTGCAGCAACGTAACGACAATTTTCACTGATTTCACAATCTGACTATACAGTCAATTTTGTTTAAACACTAAAAACACTTTTAAATAAAATTTAGGGCAGATGTTTTCCATTTGTAATAGAAATATATAACGCTTTTTATCAACACACTTGCTCATAAAGTGGCTCTATGGTCACCGCAATTAGGCACAGAATGACACCCATAATCAAACTGTGAGTAAAAAAATAACTCACTAGTGAGTTATAGTTTTTTTTAAATTTTATTGGTGGAGTTGCTTTGTCTTTAAAAAAAAATTTATTATAAAAAAAAAGATCGTGTTCTATAGAACAAATAAATTAATGTTCCTATTGCTTGCTCATTTCATGCAACTTCTTATTTAAATAGATAATTTTAACTCAACTCATATGTGTTTACTAAATAAAACTTTCACTCATGTATAACTTTTTTTTTCTCTGTAATAAAAGAGAACTTTAAATTCCCCATTTTGTACGTGGTAGAATAGGCACAAACTCTATGCACGGAAAATAAAAAAAAACCTTATCCCTTTAGTCTGTGGCCGATCGCAATGCGCGCGCATAGGAAAACTGATTATTTTTTCCCGCCATAGCGAAACATTTTTCACAACAGTGAAATGTTGAAATTATAGTTATTTATTAATTAAAATGTCTACAAGTACTAGTTACGAAGAAAATGATTTATGTTGTACACCGCCCGATATACGATGTGAAGCCCTTAACGTAATGGAAAGTTTACTACCTGAAAACTCCAAGGAAAAATATCTATTTTATCTACTAAATGAAATGAGTTTTGGTTGTTATTTTATTCACAAGTGTGTTGAAAAACTGTGTATGATACACGTGTGTATTGATGATTACCGTCCTCGGCTCTTTGAAGACCCTCGCCTACGGCTCGAGTCTCAATGGCGCCTCGGCGGTAATCACCAATGTTACACACTAGTACCATAATGTACTATTAACCCATATCTCAACTCATTACATCTCTTTGGCTCAAAAGAAAATCTCCGTTGCTTACTTACTTTTGGCCCACAATTTTATAGTGCGCAGAGTCAATCTAAAGTTGTTGATATTTGGCACCAAACGCAGAATCTCGTCCGTCACTCTGCAACCGTTCAATGAACGTACACATTTCTGGTCCAAGTTCTTCAACAGTATATCGTCGCGAAGATCAAAGGAATCTGAAAAGATACAATTCTTTCTTACCTCTGGTTATTAGGATGGCGCAAAATAATTTTTTTTTAAGTCTCGAGTGAAAAATGTTAGTTTTTGGTGTTTTAAGAAATCTCTCCAAAAGACAAGTCAAAAAAGAGGTCACTAAAATTTTTTTAAGTTTTCAAAGATCACCAAAATCTGATTTTTTTTTCGTTGCGGTATAATTATATAGACCAAAAAATACGTTTCACTTGAATCTTAAGAGTCGCTCATAATTTTTTCAAATTTACTAGTGCATTACTTTAGATTTTTTTGAACAACTAATGCACTTTTTTTTCCTTTGTAGGCAGTTCTTAAAACATCAAAAACTAACATTTTTTCACTCGAAACTTAAAACAGGTCGTTTTTTGCGCCACCCTACTGGTTATACGTTTACGATGAACCGATAAAACTATTTTAATACTAACAATTGAAATTGAAATAACTCAAATTAAGTCAATTTTACTGTGAATGTCTTAATGTATACACATTATTACATACGTAATAGAATGTGGACATGTATTGCATTAAATTCTAACATTATTTACTGTTGTGGTCGTTGAACGAGAGATATAATTGATTTTAATGGAAATATCCTGCTTTTGTATTCTTTTAAACGTTCTTAACACGTTCACTTCGAAACGGGGTCTAAGTCGCCCAGAACGTGTCTCACTAACAATGCGACTAATGAAAACATAGACATCTCTGTGGTGCGAAGGGCGTAACTTCAATGTGGTTTAGTGCAGAAAAGATGTATATTAATTTAAAATGTCATTAGGCGTAATCGTGGTCAAACCCGAACTTATATATCATTTATTTGATTGTAACTAAGATCATCATAATCAATAATATAAAATCTGTGTAGTCGTAAGGACAACAAACGGCTTGGAACTGAAACTACAAAAAGTTTGTATGCCTGTCAAGGCGAAACATGCAACTCATGTAGCATAACATCTGCCAAATTGTCCATGTTTCAAACAAATAAATTACTTTGACTTTAAAAAAAAAAATATCGTTAAATCAGTCTTAACCAATCCTGTGACCTTCCTCGATACAAGGTCACATTGACCCAGTACTGAACAATACAAAATAAACTAATATATAAGCCAAAAAAACCATTTTTAAAACGATATGGAACTCAATATGCCACGTGCCGACGCAATGGTAGTTTTAGCACAGGGTCTGAAACGCCCCGTACCACAGAAATGGAAAGTACAGAAAAACAGTGTTGTGAATGTGTTAAAAAGTAATTTGAAAATATTATTTATATAATTAAAATATTATTTATATAATTAAAATATAATTTATATGATTATATTTATCTGTGAAGGAACAAAGAAAGAAAAAAATTTCCTGTAGCCGGGTGGACTATCATAAGAGGCGATAAAACACCCCACAGCCAAGTGAGAGGGTTTTTACCCGTCGGGATGGCTACTCCTGGTCTAGAGTATGTTATCATAATACCCTTGATTTATGCTCCCACATTGGTGACCAAGTTCCAGTCTCCCTTTACAGAACGGAAGCAGTGGTAGCACATTAGCATATTGTTACAAATGTCCATAGGCGATGGTAACCGCTTTCCTTCAAGTGAACCGTCTGCCTATCTGCTGAACATAAAAAAATAGAAATATTTCTATTATGTCCATCTGATGAAAAGTGGTTACCATCCTCTATGGTTGCTATAAATTGGGGTCGCATTACCTGAACAGAGACAATAATATAGGAAAAAAATCTCACGTATTCTCACAACTCTCATTCTCAACAAGGAGAAACTGCAATGCATGAATATATGTATGGCTACAGACTTGTACGGGTTAAAATATCTACTGGCGTCATTGTATTATCAAAGAATAATGTCAAAAAGGCACATTCAGTACTCACCAGGAATCTCTTTCAGAGCCAGCCTAGCGAAAAGCAAGTCAATCTCGATGCCGTCAAAGTTCATCTTGATAACTGGCACAAACGCGTCTTCCACCGCTCTCAGATCTTTCACCTTGAATACAAAATATTAAAATTAATCATAGTTTATACTCATTATTGTAAAATTTCATTTCTGCTCGTTATAAAACTCCCAAATACACAATATATCAAAAAAAAAATTTTTTTATTAAAGCCCATGCGATTGAAGTTTCCCCCAAAAACAAAAACATATATTATAAACTAAAAAAATTCTTAACACATACATGGGGGTAATTCTTCACCCTGTACAATACATTAAAATTATGAATATAAATAGGTAATTATTAATTAATTTTAAAGTCTGAAATGTTGGTTGAAAATAACTCAAATGGCTGCATTAAGACCACCGATTGTACTAGTTTAAATATTGATACAAACTACTTGCTTATGTGCAATAAAGAATATAATGGGGTAGTTGACACATATCACAACAAATTCTAAAACAATGTTCATATAAAAGAATATGCGTTCAAATACTATGTCATCAACACAACTGTAGAATATCATGATATGAATAATTTCAATTACTGTTTAAGCTATAATTAAATACGCTATTAGAGTCGTTATAGAAATAACGTCACAATTGGTTATTTGACAGTCAAATAGACTGAGATGCTTTTATCATTGCATAAAGCGTCATAGCCTCCTTGATTTTGTATGAGAATACTGCCTTGTGACTTCAGTTTTAATGAGTCAAATGGCTTATTGTCTGTTATTTAAAGTATAAAGAAAAATACTTCTATAATAAACAACCGCTGTTCTCACAGTCGGTGAGGAGATTGCCAACACCTGTATCAGATATAAGAAATGTCTAATGGTTCACCCAAATGAGCTCGCCCAGAAGCTGCTGCATGACGTCTCACAAAGATCCCTAAAACGAGCGCACATTCTCGACCTGGATGCAAAATGTATCTCTAATTAAATTAAATAAAGCAAACCATTGGATGTTGTCTTCTTACACTTCCTCAAAACAAACCAATCATCTGCCTATGGAACAGTTTCCGATCGCAAATAAAAGGACCCAGAAAAATAATGAACTATTGAAAGTGGGATGATAAGACAGTTTGACGTTTGCTCTTTTATATGAATAATATTTTAGAATCGATTGTAATATGTGTCAAATACCTAATTTGCAACACTCGTGCAAAATCTAGGTGGCTTCATTCGACCAATTTAAGATTAACACTTAAGGTTTCTTTTGAAATAAATAAAAATGATACAATGCCTTAAAAGAAAACGAGTCCTCAGACAACTAAACATACCTGCGGCTGTAATTTTAATAATTCGTAGAACGATTGGAAATAATCAGTTCTGTCAATGTGCCGCGGAGCAACGCACAGCGCGTCTATATCGGCTCCCCTATGATGGACCTACAAGTGAAAAAAAAAACATTAAAGAATTCGGTACAAGATACATACTGTTTTGTTATGCACACTCTTTAATAAATATTAAAGTGTGCATTACTATATATTACTATTATAATACTATTAATGATTATTATAAAATTATGTTTTTTTATAAAAGATTAATTTTAACATATATTTTTTTATAAAAAAATAAATAAATAAATTATATTGATAAAAAAAAATGTTTTTATTCTATGTTTTTAAGTATTGGAAATAATATATGTGAATAAAAAATCATGAAAATAATTTTTATTATCATCACAAAGTTACCGTTATATTTTTTGAAGTCAACAACCATTGTGACCACAAACCAAAAAGGAGCATCTACAGTTATCAAGAGATACTCTTTGCTAGGCTGTTCGGTGAATATGCACCGAAAATTACGACACCACTAATAGCCTGTTTCTATATCCTATTATTCATTCGCTCGCCTTACCATTGGTTGAATTTTAAAATTACTTGTATAGAGCTAATGTTCAATTTTAACTCATAGGTAAATGAACGGTTGCTAATATATAGGAACCAGCCCCAAGCAACTCACCCACATCTAGCAGTACGTAAATAATATAAGAATAAAAAAAAAGACTGTATCAGAAGTAAGGTAAAAATATCTCGTCAAAATCACTACCGTCTGAATCGTAGGTTTGCCTGATCTCGTTATTCCATGAATTCCAATAGCGTGTCCGTGGCACGCCACTAACATTATAATTCTTTATAAACATTTTATAAGCGAAAAGTCGAAAAATAAATTATGTGAGCTGCATACGTCCAATCATCGCAGCGGACAACGGAGAACTGGCTGGAGCAACGCGGTAGCGCCCATAATAATAGTTGTTCTACCTCGCTCGCATATCATACATCCCGCTCACACAATGTGCTAAGTATTGCACTAGCTGTACAACATGTTAATATTTGTCGATATGGTTACCGCTTCGAAAATAAATATCACTTCAGTTCTCATCAGCACTCTACAATTAATACTACTCTCTGCCATCTGAAGTATTATTTAATCACCTGCCTCTCGCTGCTACAAAATGTTTAAACTTTTGCTAGCTTTTTAATATTTATTTCGGCTAATACCATTTCTGGTAATGGTAATCGCAACCCCAAAATATTGAAAAAGCAGAATTGGCCCCGAGCTTACAAAGACCCTAACCATGTTAGGGGAAGAGGTCAAGATCTTCTAAGAATTAAAAAAAACTCACCCCAAGCCTGTAAGATCCGAAGGTGTAAATGTTCCCGCCGACAGTGTCAGCAACGCTCGGAGGCATGTTCTTCCTGAGCGATTCGTCGCGTATCCATTGCCTGACCAGGCGATGCAACGCGCCCAACACTTCCATACGGTGATGCATTTCGCCCTCAGTCTCAAAAACGCCGTACGGTGTCAGAGCTTCGTTCAGCTCGTTCGTCTTTTCAATGTCTATTGGTTTAGGGCCTATAAAGTAACAGTTGACTAAATTACCACAACTAGAGTTTACCCCGCGGCGCACTTGTCAAACCCTGGGCAGTAGCTTTATTTTACTTACACAAAAACACAAAAACTGGGGGCGCGGTTCAGAGACCGCTCAAAGAAGCTTTAATGAACAACTTGGTGCTCCTCCATATTTCTCCAAAACAAGCCACAACGTTTGTTTTCGAGAAATATGGAGGAGCACCAAAACTTAATTCGGTTTTTAACATATAATAATAATAAAGAAACCAAGTCCATGGAGTCTACACAACCTAAAGGCGAGTCGAAGCCAACCTGATTTGAAGTAATACAATGAATGACATGTTGTTTATGACAACGTAGGTATTTGTTAGTAAATTGAAAAAATCTGAATCGAATCTCTCCGTGACGGTCACGCGAGTTCAGTGCGTTTTTGCCCATCCCAAAAATGCCTAACGTGTCTAAGCAAGCTTTCACGAATCATTAAGGATTCAAGTATATACTACTAATGGGCCGGTTTCGATGCTATTTTCGTCGATCGACAGCAATTCTTAGACTTAAACTCTGCGCTACTTTTTATCCTGGGAATCCCGCGGGAATTTTTCTGGGAATGATTTAAAATGGCCTGATTAAAAAATCAAATACCAATTTAGATTTTTTTTACTTTACTGATAGCAAATTTAATGTAATAAAATGTATGATGTTTTTTTATCTCATGAATCCGTTCGGGTGCGTAAAAATTAGCTTATTCCGACAGTTTTCACTAAAACGATAATTCACATTCTGTTTCAAATGCTGCGGTATTTTGTGTCCCGGGAATCCGGCGGGAATTCCAAGTCAAGCGTGGACGAAGTCGCGGCAAATCCTAGTAAGAAAAGAAGTCCCTCTTTCTTATTTCATGAAAGAGGAGGAAGGCGTTTTAATAATAATTAAAATACAATAACAAATAAAATACGAACAAGACCGTAAATCTTTAACACTAACGCAGATGAGGCCGCAGCATAAGTCTGTTCGCCTTATCGATAATACGAATCTCACTTGAGAGCAGGGAAAACAAAATATCCATTATAATTTCTTCATGGCCAAAGTTACAAGTCAAGGTCTTTTATCATTTATAAACAAGAGGAAATATAGCACACTGTTTTGTTTACTTTAGATTTCGCACAAGGTGAATGCTGCTATGGGCAGATTAGAATGATCGAAGTGCAAATGGGAGACAAAAAACTTATGCAATTATATTTTTTTATGTATTATTTATACAATATTTTTAAGCAATCACTCATTTTCTTTCACTATTTTTTCATCACTTTCTTCATTAATAAATGCACTTTGTTTATTCATATTTAAAACACTTTATACACAAATTTTACGCGCTCGTCGTATCCGCGTCCGATTACAAGCCTCGGCGAAAGGCTCTCGTGCGACGACCGCGTAATGTCCTTACGGACAAGGTCGACGCTATCACAAAACGCAGGCACCGACAGACAGACATAGACGGCGGCGTCGCAGACAACGCCAATCACGATCTCTCCACGTCCTCGCGAGGGACGCCAGGAGACATAGCCCCCCCACAGGATAGACTAGGCGTGTTGCTGGGAAGTTTTTTTCGCCGTTTCTTCTTTCCCAGCCATAACACGTTGCGAAACGGCAGTAAGTTAGCGTAGGCGCCGCGAACCGCCGATCTCGGTCCCCCGGGATCCTTCTTCTCGGGCTTTATATTACCCGTCGCCCGTTCCCAATTAGTTCATTGTGTCGCCCATTGGCGGACATCATCAGATTCATCCCCCTCTCATGGCAACAGTCCAGCCGAGGTAAAACTCCCTAGGGAGCTCCCTCAAGCAAGTTGCCCCCGGGCTCGAGCGCCATGCGAAGGCGCTCACCCCAAAAACCCCGGTAAAGTTGTGAGGTCTTCGGACCAACAACATAAAGTCAAGTCAAATAATAATAATACAAATTTTACGCGTACAGCTATTCATTTTTGTACATAGGTACACCTATGTATACATACATACCTACATGTATACTTATGGAGCGCACATGCGGTGTGACATTATACAGATATGATAGATACCTACCTATACACCTATATACTTCTCACAAACAGCTTCTTACGTATTCGTCCGATTTCGGAGCAGCTCGTCTCGATCTGTGCGAGCTTCGTATAGTCGTACCATATACATACACGTTAAGCGAACGCTCGGCCGAGCAACATGGTAGGCGGAGTGGTGGAGGTGTTAGGTTTAATTTTCGTTACGGAATTTCTTGATTCGGTCGCCGCGCTCAAAGCCCACGATAAAAGCTATGCAATAGCTTAAAATATACACAGTTTAAACTTTTATAAGTTTAATAGTTCGGATTGAAATGACGTGTTTTTAGTGAATTACAACGGCGGCTTGCGTTATTGCGTAGTGCTATTTTATTTTCATCAAAACTTAAATAGCTAAAAAGATTATTTATATACCGTGAGCGAAGCCGCGGGCAAAGGCTGGTAATACCGCTACAGCTTCTTTGAAAAGTTATTTAACTGATGGCGAAAACCGTTTAAAAATCCGCTGCGTACTTTAGGAGTTAACGGATATACAGTCATGGAAAGCAACTTTGTTTTATACTATGTAATTATAATGTTATATTTATTGTTTTGTTATACTGTAATAACACTTATTAATAAAATCATAACAATAAAGGTTCAGTGTTTGATAGTAATTAGCTACGGAAGCCTAATTTTTTTTTATGTAAATGGGGTTTTGCACCTAGCTCGAATGTACAATTATTTCTAGTCACAATCTAAAACGATTTAGGAAGAGCCGACACATTTATGTATTTCGAAGAAAGGTAAAGGAAAAAAGAATCTTAAATAAATGTGCATGTGTGAAAGTCAATGAAGCGTAAAATATTGTTACAATTTGGGCCACCCGCATACCTGTAGACAAAGCACATTTATTACCTGCCGCGGCGTTTGAGCTAATAACATTGAAACTGTTTTATGACTATCTTCTTTAGTTCACTTTGCGTTTAAAATTTGTAATTAGAAAACAGCCTATTGTGTATTGTACTCGTTTATGGCCGTTCGCAGGCATAATTACGCAGGTGTGCGGATTACGTTTTCTGGTAAATTGCATCGACGCTTGCCAGGTAGACATATTGCATCGGTGCATTATAAAGCAACGGCCCAATGGAGAGATCGTCAGTCTAGCGATAACCACGAGGCGAGACTTGTGTACATTCGATAACCTATATAGTAACGGACTTTGCGCGTGTTAGTGAATCGCGCATTACGTTTGAACTGATTGTGTTCAGTTATATTTTTACCTATATTATACGTGTTTGTATAGTTCTAAAAAAATGTATAGTAATTCCAACGGCATTTTTAATTCGAGTCCCGTACTCGTAACAATATCTTAGAAAGTGGACTTCCATACTCGTAGTGAATATCTACCCCCATAGGAAAGAGGCATGACAGTATGTATTTACCTGCTGTAGATATAGCAGATGTCATGCCCAAAGTTTTCAAGTTCTGCTGGTTCTGATGCTCGTTTTGCTTCCCGGCATTCTGATGCTGCATATTTGAATGCGAATACTGTGATGCCGGCCACATCTTGGACATTATCGCAGTATCTTAGATGGAAATTTATCTTTCGTCTTAATATAGGTGGGTTTTAGTAATCATCTAAAAATGCTCTCCTACAGGCAACTGTTAGGCAAATATTGAAGCCAATTTAATCTGAAACAATGAAATTAAGGGTGATTAACTGAGGTAAGTTGTGGCTTAAGCTCTCCGTTATCCGTGCAGGAATGGAGAGAGAATACAATTTCCTGCAGACAGTTGGCCTGTCGTAAGAGGAGACCCCTTTTCCCGTCTGAATGGCTACCACCACTGGTCTAGAGTAGCCGCCATTAAAACCTTGAGTTCCGGGCTTTAGTGGCCAGGTTCTAGTCTCCCTGTGAAAAGCGGCAGCATATTGGTAACAGCACCTTTGGTGTTACAAATGTCGATAGGCGATTGCAATCGCTTTCCATCAGGTGGACCGTCAGCGTTTCTGCTGAACTCGTGCAATAATATATATATATATATATATATATATATATATATATATATATATATATATATATATATATATACACAAACATATATATTTTAATAGCTTTAAATAAATAGCTATAATATTACAGTTGAGAGTACGTGGTGAATAATAGGAGGTAAAAGTCTTGTGTCTACAATTTCACCAGGATCTGTGCACCACTTTGTTTATACTAGCTCGGAAACAAGCAGATGACATGATGAAAAGTGGTTGACATCACTTAGAGGTGTTAGCAACATCAAAGCGAAGCTAACGCGTTGCCAGCCTTTAGGATGGGATTGAGAGGTCAGACAGAAATGGAATGGAGAGGATGGTGCAGAATAGAATAGGGAGATGGGTGAAGGAAGATAGGATAGGAGGAATTATAGCAACTATACTCAAGCCACGGCCCGCGGGGATCGGAGGGCAGGCCACTTCTGGCCCGTCTGACATACTAATAGTTATACAGAGACATCGGTAACACCTCTGGTGTTGCAAAAGTCCATAGATGATGGTAAACACTTTGCATTAGGTGGGCCGCAAGCTTCTTTGCTGTACTCTGGCATTAAAAAATACCGAAATAAATTATATTATTATTATGGTCCACAGTAATGTCTTAGTGGCTCTTATTAGTACAAGTTTGAGTATGTCTGGAATAGAGGCATAATGTGCATATTGTCATTATATTTTTATGTCAAACCCATTAATCCTGGACAAACATGACCTGTATACTTATCTTCTAGAAAATATATATATAGTGAGACTAGAGCGATTACCATAACCAGAAATGCTGTTGGCCGAAATGAATATTAAAAACTTTTAAAATTTTTAGCATTTATTTCATAAGTTTTCGCTCATAAATAAAGGTACAGTTGGTGTGCCAAGACAACCCATTAAGATTACCGGAATACCAAAATCAGGCACATCTATGATTGAGAAGATAATAGGTCACACAATTTTAATGAGATTGTAGAATTGGGCGTGAATGCAGAGATCTCCTCCTCCAATCCTAGCCTGATAAATTACATAAATGAATTTTAACATTTTGTTTATGTGTGAGTGATCGGCTCGGCTCCAGAGTTACGAGTTGTATAACGCCCATAAAAAACTTGGTTTTTAATTGTTAAAACATTCGACTTCTATCCAGTATATACTTGCATTGAATATGGGCTATATGGGCTCTTTTACTAATAATCATTTAAAGTCGTAGATAACATTTCACAAATGTTTGCTTACATGTGAGCAAAATAAGCAACAATGAAATAATAATAAATACGAATTAATTGTTATTTCTGAAAATCACAGACTTGGAACAACTTAATTAAAAAAAAATAATTATCATAAATGTTCATAATAGTAAATTCTTATTTATTATTGCGCAATCCACTTTTATTAGTATGTAACCTACCTCAGGTTATCTACTTCTAGATGTACGCAAAAAGTAATTTATTTTTAACAAATCATTTTTTTTAATACTTTTATAGTTGTCTACTATGAGGTCTTTTTAACCTGTCTTAAAAATGTTCTACACATAAATACAAAATAAGTCATAGGTCTGTAATGGCTAGTGCACACATCTTAGATGCAAAGGCACACCCTTTGAATTTTGGTTTGAATCTTGAATAGAATGGATGCACCACTCAGATTTCTGACCTAATTCTTCTAAATTCTCTATCCGTGCAGGAATGGAGAAAAAATACAATTTCCTGCTGATAGGCGGCCTGTCATAAGAGGCAACAAAACAACCCACAGCCTATAACCTCTGGTCTAAGATATGCTGCCATAACAACCTTGAGTTGTGCTCCGGCATTGGTGACCAAATTCCATTCTCCCTTAAGAGAGCAGCAATGCATTTGTAGCACTTTTGGTGTTACAAATGTCCATAAGTGATGGTAACTGCTTTCCATCAAGTGGGCCTTCTGCCTGTCTACTGGACCTAAGTCCTACAAAGCTACATGTAAATAATACAAAACAGTCAAGGTACTCTAGATGCAGGGATTTTTTGTGGGAGCATGTGGGGGCATGCAGTGCCCTTAAAGGAAATTTCGAAAATATCGAAAAATTACCATATAAACTGAAACAATAAAATTGTAAAAAAAATCTGTTATGTAAAATATGTTGATGTTTTTAATAGGTCAAAATTGTTAAAACACAAAATCATAGTCAACAAACAAAAAATTATAGGCTCCAAAAAAGAAGTGGCAATAAATGGCCTGCCTAGATGTAATTGAGCATCAGTCAAAATATGTTGATGCACATCTTCTATAGGAACCAAGCTGGATATGTACAGACATACACTAGCTCTCTAATGAGTAATACACCTATAGTAACTGTATTATCTGTTGTAACTACATTTCATTATCTGTTCAATTCTGCATTGATAATTATATAATATGATTTGACCTAAATGTATATACATTTGGTGGCCTAATTGTTTATATCGTCTCTTCCAAGCAATGTAAATTAGTCTTAATTTCCCATAATTCCCACATTTCTTCTATTATTGTTAAAATGATACAGTGTAACTTGGTACTGGCACCTTAGGTGTAGTTTTTTTTACATCTTCTTCTTTATTCTTCTGACTTCTCACATCTATCTTGATATCTTGTAATTTTACATATATGAAATGTTTTTATATGCTTAATGAGCTCTTTTAGATACTCACAAAAATCAGACCATCTCAGAGACTGCTCATCCTTGATATCCTATACTTATCAATTACAAGTTATTGCCGAGAAACTCGATACATGGTATATAGTATCTGTTACAATAAATCTAAAATGTGGACCTCTTTCTATGGACAGTTTATATTAAGCTGTTTTATCATAGCAATCCTGAAAATGATGTTGTAGAAAACCTTATAAACCAACATACAGATCAAGCAAATAATAGTCTATCTAGCATTTAAAAGTATGCTCTTGTTAGCAGAGCCTGTTCCAATCTTCTCTATTATGAGCCAGTTGTTTTACTTCTATGTAAGACAGGACACCCACTTTAATAACAATAGTGTGTCAATAAAATTCTGGATGCACACAAAATTAGTAATAAGAATATACTTATTATATTAAAAATTTAAATAGATGAATAAATGAATGTAAATAGATAAGTAAGCACATTGTAATAGAGATAAGTATGTAAATCAATAAAAAAATAGAAAGACAATATATATATATATATATATATATATATATATATGTATATATATATATATGTATTTGTGTGTATATTGCCTTTTTCCTGCACCACCTATTTCGCCTGATTCAATCTCTGTTATTTAAGTTGCCTGGAAGAGATCGCTTTGATCGATAAGGCCATCTGTTGTATTGCCTAGAAAATATTGTAAACATGTTTTTGACTGTTTTTGTAATTGTATTACAAAAACAGTAATTGTGTTTGACTGTTTTTGTAATTGTATTTTTTGGTGTACAATAAAGTGTTATCTATCTATATATAAAAAGGTAAATATAACCCTGACAGGTCATGTTTGTCAGGAAGGAGAATCAAAAAATTTAAAAATCTGATGATTGCTGTGGACATCCTCTAAGGCTTGGAAATGAAGTCCTTATAGTATACAAAAACAGAAACCATGGACCAATTTAATAACAATTAATTAGCACATAGTTACAAAACTGACATCTTGTTCTATAGTTTTACTGTGTAAGTACTTACTTATGTTGCTAAGTATTCTGATGACATTGCAATTTGCTAATAAAACTCGTTCCTTGTTATTCTATAATGACACTGTAAAAGTATCCATTTTCAGGGAATTATGCTGAGTAAGATTAAATACTACGCTACGCAATAAAACTATTTTTTGTCCTAGAAGTTCATTCACCCAATGCTTTTCAAACATATTTTATTATAAATTAAAACTATCCCACTGTTAAGCATTGTTCCATCAGAAATTTACAGAAAAAACCTAAGAGACCGTTAGTTACGTCGGGGCTACCTCAATTTCTTTTGTTGTCACACTTCATCGCTACTAAGGTCATAACTTATGTAAATATGTATTTAGCTTGTATCCTAACCTTGGGCCTTATCGTAAAAAATGATCAAGACAGCAAATAAATAATTATTGCTTTATAAACAATAAATAACATTATGAAAACTAGTTGCATACTCCAATTTTCATGCTGCGAAGACAACCATTACGTTAGCTTAAACTTGTATAGGTGTAAAACATAAGTAAATGTAATATAGCTTACCAAACAACTAAATTATATGCACGCACTATCGAAATTTTAAATGAAGTAACTTTCTAAAGCATTTTTAACCAAAAGAAACATACATTTAATTTCCAAACATGCGCCCAACAGTCACCAACAACAAGGCAGCCATTTTTAATATCGAGATGGCGTTTTAATTATTGCCAGAAATAAATAAACAGTTATTGTTGCCATTTTATAAACATTGTTGCCTGCTACTTATAATGCCTCTGCTACACCTAGGATAATATTAGTGATAGTCAATTCATCACGCATCACTGTTCTGTATAATACGGCCGGCGTAACTTGGCCAATGTGAACATAGGCTCTGCGAACTTTAGAACATGTACACTCGTGTGATGAGTGGGCATACGACTCGTCAGTGAATACAATTGGTCGCTCTCATCCCTGTATTTTTTCCTTGCTTAGTACTAGTTGGTCACTGTATTTTCTTCATGAGTTTACATGCGCTAAAGTTCGCAGAGCCTATGTTCACATTCGCCAAGTTACGACGGCCGTATTAAACTGTAGTAGAATTTCTGCGTTAAAAAAAAAATTCTGCGTTATTTGAGATGAGACATTTTTAGTAAGGTTCAAAATTGACAGATGACTCATATACATATACTAATGTACATACCTACATACATACATAACTCCACGCCAGGTCCCTTGCGGGGTAGGCACGAACAACAGAGCGCCACATACACTAATGTAGCTAGTCATTAACGGCTTTACTTGTTGAAATTATAGGTAAATAGTATATTTTGTAGAGGTGTGTAACCCCTGAGTGATTAACTCTAAGATTTATATCCGACGCGAAGAGTGATTAGATCTGTATATCACTTGCGTTCAAAATATGTGTCTTTATATATTTAACTCTTTAGTTCATTCCTGTTCCACGCGATGAGAAAGAATGATTAGTCCGCGCACAGAGCATGCATAGTGCGTGAACGAGGAAATCGAATAGCAAGCCAAAATAAATCGTAACAGCATAGCTTTATGGTGTAATTTTGTAATATTTTCTAAAAGTCAAAGGCCATATAAATGGCGTGTATGTTATTTAAACGTCAGATATTTTGCGTTGCCACAGGTACGCGTTTCGTCTTTGCTAGTATATCACTAACAGATAATAACTCATCTTGTCTTCAATGCCACTGACACTATTCACTGTAAAGAGAGTGATATATATCTTTTGTATCAAAAATATATATATATCACTCTTTCTTCTTGGTGAGTGATTTTTCCCATGACTAATATTGTAGTCACTAGTACTAACACTGACGTTGATGGAGCAGGAATAACATAAAATTCCATACTAAAAAAGGTTTAAAAAAACATAAAGATGCCATAGTCACAACTATTGGTGTATAACCACCCACATTTCCAAAAACCTTGCGATCCCAACCTGCTAGTCTAGTAAGTTTATAACAATATGTAAGCTCTTTGGTTAGTTAATCAGTCGGTGAAGTAATTGTCCACGTAGCCGTTGTAAAAAAGTTCTGAACAACGGCTATTAGCTTTAAAAACAGCTATCCAATACTAGTCAGTATAGTAATCGAGTAATCTTTGTCTTCTCCAGATGCAGAAAGCTGCTGAAGAAGCTTCTAATCCTTTATTGTTAACTAAAAGTGGTCATAAACCTGCCGTGACACTCTACTATGTCATATTAATTATTCTCGTACAGCTGGTAATGATATTAAACTAAACTGAAATTTTTTATCTTGTGTTTTTTTTAACGCGGACTATACTATTACATACAAAAACAAAACGTTATAGCTGCGTTCAGAATTTTGTTATTCGTTACTTTAGCGCATGCTCCATTGGCAGACTTCTATGACGTATTACTATACTCTGGTGAACTCGTTCGCCTATTACCATCTCTTTTTGTTCAGTTTCAAAGGAAAGGGATTGACAGAGAGCCGGTTGATGTTTTCGTGTCAGCCTTGTGCCCATTTACGAGGAGTAGGTAAATCCGCCATCTTGAGAGTCAATTCAAGAATGTGAGGACTTTTAGCGGAGTTAAGTGAATATCTTTGATAATTTTATTATTAAACAGGCGAACATTTGTCCGCAGTGCGAGTTTTTATCACCCGTTCGATCCGTCGGTGTTATAAAAATCGCCATTCGCGTCGGTACAAGACTGAAACGCCGAATTCCTCGATAGTGTTTATGTGACAGGAGAAGACACCGTAAGCTTTCTAATAGTTTTTTGCGTGTCTATTTCCGTTTTCCATCTCGACGATCGTTAGCATATACGTGAAAGTGAATCAGGTACGCGTATCGTGTCACAATAGTAGCGATAGGGCTCTGCAATGTATTTTTCATGTGGAAAATGCGGTTAGATGGGCGTAGTTGGTTGTCCGGTGGTGTCTTGTCAGGGGCTGTGTCAGGGTCCTGGTGAGGGCAGGGGCCGGTCGGGCTGGCAAAGCGCGCGGCCGCCGCGGAGGATGCGAACCGCGAGGGTAGTATAACGAGGTGTCAAGTGCTTGAACTAGTGAACTGGTGAAAATGTCGACGACTATGAGGCCTACTCTTCAGACCGTGCCGGAGTCGTTGCCGGCGGACCATGTGACGACGCCTGCGCCGGCGCCCGCAGCCGCAGCCGCGGCACCCGCGCCCTCGCAGCCGAGGCACCCTAGGCCGATATTCAAGGTAAGTGTCTTCCATTATCTTGATACCTGGTCATAAACCTCTGCTGTTATACTCATAGCATATACACTCTGCCCATATTATGTAATTGTTTTTTATATAATTTCAGTGGACTAGAAAAATACTAGAAATAATAAAATCAGTATTATCATTATCACAAGAGGTTTGATGTTAAACTATAGATAACAAAAGATTACATTATGAAAGCATTGTAAGATTGCACATAGCATATCATGGAGTCGGATTGTGTAAAACATAATGCAATAGTCCAGTTCTGATAGAAAGTGTGATCAGTGTAGCATAACAACTAAACTATAATAAACAAAGTAAATATTTAAAAAAATAACAAAGCATATAACTACTGGTCATACAAATATTTCATTAATACAAAAATAAAAGAAAGCTGCATAAGAATGACAAATGTGAACTATGAACTTTTAGGGATGGTTTGAAAACAAATTATTGTACAACAAAATAATATGACTTGTGTTAAATACATGAAAAAATAATAGTATATGCTCTGATTTTGATCTCTAAATGAATTAAAAGAGTAGTTTAATAATATGAGGTAATTAATATCATCAACAAAGCTTTTGTAATCTCAGTAATTAATGACTCACACATTATTTAAAAGTTTTTTCGTTTGTTATTGCTCCAACTGAGATATTGTTAGTTATAATATTGCTTAGAAATAGATGTAGTGATGGGTTAATGCATTATTTGAGATGTGATAATGTTATTAATTATTAACGATGTAAATATCAACAGATAACATTTATATATACTAATGTAACTATTCATTAACAGTATTATTTTTAATACTGTTAAGAGTTTCAGGACTTGAATTAAAATGCTGTTGGAATTACTATAGAATTTATTAGAACTCTGCAAACGCATATAACACACGTACAAATATAGCTGGACACAACCAATACAAACTGCACAATTTAAAAACATGTCTTGTTCGTATCGTAATGGCCACTCGACTGCCTCACCCCTCCATTCGGGTATTGTTTTCTACTAAACTGTAGAATACAATACTTGACTGCATGGGCTGAATTTTCCAAGAATCACACCTAGCTAACGACCATCATAAAGGATTACAATACACAGTAGGCTGCTTTTCTAATTGCAAATTTTAAACACAAAGTAAATAAAAGAAATCCAATTGACAAATACTATAAACAGGACACATATGGGAACACAGTCAATATTAAGTGTAACATATATCCCAGGTGGAGCCTGAACAATAGATATATTAAACAATTTTTAATCTAGTTTGCAATATCCAGCTGTTTGTTAAACTAGTTACTATTTAGCTTAAACAAGACTGACATTTACTCATTTATTTAAATGTTATTATGATGACAGATGTGAAGAGATGTAAAGATAGGTGTGGCACTTTAATAAAAATAAATATATCCAATATCTATACATATCATAACCTGTTGTACACAAAACACATTTGAGTTGAGTCATAGTTTAAATTGCTTTTCTTGTTGTATGTAAAATTTTATTCAGTAACATGCATAATTTACAATTGGATATTATTTAAAATGATTAGCAAGGCAAACATTTTGAGTAAGTGTTGATACAAGTGGAACAATAATAGATTGATGTCATTAAAGATCACCACCTGGACAAATTATGATAAGTCATACAAAAATACATTATCTAGTACTTATACAAATTAAGTTGATGTTGTTTGTTTGATAACTTGCAGTTTTTATTTAGATGGTGTTGATACAAAATTCAAGTAAAAGGTGTCTAACAATAAACTTTGTAGTATGAATGCAAAATTATTCATAAATAATTTCTTTGTATGCCCATTTTAGATTTGAATAAATCATGTTATTTTTGTTATAATTTAAATATATAATAATAAATACTAAGGATATACCCCAACAACTAAAAACTCCCCAGGATAAAAAATTCACACATTTTGTTAAATAAAATTTGCTATTGTTCAGTGTAATTATAAATAATTCCCAGAAAAAGTAATACAGCTTTTAGGTCTAAGAATTTGCTGTTGATCAGCAAAAACTGTATCGAAGTCGGCCCAGTAGTTTTTAGGTCAATTCTGAACTAATAGACCAGAAATCAAAAAAATATTGCATTGTGTTCTCCATTGCTTATATAGTCTATTCCAGTTGTTTTTTTAAATAGCTTAAAAATACTAACAGCATTTTTAGAATTTTATAGATAAATAAAGGGTCTGGCCAAAGTGAGATATGAACACATTGAGATTTGCACAATATGTCTTTTCCTTCCATACTCCTTTATTCTGATACACATCCTCTGTTACACCACAAATCATCATATTATCCTTCACACAATCCATACATCTCTTGGCCTACCTTTTCATTTGCACCTTCCATTTTAACACTCTTTTCGTCAAGTGACTATCATCCCTCTACTTTATAAATACCATCTAGTCTTGTACCTTTCAATTTCACAACACATGTTCAACTTTCAAAGCAAGTCAAGTAGTTTCTATGCAGTTCTGCCCTAATAAATTTGGGCTCTGTATGCTGTGAGAACTATAAGGTTTCCCAGTATGGAAAGTAGTTTATATACATACATTATTGTAAGTATATATATTTATGAAATTTTATTTAATACCTTATAGTCATGTACATAATTAATGGTCTAAGGCTATGAAACTGTACATTAATAAAATAACCCATTTCCCAAAAACTACTCAACAAATCTTATTGGAACCATTTTCATTGAAAAACATAGTGGGAAACAAAGTTTTATGATTTTTGGAAGATCATATTTTACTGTCATCTCCCTTTTTTATAACTTAAGTACAGCAGACAGGGAGGTGGAAACATCATATGGTTAACTGCTCACTGTTGGTTGTCTATGGATGTTTGCAACAATAGAGGTATTGTTACCAACTCGCTGCCACCTCAAAGGGCCCTTATAACATATTTTTTTTAATCCCATCCTCCACTGAGAGTTTCTGCTAAACTTCCACAGTGCATAAGAGAAATTGGCTCAAAAATCATATATAATTTTTATCCCTAATTTTTCTCTTTTTGCAATTTCACTACAGTAATGCAAAATGGCATATAAAATATATTTTTGTACCAAATTATATCCATATAGACCTTCCTTAGTTAACCTGTGACCTAACAAGCTTTTGTGAGTTGCCCTCCTGTTATACTACGTAGTGGTATAATGGGTTTAAAGTGCTAAGACTTCCAGTTTTACAAATGTCCATAGGTCAAATAATCACTTTCCATGAGGTGGGCTGTCAGCCTGTCTGCTGTGTATCATAGTAGTAAAAAAGCATCTCATCTAATGTCTATGTGGCCCCTATGAATGTAAGGTTGAGTGAGGCTGATATACATCAGATAGTTTTCAAGACTCTTAGCTATGACACTAATACACAGAGGGACCAATGAACATGTTGGATTTATATAGCTTCTCCTATTGTGCTTCAGTCATGCAAGCCTTTTGCTAAGGGTTAAACTCTAATTAAATATCCTAATTTCCCTTCCCTACTTCCTAGCCTTATAGTTTGTGGGTAAAAAAATCTTACCTTCTGCTCTCCCTAGACTTATAGGTTTGTGGAAAAAACTTACCTTCTCCTCTTCCTAGACTAAAAGGTTTGTGGTTAAAAATAACTTACCTTCCACTCTCACTAGACTTATAGGTTTGTGGGTAAAAAACTTACCTTCCCTTCTCCCTAGACTTATAGGTTTGTGGTTAAAAAAAACTTACCTTCCCCTCTCACTAGACTTACAGGTTTGTGAGGAAAGAATTACTCTTAGGTTAAGGATAATCTTTACTTTAACATAACAAATATTTTATAGTTTTTAATGTAACCTTTTTATAAAATCAAAAACAAGAGTGCAGAGTGTATATAATGTCAATATCATATAATAAATAATAAGTCAATGATTCACAGATATCATTAACACAAAATTTATTGTTTGAATCCAGACAGCTTTTTTGGCAAATGACCAGGGTATCAATACTTTTTTATCTAGCTCTGTGTTAAGCTTTCAAGCTGTATTGTATGTTCATAATAAGATTGTTTTAGCTCTTGTAATGTTTTGTCAGCAGTGATTATTAAGTAGGACTAATTTTACCTAAAGTTGGGAAGAAAATTAAAATAGGGAGGTTCTATGCATCAATATTGAGTCTGATTTATTCTTTTCCAGGCTCAGAAATCTAAATGATTTATATTTGGGTAATTTTTAAACATTATTGGCCTTATAATAATCTCATTAAGAAACAACTAGGCATCTCTTAAGTAAGAGACATAAGACCCTAATCAATGAATATCTTTTTTTCACTTATAAACATGTACTGCCTGTTGTTTACCTAAGAGGAGCACAGATAAACGAAATTTGAATGATTAATGTAGGTTGTACAGATTCGGCACCTTATTCCCATAGCCACTGACAATCAGCTGTTTTAAATAAAATTCTCCATCTTGCCTCTTAGCAATCACTTAAACTTTCGCTCGATGTTGGTTATTTTGACAGTTATTTATGAGTTAGTTTTCTACCTCTTATCCTTAAGAGGAGTTTGTGGGTAGGATTGTCACTAATCAGTTGCTGAGCAGTTTCTTAAAATTTAACAAACAATTATAAGCAAGGCTATATATATATATATACATATCACTGCACCAACTTTAGGTGAATTAAGCCTAATGTTCTCATAATTATCAGACAATTACTCAGTCTTATCTTTGTCTCTTACATTTGAAGTCATTTGCAATAGAATAAGATGAGTAATGGTGTTAAGAAATTGTTTGTATGTCTTTGTTGTTAAGTGAAGTTTATTGTGTTGTATCAATCATCTTTTTTGTCTTTTATGTATAAATATGTGACCGTCTAAAAATTGATGCTGTTTTTACCTTCGAATAATCATAACATTTTGAATTTGAAAATATTTTACATAACTTTCCATCTCTTATTAAAGAGCACATCAACAAAGTGTCTTCCCCTTAATAGAGGCAACAATAAAAGTGCTAATGGGCACTTTCTTAGTAAAATACTTTTAGTCAATTTAGGTTATATTTAAATTACTTATTAGTATTTTTAGATTAGATTGTAATATTAATGCGGTATTTTTAAATACTACATTTATGAAAAAAAAACTTCCTATCTCTTAATTTGTAATATGTTTCTAATACCTTACCTTATATTATATCATACAGGTGAATTTTCAAGTGGGCCTAAAAAGCCACATCTTAAACTAAACAAAATTACGAAAAATACTTAAAAGAGTGCCGAGTCCAATTTTGATACGAACAAGTGGTATCATTACATTTTTCAAAAACCGATTAGCCTAGTTAAAAACTGAATGATTTGATTTAAAAAAAAACTTATTCTATATTATTATGCACATTCATAGTGTAGCTTATAACGATAATATCTGTTAAGATTTACTATGAAATATATTTTATAGTAAATCTTGACATTGATTTATGGTTCTATAAAGACAAAGTTTTATATTAATTTAATAATTTATTGATTGATTAAATAATGTAATTATGGCCAGGCACCATTACAATCGCCTGTATTGTACGTCCGAAAGGACAAACTGCCCTTCCAACAAAAAACATGAACAACGTGACAGTTTATACAATAAATGTGTATTCAATTCTATTCTAGAAATGTCATATGTAACTAAGGGGTATAATTTTTTAAAATTTATTTATTGATGCACAAAACCGATTACAATAATTACAAAATCTTATGACTAAAATACAAATAAAAATCTGGATTGCAACCCCCACATAAGTGCGTACATAAAAATAGTACTAAGAGACTGAAAATGACTTACTTATTACTAAATATAATAATTGTTTTAGTCAAGTTTATCTTTAAATATATTTATGTGTCTTTATTTTGATATAACTACTATTATCCATTTTATAAATGTACTAAGTATTGGGGATATTTTTTTTAAAAATATTAAATTATTATAATTGCAGGACTTACTTGTGATAAATCTGTATTCCACGAATCTCAACAATATTACGAATTTTTCACAAAGTCGATTTTGATTTCGTATATAATACGTTTTCACTACATAGTATAAAACAAAGTCGCCTTTTCTGTCCCTATATCCCTATGTGCGCTTAAATCTTTAAAACTACCCAACGAATTTTGATGTGGTTTTTTCCAATAGATAGAGTGATTCAAGAGGAAGGTTTATATGTATAATACATGCATCATATACTAAGGCAACATTGCTAATTTTAGAGGTTTCTATGTAGTGATGCCTGTGCAAAGTCGGAGCGGGCCGCTATGTTTTTATATACAACGTTCATAGTTTTTCTGTAGTGTATTTAATTTTGTATCAGCATTGCACCCGTGCGAAGCCGGGGCGGGTCGCTAGTTATATATAAATTTTAATTTATTTTATAATTTACGAAACCATGTCTGAATATTTTTTTGTGAAACATTCGTAATATTGTTGTTAGACTCGTAGAATACAGATTTGTCATAAGTTCAATAAATTTATATCGTCAAAAATATAATGCGCGAGCGAGATAGCTAACACTATTTAGGTCGCTACTTAAGGAAATATGTGTTAGGAAAATCATAAAACGTCAATAAGTAAGACAACTATATATTTTTTTGAGGCGGGGAAATGCATTGCGCACACACCGGGTCCCTTACTAGGGGTTAGAACTAAGCGATGAGAGGTAAGACCACGAATGGGCACCAGAGTGAAATCGCCGGCTTGTGTGGAGACTCGACTACTCAATACTCCACTAAAACCCACCCTCTTCCCATGTGCCCCGCGCTTATGGCAGGAAGAGCGTGAGACTTGGAACGTAGTTACGCCCACGCTGATCCTAAGGCATCAGTGCTTGAGAATGCCCCGGGAAAGGCAAACTCACTTCGTGAACAGGGGTGAAGACACCTCTGCTCCCTAGATGCTAGAGGGCTCAAGTATGACAACTAACACTAACGTAGGTGAAGCAGCAGTATAAAGCTAAACACAGATTGTACTGGTTGCAGTTATAAACCGGCGACAGGCACCCGTTGCTTGACATTTTCTGAACTGCACCCATTTGGTACCATCGCGTTATGTTACGTATATTATTTTTTAATGTGTACCTGCTATGTGTTTTAAAAACCGAATAAATTGTTTTTCTTTATAAAAATACCAATTAAAAAATATATAAACGCAACCGTAAAGCTTAATCTACGTAATCGGCTTACGTCACCACACTGCTACGTAAGACGTTGGTCCGTAATTTATTTTACTGCTATCCCTGACCGATCGGCTATCGTATACGAATCTACACGTTTCGAACCCCGTTGTTTATTTCTTTTTTTATACTAGTAACGCCATGTTTCAAGTAAATTTAATATTTATTTGTTCCTACATAAATAAGCCACTTGTTGATAGGAATAACCGGTGAGCTTACAAGTACTTTAGGGTTTAGAGGTATTATAAGATCATTAGGAATAATAACAAAAAAAAAATTAAGCCGAAATGGGTGGAGTAGTTGATAGTTGACACATATCAAACTGGGACAGTCTTTCCATCACAAACAAAAGCGCAGGGTCGTCAGGGAGGAGGGGGTTTTTAGTGGGTATTGAGGTTGCTCGCCCGTGCGGCATCACTCGGAGTCTCCACACTCCTCTGTGTAATCCATCGCGGATGGAACGCAAATAAAGCATACAATTGCTAGCGTTACCGCCCCCTGTGGATTCGTGCCGTTTCCTAGTGACGGCCCAGAGAGTGCGTAAATCGGTTAGTCATTTTCCCTCGCCTCAAAAAAAAAAAATCAAACTGGGAAGCCGATAATGGCGCCGAAGTTACACACGCAGATGCAAATCACGTGTATACTATATAAGTTTTCTGCACACAAATTTGTACGTAATACTTCCCAATTCGCGTAGGCTCCGTATATTCTCTACTCGTTTTCTTGTTATAAAGCAGGGTGTCTATTGTGCTCCGCGCATTTGCAATTGCTTTGATGGAGACGGTACGCGCATCTCCCCAAGAACCACGCATGCTCCTCAGGCTCCTTGCGAACATGTCACCATTGTACCATTAGTAACTGGTGCAGCATATATTTTTATTTCATATTCACTCCCATCTATCTGTGCGTGGAGAGTGTTATGCCACACGTATGCACTAAACGTGGTATTTTTTTACGTTCACGTACAAACTGAGCTCCCCTTTGTGTTCGCATAAAAACCGCCACCGATTGCAGTGCTGAACGCGGCGCGCGCACCGTAGCATGGTTTTGCAGGGTGCGAACCCATCCGCTATGTGGAGCAGTTGCAGGAATGCGGAGCGCAAGCGGTTAGCGTACCTACATAATGCATACACGTGGCGTAGCGTAGTGGGGGCGGTAGGGGTGGCCCGCCCCGGGTGGCACTTTTTAGGGGGCGGCAAAATTTCACAATAAAATAATATAAATATTCAAACCATTTCATATTTTTATCGCAACTATAAATGCGGACCGATTGAAAAGAGCACAGAATTGTTTTTCATTACTTATTCTGTGACGTATTCGGGAATCCCCTTTCTTTGAATGATATTTTGTAGCGACTGCTGACTGTACAAAAGAAAAATAATTTTCAAACTTTACCTTTTTATAGTATTAGTATAGATATAGTTTGTATAAATTGTGTAAATACCTTCCTTTATATAAAAAAAATTCTCTTGATCAACAATCTACGGAAATATTTTTTAACAAAGAAATCCTTACAGTTATGTATTTGTGTCAGTACTAAGAATCCGTTACAGACAAACATAAAGAACTTACTTTCAAGTTAATACTTATGATAATTTAATTATGTTTCTTAAATCGTTACTTTGATATACAAATTGTGAAAGTGAATTTGTTCGTGTCGGCTTCGTGTTCCAGTAATTGGATCAATTTTAATGACATTTAGCTAAGATTCGTAGTGACATAAGTATGAAATAAATATAACTATGAAAACAATAGTAAATAATATATTCTACTCTTGCTGGTGTTGGCTTCAACGACTTTATCATTAATTTTGCCAATGTCGCGGTAAAAGAGGCAGGTGATAATATATGTATGCTAATGTACTTAGTGTTGAAATATTGAAGAAATTGTGATGGTCGGAAATATTTTACCAATAACCTCTAGAATTATAATATTGTTACGAGATAAGAGACTCGAATTAAAATGCCGTCCGAATTACTATAGATTTTATTAGAACTATACAAACACGTATAACACAACTACAAATGTAACTGGACACAATCAGTACAAACTGCACGATCCAATAACACGTGCAAAGCCCGTCACTATATAGCTTATCGAATGTACTGCACACGTCTTGCTCGTATCGTAATCGTAGCTTGACTGCCCCCCCCCCAGACAGACTGGCGCCTTAACGCGCTACGTAACGAAGCGGTTTACCCTCCCATAAGAAGTTACCACTTCAAAAGTTTGTTTTGTTTTATTTTTGAACGTCTACCAAACTGAGGTATCCAGTATACGAACAGTCTACAGTAGGAGACATTTTGTTTTAATAATTTATCTGTTAACAAACAAAAGACTATTAAATCCAACATACCCACAACATAATTTTTATATTAACTAGCTGTCCCGGCAGACTGTTTCTTGCCCGGAAGAAATGAAATATAGAACCCGATTGCACTTTATCTTCCGTTTTCGTATTTGACACACATATAAGTTTATTTGAAATGCTTTTTACCTCACACCTCTCTTTAAGGCTTCTATTTGATTATGGTGTGTACGTCGTGTACGTGTCCCACTCCTACAGCGATTATTGTAAATCTGTCCAAGACGTGCGAGCATGAAGTTTATGCACTTTCCAAATTTACCAGGGTCGTAGTTATGTCATCTCGTTTCGGTGTGATGCAGGATTTCTATATTTAACGCCGCTCGGGGAACCGCGTGGGCATACAAGTGTCTCACGAAAATATGTTTTGATGCTAGCCGGCGAGCGGTAGTTGGGATCACGCTATCTATATTCGATATTGGAAGATAATCTATCGGAAGGAGCTTTTAGTTTGAAAGCAGATTACGCGTAAATATTTTTGCTCTAATTAGTTGCTTTAATTAATTAAAACGCAGCGTGCAATTGATTTTTTGATTTGGTTATAGTATGTCTTGAACAGATCTTAATACAGTTTTTATTATCTGAATTTGGAACACCAGGACTAGAACCTAGCTAATAATGCCGGATCAAATATAGAGTTTTTACTATCTGAATTTGGATAACAAGGACTAGAACCTGCTAATAATGCCGGATCAAATATAGAGTTTTTATTATCTGAATTTGGAACACTAAGACTGGAACCTGGCTAATAATGCTGAATATTAAATTATGCTCTCGGATCTCGGACTTACGAAACAAGATTAGCTCAAAGCTAACCGTTTTACGCCGATATTTCGTGAGAGTTTGGTATCGCACCGATCAAGCCGGGCTTTAGAGTTTTAAACAAGCTGCTTTTTGGTCGTGCTGAAGAGTGCGAATGTGATTACAACGTTTGAAATATCAGTATGTGTGCGTCATGAATTAATCATAGTCGTTATCGGCATTATTATGAATTGATTTAAGCCTCTTTCCGCCCACTGTACGCGAGGTCCGTGTCCCTCCCGCGACCCGATCGATCGTCGACCGTACCGTGCCGCTGTTAGGACGCTGTTTAGTTAGCTTCAGGCACGTATTATTGAATAAAATAGTCTCTATCTCTATATAAATATTGTTACGAGTTACGGGACTCGAATTAAAATGCCGTTGGAATTACTATAGAATTTATTAGAACTGTACAAATAACATTTTATTGTTCACCAAAACAATAAACTACAACAATGCACAACAATACAATGGTTACTTGGTGAAGCTATATGCGGCCTTATCGCTAGAAAAGATCTCTTCCAGGTAACCTGACCTTAGGTAATTTTTTAACTTATCTTTAATTATTATATAATGTAAGTTACAATCTAAGGTATAAATATGCACATTACGATCTAAGGTAGTAAACTAGCACGTACATACATTATTGTGTAAGATTAGCATAATGTTTTCAGGGCAAGGGCAGCAATGGGCAGGTACTGGCCTGCGTGACGACGGAGTTGGAAAAATATGTAATACTAAAAAAAAAACAATTAAAGTGTGTCTTACGGAACAAAGCCCGCGGAAAAAATGGAAGTAATTATAACAGAGCAGCCGAGCCACGTTGTTAAGTTGTTTGTATCAATTGTTTTAATCTAAATATTATTATTATATTTACTAATACTATTAAATCGGCTTATATCTAAAATATTTTATTTAATTTAAATTCCGTTGCAGGATCGTAGCGCCCCCTCTGCGGGACTTACTTTGTGAAACAGAGTCTGTTACGACATTCCGTCACATTCCCGGCAAGCATCCCTTTCCTGGTAACATTTCCTCTTCGACCTTCATTCGGCGGGTTTTTAGCAGAGGGCGCTTCCCACACACATGCATCTCATTGGCCGAGCCGAATCTTTCAATGGCCGCCTAAGTAGAATACCACTGTGTTGTGCCCTAAAACCGTTCCTTGAAGTGCCGTGTCCCGGACATCTGGTGTATTGTTTGTGCAAATCTTGAATCCTGCATCATTCCTTACATGGTTCCAGTTACGGAAAGCGTTCATTCTTTTCTACTTGGTTCACTACGATTTGCGAGGCGGTGTCAGGACTTACAGAGAATCATGGTTTGCTCCGGCTAAGTAGCCATTCATATCTTATCAGAGTCTAGATATAAAATGGTCAATTTCTTTAAGTTGGTTTAATCTTTTAATTAGCACTCAGAGTCCACGACGGTAAATCTTGGTAATCCTAAATATTTCCCTTTTAAGTATGTACCAAGTATAAAGCCTTCTGGAAATAACACCCGAGGCTTTATTTGAATTTTAAATTTTGTTTTAAGAGTTTCTCTTACATTAGCCTGAAGGGACGGTTATACCCTCCACTCGCGTGTTTTTCTTGAAAACTTGAAAAGTGGGTTTCATTATCAGGATGCCTAAATAATTTATTACCCTGATTGCCACCGGGGGGAACGAAGTTATGCCTCCATGTTCCTTCCGCGTACGTTAAGCTGATTAATGCGCTATCAGAGTGCGTAAAGTACAATTGGATTGTCAAGTCTCGTGTGAATAGGTAATTGTAGGTAAGCGTGCTCCAACTTAGACCGCATAATCGATTAAAAAATAATAATCAAAACACTAATGAGGTCTTTGGGATTAATCGAAGTTCTTCTAAAAAGTCTTAAAATTCTCAAAAGTATCGTAATAAAAATAAAACAAATAAATGTTATCAAAAACCTATCTTCTATAGATAGATATTTTTATATAGATAGTTTATTTATTTATTTATTACTTTTAGGGCCGCTTGTATAACGATCGCCTTTTAATAAAATTAGTTAATCATATTAACTGCCTAAATACGTTTTTACGCAAAACGTATTGACAGTTCTTTAAATATATTTAGCCGCAAATTTTGTGTTGTGAAAGACGATAATTGTATTTGAGGGTGTTAAATATGTTTTGTCTTTCTTAAAAAAATTATGTATCCTCCTGCAAGCGGCCCTAAGTGTCTAGCTATGGGGTAGGCCTACGGAAGGAGTCGCGCGCCTTAAAAATATATAGGTCCGAAGAAACGGGAAAAGAAAATTTTCATAAAAAATGATCATAAAATGAAAACTACTAGGCCAAACTATGTTAAATTTTTAGGGGACCAAATGGCAACTATTCCGCATCAAACTAAAGAAGAATCACGTAAATCGGATCATAAATGTCAGCGTAATTAGTGTACATACATAAAAAATACCAATCAAATTGACAACATCCTCCTTTTTGAAGTCGGTTAAAAAGTAATGAGCAATGTTGACTCATCGACACGCATTGATAAAAAAACACGAGCTTCCAAATGCTCAGTGTGAGACTGAATAATGTGGGCAATTATTTAGACACTGAAGGTTAAATTACTGGGATCGTATTTCGCAAAAGCACACACCGGTTGTCTCCGTTTCTTATTCAGCATTACGATGAAGGTGTCATGTTGCTGCATGTCGACAGTGTGACCCGTATAGTTTTGATAGGTACGATATTGAGGCTTACGTGTTTGTAAAGGTAGAAATGAAGAAAGAATTATGAACAGAATATATTAGCTTGCTGTTATCGGCAGTCCACCGCTGGTCGTAAAGCACTCCACGTTTTTATCCGTGCAGGAACCGAGAAGGACTACAATGTCCTGTGTTGGGGCGGCCTGTAAGAGACGACAAAAGTACCCAGCCAGATGGTAGGGCATTTGTCCTACTGAAGTCTACCACCCCTGGTCTAGAGTATGCTGTCATAACAACCCTGAGTTTCAGCATCAGTGGCCAGATTCCAGTTTCTCCTTTAAAACCGGCAGCACCTTGGTATTGCTAATGTCCATAGGCGACGGTAACCACTTTTCATGACAGTTGGGCTGTCATCCTATCTACTGTGGTTCAGCAATAAAGAAAAGAGACATTCTCGCTTCATTACTAAACCTTATAAAGTCTATATTTCTAAGTAGTATTACAAATCTGATTCTTGTGTTTTTTATGAGTTCAGCAGACAAGCAGATGGCCCGCCCACCCGATGGAAAGCGGCTACCATCGCCTATGGAAATTTGCAACATCAAAGGTGCTACAAATGCGCTGCTGCTCTCTTAAGGGAGGCTGGAACCTAGCCGCTAATAACGGAACACAACTCAAGGTGGTTATGGCGGCATACTCTAGACCAGGGTTGGTAGCCATCCAGTTGGGCAAATGCCCTACCACCTGGCTGTGCGTTCTTTTTTCGATTCTTACGACAGGCTGCCCGGCCGCAGGAAATTCTATTCTTTCTCCGTTCCTGTAGGATAACAATTTCAAGTTAACTATTTAATTATCAATATTGACAACAATCCTTAAATTGTTTAAACTCTAAGTATATTAATTTCGCTGGTACAACTGATAACATATAAAGCAGTAGGTATATATATAGAAAGTCGTGCAGTTCTTGATATTTTATTAACTGAAAAACCGTGCGAGCCTTAATCGTATGGACTTGTCAACTCTCGCTTAACCATATAAGGTTACTGGGTTCCGCTGCTGCATGTAGGATGTTCGCTCTTTCTGATACACACGCCATGTGTTTGCGAACCGTTGTGAAATCACAACGTGCTATTGCAAAAAACGAATGAATTTAAAAACGATGATTGGTCGAATCTCCTGAACGGCTTATTGACCGCAACCGCGTTTTCATTTTAAACTCGTGCTAGATTATGGCTACAATATCACTGATTAATGCCGATTAATGGTATCAAATACATAAGATATCGATATTTTCATGTGGTTGGTTAGCTGACATCGTACATACCAAATTTCCATGAAAATGAATCTTATTTTTCGGGACAAAATTGATCTGAACTCATCCATCATATCATCATCAGTCATCAGTCATCAGATCATCAGTTATCGAAAGTACAAGTAGGCACAAAACTTTAAGGCGCTTCTAATTTGAAACATTTTCTACAAACAAATTTAAAATAAATAAATTAAATAATATATACTTCTACTTTAATACACTATTTAATTATATCTATACTAGCTTCTGCCCGTGACTTCGTCCGCGTGGGGCGGTTTTTTAACTATCCCAGGGGAGCTCTTTATTTTTTCCGGATCATAACTATCCTATATGTTGACCAGGGATATAAGCTACCACCATACAAAATTTCATTTAGATCGGTCCATTCGTTTCGGAGATTAGCCGGTACAAACAGACAAACCGACAAACAGAAACAAAAATATTCAAAAAATCTAAATTAGGTCTATTACACTTCTGACATCCCCCTGACTCGGTTTTTATCATTTTTTTCATTGTAATTCGACCTCTACAGTTTTATTATATGTATAGATATGTATTTTAGTCAATCTAAGGATCATCTAAAGATAATCTAAAGATCTATCCTCTATATGATGCTTTAGTTGACTAAAACATTTTATCATCATTAAATAGGGTGATTGAATGCGAAAATCGTGTAATGGTGCACCAAAATAATCTGTAAGGAAAACAATGAATATCTACATAATATTTTTCATTTAAATATCAGAATTTTGGATACGTAAGCATTACTATAGGAAATATTGTATTCATTGGAAATATCGAAAGTCACGTCTATCTGACTTTGCAATAAGTTGGCATCGTTAGTGGAATCAATGGATTCGGAAAAAGTTTCAGTACAGTATATTTGTAGGAGTAACTCGATTAATTTTATTATAACGAATTCATTGACGTGTATAGAATTTTCTTAGTAATTTCTACTAACATTTTGTTAAGACCCCTTATAAAAAAAATCTGCCATGATTATATTAATTATTTAATTTATAATTGAACGCGTCTAATCACACGTTATTTAATTCATTTACGTAGCATCGGTGGGATATGGTCCCGCCCTTCTATTGTTACAAAAAAGTAGGTATAAGCAATATGATATATGCACAAACTTTCAACAACAATAGCGTATTCAAATGACATTACATTTAATAGCAACCGATGATAACTACAATAGCTAAAATACTACTTATTTACTAACTTTTACCGTCGATATTGTACTTAAGTACTATCCGCAAGAGTTAACTTGAGACTTGAGCGGAATGCGTACTCCCCTCCCGACCTCCGCCTTGTTACCGCTCTCGCCATCGACGCGTCAGTACCTCGCGCTTACGTCATCCGAGCGAAGTCTCTAGTTAACTCTTGCGGGTCCCGACAGATATTATCCTGCCCTGAAAAAGTAAACGCCTACAACGCGATGCCAACGCCAACTACCGGGTCCAATTGTGTATCTAAATCACCCAGGACCCACACAGACACACAATAAATGTCTTGGGAAAACGGTTTCAGCGCCACCTACCGGTTCCAATTGTGAATCAAAAACATTCTGAGACCCACCCAAACAATTATAAAATTTGATCATAATCGGTCCAGACTAACGAACACCAATTGATTTTTATAGTAGGCAACATTTGTACTACCCTCTTTTTAAGGACGAGATAATTTTATGAATAAAATTTTGCTTAAATTATCTGTTTGGCGGATTAATTTTTCTACTTTAATATGAACATAATTTAGGCACTGGACAATTTTCACTCCACAGACAATAATTACACTTATGTATTTGTCCAATAAATCAAAAATCTAATAATGATACACCAGGTCTATTGTTTCAGCACCTGCTATCAAACTAAGCCAAAAAGCCTGTAAAGGAAGCCGGAGCTTTGCTAACGTAGTGAAATTATGTAAATTCCAATAGAGGTCTTCTTGAGCGGGCAACCCATAAATTTGCACAAATTTCGGAAATATTTTGAATGATCGACTCTTGTATTCGAATGAAGTGCTTTTTGGAGGTAAGTTGGTATTAATCAGCCAAGTGCTTGTTGATACCAGATACATGGATGAACTCCTTAGAGGCGGATGACGTTCGCTATTGTTATTTATCCAAATGATTATATAAAATACAATAAATTCGTGTTAGTTACACCATTTATAACTCGAGAACGGCTGAACCAATTTTTATAATTTTTGTGTTTTTGGTATTGTCTTCGTCCGGAATAGGATAATAAGTATTAAAATATGATATTCATCAATAAAAAAAATGTCTTTAAAAAATATCAGTCTGGCCATTTTTTACTAGTGCATTACTTTAGATTTTTTCATGTAAAGTTAAAAAATAATTATGAACGAATTTCAAAAATCAAAATTTGAAGTGACACTTGCAGAAACTTATTATTTTTTGGGTCTATATCTATTTACCGTAACGAGAAAAATATTTGAATAAAAAAAAATCAGTTTGGCGATTTTTGAAATCTTAAACAATTTGGAGCGACCTTTTATAAAGAGGAGCTTGAGAGCTCTCCTTTGGAGGGAGTTCTTAAAACATGAAAAATTAACTTTTTTCGCTCAAGACTGAAAAAAAGTTTTTTTTTTGCACCACCCTAATGTATATACAAACACATGCATAAACATCACATAAACACTTAGTATGAGTAAATAACAGTACAGAATAAAAACATGTTAACATTACAATTTTATAGTGTTTGTATTGTATTTATATCTCTAATATATAAAATTCTCGTGTCGCGGCGTTTGTTACCAATTTTCTACGAAACGGCCGAACCGATTTGTATAAAATTTGGGTGTGAAAATAGGCCAACATCTATTTTTCATACCTTCAAATAATAAGGGTGATCCACCCTTAAATATTTTTTTATTTTGTTTGTCAAAATTTCTTATTTCTATTTTATTATGATTTAGCATTGAAAAATACATACAACCCTATATTTTCATCCTTCTAGCAACAACCCTTATTTTTTAATAGCGATATAAGTACTTTAATAATTTTCTACTCTGTTTGTTCAAGTTGATTCGAGTTTAGATTATCATTTGGGTCCCGGTAGATGACGCTGTAATCGGGTTCTATATTTTTATTTTTTAAAGGCAGGACAACGTCTGCCGGGTACAGCTAGTATCTATATAAAAATCTGTCCTAATTACTTTTGACATACAAAATTGCGATGGGATGTCAAAATCAACAATGACGTATAATGTGAAGTTGTATATGTATACAATTGCAGGTAACTTGCAAAAGTCCGAAGAAATATTTTTTTTACAACAACAATGACTTACACAATTCTACAAACCTAATTGAAGCAAAAAGAATGATGCGCGATACTTTTGAATTATTTATATAAACATTGAATTAATTGCATAACGCTTGTCATATTAAACACGACCAAATAAATGCACACGCTTTTTTATAAGATATATTTATGGGTGTTTTCAAATATCAGTTTTCTGGGGACGAACGGAGAAAGAGTTCTGAAATACGTGTGACCTGCGTCACGGTGGCCTGTCGTAAGAAGCGGTCAAAACAACCGACAGTCGGGTGGATAGGTCATTTGCCCGTTAGATGACTATCACCCAAGGTCTAAAGCAAGGGTCCGTTTTGCGAAATGAAATGACCATCGCGGTCCCCACAAAATGGGTCGGCCGTCCGCCATTGGCGACCCCTGGTCTAAAGCATGCTGCCATAACAACCCTGAGTTGTGTTACAAAATTAGTAGCTAGGTTTCAGGTAATATACTAACTCTTAAGCGCTTAATCTAACGATTTTTCTATAGTAAAAACAATGGCAGATGCTAGGTTTTGAAATTGCAAAGCTGAGCTGTGCATATAAACTGGCGAATATTCTTGCTATCAGATTGTCATTCATGGATTTCTTTTCCATGCTTTTACCTCACATTGCACGTGATAGCTTAACTATAGACCACCGAAGAAATAAATGGGTTGAATGAAGGATGACTTGATGATTTGTGGTGTGACAGAGGACGCATGTCAGAATAGATAACAATGTATTGTTCAGCAAATATAAATATTTACAATAATATTACAGCAAAACAAAAGGCGCCCTGACCGCGTAAAACGATCTCTTCCGGGCAATCTGACTTATAGGGTACTTATATAGAAAAGTGGAATGTATGGAGTATAGAAGGAAAATATTGTGCCGACCCCAAATAATAGGGGGAAGGTGAAAGATAAGAGTTTAAAGGGACTACGATATTGTATTATCCTATAAAACCATAAACTAATGGACAGTATTTATTTTTCTATAACTATTTATAAAAACGAACAATGAACGAAACAATGACGTAACTAATTAATCATTTTAATTATACAACAGTCGTATCGTGTCATGGGAGGCGCGGAACAAATTATTAAGTCCAATTAATAAACGGACACACATAAATAATGTTTAATGTATACGGATCGCAACAAACGAATGTGTAATGTTTTGTATCAAACAATTTGCCCACAGAGTATGTATATTGTTGCATGCCGCCAAAGGTGAATGCACACCTGCCTGTCATAAAGCGCAGTGTATTACCGTCCCGCATTTGCACTTCTTTTGTTTACTTTGTGTTTGTAAAATTCGTAATTAGAAAAACAGTCCATTGTCTATTGTCATATTTTAATGGCAGACATTAGGCAGGTGTGTCGAACTGATTCCAATAAGTCCGATCTGTGCGGGTCTATGTGTCGGTGCAATAATGGCCCAATGGAGAGATTGGCTGATCGGCAGTTTTGCGAGAACCACGATCAAAGCATGACGTGTACATTCGATAAGCGATATAGTGACGGACTTTGTGGGTGTTATTGAATCATGCAGTTGTACCAGTAGTATCTAGTTATATTTGTGCCTATGTTATATGTGGTTGTAATAAATTCTATAGTAATTCCAACGGCATTTTAATTCGAGTCCTGTAGCTCGTAACATTACACTTGCGAATCTCCCGTTAATAAAAGTGATAACCCGGGTTGTCTGTAAAGAGATCGGTCTAAAATTCTAAATCGATAAGGCTGCCAATTGCTCCTAGTTTTACTGTTTGACTGACTACTGTAAATTATTTATTTTATGTGTATGTAGTGAACAATAAAGTGTTTTCTATTCCATTCTATTGTTTCTTTAAAGTTTAATGATTGATTAGTTTTGGAATTAAGCAGGCGGGATTTAATAGATTGCAGAAATATGAAATGCTGTTTCTCTTTCTTGTTTAAGCATATAAGGTAACTTAAAGCTTGTCTCAAGTTTGACTATAAATTGGCACCTAAGCAATAATTCATGTAAGACGTATTAACCGAAACTTTATTAAGAGAGCGTTTGGTACAAAGTAAATTTAACTTTTCCATTATATCTCTCCTGGGGCTGCGACATTTTAAGCTTCGACGTTAATTAAATTAAACTACGAGTTGGGAGATGGTTAAATTTCATGTCATTTTAATCCCTGGTCGATTTTAACAAGCATGTAGGATTTAACTTATTTTTTTTAGTTTAAAGATGTTTTCTGTTAGTTAGATAGTAGTAATAGGTAGAGTCAGATATTTGTTCAGATTCAATCGATGTTGATAGTGGACTTGCCTTACCATTGGTTGAATTTTAACATCTTATACTAATATATAAATCTATCTAAAGAGATTGTTTGTTTGATGAACGCTCTAATCTCAGGAACTACTGGTCTGATTTGAAAAATTCTTTCAGTGTTAGATAGCCCATTTATCGAGGAAAGCTATAGGATATATATCATCACGCTAAAACCAATAGGAGCGAAGCATCAATGAAGAATGTTTCAAAATCGGGAGGTTTTTAATTTTGCCGAAATATAACCGATAGTAAGGCGAACGGTTGATAAGATATAGGAAAGGGCCATTTAAGGATACCACGAGCTAGCTAGTATAGCTAAATCTAAATAGACGTGCAAGTATGACGAGATTAATTCATTAATTAACGTAGATTAAGCAAGAGTTGTGTATCAAGATCCGTTGTCTTTGGCTACGGCTATGCCCATGGGAAGTGCGCGCGCTAATGCTCCTCCTGTTTGGATGAATAAGTTATTAGCTCAGTTTTTTTTTGTATAAAGTAGCATTTTTAAATCCTTAACAGTAAATAATTAAATAAAAAATAAAATGTAGATGATTGAGTGAACACTGCATATACATCTACATAGAACATATACAAAGTAATACAATACTTGTCACAACACAAAAAGTACAGCATATCGAGGGCTTCATAACATATAGGCGTATACGCAAAAATGCAATTTTTTTGTTGTTTACTAAAATCTATGCATGGTACAATTTAGAAAGTCTTACCAGTATGCAAGTGTACCCAAATAGAAGTGTATTTCAAATTTCAGCCTTATAGAATCAACTAGTTTTGTTTTATTTACAATTATGCCCCTTGTGTAAAACTGCACTTTTGTCTATCTATCTATTTGTTATGAAGCCCTCGATATGTACATAGATTAATCCTAGATATAAGAAACCAAACATATATCAAGATTTCTTCAGTTTTGCTCATGAGACCACAATGTAAATGACTAAGAAAGAATAAGTGCAAATAGTTCCTAACACCACAATATAAAACAATATAAACCCCTTGTTATAAAATGTCATAACTAATTTAGCATTTAAAAATTAATCTTGTATCTTTACATAATATAAGATAAAGTTGCTTTCCTCGTCTGTCTGTCTGTATATCCACTAAGTGCTGTTAAATCACACAACAATTTTTTAAGCGGTTTTCACCTTCAGTTAGATAATTTTTCAAGGAAAGTTCACCCCCACAAACTAGCTTTTACTGCAGCTTTGCTCGCAGTATATAGGAATTAATAAGGTTTTCTTGTAAGAAAAATAGAGACACATAGTAAGGTTTGACTTGCGGCGTGGCCGCTCGGAAAATTCTCATCATCATCATCCGAGCGTTAATCGCGGTTGCGTTCGGAGCGTTCACTCCGACGCCTAGGGTCCACTTTCCTACTTTTTCTACTCCACTTCGCGCGGTCTTCAGCATCCCCGTTCTGAGACCATTGGGCACGCATTTCATCCTTCACGACGTCAAGCCAACATTTCTTGGGCCTTCCCCTCCGACCGGTACCTGACGAAGGTGGGATGGCTAGACATTTATTCCCCACTTAATTGGCCGGTCTCCGTAAAACGTGGCCGTACCAGCGTAAGCGACACTCTTGCAGTTTGTCTGCTATGTCACGGACATGAAGACTGCCACGGATGCGGGAGTTCCTGACACGGTCTTTCCGCGTCACTCCACACATCCAACGCAGCTTGTTCTCCGTCGCTCGGAAAATTCTAGTAATAAATAAATCGTACATAGGTTATTAAAGATATGGACCTGGACTCTCCATAGGAGTAAGAAAAGACCCTGGTTTATAAGTCTTCAAGTTTCAATACATGGTAGATATGGGATCGATTTTAATGTAAAGAAAAACCGGTTCGGGCCCGTGATTCATCGCACCGGAGCGGTCAAGTTCGCGTCCCCGAGAGAAGCGCTGCGGACGCTATCGCCGGTATAACGGTGTTGCCAGACATATCTCTCTAACAGATTCAGATATTTATTTAATATTGCTACACTACTTGTGCCCAAATGCGGAAGTCTCGTTGAAGTTGCAATATGTTACTGTTCAGTGCTTATTCACTTGCCTTTTTTTTATTGCAGTAGTTCAACAGACAGGCAGACGGCCCACTAGATGGAAAGCGGTTACCATCGCCTATGGACATTTGCAACACCAAAGGTGCTACAAATGCGCTGCTGCTCTATTAAGGGAAACTGGAACCTGGTCACCAATGCTGGAGCACAACTCAAGGTTGCTATGGCGACATACTTTAGACCAGGGGTGGTAGCTATCCAGTCGGGCAAATGCCCTACCACCTGGCTGTGGGTTGTTTTGTCGCCTCTTACGACAGGCCGCCTGGCCGCAGGAAATTGTATTCTTTCTCCGTTCCTGCACGGATGCCTTACTTAATTAACATTGATAAAAATATGCATGACATTGCCTGTATAAAATTTATATCAAATTTTAACCACTCGTAAGGCAAGTAGAGGTTAATAAGATGTAAGAAGCGGTCATTAGCCATTTTTTTTTCTTTTATTAGGTTTAGGCGAAAAACAGTGTGAGGTTATTCTGTGTATAAAATAAATATATTATTAATTAACTAATTGTAGTTGGTTGTTGCATAAAACGCATGTGCACATAAAATAATAATGAAATCATACAGAATTATGAATATTAATTAACGTTAGATTACAATATTTAGATAAATGTACGTTTGTACAACACGTTTTACTGGTTAACTAGTAAATGTTATTATTACATATATACAAATGGTTTCTGGTATAGTATGGTATGTGTTTTTTAATATCTAGAATGATTTTTTAAACGTACAAGTACAGTTGTAAACTCTATATAACAACATCAAAGAGATTGTGCATTTTATGGCGTTATAGAGAGTTTTTAAATGGAGAGAAGTCTGTTATTTTTGTATTATTTTTTATTTGGTCATTTTCTTACTTATTTCTTTATACTTAAATGCTCTTGTCTAGGATTTATGCATAACGCCATCATAATGTTAGTGTTAGTGACAGTGGGCAAGTGTGTCTTGTTTCTAGCATTAAAAATAAAATATATATACACAAGTTATCTGTCAATGTTGAACCTCATTAATAATTAATAACCATATCGCATCACAATTAACGCATTAAACCCATCGGCTATATCTGTGTGAAACTGTATTAGTAAAATATTATCCCAGACTCAGCAGGGACATAAAAGATTAGTAAAACGTTAAAGATTAACATGTGAGATTTTTACTAAAATTTTCTAGAATGAGCATTCTATTAAAATATTTACAAATGGTTAATTTAATTTCCGAACTGGTTACCCCATATCAGATATATGGTAGCTGTTTACTATTATCAATATATCGAGGAATGTTGTAAACGACAGGAAGTTTGGATTTTCCGAGATTCGCATGTGGGGGGCGTAGTTTATTATAAATCTAACGTTTCAGGAAAATCGCTAGAACTGCGGAATCTTTGATAGAATGTATGGTATTGAAAATAGTTTGATTATCATTATGTATACTCGGTTTATTGTGTTGCCATATCCAATTTTTACAAATAAAGAACTAACACTAATGTTTAGGGTGCTTACTGACTACAAAATATTGTTTTTAGTCTAATATTAAATAAAATTGTATCATCAATCATCCATTCGTCTTCGTTACCATTATTATCATTCATCATGATTCGAGCGTTAAATTCCGATTGCATTCGTGCTCCGACGCCCAGGATCTGCTACTTTTTTTCTACACTTCACGCGGTCTTCGGCATCTCCCGGTTTGAGACCGTTGGTACGTGTGTCACCTTTCACAACATCAAGCCATCCAACCATTCTCTGTAAGTCTGTACAATATTAATAGGATTACCTCAGAAGTATGGATTATCGTATCAAATCTAAATTCACATTTATCTAGTGCACGACATTTATTATTGTCGGTTGGCGTTACGTAAATTGCCGCGTCAGGTGTGCATTTCGTTGCTTTTGCAGGATTTTACGTAATATCACAACCGACGTAGACACGCGCGTGAGCATTTTGCATTTTGCGGTCGCGCTTATTCCGTTTTTGTTGTTCAGATGATTGTACATATTGTTATACGTGTTGCAATATATAACAAAAAAATATGAGATGACATTTTAATTGCGTACTCGTCGCGTCTTGGTAGTGCTAAGGAGTTGGCTCTCAATCCAATGAAAGTTTCCAATCTTGTTTAAAAAGCGTGCAGTCTTTTTATTTTATTAATGTACAGGTGCAGGATAACCTGGTGCGAAATCTGAACATCGGGTTTACCAATATGTGAAACTCGCCAATTAGCCTTAATGAGCACGTATAGCGGTTTGTCAACTGATGTCATATACACTCAGCTGCATCGCCTCCAAACAAAATTCGTACATTTTATCCAAACCAGAATATCGTTACAAGTGCGGGACTCGAATTAAACTTCGACACACCTGTCTAATGACTGCCATAAAATATTACAATACATAATAGACTGTTTTTCTTAATTACAAATTTTAAACACTAAGTATACAAAAGAAGTCAAAAACCAGGTGTGCATTGACTTTGTCGGGATGTAACAATATAATACTGTACTGTACAAAAACGCTACATAAAATAAAGAACATTAATATACAAATACAATCGGCGGTCTTATGGCCTCTGGCAATTTCTTCCAGACCAGCTTTGGATGGAGTATAAGAGGGACAACAAAAGTCGGTAGATGCTGAAGCAGAACTCGTAGAATAATTTAGTAAATCGTAATATTTATAAGGTGATTTAATAAATATACACATACATTACATACTAATTAAAATAAGTTTAATCGGAGATAATTTTTTGAAGGTCGGACATTAAGTCAAAATTAATTCTACTTCCTATTGTATGTTGCACCGAAATAGCAAAATCAAACTAGCCTTTCCGTGTAGCGCAAAAATTGTATGGACTATGCATCTGTGCGTGTTTTTGTTGTGTGAAAGTTGCGTAAACGTAACGATGAAAGATCATGACATTGTGAAGACCGAAGCTTCAATCGTTTGATTAAAACGGTCCACGCGCCGCTGGCGGATGGCCAAGAAATTTACGCCCCGCTAATATAAAGAATCGGTTGATAGTATTTTATACAAAGTTGCCGGTGCGATCGTAAATTTTTATATACGCAGTGCAAATAGTATAAAAATTTGATACCATCCTCGGTTATCTTCGCGCGCGGGGTAAGGTTGCGGCCCGTGTGTGGGATTCCTCAGGTCGGGGAGCCACTTGCACCTCACGTGTGAAGTGCTATTGTCACACCGCAGCTGGAGATATCCCCTAAAACGCCTAACCGATTTTCGAACGTCCCTTGTCCGGGCTGTGGGCTCGCTTACACATTCACCTCCAAATGGGGCGGACGACGGTCGGCCCCACCATTTGTTAGCCGTAGGATCTGGGTCTCAGGTCTCACCTCCCGATTCCAGACACCTTCCACGCCTTTACCCTATTCCATTCCCTCTACACTATTTCTGCTATCTGACCTCTTTACCCTATTTCCATTATCCCATGAAGGCTGGCAACCACTTTTCATTACGTGACCCGTCTGCCCGTCTGCCAGCTTCGCAGTAAAAGAAGAAAAAAAAGAAAAAGATGATGATGAAAAGAATAGGAACCGGCTATTAGTCGATAGGACCGAACATGCCGTCAAGAGGACGGTTCCAAGAAACTGGAACCGGGTCACTAGTGCCGGAACACAACTCAAGGTTGTTATGGCGGCATACAGTAGACCAGGGGTGGTAACCATCCAGCCGGGCAAATGTCCCACCACCTGGCTGTGGGTTGTTTTGTCGCCTCTTACGACAGGCCGCGCGGCGCAGGAAATTGTATTCTTTCTCCGTTCCTGCACGGATAAAAGATGGGTGAAAGTCGATCTTCACCGTCTGCTCTACTAATAGCCTGATACCACTGTTGTTGTATAAAAAAGATTTTCACTTTAACATACATAAATAGCTAATATTCCATAAAAAGCTGTTCCATGAAGGAAATGAACGGCGGAGGAAATGATGCAGATTGTGTAATTACACATGTGTAACCGTGGAGGTTGCACGCTGCCTGGAAACCAGTTCGCGGAAACCGGATTAGCCTTTAGATTCATATGAAATGTTTATTCTTATCAACAAAATGTGATTATTATAGCATAAATGTGTTGTTGTGTTTCAATAAGTGTTTTATTGAATCTGAGTTTTGTTTAATAAAATAAAAAATGTTTTTCCCCGGGTAGGATTTGAAATCGGATACTTGGAATTTGGTTCGAGTCTGGTAGCCATTTAACTATTATGATTTGACGGTGAAGGAATACATCATGAGAAAACCGGTAATCCAGAGTGCAATCCGTCGACCTGCTTTGGATTTGGACCAGGCAGTGCTTTTATTAAATTATATAGGTTCGCGTTTGACTATCTCGTCTGATCTCGAGTGGAGATATGGTCTAATATGTAGCACTTGAAGACATCCATGTTGTAAGTTTGGGGAAGAACTGACTCCGGAAGTGAGTTGCACTCCTTTGCAGTTCACATAACGAAGGACGCAAAGCACTTTGTTCATATAGTTCTCCTAAAATGGAGAGGCTTGGGCCTAATAGTGGGATGTTTATAGGCTGGTATTAAATTAGTCAATTTTATATGCGTTGATAACCAGCATTTTGAATGCAGTACTTAATGGTGAATGTTTTTATTCTGGTTCGTAATGAAAAAGGTGGTTTGTAGTGGAAGTAGTGGTAAGCCTGTCTGAGTGCAATTTTCACCGGCTGGAAAGTCAAGCACACTTGCAAAGCTGTTGCTCACTGAGCCTGTGTGTGTGTTACTGTGGTTTAATATTTTTTTAATTGGACAGTTCACGCAAAGTGAAGGGTACCGTGGAAAGGACCTCAACTTTGTTGTTGAAGTGAAACTTCTTTAGAATCGTTGTGATTTGAAACTCGATGAAACTAAAAAGGAGATAAACAAATGAATCTTCAGGACCCTTGCCTGCGAGAGAATTAGATAGTATACATTATATATAATAATTTATGCTTATACAGACAGACACACACACACGCGCACGCACGCACACACTAATGTAAATTTGTCTAATAACCCGTTTTATTTTTATAATTATTTAACTGAACCGATTTTATATTATTTGTGTTGTATTGTCCTCCGTCACTTCAAATGCTGGCCCCAGGCGGGAGAACAGCGCTGGTCTTAGCGGCTAGCATTACGCTAAGTCTGGCTCCAATTTTAGGACTTATATTGTTGCCTTTATTTTATATTTCTCAGTATTGTTAGTGTTTATTTGTCCTAAATAAAACAATTCTTTTTTTCATTCTTTATTTAGGTAGTTCCTTTTTTATCTCGTTTTGTTTTCGCTTCGTCCCACTTAACGTAGTTATTACCAGTCCAGGAATAATCCGATTAAATTCGATGTTTTCTCACCAGAATCCATAGCAAACAGCTGTTCTGTTGAACCCTTCACCAAGTTGTAGCTTATGCGGTTCCAAAGTTTTGTTGGTTTAAAGTTCTTGAATTAACTAACTGTCCTAATCCGATTTAAATAGTGACTTTGAAGCGGGGTACTGTTTTAAAGGCTTTTAGTTATTTGTGTTGAATATATAGGGATATTAATAGGCAGACCTAAAAACAGCTGGATTGTGTGAAGGATGCCATTTTTGTGATGTGACATATTATGTCAGAATAGAGAAGTGAGAATTGGTAGAAGGAGAAAGAAACGAGAGAGAGAGAGATACATATTGTATGGGTGTAATTTAATTGATATAATTAAATATATTGTTTTTTACCTATAATCCCTTAAATCTATAAGAATAAAATATTGTGCTTAGGTATTAACTTCTATGGGTGAAATGCAAGTCTGGTCTACGTTATCTCTCTAGTTCACCGTAGTAATCCAATGTCCAGGAAAGGCATCAGCCCTCTTATCACTTGATGACTCGATTAGGCATTTCAACAGCTCTTTTGTATATGCCCACGATATCAGGACTACACGATCCTAGCGGCGCTACAAAAAAGAGCACAAAGGAGTAATTCTTGCTGGGGCTTTTGCATATTTATGTCACTCTAGTTTTTTTTGTAGTCGTAAGCTGGTAAACAGGCTGACGGTCTACCTGATACAAAGAGATCACCGTCGCCTAGCGACGTTTGCAATACCAGGGGTGCTGCCAAAGCGTTGCCGGCCTCTAAGAAATTTTATAACACCCTTCTTAAACGACCCCATGTCTAAGGGCACAGGGAAAGCCTCGGCGGGAAGTTGCTTTCGAGTCGAGAGTAATTTCGAGTGTTTTTTTAAATTACCTGGCATCACTGGCCAGGCTCTCTCCTCTTCGAGGCCAACAGTTGCAAATATTCATAAATCATAGTAACCACTTCCATCAAATAGACCGTCAGCTTGTCTGCTATATTACATAAAAAAACATATTTAAATACTCTAGGTGCTGCCGTAAGAAACTTTTCTGGCCAATCGCATTAACAACCTATCGTTTCTAAATCTGGTCGCATGATTCCTTTTGCATTAAGTCGGACACATCAAATATAGTTTTACAAGCTGCCCGTGGCCAAACCGAGTTGCCCACACGACAATACGTAGGTTAGTCACCTGCGCGTCGCGCGGCGGCACGTTCTTAGCTTCCGCGCTGACGTCACTGTCCGCGGACCACGGACGCGGCCGAAAGTTGCGCGGGCGCACCGCATGCTTCATTATTCAAATTGTAAATTGCCTGCAGATAGATGTAACAGTATAATGGAGCTTTTCGAATTGTTGTGAAGTGATCGAATTTGCGGGGATTCTATTTCTATATCTTACTGTTTATTTTTTTACCCGTTACTGGTAGAAAATTGACGTTCACTTGTATGGAAGTATGACTATGTAATTTTTAAAATGTAGTAAGGCATATGCATATATAGGATGACATAAAGAGACCTGGCATTGGGTAGGTCATTAAATAGCGGAGCGAGAGCCTGACCTGTCACGAATGTAGCGCCTCAATAGACACGACACGCCACACGCTGAGGGAGTGTTCACTTTGAGGACTTCGGAGGCCCGGGATGGGGAGAGGAAGCGGCAAGAAAATCCGCAGCATAACGTCTAGCTAAAAAAATATTTCAACATAATTATTTAATATTTATATATCTCAAGCTCTTTTTTAAAAATATATATAGAAGTTGTATTATTACAATTACTTTCCAAAGAAAACAATAGAGTTGTAACAAACAAAAAATGTTACCGTCGCAATAATGACATATTAAGAATTCATACTGCGACAAATCTCCATAGATTCCTTACATGTTATGCAAAATATAAACCTTATACAGAAGATGTGTTAAAGGCAGCGAGCGAGCAGCTATATAATTGTAGTTTTCTCATTTAAATATTCTTCAATAGTGTAGTATCCTTTTATAAGCAAGGTACTTTTCAATTTAGCTTTGAATTTAATGAAGATCAGATCTAACACTTCATTCGGAATTTTACTGAAGATGTGTATACCAACCCCCAAGAACCCTCTCGCTACGCAGTGGTGTGAGCGAGATGCTGCGTAGCGAAGGTGATGTCTGGCGTTAGCTTCTTTCTGAAAACGTTATATCCAAGAAACCGGCGGTCGAAAGACAGCGGGAGGTAGACAAGCTAGCGGACATCCATCGCAGATGGAGAATGGTGCGTCGGAGCCGTCGTTATTCACCTCCTCCTCGCGACTTAGTGGGACCGGGTCGAAGTCGGCGGATTTCCCCAGTAATCCATACCTCGGACGCCGGGTGCCTTGGTATCAGTGACATCCCTGTTGAGGGCATACGTCTAGGCGTCTTGCGCCTCACAATAGCACGGTGGTAGGTTTCGTAGGTATACCGGCGGCCGGCATCTCACAACTCCTTCCGGTACGTCATGTCACGTTTACGTATGTCCCCTCGGTGAGCCCACCTAAGACTCAAGAAAATAATTTTATATCTTAATATTGATTACCATCACTCATTAGCTACACATTTGTAAATCTCAACCGGCAATTACTATATTTAAATCAAATATATTGACACACTTTGACGCTGGCACAACAAAAAACTTATGTATGTAATTTCATACACTATTTGCGTACAAGTAAAAACAAGATTGAGTGAATTGATTTCAATAACGTGTTTCTGCTACAGTGAGCTGGATAGCTCCTGATGACATTTGAAGTTTCATTGCCACCATACCTATGTAGTGATTATTAACAACAACACATTTTAACGGTTCGTTTCGTCGTCATCAGCTATTCGCAGTCCACTGCTGGACGTAGACCTCCCCAAAGCGGCGCCACTCATCTCTGTCCTCTGACTTACTCAAACAGCGCCTACCGGCGACCTTGCAATGTCATCGGTCCATCGGGCTGGAGGGCGTCTGACACTACGTTTACCAAGACGCGGTCTCCACTCCAGGACTCGTCTGCTCCATCGGCCATGTCTTGCGAGCTATGTTGGTTACCTTTGTTCTCTTACGGATATCCTTATTTCCCATTTTATCTATAAGAGAAACTGTTTTTTAAATTTATCTGTAATATTATAACTTTTGTCTACTTGGAGGAAAATATTTAACAAGGTTCTCTAAATACGAAATCTTTGGTTCCTCGGCCTTTAATGATGCGGCGTTCGATTTTAATTATTTGTCGATAACTTTTGATATTAGAACAATGATCAGTTTTGATATACAACCGAAGAAGCTTTAAGACCTTAACAAAAAGTTAGCAATACGAATTAAGAGACAGACATCAAAATTACGTCGATTCTATTGCTTAAGTTTTAATTGAATTATAATATATTTAATCAATTTGTGAAGGAGCTCAATTTATAGATGCAGCAGTAGTTATTGTCAGCTTTTTTCGTTATATTTGTAAGTGTACTGTTAAAATTGAATTTACATATTTATATCAGTTTAGTATAATTTCTATATTTTATTGTATTTATATATTTATAAGATAGGTACTGATTCGGCATGAATATGTATAATGTTCTCAGTCTGTAGTGAGACTAATGTAAAATACCTCTGTTCTTATCAAATTTCTTGTCCATCCAAAATTTGTCTAGAAGAAATCGCTAATAGCGATAAGACCGCCTATTATATTGTAAGATTTTTTTGTTGTTAACTGTATTTTTTAAAACAATAAAGCACATTCATTCATTGAAAAAGGGTACTGCAAAACGTGTTTTTACATCACGTTTTTAACTATGACTACACGATTTGAAAGAGGTTGTAGATACATAACCTTTTGGTTGTAGATAACCTCTTTCAGGTGTTCCTAAATATTCATTTTAAAATTATCTTCAACACCAAGCGAATGCGTGGACACAGGTAACAGAAGCCTAAGTTCTAGGTTCTTTGACTGATGCTAAATGAAGAGGTTCCCGTGGATTTTTTTCTTCACACGAATAGTCACCTTCTAGATATACATATTCTATTCTTACATCTTAAGTCTTCAAAAATAATCAGCGTCCCAACGATCCACGAAAATGTTCTGTGAAGGGAAAATAGATAAACAAAGTCTACATGATATCTATAGTTGCAAGACCTTTCCCATCCCTAGTTGACTTGAACTGTTTTAATTACGATTGTAGTTAGAAAGTTTCGATTTAATAAGGGAAATTGGATGGTTCACTTCTTTGTTGTGCTCGTTTCGATCCAGGATTAAATGATAAACTTTGCTCCTTCATTACTTCCTATGCTTACTGATACATTGTTTGATGAGATTACTTGTATGCTCTTGCTCACAATGTCATTATCGAAGAGCAATCTTGCGATATTATATATTATGGTATATTTACTATTTAGGGTACCATGAGCTCCTTTGAGGTCGTAATTAATTCCATTATTAACTGGTTTTTAACTTATTATTTTATCAGCCTGATATTTAAGATGGTCTTCCGGGTCTAGATAGTCTTATTATGATCAGAAATAATTACTTCTAATAAGTTGCCTATACAATCTTTGTCATTTCATTTAGGTACTCATCTGCTGATTTTGTAATAATTATAAAAGCACGAGCTTTCACAAGGTACCCACCACCATCCAAATTATGATAAAATTAGTTTTCTTCGCGATATATATTAAAATAAAGACATAAAAACAAACGTTTTATGTCACGGATACTTTCAAGCTGTAAATAGATGTTGCTTGAAAGTTGTATCTGCTTGTACTTGGAACTCGTCAACAACGCAAACTTCTTGCGGTTAGAGAAATTTGAGTCATGTTGCGGTTGTCTACTACCGTATAAAAATTAACGTGTATGTTGAAACTTAGAATTATATAAACAATTTGTCTCTTTTTTATTGCTCAAATGCAGGAACCGGGCTGAATGCCTATGCCAATGCCAATGCCTGACGGAAAGTGGCAATCGTCTCCTATAGACATTTGCATCACAAAGCATGCTACCAATGTGCTGCCGGCATCGAAAAGGGGACTGAAACCAGGCTACTAGTTCTGGAACACAATTTAATTTTATAGCGGGATAATCTACATCAGGGGTGGTAGCTATCTAGATGGGCAAATCTCCTACCATCTGGCAAACTTTAAATGGAAATGAGATGTTTTAGTATTTCGTATTGCCTATAAAAACAATTCTTGATATTTTTTAAGTTTTCGTGACTTGTATACACAATAAAACTACGTTTTAACGGTTTTAAATGCGATAATTTATTTGATTTTTGTTATTCCGACGTTTCGGCCACATTTCAGTAAACATGATCACGGAAGACAAAGATGTCAAGTGTCAATGAGTATTGTTAAAAGTTTTATTAAGCCTACCGCCAACTTGTTCATTTTAATTATTTAGGTTAAATTTTGTTTATGGTTATTATTTACTCTATAGGAGCCTAATATAATTTACCACCGCTTCGCTACATGTTATGGCTTGAAGAGAAGAAGCGGCGCAAGAAACTCTTCAGCAAACATGCCTAGCTCTAATAATTTTATATAATATTAAAGTGGATGGAAAGAAAAATAAAAGTATATATAGTAGATGTATAATATATAACTATACTATATATTGTATATAAAGTAAAGTTAAATATTTATTATTAAAATGTAAGTAATCGTACAATAATAATGTATACCACCATCGCCACTGCTAATCAGAATCTTCTTGCCACGGGTTGTCTGGAAGAGATCGCTTTTTAGCGATAAGACCGCCCTTTGTATTAATACTAGTTCTTAAGTTTTCTTTAATGGTGTACAGTAAAGTGTTATCTATCCATCTAAAAGATAAGACAAAAATCAAATAAATTCTCGCGCTGAAAACCGTTAAAACGTGGTTTTATTAATAATACATGTTTGTGTTCGCGTGTTAGTGGCCTAGATCCAGTAACTCCCACGAAGTCGGCAGGATATTGGTATCACTTAGTCTTTAGAATGCCCATAGGCGTCGCGGATTACCTGGGTTTTAAAATATATATTCACTTCCAGGCTCAGGTCTCTCCAGATTCGTGGCATGCATAAAACCCACCACGCATATCATAGGTGCATTATCGGGTTTTACACGTCAATAATGAGCAACTTCCTCACGATATACAATCATTATATTTACACAGATAACACTACTATTCTTTCTGAGAACACGTACAGAATGCCTGTGCGAATGGAAGCAATAGTTTGTTGTACTCTCAAACTGATATTAACAAAGTTACACCGCCTCTATGCACATAACCGATACGTGGTGTAACTTCTCCCAGTTTTCCTCCTGTTTCATATCGAGTTGAAACAATGGTGTTTTTTTAAAACTATTGTATGGATACGGTTTTGATTGTATATATTTTTAGTCAAGGTGGCGAAGTACGTCAGTGGGTAAACTCCATACACCTCTCACTATTTCTTTATTTGAATAGACGCAATGACAATAAATCAGTCTGTGAAGCTAAGACACCATTGAATTCTGTCTTCGAATCGTAGATGGCGGTAAAGAAAACGAGCGGTGTATGAACTTCCCCATTGACATTTGGACCTACTTATGCAAAATGGAACCAACCCACATACTGACAGGTTTGAGAAAAGCAGTTTTCATTAAAATTTTGCAAAAAAGACATTTAGAATATTGTATATATATATTATATCAAATTGATCATGTATTAGCAGAAGGTGATGTCAGGAGCCTTAAGAACAGACGAGCGTGCATGACAAGAGCTATGAATGCCAAAGAAGCAAGTGAGGTGTGTAAGAATGGGCCTGTGTGGCGCTCTGTTGTTCGTGCCTACCCCGCAAGGGACCTGGCGTGAAGTTATGTATGTATGTATGTAGAATATTGTATATTCTAATGTACAATATTCTAAATATTTATTTCCAAAATAAAGACATTATTTCTATGCAAAATTTTAATAAAAACGCCTTTTTCTCCAAACTGTCAGTATGTGGGTTGTTCCATTTTGCATTAGTAGGTCCATTTATATCTAACTAGCTGTGTCCGCGACGTCGTCCGCGTGGAATTTGCTTTCAAAACTCCCCGATTTTGAAACATTCTTCATTGGTACTCCGCTCCTATTGGTCTTAGCGTGATGATACATAGCCTATAGCCTTCCTCAATAAATTGGCTATTTAACACTGAAACAATTAAAAAAAACAACCTCTTCAGCTTTATATCTATACATATAAATAAAATTGGAGTGTCTGTTTGTAATATTAAATAACCGCTTTTTACTACATGCATATGAATATATATACGGTACATACACCAAAATAAGATTTTTTTACAATTTTTGTCTGTTTGTCCCGGCTAATCTCAGAAATGGAGAGAGAAATGGCTGAGAAAGAGCTGATGTAATGAGGAGTAACGTAGGCTACATTTATTTTAGAAAAAATCTTTTATTTTGGAATTTGACGATTTTCAATCACCACGCGGGAGAGACCGCGGGGCGTAGCTAGTATTAGTATAAGATAACTTCCCAGTTTTGCAACAGGTCCGATATTCATGGTGGCCATAAATAGAGCGTATGTTGACCTCCCATTACGACACAATTGATATTTTTGCCCTTTGGTGTTCATTCCAAAAATAACCCTATCGGGTTTACTAATGCAGTGAAAGCACCGTTGTGAATTTTTTAAGCGACGAAGATACGAACCCGCGCGCCATTTCCGCGGGCGGTTCGCCTTGCAACAGCGTAGTGCGGCTACTGAATAATAGATGGCGCTAGGCGTTCCGTACGTTGGCCCCGCGATGTTTCATTATTGAACAACTTCTATCTACTCCGCTGCACGTTCGAGTATTGATTATTTTCCCCGAGATATTTATTCGCGAAGATGCCTTATCTCGCCCGTTTGATGTATTTTTTGTCTTTTCATAGTTCCTTTCACAGATGAATTGTTCAACTTTTGTTGTTAACAGTTTTTATAGATTAATAGTTAAGTCGGTACCTTTAACTAGGATTTTAAAGGAACTTATTAAAACTTCAAAGTAATTACTGATTATGCATGCTAAACTTCGTTGGCGTTTTAATGAAGACGACTTGCAGGACCCAAAAAAAAGCAAGCGAATCCTACGCCATTCATCGGGATAAATTATCTTAAGTTTAGACCCGTGATATAAATAAGCTAGCAGCTCTGTCTCAAGTTTCATTTGCATTAACAGGCGGACAAAAATTCTAACACTTTTGGAAAGTCCTGGTCCGTAATAGCCCCCCAAATTTTTCTCTTTTTCAACAACTTTCTATAATCTCGACTAATAAACTCATTCATTATATTATAGATGATAGATTTGATTTTTATAAGTTTGGCAATGTTAACCAGGTGGTAGAGTATTTACCCGAGTGGATGGCTTCCACCCCTGGACTTAGTATGCCGCCATAAGAACCTTGAGTTGTGTTCCGGCATTAGTGACCAGGTTCCAGTCTCCCTTATGAGAGCAACAGCGTATTTGTAGCACCTTTGGTGTTGCAAATGTCCATAGGCTATGGTAACCGCTTTCCATCAAGCGGGCCGTCTGCGTGTACAAAAAAAAACGTATCATATTGTTTTGTGAAAAGAAATATATCGAATTAGTATATTTTTATTGTCAGCAAGTTTTTTAACTACATAATAAGTAGGGTTGCCAGACGTCCCGTATTTCCCGGGACGTCCCGTGTTTTAGGCTTAGTTTAAAATGTCCCGGCGGGACTGTCTCTGTCCCGTATTCGAACCGTGCTTCGTTTTCTATTATTAAATCGATCGATCTACGCGAGACAAAAATACTCACGCACGCAACGTTCGCAACTTTGCATACACATCAACTCTGATTAAGAAAGTTCGAGAGAATTTATGGTTTAATTATAAACTTTAATTGTTAATAATTTAAAAAAAATTATCGATAACATATTTTCAAAATGTCCACACTACTTTCAATTGTAGCAATGAACATTTTATAAAAAAAAAGAATGTCGCTATATAAATTTGTTTTTTATTTTGTCCCGGTTAAAATACTAAATTCCCGTATTTTTTTGCCTGTTTAAGCATTTGCCCCTTATAATCTGAACACAAATCTGGCAACCCTAATAATAAGTATGTGATGACATTGAATCGCTAGCATTCACTTTGAAATGAAGAAAACTTAATTTATATAACGAATGAATGAAAACACTGTATTGTTCACCAAAAATTGAAATTACGTTCTTAAATATCTCTATCATCTATATCTATAATGTATTTTATCTATAATCCCTATAAGTAGAATACTGAGCGTAGGACACTTCTAATCTTCGGTGGAAAAGGTGCCCGGAAGGCTGGCTGCGGTTCGTCATTTATCACATACTGATCCGTTCTTCGAGATAGGCACTAGCTCCCTGATCATCTGAAGAGTTAGTGGGTCGTTTAGATAGCTCTTTTTAGTCTTTAATATAATTAATTATATTCATGTGTGACATTATATTTCAAAATAATATGTTTTCATTTATATAAAAGTCTTAGAATTGCAACAATCCTCAAGCTGGCGCGTCTCTGATCCGCCATATTGTCGGACCCCGCCAATTGGATGATTGCGCGGGAGTGGCGATCGTGTCAAGGTGACATATTCCAAGACACTCGTATTATGTAATAAAATTCATTTAAATTGTGTACATATATAAAAAAATATTTTACTTATTTTACGTATTATGTAAATCTATTAAATACATATATAAATTCCCAACTTGATCGGCTCAATATTCGAAACCGTAATGCAATCCGGATACTAAGAAAATGAAAACCTATATGTAGCTATATTTCTGTAATTTACATTTTTATTTCTGGAAAACATGACCCATTATTCAAAATGCATAAAATTAATTATCTATAATTATATGAAAATTACCTGGCACAGTGTTTGACTGTTATGAACTCCGAAACTACTCACCTGATTTGATGATTTATATTTGGTATTTGATGGATTTGTTCCAACTTAAGACATATGATAAGTTTTATTTAAATTTATAATAATAGAAAGCATTTTTTTTTAAACCGAGTGGTCAGTCAGTATCAGTTCTGCTGTCAACTAAGTTTCATGAGCATCAATTAATATATGTAGCCTCACTTTAATTCTTCTATACGTGTGTATGTGACCGAACCCCTAAACGTTTGGATCGATTTTGATGATTTGTATGTGGTCGTTGCAGAATGGTTTAGATCCACAATTCGACCCTGTTTGTTTGAGTGCAAGTGCGTGTAATGCAATGCGGTGGTAGTGCGCGTTGGTGTATGTGTGTAAGTTTTGTTGTGCCGGCAAAGGCTTAGCCCGCTCAACAACAGAGGTCGTCACTGTCCGTGTACACTTCGCCCTCAAATTCTAGCCTATGTGCTATCATGTCAAGGTGAATACAACGCATCCACGTCGGCCATTGTTTTGTAACCAACGGTGTTGCCTGCATATATATTACGTCAGTAGAAATCTGAAGGCCGATCGAGGTTAATCACGTCTTTGTATTGATCAGCCTACGATTTGCACACGACTGGGGTACACTATAAAAGCTGGTTTGGCAATGGCTTTGATGCACGTCAGTATTTAGACAGATATTTTTCAAATTGCTGTATTTATATAATCTCAGTTATCTATCAGATATCTCAGTCAGAATAGTTAAAAGTAAAAAAAGTAAGTTAACCCCCCCCCTTTTTTAAACATTCTTCATCGGTGCTCCGCTCCTATTAGTCTTAGCGTGATGATATAATATATAGACTATATTATAGCCTCGATAAATGGGGTATCTAATACTGAAAGAATTTTTCAAATCTAAACTCACGGCTGATCACAGTCGCGAGACACCTCCCTCCCCAGTGTGAAATCACATATTTAGCGATTTTACATCAAGAAATTATTAAAGTAAAACAGCAGTTCCTTATTAGTTAGTTTGATTTCCGTTCAAATTATATTTTTATAATTTAAACACTATGCTCATCATACAGAGATCTGAAATATATCAGATTTTGAAATGTGAGGTCACGAAATTTTGGACCCCCCCTTCCACCCCTTGTCGCACAATGGACGACTAAGTATATTTTATTTTGCCAGGTGGTAGGTTATTTACCCATCTGAATGGCTATCACTCCTGGCCTAGAGTATGCGACCGTAACAACGTTCAGTTGTGTTCCGAAATTAGTTGCCAGGTTCTAGACTCCCTCAATAGAGCAGCAGCGTATTTGTAACGCCTTTGGTGTTGCAAACGTCCATGGTTGATGGTAACCGCTTACCATTAGGTGGGCCGTCTGCCTGTCTGCTAAACTTATGCAATAAATAAAAAATGTACGCTCATATAAAAAATCTATGAGGCTGTGAAGATTTTTTAAGATGATAACAATTATCCTCAGTTGATATGACTGTCACGAGGAGGCGATGTCGACGCCCTCAAGACAAATCATCTAAATTACACAACTAGATCACAGATCTAGTTGTGTAATTTAATCTATTGTATTTTTTAACTATCACTCTAAACTGAAACTTCTAGATAACTGTTGCCTTTATTTGTAATGGGATTTGTTTGTATAAAAATTTGGACACGTTTATTTCGTTCAATAAAAACATCAATAGGTATATTTAATGTAGTGGATAAACTTACACGTTCATAGTTGTAGACATTTTTTGAAGTGATAACTTCTTATGGGAGGGTAAAACGCTTCGTTACGGCACCAGTCTGTCTGGCTCGCCTTTCTCTCACTCTAACCCACAGCGCTAGCGGTATTTCAGTAATTACATACATACATAACTTCACGCCAGGTCCCTTGCGGGGTAGGCACGAACAACAGAGCGCCATTTAGGCTTATTCTTACACACCTCACTTGCTTCTTTGACATTCATAGCTCTTGTCATGCACGCTCGTCTGTTCTTAAGGCTCCTGACATCACCTTCTGCTAGTACATGATCAATTTGATCATAGAACGTGTGTCGTGGCCTTCCGCGACTTCTGCATCCATCCACTTTTGCATTGTATATCTGTTTAGTCATTCTTCCATCATTCAGTAATTAGATTATAAATAATGATACTAATAAATACACAAAATTCTAATGTACATATTCAAGAGTTGTAACTAAGAATTAAATATATTTTATAATCAATAAAAGATTTTATTAATAACCTAAGCTTTTCTCAATTCAAACAATTTCAATATTAAATAGTTTAACTTAGATTAGTTTATGTTATCACTTCTGACGGGCGTCCCGAGACGCACAGATTTTTTTATATTCTTTACTTTGCTTAATATACCACGCGCTCGGGTTTCCAATTCAATTATTCGCTCATAACATGTCTATTAGAAACTTTCGGAATAAAACTAGTATTTAAACGTAATTCTCTCATGAACAAAAGTAGACAAAGTTCAAGGTCAATCTTTTGGCATTTGGCTTTGATGTTTGACAAGTGCTACATTAAGAAAAACATATCAACAACATCTTTTGATTTATGCTATGTTTATTATTCATATGTAATTATAATTTCTAATCATGAATAAATTATATATACTATCCACTTCAAATTTGCTATTTATTTATTTAAATTTAAGTTGTCAAATACTTAATGATCTACTTTGTTATTGTTAATGAATGCCTATATAGCTGTGTTAGCTAGGACGTAAGGATACAATTAACCAATGAGAGTTGTGTATAAAAGTCGTTCTCATTGGTGGGAATTCAAAATATAACAAAGAATTTTGAATTCAGTTAAGAGAGAATTTTTTTGTACTACTGAAATATACTTAATAAAGTGAAAATAAAAGCCAGTTTTAAGATCGAAGTTATATTTATTCAAGAGCGTTACATCACGTCCAATATTATAGCACTCTCTTCAACAACATCATTTTTTTTTGTAAGTACACGAAGAAAGTAAACACTCGTTTTTATCGACACGCCGACGTAAGTGGCAAAGTATTTCGACAAGAAGTTAACCTATTACATACTTCGCAACCAACCGGTGGTGATTGATCACATCGAAAATATTTGGAGCAGGAATCGATTTTAAAAATAAACACCTCGAGTGTCTATATGTACTATTCGGCAATAGTATAAATGTAATAGATACTTTCTATCTAGGGCTCTTGAGCGGCCGCTTTTGTAGACTCGCTTAGTAAATGTGACACGTGTCTAAATATTCTGGTATGTTCGATACATTGTGTGAGAGTCTACTTTATCTTGATATTAGAACTACACTTACACAATATTATAAATGCGAAAGTTAGTTAGTTAAATCACGCCAGAATGGCTGAACGGATCTGGATGAAATTTGTCACCGAGATAGATTATAGTCTGGAATAGCACATGAACATTTATATACTTTGTATAGATATGTATTTTGTATGGTATATATATTAAGTATATACATATTTCTAAAACTACGTTTTAACGGTTTTGAACGCGGTATTTTATTTGATTTTTATTATTCCGACGTTTCGGCCACTTGTCAGTGGCCGTGATCATGGAAGACAGAGATTTCAAGTGTCAATGTTCATTTTAATTTTGATTATGCTTATTATTTACTCTATGGGAGTCTATTCTAATTTACTATGCCTTCGCAACATGTTCTGTCTTGAAGAGAAGAAACGCCGCAAGAAACTCGCAGTTATTATGTGATATAAAATATGTAAGCAAACGTAGTTTTATTATGTATACTAATCGCGAAAACTTATGAAAGTATATTTGTACAGGGTGCTAGGGTACACTTTAATTTATTAGGATAACTTTGGTATCGAGTAAAACAAACGTGTGTATGCTACCAAATTTTTATTAGCGACTCGTTGCGGTGGGAGGCTGCAAATTTTAGTACAAAATTGCACTAACAATATATTTATTTTATATAGTTAAAGTCTGTATATATTATAACATTTGTGTATTTATTACTAAAATGTAAATAGTCGTACTATAATTTGCTTGTACCACCATCACAATGATCATCCCAATTCATTTATGGGGTTTTCTCGAAAGGATCGCTTTTTAGCTATAATTAGGTATTGTTTTATTAAGTCTGTAAGTTTAGTGTTTGTATTGGTGTACAATAGAGTGTTATGTAGCACACTATCTATAGGCTTCTTTTTATCCCGGAAAATGTACTTTTCCCGTGGGACAACAATGAAGCCTCAAGCAAAACCTAGTTCGTTATACGTGTTCAGCCTACGTGATGTGTATAAAATATCTGACTGCTTTGAACTGTTATATACATTCAAATGTATGTCTGTTCTATTGATTATTCAGCTTATTTGTTTTCGTCTTGTGAAATTACCTTGGCGGAATTTTTATTTTTTTTTTCAAAACGTGCCTATTTCACCTCACGTCCCATTGTATAGTGCGTATTTTAACAAGCTTTTATTTAACTTGCAATGAATGTACCTATGTATGTATGTATGTAAGTTCGGGTGGAATCTTGCAAGTTAAATTTGACCAACTTCCCGGTTTCCGATTGAACTGAAATTTTGCACGCATATGTATATCGCGTGACAATGCAATAATATGGTACCATGGGGCTGAACTGGTGATGGAGTTTTAAGGTGGCCATGGGAACTCCTGTACTAAACAAGATATACCCGTCGTGTTTGAGCTCGTTTTACTTGTCTTGGCTAGCACTCTGCTGCTGCACGATATCCAGGATCTCAATAGCTTGTATTTAAAAATCTTTTTAAAAAATAAGTTATTTAACTTTCGAACAATGTACACATGTTTCGTAAATGCATTTTTTGAGCTAATGTCTTGAAAACTATGTTGTCAATTTATAGTCTGTTTTGTGTATAAATTTTTGTCATGGAAAAACATTACATCTAATAAGTATTTTTATTGCAATGACCTGACAATCTACTGAGACACATTTAAATGTCAGAGCCGTCTCGATTTTCTATGAATGTACTGCGTTGTGACGTCATAATTTTAACGAGTAAGGTTGGTCTGCATAGACATTTAACCGATGGTTAAAATAAAATAATCGTTAAAAATATAAATATATTCCTTCTTTGTTTAAAGTTTTAGTTGTTTTTTTTTAAACAAGTTACATGTAAAAATACAATTAAAATTTAAAATAATCTAAGTTATAAATATTACATGCGATTATAGACTAACAAATCGCTGCCAGATGGAAGCGTGCCCAGAAGGCTGGCTGCATTAACGCGCTGTATGGCTATGCTTATTTGTTGGGCGAAATATGAGCCAACCTTTTGATCACGGGTGACATCGAAGAGTTTCTTGTAAACTTCTTTGAAGACTACATTCCTAAAGAGTTATTATTACACTATAACCGGCGGTTAAATGTCTGTACATACCAGCCCAAATTGCTTATTGATTGATTAATAAGCAATATAAAAAAATTATATCACGGAATTTTAAAACTGGGATATTAAAATGCAAGCCTCTATTTTATGTACATTCTTTTAGAATTTATTGTCAAATGCCCAATTAATGTGAAATAAATTATATGAATTAATAGTGATACTGTTTCGCTGACTAAAACCGTCGCCAGTTTTCTTCTACATTTATAAAAGTAAAGGCCAAAAAGTAGAATAAGTGGATAATGGACTTTATTCGACACGAAACGAAAGCGCTGTATATTACCACTGTTCCGGATGAATAAGAAAACAACCGGTGTTTTTATTTCTTAGGAGATTCGTTTCTTGTTTGGGTATCTGGAAATACGTGTTGCGTAATGTGGCTCAATATTTAGAGTTGTTTCAGTTGATACATTAAACATCTGGTGATTTTTTAATTAACCGTTTAATATAGAGTTTTCAGCCGACTATAAATCGTCCTTCGGCAATGTTGAAACAGCGTTTTATTATTTACTAACTGCGCCCCGCGGTCTCTCCCGCGTGGTGATTGAAAATCGTCATAATTCCAAAATAAAAGAATTTTTCTAAAATAAAAAAGCCTAAGTTACTCCTTATTACATCAGCTACCTGCCAATAAAAGTCCCGTCAAAATCGGTCCACCCATTTCTGAGATAAGCCGGAACAAACAGACAGACAGACAAAAATTGTAAAAAATATTATTTTGGTGTATATACCGTATATATATTCATATATATACGGTATAAGAAACAGTGTGATAAGGGAGCGTTGTGATTTGAAAAAAGGTGTAGTGACAAGAGTTGAAAAGGGAATATTAAGGTGGTTTGGCCATGAAGAGAGAATGAACGATAGCAGAATCACAAAACAAGTATATGATAGCAATGTGACTGGAAGAGTCGGTGCCGGTAGATCAAGACGTACTCACCATGATCAAATTGATGATATTTTGAAGAAAGGTCAGATAAAAGGTAGTTTAAGTAAGCGTGTATGTATGAGAAGATTAATGAAAGTTGATGAAGCGAAAAGTGTTTGTCAAGATCGTAACAAGTGGAGATGCATCGTCTCTGCCTACCCCAATGGGAATCAGGCGTGACAATATGTATGTATATATTCATAAGCATGTAGTAAAAAGCGGTTATTTCAATATTACAAACAGACATTCCAATTTTATTTATATGTATAGACTAGTTGTTACCCACGACTTCGACCGCGTGGATGTTTTTCGCGGTACCCTAATTTTAGAAGTAGTCTAACTTGGTTATCTCCAGACATTTTTTAACAGCAAATGGCTAAGTTTAGTTTCCGGCGAATGGTAAAAGGGAAAATGGACCCTGATAGTGGGACTGGTCCAAAAATTCAAAGTCGCTCAACGGGCTATGGTGCGAGCTATGTTAGGCGAACAAAGATAACCGACATAGCTCATAAAATTAGCCAGTTCAATTGGCAGCCGGTCGCGACTGACGCAGGATCGACGCCAGATGGAACCAACGTGTCCTGGGGTAGAGACTACGTCTTGGCAAACGTAGCGTAGGACGCCAGCCAGCGCGATGGATTAACGACTTGCGCAAGGTCGCTGCTGGATGAGGAAGACTGGAGACCGGGATATGTGGCACGTATTTGGGGAGACCTACGTCCAGCAGTGGACAGATATTGCCTGAAGAAGAAGAAGATACCCTTTTTAGTCTCTACGTCGCACACTTTGGGAACCCCTGGCCTAAAGAAAAAAAAAGAAGCAGGACGGACGGTCTTAATGAAAGTAAAACTGCTAAATAACGATCTCTTCCATACGACCCTAGGCTAGGACTAGTTTCTAGAATAGCTTTCCGAAAGTAATGATTCGAAAGCTTAAATTATACAATCTGATTGGCACAATGGTGCCGACACGGGATTAGATTGTCGATATCTTTAATTGGGAACAGCTCGGACGACAATTGCTTTGATAATAAACTCCCGGGAGATTTGCGTCGATTGATAATATTGTTAAGAAATTGATATTCTAATAGTGTCATTTGATTAATGAAATGTTCTCAAATTTTACTATTCATACACTCGCCCTAGCATCGGTTGAATTTTGACATTACTTGTCCATAAAAGCTCATGTCAAATTCCACTTAAAAATATACATTGTTGGTCTTACTTCGTTTGGTAAATTTTAAGAAACTACTCAGCAACTGATTAGTGTCAATTCGTACTCATAAACTCTTCTTAAGGATAAGAGGTAATAAAGTAACGGCAAAAGGCATTAAATTGGTGGTGCTACCGTAGTGTAGTGTAAGTGCAAATTCTTAAAGGAAATGCCAAAAGTTGTATAAAATCAAACAATACAAAATCACTAGGGTATTATTAAATTACTTACTTAAAAGATAGCTAATCCTTTCTCAACGAGATTATGAGAAGTGAGGCCCTTTATATGTATCGTAAGTGTATCTTGTATATAATTTATTATTATTTTTATAATTAAATTTAAAAGTTTATTAATTATCACTGATAATATTTGTAATAATAAAAAAAGCTGAACCAACATAAAAATAAAATTAAATACAAAAATAAACTAAGTAATAAATATTATGACAATCCTAAAAATGAACCTAGCTTATAAATAAAAATAAAAAACCTATATCAAAGCCCGTCCAGCCCCACTATGTGATTGGTAAATATGAACGCACGATGCATCACGTGAATCGTGAATATTTCTATAAAATTCTTCGCTGTTCCGAATTGACCGGCTTTAAGAACGTGGTTATATTATTATATACTTCTATGAAGGAAATTTCCAAAAGATACCCGAGTCAGTAAATACGTTTTATCTACATGTAAATAGTGTTTATCTCTCTATCTATATGAATAGAATTGAAGTGTGCGTTTGCGATTTTAAAATCACTGCCATGTGTAAATGAAATTTTCTACTTATACGTTACCCACTTATCAATAACGAGCCTTAGAATTTTCGCCTGTCGGTATATCTGAAGGTTAGGCCGGAATAGATTCTTTAGGCTCAACGAATTTCTTTTTTTTTTCTAAATTTTTGTTAACATGTTCATACAATTCCTATTAGGCCACATTAAACTAAATCGATCTACGTTATTTCTGAACAATAATATTTAAAAAACCTGTGCGTGTCGGGACACCCGACAAGAGTGATAACTTAAACTTATTTAAGTTGAACTATGTATATAAATTTTTTTTTAAGTTGATTAATTATCACTGATAATATTTGTAATAATTAAAATGCTAAACTAACCTAAATGCTTAAGTTTTTCTACTTTTACTTACATTGATATGATAATGTAAGGAAAGGTCATTCATTAATAATAAAATCTTTTATTGATTTATACTAATATTATAAAGAGGAAAGATTTGATTGTTGGTTTGTATTGGATAGACTCCGAAACTACTGAACCGATTTGGAAAATTCTTCACTGTTGGTAAGATACACTATCCCCGATTGACATAGGCTATAAAAAAAATCAACTCAGATAACCGTGCGGCCGGGGCGGGCCGCTGGTTATAAAAGATTTTTTATTCTAACAAAAAATTCTTGAATATGCACATAAGAATTTTGTATATATATGCACATTATTCGTATCATTATTTAAATTTATTACCGAAATACGGCTAGCGCTGTGGGTTAGAGTGAGAGAAAGGGAAGCCAGACAGACTGGCGGCGTAACGCGTTACGTAACTAAGCTGTTTACCCTTCCATAAGAAGTTGTCATTTAAAAAATATTTCGCTATTTCCGAATTAGTCTCTGGCAGAACATTTTGAATTAAGTATAAATATCTATTTTAGTTTAATTTGTATTTGTTTACTAAAAAAACCTTAATGACTTTTTTAGGGTTTCAAACTGCGCAGTTTTATGCGACATTTTCGTGTACGTTTCATTTGAATATCTTGCAGGTAAGGGTTCAAAATGTATGAATGTGAACTCTTAATCGGTGGTTCATATATCTTACTATTCAGTCACTTGCCCTACCATCGGTTGAATTTAGACATTACTTACTTGTATAGAGCTTATGTTAAACTGTAACAGAAACAAGAGCAAATGAAACGGTTAGTCAGATATAGGAACGAGCGAACAAGTCACGCGTGAGTGACGTTGCGGCCACAGCTTATATGTAATGAGATATAAATATATATACAGATAGGTTACGAGTTGACTGTTCTGTTGTCAGACATTGATAGTAGATAGTTGTTATCGAACGTAAATAATACTATGTCGTCACAATTATAATTTCAGCGAGACGATTTCTTAGCGTCTCTTTCTAAGTTGGTAGAAGACATGCTATTTTGGCATCGTAATTTAAATACACACATTCATAATCTTACGCTAGTATCTCATAGGATAGGATAGGCAGAGATGAATAAAAGCAAGCGGAGATCCCCACTTGTTTGTGTTAATATTTTTGATAATGTGCATATTTTTATTACCAAAAGCACGCAAACGATGATGGAGAATGGTTACCGTCGCTTATACATACTTACATCACCAGAGGTTATAATAATATTATAGCTGCGAGAGGTAGGTTAAATAATGCTTCAAATGGCAGAGATTAGTATTAAGTATTAAAATGTCGTACAGCTAGTGCAATACATAGCACAATGTATGAGCGGGATGATGTGCGAGTGAGATAGAGAAATTATTAATTGGGGGCAATTGGGGCGCTTCCGTGTTGCGCTAGCCAGTTCCCTGTTGTCCGCTGCGATGAGTGGATATATGCAGCACCCAGAACAATAATAATCCCAGTTATATACCTAAGCTAAGCTAGTTACGCTTGTATTATTCGTGACATACAATGGACCACTTTGGAGCCGATCCCAGACACCTAGACCGTCTTAAATAGCGGAAAGTTCGTTTCTAAAATTTACCATGCCAGGAATCTCACCCGTAGCCTCTGCGTTCCTCAACTACTGCCACAGGTACTGCCAATGTGCCAACGACTTCGAATGGATGACTGGAATTTGGCCATTGATGCTAAAAACACAACTCAGGGTCGTTATGGCGGCATACTTACGACCAGGGGTGGTGGCCGTTTAGTCGGGCAAAAATGCTCTACTACCAGTCTGTGGGTTGTTTTGATGTCTCTTACAATGGGCACCCCGGAAGCAAGAATTAGTATTTTTTCTGGGTTTCAGGCGCGAATAAAAATGGGTTATATAATTTTAGTAAATTATTTCATTTTGTTAATTCGAAGCCAGTCTAAATTTACATAGAGATATGCTAGAACTAGATGTTAGTTGATAGTCAATATTAGACTCTTCCTTGTTTTCTTAAGTATTAAATTTTAATCCCAGAACTGCCTCAAATTACGATTCGTATTCGTACACGTGTTAAAATTGTTTGTAATACTCGTATATGTTTTTAGTTTACATTTCAGTGACGGAGATTTATATCGTTACATTTTGTTATTCGTTTGCATGGGTAATTAATGTACTGTGATTCCAATTCTGCTATTACTATCTCGTCAAAATCGCCGGACACTATCGTACCGATCGTAGGTTTAAGAGATGAGAATTAACTGTCGTCACAACTTTATTTTGAAACACTTGACAGTGACATAGTTTGACAGACATTAATTGTGTCATTGACTATTCCTATATATTTTTTTATAACGGTGCAAGTGCAACTTTACATTGTTGATTTTATGTATTGATATTGTACTATATAATTATATAGCCTTTAAGAATATCATAATAAAATATTGAGCTTTGGTTACCGTCTTTTAAGGATAATGAGATGTGTGAGTTGAATCAACGACTCCCACAACTTCGGCGCCCTACAACAACACTATGCACCACGCTGGCAACATAAAAAATTGATGACAGCCGTCATTTTAGTACAGGTTAATTGAAATAAGAGAATAGCGCTTTCTGAGAAAAGAAACTGATATACTGTGACATCCTATGTGGTTAAGTGGGCTACGCCATTATATATCAGCAAATGGACGGAAATGAGGATTTCATAAAGGTCCAGTTTTTATCAAAACGACTGGGGAAACTCAAAAATGTTAATGTTTTTAGAAATAAAATAAACCAATATTAATAATCAATTACATCCACTGCCTAGCCAGTCCAATTGTGACCTAGGCGAGTCGTATCGTTATTTATTCTCTCCAATGAACTAGCCGGCGCTATTCTTAGACGCCGGACCCTACGGCGACCTTGGCGTTTGTTGAGAATTTGATGACCGCGATAGGGTGTTTGTACATGCGACGCATGATCGTCAACGCCGTGACGTCATTAGTTATCGAATTGATTGGTTAAAATAGCCCCTTTCGCATATTCATATTACGAATGTAACACGTGTTAAAGTCACGCAGAACTATATGTCTTGCAGCTAGAAGTATGCCAGAAATCGAACCCGGAGCCCCTGCGTTCCAGTAAGCTCGGCCAGAAAAGGCTTAGCCTTTCACATCCACAGAGGCAGTCGGAAATAGTATACGATTCCTCACCCCAAAACGTGTGATAAACTCTCTAGTGTTAATGGTCCTTAATACAATTTAAGGATTTGACTAAAGAAGTAAAGACATTTTCTTTCGAATTCGCGTAGTCACGTAAATTATTATCAATGGGTAAGGAGACTGTCATAAATGGCAGTAAGCTCCCAAGTGCGCCATTTGGAGTCATGATCGCTGCAGTTACGGATGAGTGATGGGGGTTGATGGTAGCCTTAAGCTTTTAGCCATTGAAGGGTTAAGTTTGATATGGATTGGGAACGGGCAGCCGGTCATATTCGGCAAAAGGGTTTTGTATTCAAGAGTTGTAAGAGTATTTTCTTTAGAAATCATATTTTATATGTTTGTATAATACTAAAATCAACTTATTTCTTCCTTTAGACTCTTAAATGAGAACTTACAACGTGATTTTTTAGTATTAAGGCTAGGCTTCGATGTTCTGCAAAATCACAAGAAGTATCTCAGCTGATTTCAGTCAACTGCTCATATTCATGATTATTATTGAAAAAAAAAAACAAACAACGCAATACACACAACATAAACTAAAGGATAACTATACACCTCCGTATGACGAACCAAGCGCAGATTGGTACGGTATCCCTAGAGGCGTACTGTCATGCGGTCTCAACTACGCCGACAGTGGAGCGTCATCAAGGCCGCATAGTCTGACAGGTCCAATTACTCGAGTGCGCTTCACGCCGACACTGCATGACTGGGTGCTCTTAGGGGCGTCTGTGGACGAACACTGCTTTATTACAGACTCACTGGCGCATTCAGAGTCGACTAATGGTCTATTAATCTAAAGTAGGCGATGAATATAATTCTCGTTTTGCTCCGTTATGTCTGTAATTCGCATTTGTAAGCATTGAAGATGAAGCTGCGAATATTATTCGATAGCTCTCGGAAGCCCTGCTATTATTTCAAAGATAAATCACTGCTCTATGTTAGGTTTCTTAAAACTTAACTAACTTAAAAACTTAATGAGAGATGGACCCATAATACAATCAGACTGAAAAAAGTTCTCATTTAATTTGAGCTTACGCTGTAAAAAGAACATAAAGCTGATATATTAGACAGATAAACCGAATTGATCGAATTTGGTGGAAAGTTATAGAACTAAAGGGACACGATATTATTCGATGACACAGCTGTTTTATTAAGCCTAATAACTAGGATATGCCAGCGACTTCATCCAGGCTTGACTTGAAATTCCCGCACGATCCCCGAGCTACAAAGCACCGCCACGTTTTAAAAAGAATTTAAAACCAAAGTTTTGGGGAAAACATTACCGGAATAAGTAAATTTTTATGCAACCGAAGAATTCCAAACCGCTCCTGAGAAAATTCACGCGGAATTCGATCTGTCGATCAGTTAAAAGATCACAATTCCCAGGACACAAAGTAGAGCATATTTTAAATTCAAGAATTAGCTGTCGATCAGAAAAAACCGCCACGAAATCGGCCCTGTAGCTCTTACGTGAATCCCGAACAAACAGACAAGATATCTAAAAAAGTGGCATCGTGTTCTCCATCGCGTATGTAGTCTATTACAGTTTTTTTTTAAAATAGCTTCAATGTATAGACAAGGTATGTTTAGAATTTTATAATATTATATATTAGGTTGGGGAAAAAGTTTCTTCGCTTTTTATATAAAAATTCAAAAGGTTTTTTTTATCACAGGAGTTCAGCAGACAGGCAAACGGCCCACTAGATGGAAAGCGGTTACCATCGCCTATAGACATTCGCAACACCAAAGGTGCTACAAATGCGCTGCTGTTCTCTGAAGGGAAACTGAAACCTGGTCACTAATGCCGGAACACAACTCAAGGTTGTTATGGCGACATGCTTTAGACCAGGGGTGGTAGCCATCCAGTCGAGCAAATGCCCTACCACGTGGCATTTATAAAGTTTATTTACATTTGACTAAAGTATGTAGATGCCATTTTGTTGGATAACTTTTTGCCATCTTGTAGGTAGGGACGTGATCCCATTGCTATAAAAATTTTGGGGCTTCTGATCAAAAAACTGCGACAAGTGGTTTTAGCAGTCCCCTCATGATGTTAACCTGACAATGCCTAAGGAATTCTGCACAGACCGAAACAGGTGATAATCTGAAGGCAAAAAGTCGCGGCTTGTGTTGCATTTTACCTTTTTTGTATTAAAATTTTAAAATGTATCGAATCTCTTCATTAGATTCACTCATTTTGACAGTAAGAAAAAATAATGAAAATCACACATTTTCCTAATTTGAATTTGGAATTGTCATCTTCATAATTAAAACTTTTTAATGATACCAAAACCAGCCAGATACAAATGGTATAGCCAAAGAGATCTTATTACAAGTTCATACATACTATATGCAAAAATACTATTTCCCCAACCTATCATTTAACCAGACCGCAGACTTGTGTGCTGTACTGTATATCCATTATGACTATCAAATCAATGAGCCCAACGAGAATGAGGCGTGGGCTGATAAGTTCACAGGTCGCTATGCTTTCGGTATGACCTCATTCGGTCCCGTAGTCACTTCATGTCTGTACAATTAACGAATACTAATTTCACTCGGCTAACGCGCTAGTTCGATGACCTATTCAGGTTTCAATCGAAAACTTTTGAGGGTACGTGCCTGGAACTTGTTTATGAAAGGAAAATGTTAGGTAATCTAAGTATGGAGTGTGACCGATTTTATGTGGTTTATTTTATAACAAAAATAAGGAAAACTGCATATTAGTCAGCGTTAAATAAAATACATGTGCGGTCTGTGACTAAGGCATTACATTTCGGTGCTCGTGCGTCAAATCCTCGCTCTATTTTTTGGTGGATATTCTTGGTCTTATATGAAAGGTAATAAGGTTATTAGGGGTTGATGGTAAATGAAAACATGATTATGACCGATGTGAGAAACCTACCAGTTCATCTTGACCAACATACCGGTTATAATTTATTATTAATTATTTATTTACTGTTCGCACCTTTGAAATATGGAAATTTATTAATAATGCATAAAACAAATTGATTACAATGACAAGCATATCGTGTATATATATTGTTTTCATTCCTCGTTTTGCTTTTGTAATATAAGGCGTATTTATATCATAGAACTTTTCTAATATTTAATCATTATTTTTGTTGGATAACTACCTCAAAAGTAAAGTTTCGACTCTGGGTTAGTTCTTGGATATAAAACTTAGCCTCGTTTACAACCTCACATTTACTGTAACAAGCAGGATAGTGGTGGGGAGGGAAGTAGGTAACGTGGGTATGTAAACACAACTTATTTGAACATTTGATGCTTGGATACTTAATATCTATATAGGTGTATTGTTCATATTCGGCTCGAAGGACCTTGTTCAGACTTTATATTTCTAGCCGACTATATTTATTTGGCTGGTGTATACCTATATTTTATATTAATTGAATAATTTGTAATTATCTTATACTAATATATAAAGCTGAAGAGTTTGTTTGTTTGAACGCGCTAATCTCAGGAACTACTAGTTTGATTTGAAAATTCATTAAGTGTTAAATGGCCATTTATCGAGGAAGACTTTAGGCTATATATCAGCACGCTAAGACCAAACTTGTTTTTTAACTATTCCACGCGGACGAAATCGCGGGCAGAAGCCAGTGATATTACAAACCAACAGTTCGACAGCAACTGATAACATTGTTCGACACAGAAGGTTTTTAATTATAAAATAATAAGGCTTCCATACAGCCAGTGTTTATGTAAGTTTCCTACACACTCACTTCGCCAATATTTGTCTTCTGTAAATATTGCGATTTTCCATACTCCTCTAAACAGATAAGACGAATTCAGCAACACGAGAAATCTTCATGGCATACTTAACATAATCCGCCCCTATCTTTCTTCCTTACTACTGTTTATGCCGCATTATACTAATTGCATCGTTGAATTAAATTTAATTACCACGTCCTATTTAAAGACGCATCTCAAACGAATTGCGTTAAAACGTCACGTTTTGATGCAGAATGAGGTGGAAAGATTATTGGTGGATGAATCAGCCGAGGTGCACACAATGCGAACTATCTCAAACGCATTAGTAATATTAGCATCCCATGCTGACTAACGGGCAAATGCCCAACTAATTAGCCCAGATAATTTGTAGCAGCATTTCTTTAGGAAAAAATTACTAATAGATAGGTAGGTAGGTACTCGCGAAATTGGTAGCGGTTATAGCCATCATTTAATTCTGTTGTATCATTATATATCAAAAAAATAAGCTTCGGACTTTCATAATAATAAGAATGGACTAATAGCGAAGAGCCTTGAAAGGCTCTCTCTTGTTATCTGGGTGAAGGGTCGGATGCAGAAGGCAGTCATGCTGGACACGGCCCGTATCGTGAGGAGGTTCCTGTCTCTGGAACCTTAACCACCGGTAGCCTGGACTTGCTGCCGGCGAACATATCTATGTGTATGTTGACATGTCATTTCCCTAACGCCAAACTAGCACCTATGTCTTGGGGGTTAGTTGTAGGTTCTCATGGGTGTATATTACAAAATATTATTTGGTAAACTTGTGAGCAAATAAATGTTTCATTATATTGTTACAACTCTGGTCCCGACACAAAAGCACATTTTTTTTTTTTTTTTATTGCAGGAGATCAGCAGACAGGCAGACGGCCCACTTGATGGAAAGCGGTTACCATCGCCTATGGACATTTGCGACACCAAAGGTGCTACAAATGCGCTGCTGCTCTCTTAAGAGGGACTGGATCCTGGTCATTAATGCCGGAACACAACACACGGTTGTTATGACGTCATACTCTAGACCAGGGGTGGTCGCCATCCAGTCGAGCATATATATAATACTCTCCCACCTGGCTGTGGGTAGTTTTGTCGCCTCTTACGACAGGCCGCCCGGCCCCAGGAAATTGTATTCTTTCTCCGTTCCTGCACGGATAGAGATTTATTACCCGTTGGAATTTAAACTAATAACATTGAAACTAAAGTCTTTTATGATCGTCTTCTTTTGTTTACTTATTTATTGGCATGCTTTTACGAATTATTCTAGAGAACATTTGCGCGTTTTATTGAATTAAGACCTTCTGCATTACGTTTGGATTTGTTGTGTTCGGTTATGTTTGTACCTTTGTTATACGTGTTTGTATAGTTCTAATAAACTCTGTAATAATTCCAGCGGCATTTTAATTCGAGTCCTACAACTCGTAACAATGTTTTATTTTACTTTGGATGAATGTGATCTGTTTAACGCTAGGATGATGATGATCTTCGCATTTTTCGGGATTCGCTTGTGATATTCTAAATATGTGATCTGGTCTGGATACTACTTGCTGAGATTATGTGAAAATATACCTTGCGAGTGTACGTGTATCCTTGTCAATTGAAATCTACGTGCAATATTTATAGAATACTACTACATCCTACTAATGGTTGTTTTAAAGAACCTGTCTATCTAGCCTAATCTCTTGTTTTAAACTCTACAGTAAATAAAATTGAATTAACAAACAATGGAACGAGCTGTAAGTGACATAAATATTCTATTTCGTGAATCGTAAACAAGCAATAACATTTTGTTATTGACTATTCGTTTACCCATAGTTCCATTTTGTCTTCTGTTCTATTTAATTATTTAAATAGCAGACTGAGGGTATCCACCCACATTAGCATTTCAGAGTGCCTACATAGTATATTTAATTTTACAGAGTCCATAAAATTAAATATATAAATAATAATATTAAAATTATGTTCACGTTTAGAAATTTTATTCATGAATTACTTTAGTATGAATAAAAATAAATTTATCATGTAAATACTAACAATTAAAAATTTTAAATACTACATGACAAAAAATTGTAACAGTACTTCGTTTGCTTCACGATCTCAAATAACTTTACATTTTAGCTTTAAAGCAATATATCTTGTTAGAATTATGAAAAAGATCAAGTTTATCAAATGTAGAGCGTTGTCTGTAAATGTCTAAAGATTTAAATAAATCTATTTATACGTATTTTTCTTTATCCATCTTAAGCAGAGCAAACGTACAATAAGATATTACAGCATACAATGGACGCAGCATCATAACAGTCGGGCGTGGTTCGCTATGTACCAACATAGACGGTCGTACTTGGAATGTACCGATCGCAGTCGAATACTGGCTTACTCGCCGGCCAGTAGTCGTGTAATGCTCCGCCTGTGAGATACACGTTCCACGGTTCGAAGTGCACTGAATAAAACGCGCTCACGTGTTCGAATTTATACGAAAAAGTGGTTTGAAATTGGAATTCCAAAGAGTGTTTGTGTTTTTTTTTTGGTTTCGATCTCTTTAGTCACTTGGACAAAAGGTGTAAACTTGAAGCTGTGACTGGTTTCAAACGAAAAGTTAATTTTAAAGTGACATCAAAACAAAACAAAAACTTGTTTTTCATGAGATGAGATAGTATTGTATTCAAATTTCAAGTTCTATTGCTATTAAACAAAGATTAATTACTTTGATTCGTTTCGCATGTTTCTGTGTATTTTGTTTGTTAATCATTTGCAGTACGAGTTACACCATTGCTCCTAAAATAAAAACAAATTTGCAAACACAATGTGAATGAAATATCTGTGGTGTATATTTTGAATCTGTGTTTGACACCTACGTTAATAATGAATTCACTTGTATTGACGCAATATAAGCTTTAAACATTGATGATATTCTTAACATTTTTGATTGATAGAAATAATTGTCGTATGATTTTTTAAAATTCCTATAGGTCAATGTCCCTTTTAACCAATAATGTTTATGTTGCACAAAATTTGCTTGGAATTTTTACATTAAATTGCTTTGTGAGATATAATGTTTTTTTTTTATTGTGAAGCTGGCAAACAGGCCGACGACGCACATAATGAAAAGTGGTTGCCGTTGTATATAGGTGTTTGCAACACCACGGGCGAAGCCAACGCGTTGCCAGTGTTTAAGATTTAGATTCCTTTAGTATAAAACCTCCTTATGTAACAGTCTTCTTATGAATGTTTGTTGTGCGACACTGTTCGAAATTCTAAATTCAAAATTACTTCAATAAAAAAAAATCAATAGGCATAGGTATAGGGCTATAGGGTATAGGGCTTAGAATTAAATTAATTCACATTTTTTTAAATTTAGGTTTATGGCTTGGCAGCTAGGCATATAAGCATTCACATTTTTAATAAGAAATAATGTAGAGTTGCCCTCGAAAGGCACAACTCGATATGCAAAGTGCTTAGTCATAAATTCGGTTTCGGTGTGACCATTATGATGCATGTAGTTTATGAGATTTTAGTAAATATCTATATTTACTAAAGCTACTTTAGGGCTTTTGCTCGTTCATGAAAAGCCGTGCAGTAGTTTAAAACAAATTCACTTACCGGAAATACGTTGGTGGCAAACCGGTGTTGCAAATTTACCACTTTATGTTAGGTGGGTAGTTAGTCTTCTTGCTTTACACAAGCACGAAAGCAAAATATTTGTATGAATTTAAACCGTAGAGAGAAATAAGGGCTTATAAAATATACGCAACAGACATTGTAGTTCAATATGTGTTTGCAATTTTTTTTTAAGTTCCAGTGATACTGAATTTTGTGCCTCAGACAGTCTTTTAAAGAAGATTGTTTTTTGAGGGTGTTGTTTGTACCAAAGTGAATTTTACTTGCTGAGGATTGTGGCTGTGAAATTTGTTTATAGTGGTTTGTATTGTTTTGTCTATGGTTACGTTACTCGGTTGGCTCGGTTTTGAATTAAGAATAATTAAATTATACACAAATGATATAGAAATAGAAGTGTAGATTTATTTAATTTTATATTTAGCATCACTTCGCAATTTGTATGAATTCATTCAGCACCTATGAATTTTAAGTTGTAATCATTAAAAAGTAAATAAGCATCAGGATAAAATTGTACACATTATGCTCGTATAATATTCAACCAATTATTGAAAAAAAAATTCACTGACCGACACTGGACAATGGGGTTTTGGTAGCTATCCGATAAGTATATTATACTAAATACGAAATGCTTTATATATTGAGATTGGAATACTAAATATATAATATGTACATCGGAAAAGTTTTTACAAAATTTATTCTTCCGCCAACTGAACGCCATACCTCAGGTTTGTAGTGAACTAGCGGTCTGAACTCCTAGACAAGTGACATTAGCGCTAAATGAATAGAATGAAAATGTATGGGTATGACAATACTTAGCGTAACGATATCTTATTCCCTATATTCTTATTCTTATTATAAATTAACCTTACCTACATATAAATATCAGAATATTGTGATCCATCATTTGCAAACACAAACACGCGACACATACACACTCATACACCCACAACTATTTTAAAAATTAATCTTAATTGTTAAGTCAGTCACACACGTACTTGGTGTTCGCGATACAGGCTAATCCAGGCTAGTAACCTATGAAAGCATTATTTCTGTGTAATTTTTAACAAATTGATTTGATTTGATATATTTTATATCTAGCTTGTCTATGAGAGCTGAATATTTGAGTCGTCAAAGCGTGTCAATCATATAAATTAGCTACGTGTGTAAGTTAGTATTTAATACCGTTAAATTTAGATTAATAGGACAGCCATTGTTTCATACTTATGGTCGTTGCGAAAGCATTTCTAACCGTCTGTGTTTACTATTGTCTCTTCAGAATATCCAAATTGAACCAATAACGAGCTTATATCGTTATCGTATCGTATCGTATTATCGTAACGAAATTCCACCGTTATTTCATAAAATTTAAAGTTTTAATTCTTTGGCTATGATCTCTACTCTGTTTCACCACGGACAAATTTATTAGTCATCATTAGACTAAAGCAAAAACTATCATTGTTTTGACACTCCTTTCTTGATTTTTGGCACTATTAACTTATTCAGAACATGAAGTATCTTAATAAATATTTTTATTTTCTGGCCAAACTCAATGATAATAATATTATTAATTTGTTAAAATTATATATATTAAGGTCTTAATACATTGAATAAATTAATAGGGCTGGCAATTACAGGAGGGGGGGGGGGGGGAGGTTGTTGCCAATAACGGAATATTTTCCCCTATAAATTTTACTCTTCCATAATAAACTTAAACTATACCAAATCTTTCAGTCCTCCATGCGCGCAATATGAATGAATGAATCTTTATTTGTAGAAATACAGGTAATAAATAGTACGTTTAGAAAGGGACAAAAAACTTCACGTATATGAATATACTAGCTGTCGTATATTAATAATATACGTGTTGATCCGTGTGGAATTTAATATAATTTGCTTGCAGGCGCGGCGGCGGCGTGCGCGTGATTAATTTTTTATCTAAAATAGAAGTGACCTAAGTTACTCTTTTACAACATCATTCATCTGCCAGTGAAAGTCCCGTCAAAATCGGTCAAGTCATTTCAGAGATTAGCCAAAACAAACGGACAGATAGACTAAACATTTACTTTTTGCTATACGCGTACCGTATATACATACTTTCATACGCATTTAGTAAAACGCTAATATTTGTATCTATAGACTATAGATATCTAATTATCTACTTAAAAAACCATCAATAGGTAGGTACAAGAAGAACCTTAGTGTCCTAGATGACTTATGCACTAGAACTAAATTAAACACTTAATTGATATGATGATTGATGAACTGGTTTATAGAACTGAACTGACAAGTAAGAAGTAAAGTACAAGTACAAAGGATGTTAACAAAATAAGTATTACAAACCAGCATGTTCGATTATTGGATAGCGCCATCTAGCTATGACGCTTACTACTAATGCCCTCTGGGACACTTGTGACCTAGATCTAATTTCTATTCTCCTCTATACTAAAGGAGATTTGAAATGTAATGAATGCAGACCCGAAATATTTTATGAGAGGCAATGGAACTGAAGTTTCAATAAGACTTCTTGACGAACTTGTTTCAAAGTTTAGAAAAGTTAGACGTTTTTGAAAAGGCTCGCCTCTCGAGTTTTTTATGCGCGCTCGTTCTTCATAACCGGTAGAATTTTCCCGGTAGAGTTTCCTAGTCTGCCTTTCGTAGGCAATGGCGTGTATAGGCATTTTAATAAGCACGTGTAAGAGCACTACAAAATATTTTGTTTTGATTTCTATAACATGACTTCAGCAGATGGACAGACGGTCCATCTGATGGAGAATGTTTACTATTGCCTAAGGACATTTGTAACACCAAAGGCGCTACCAATGCGCTGCCGCTCTCTAAACAGAGATTAGACCTGGCCACCCATGCCAGAACATAAATCAAGGTTTTTATGGCGGCAGAAGCCCAGACCAAGAGTGGTAGCCATCCAGACGGTGAAACAACCTACCATGATATGCCGCTCGGCCGCAGGAAATTGTTAACGCCTGCTATTTAAACAAGAGGCACGCACCAGAGTTTGACCCGCGGCGCAGCCACGGGGAAAAAAGTCTAGTAATTTTATATTTCACTAGCTGCGCCCGCGGTCTCCCGGGTGGTGATTGAAACTCGTCATAATTCCAAAATAAAAGAATATTTCTAAAATAAAAGTAGCCTAAGATACTCCTTATTACATCAGGTCAGGCCAATAAAAGTCCCGTCAAAATCGGTCCAGCCATTTGAGAGAGTAGCCGGAACAAACAGACAGAAAAAAAAGAAAAATATGATATTTTGGTGTATGTACCGTATATATGTTCATATGCTTATAGTAAAAAGCGGTTATTTCAATATTTCAAACAGACAATCCAATTTTATGTATATCTATAGATTGACTTTCATTTGATAGGTACAAAGATTTCTCTTTGGTGATATAATAACACGAAACTAGTTTACTAAGGCTTTCCTCTCAGATTCCTTTGCGCTTATACTCCGGTAGCATTATTGCTTACATCTAAGTAAGGAGTACTTACCTACATATAACATAAGTGCAATTAGTGAGCCCAGAATATTTTTTTTTATTCGGTCAACTACTTCCCCAAATTGATAACATAGGGGATGGTTACATTTTGGAATTATTGTATTTCTAATCTAATTTTCGGTAATTTAATTATACAAAGTTTTTTAAACATGTTTTTACGTTTAAGTTAGAAGACGTATATAATTTGATTAGTAGTTTAGATAGTTTGGTGTAAGAAGACAGGACATCAAGATCCCTGTTCATTCTGTTATAAACATAATTTTAAAGCCTTCTGGGCACTTTACCCATAGAAGACGGTGATCTGGGTTCAGTATCCTACTTATAGTTTTGAGGGACTATGAGTAGAATACAATACAAATAAGTTAAGTTTTCTTGCATTGTATTTGTGCAGCAAAATATATTGTGATTTATACAGCAAAACACATAGAACACTTTCATCTATGTTCGCGATTGTGTTCGCGTGGAGATTTTTTCGCTGGACCCAAAAAAAGCAGCCTAAGTCCAGTATCAGCTCCTTATAACATCAGCTATCTGTCAAGGAAAGTTCCATCAAAATCGGTCCAGCCGTTTCAGAGATTAGCCGGAACAAACAGACATTTTTTTTTTTGAGATAAGGCTAATTTGAGATAATACTTTCACATATATTTACGAAAAAGCTGTTATTTTGACATTACAAAAAGACACTACGATTTTATTTATTTGTAGTATAGTAGATTATCTACACTATTGCGTCGGATTGTATATATCCACATATCATTTTGTAAGACAACCTCCAACATCGCTGGAGGTGGCCAGTTTTATAAAGAAAAATAAACGAATCTTCATAGTTCAACTTCTAATTGTCATTTTGAACAGGCACGTGAGATTTAAATGATATAACGTAAGAGTTCAGATCACGTCTCAGGTCTGTGGCATTGATTAGAAGCGGTCGACGTCGGACGCATACGTTACTTCACAGTATAAACACAGTGAAACACCAACCCACGTCCTTCATCCGCGTATATAAGGACGGCCGCCATTACGATGGGTCGGTACATTCAAGTTGTTTGTATTCATCGCTGGATATCGCATAAGTCACTATCGGTCATACCGACCTGACAGTCCAATGGCAGCATTTATATGGTCTGGGTGCGATTGAAGTGTTTTTTTTTATCGCCACCTATTCTGTGTGTAGTATATGTTATTGCGGAGGTTATATATTTAGAGACTTTTGAATTTAAACTTCTTTAGGATGGTTGTGATTTGAAACCCGATTAAACGAAATGCAAAACTAAAAAGAGATAAACACATAAATCTATACGACTAAGCCTGCGAGAAGATGAAATAGAATAAACTATATTAATAATAATCAAAATACGTTGAATACATGTTCATATAGGTAGTATATAAAAGTTTATTTTTTATGTTCCAACAATCGTTTCACATGCATTGCGGTGACAGCACTGACCCAAAGTTAAATGCGTTTTGTTTTGCTAATTCTTTCATATAGCTCGGCGCAACCGGATGGTAAGCGAACTGCTTATATCACTAAAATTAACTTATAATCGATTCTATAGTGGTAAACAACGTCGACTTTTTGTCTTCCGTTTTTCGGCTACGGATTCGAATCCGTACACATTTTATTTTCATCCAATCTTTTAAATCGATTTTAAAGGTTGGATGAAAGGAAAACATGTATCTCAATGTATGTGACAGTCAACTACTTAATGAAAGCGTTTCCATCCTCTGACCGTAGTAAAAGGTCACCTATCCTATCGGTCCTACCTATGACCGCCTATCAAATTTGAAATAGAACCACACACGAGTTGTACTCGTGTTATCATATCTCTCTAATTTACTAAATCTCATTTAATTAAATTTGAAATGTTTAGAACTTTTCAGACGGACTAATGCTTGGCTATTTGGGTGAGCAAATACAATTGTAGTAGAGTTTACTTTACGTGACAATTGGCGGTTTTGGCGAAGTGAAATTTAATTCAACTTTTGAAGTACTAAATGAAGTACACGGCTACAACCTGTTTTTATTATTTATTTCCCAGAACTGAACTCTATTCGTGAATATTTAATGTAATTAATTCATTCAGTTTTATGTCTTCTAAAATAATTGCTATGGGGCAAGTGAAACTTAGAATGTAATTTTTAACTTTTTAGTCTCATAAAAGTTTAAAAAATTTGCATGTGGCACCATCTGCATCATGAGTTTTGTTATGAAAGCTCTAAAATCCAGCGTCTTGGCGAAAAATTTTAATATTTTATTTATTATTTTAGCTTTTTTTATACAGGGGATATCCGTTTGAATACCATATGCCGCGCGAGGTGGAAAGGTCGCAGCTCGTGTGTGGGATTCGTCCGGTCGGGGGGCACTAGCACTTCATGTATTGCCAACCCGCAGTTAGGAATACCCACAACTAAAACCCCTATCCGGGCTGTGGTCACGCTTGCGCATTCACCTCCAGCAAAGACGGACGCCGCCCGACCCTTTACAGGCTGGGCCCACCATTTCCCGCAGCTAAGGCATAAGGCGGAGGAAAGAACACCGATAGTTTTTAGTGGATATCCCCGACGGATTCCTCTCGTAAGAAAAAACCGTTTTAACCTCGTAACAGGGCTCCGCATCTGCTATTATGACGACCACTGACGTCATAATAATAGTGTAGGCATAGACGACGAAATTCCACTTACTACGATCTCTTCATACATAGACGTTTATTATACGTGCTTATACCTGGCCATTTTTAAGACATCTGCGATTTGATCCTGGTAACGTGCTTACGTTACGGTCTACCAGCACCAAGTTTACCACCCACAGTTGGTTTTGTATGTAAAAAAACAGCCATTATGACGCCAGTAGGTTACTATTATGAATATGCAGAAAATATTGTAATAGCAACATAGGAGCCCAAGTTTGGACTTGCATGTGCAGAACAGTCGTCACCTACAATAGTTTAGAATGTTCGCTTATTCCAACAACAAAATATCACTTTCAAACATAACACAACTGGAACATCTTCGCATGGCTCATAAAACACTCAATGGGTAAATGAGATGATGCGATGTGCCGATAACGTTTTACAACGTCATCAAGTTTCAATGTCCCGGAATATGGTGTGGGCCGACTGTGTTTACAAATCTCATTTATTTGGTCGTTTAACATGTTCGGGTAGGTCGTATCTTGAGTAGAGAATGCGTTAGAGCTGAGTGCGGGTGGCGATTATGCAGGTCCTTGTGATTCTGTAATGAGCTCATGTTTTTGCGATTGATATGTGACCCTTTGAATAGGTTGAAAATTAGTGTAAAACAAAAGATACAGTTTAGATAGATACAAAGGGTGGAAGAGGGTTTGTGTGTTTCTTTCTCGAATACAGGTGAATGAATCAATTCTCATGAATATGTATTTATACCGGATTTATAGCAAAGATTACTGGAACGATCAACAGTGAAACAATTATCATGAAATTTGGTGTATTATTTATACGATAACAGAGTTATGGTGCGCTAGAGCGTTGTAGCCTACGAATAATTGGTAAATTAACGCTGGTTGTATAATAATGGACTATACGGGAAATTGGTTCAGATTGCAGCACACAGAGAAACAGTGCACGGTACCACTTTAAGTATTATTGTAATAACATTTGGAACTTATTATATTTAAAAGAATAATGGCACGGCGCGATATCTCGTCAAAACGTTGACAGAGTGTCCAAAATGCCTGCCTCTACCCTCCTGTACATTAGCCGTCATCTCACACATAAAGAGGGTAGGCAGCAAAATCAATGAAGCTATTTCTGCCATCCTCATACTAGGCAAGGACCGAACAAGAGTTTTTTCTGTAATAAAGACATAATAGTAGTTTATAGCTCAGAAAAGCCTGCGAAACTCTCTTGAAACTGATATTTTTATTTAACATCAGGTATCATAGCGATCAAACGCAAATCTTATACAATAATAAAAATAAGTAAAGTAATGTAGGGCCATCATTTTGACAGCCTCGTTATCTGCATCCATGTTTTTTAAACTCGTGCTAGAATCCTTAGACCGTCTAATAGAAAGACGGAGTCTTGGACTCTAAAAGTGAAGCCGGCTAAAGGATGCCGATCGCACCGCTGTGCCTTACGAGAACTAAGTGTTAAATCTAATTAAATTAATCGATTTATTGCGAATAAAAGTGGAATGGTTTTCAATGAATTCAATTACTAGTAATCACAAACAACACAGACCCAAACCACGTGTACACTACTACTGTATACTTGAAACGGAAAATTTATAAAGAAGGTATTTAAAGAAAAAATACCGAATATCGGATGTACATTTTCTTAAATAATGTCATTTGTCATTGTTTATTAAGATCATTTGCCCGCTTATCAATTTCAATGAATGAGGTCAGGCCGCTAAGCTTCCCGATAAAGCTCTCTCCTCCCACGGTCCTCTGGAATTATCGCAATATTTTAAAGCCTGATCTCGCACAAACGACTTTGTTCCTTAAGATAACAGAGTGCTTTGTACCGCCCCCGAAAGATATTCGATCCCTAACCTCCGTCCAGGAAGTTTAACCTGCGTATAAATTTTTTGCTCTAGAGATGATAATGACGGCCTTGTTTTTTCACAACCAACCTTGACATGATTATTGCGTACTTCACTTGGATATCGTTTTACCTAGGGTTCTTAGGATTCCGTAATCGTTTTGGTAAGTAAAGAAAGAATCCCGTTATGCCTGTTCCCATTTATAGGTTTTTCTTGTTGGATGTTTCCTTTCGACTTTTTACTACGTTGCATTGAATTAGAGTTAACTGTTTAGACTAGGCGTAAGAGCGTTTCGCTGTCATGCTGTATGCAGAAATACGTAGAATTGTTACGCGGTGCCGGTATAATGTTTTTATTAGGCAGACCAACAGTTTACCGATGGCTATTGATATTTACAACACCGTTGCTCAAGAGTTACCGGCTTTAAAATTTATAATGCCCCTCAACAACCTCATGTCGTAGCGCTAGAGGAAACCCTCGGCAGAAAACTCCCTCCAAGTCATTATGGTACACGGATCAAATTTCTAGTGCTCCAGGAAATGAAGGTGAACATCCTTGTCACGTTCGTATGTCGGTGGTGTAGTCTATACAAGCGCTCATGATTGATAATAGAGAATTAAATTATGTAGTTACTTTTTACTTAAATATTTTTATGTATTACCAATATTTTGCTGCGATTATAATGTAAGTCCCGTGTGAATATATTTACATTTTAGGTAAGCGTGCTTAGATAATATCTTCTGTCTTTTATTTCTACCCTTAAGTTTAGTTTTTTTATCCCTAGCTACTCTTGTCCATTTCATTCCACACATTTTTATGACAACATCTTCCCATCTCTTTCTAGGTCTTCCTCTTTCTCTTTTCCTATCTCCGGGTAGCCAATTATGGATTTTCTTTGCCTTTTCCATCTATTGTCTTCTTGCCTACTTGTGTGTCCTGCCCATTTCCATTTCAGAGTCCTTACTTTTTTGATGACGTCTGCTATTCTTGTCTTTTTCTATTGATTTTGTTGTGAACTTTGTCTTGTAGTTTTATCCCTAACATACTTTCATTCCATTTTCCTTTGGTGTACTGACAATTTTTCTTTTTCTTCATCCTTTTTTCTTAAAGCCGCGCGTTTTAAGACGAGGACCTATACTACTATAAAAAAGGTTATAATATAATATATGCCCTTTTACTGTGCTTAGTTTAAATATATTATAAACTTTCTCCATCATTGGCACGTAGTCTGATCACTATGTTTACGTTGTGAGCAATTCTGCTCATTTGACGGGTAAATGACGCATGGACGTGACAATGTGATTCACTCCGCCCACGCCGCTTTAATATCGCGCTAAGATTGTGTTGTTAATGGCTTTTCTGCGGAGGTGGTAATAACTTGTCAAAATGACGTCCAAAAGAATCTAGGTAAATATGTGGCAAATTTTTGTAGAGCATTTTTTCCTGTGAATTCTATGAAAGAGCCTGGAGCATTTAGGCTTAAAAACTTCAGTATTAAGTAACAGTTAAAAACATTAAAGCATGGAGTGGATAAACACAATTCAGAAAATGGACAACAACATTCGACTGCCATTGTGGTTGAGTGGGCTAAGTCTTACCCGGCCAAAATGGTTGAAACGCAGGGGCTCCGGGTTCGATTCCTGGCATGGTGAATTTCGAAAACGAGCTTTCTGTTATTTACTATGGCCTAGGTGTCTGGGATCGGCCCGAGAGTCGTCCGTTGTGTATTAATAATAACACAAGCGTAACTTGCTTAGCTTGTGGATATACAAAGTGTGTGTTTGTCTGCCGATCATTATTATTATTATTATGTCTTTAAAGACCACGGACCACAAAAATGCCCCGGACTGGAGGGCTTTCTCTGAAACTACTTCTGACGTGATGCCATTTATCACTTCCACCCCTGGAGCTTCAGTCTTTGATCTAGCGCTTCCACTCCTTGACGGCTGTCTAAGGCAAGCACGGAGGTGGGGCCTTGCCTTGGCCTCCGAAGTCAGTTCCGGCCGGGGGCCTAACATTAATAATAATAATTTTATTCGACTAAATGTTGGCCATAACTACTTCTGAAACCAAGTTCAAATACAGTTTTCACTACGTATCACTCTGCGGCCGATCCAAGACACCCAGACCATAGTAAATAACGACAAGTTTATTTATGAAATTTACCATGCCAGCAATGGAACCCGGAGCCTCTGCGCTGTAGTAAGGTGGACCAGAAAAATCTTCCACTCGACTAGGGTTGCCTCCATAGATGCATAACTTTTTCATTCGCCGTAATGAAACGCACCCCGCCTGTCACTGTCAATGTCAGAATCGAGATTAACAGGCGCGCTAGCACTCATTCGCCCTTTGTACTAAGCATAAACAAATTAAGAAGTGCTTACATATAAAGTCATAATATAAGACGTAATACCTGTAACAATATTTCAAATAAAGCAAGACTTTTTTAATGCACGAGTACAGCCGACAGGCAAACGGCCCACCTAATGGCAAGCGATTACCATCGCCATCCGTTTGGACATTTGCAACACCAGAGTTGCTACAAATGTGCTGCCGCTCTCTAAAGGGAGACGAGATTGGAACCTGGCAACTAATGCCGGAACACAACTGAAAGTTGTTATGGTGGCACACTCTAGACCAGGGCTGGTAGCCATACAGACGCGAAATACGAATGAGAGATAAGTTTCAAAATCAGACATAGCTCATTTATATCGCCCATTCACGAGCTACCCAAGTCTAAATTTGAGGAAATGTCTTCAATTGTTTTTAGCGCAGCCGTCTTAAGCGGACTACAAATTCTCAAAATATGTTTGTGTATAATGTATAAGGAATGTAATTACGTCGCTATTACTTCAAATATAGTTTTTTTTCTTTCTTCTTAACGCCCTGCTAAGAATGTTTAATATTTGGACCAAGCTTCAATTTCAAAAATATCCTTATATCGGGACGTCGATGTTATAAGAATATCATCGTTGCAGGCGTCAATATTGCTGCCGAAATATCACTTTCCACGCTGACCTTTGCCTTTATAAAGTAATTAACTAACCTTATGCCCATAGAACAATACTCATTTATCTTATCCACTTGCGGGGTGTATTGGGAACACTTTTTGTTTTCTTATTGTAAGGACACTTGTTAACTAATTAGAAAAAGTTTTAAGGAATTCTTTTCTGATTACACTTTTTAAGTAGAGACAGGTATGATTGGGATTAAAGCTGTAGCCTTTTGAAGAAAATAAATTTTAAGCCTATTTATAAAATGTTACTAATAAAGAAGATGTAGTGATAAGAGTTGAATGAGTAATTTTAAGGAGCTTTGGGCATGTAGAGAGAATGGATGTGATATTAGAATCACAGAATAAGTTTATGATGTCAGATTGATAGGTAGCGTTGGTGCCGGTATACTGCGACTTGTGTACAATGATCACATTGTCGATATTTGAAGAAAGGTTACGTAAAAAGCACTTCAAATAAACGTGCATGTATGGAGAAATTAATGAAAGTAGATAAAGCAAAATGTACTTGTTAGGGTCCTCCCAAGTGGAGATCTATCGTTTCTGTTTCTGCCTACCCAATAGGAAACAGGCGCGATAATATGTATGTACCAAATCTCAAAAGATTTATGAATATTATTTAAATATAAGAAAATATCGTCATAAACAACACATTATAATAAAAGTTTTTATTCAGACAAGTTATATTGGAGAACAATCTTTGAAGGTTTACAGAATAGAATATTCTTTATTGCGCACAAGAAAATAATACACGTTACTTAACAAGTACAATTGGCCGTGTTATCGCTAACACTTATTTCAGACAACCTTCTGGAGATAATTTCACATTTTTTATAATAATGTCATACATATAAGTTAAAAATTATCTTTATTTCCTATTCTGCATACACAGCTTCGCCAGTGTTAACGCTGGCTAAGGAGATGAACTGTCAAAAAACTCCGCAGCAACTAGGGCTAAAAATTCTTTTACTTCATATCTCTGTCTCAATTATCTATGAACAACTCTATCTATTTCTCTCTTTTATTTCACCTTCTGCCAATTATTTGTGGTCTGCACAATATGTCATTCCATACTAGAATGTTGTAGCATACGTCCTCTGTTACACCACAAATCATAATATTATTCTTCACATAATCCCGGATGGATCTCATTTTTTGGTTCTATACATTTGTACTCGTCAAACTTTTACTTTAACGTTTTTTTTGTCACGTGACTTTCCCCCCTCTTCATTTCCTGTCCATACCATGTCATAAGTAAATATGTTAATCAACCATCTATCGTCAACATAAGTGAATAATTATCCGCTTACACGAAGGACAATAAAGATCTATGGTATTCTATTCGTCACGGCGGTTAACTAATTGCTTGTCCATAACAAAAGTCCATTATGCACGGACTTCCGTGGTATTCTGAATGAAAATTGATTTATATCAAACATACGTTTCGTATTCGCAAAAGTTTCGTAGAATTTACCTGAAACTTAAAAAAATATATCTAGAAAGTTTTATCTCAATTAGGATGACTTTTTCGATCTATATGAGCTGTAAAAAGAACCTATTTTTGTAGTGTGAGATTAATGGTGTTTGCCAGATACCCGCTCAAAATACTCGGGTAATGGAGGAATCATTAGCCATCATGGGTTTGGACTCACGGAGTTAAGGCATAGCCAGTGCTGCGTTTCTGTGGAAAAACGTCCCCAAACTGGCTTATGTGGGCTTGAATAACTTTGCGTCACACATTCCGAGCCTTTCCTTTATTGTTTTTATCTCTATAGGAATGGAGAACTTATAGTAATATTTCGGCGGGACGACCTCTCGCAATAGAAGACTAAAGACCCTAAAGCCAGATTTTGCGCATACAAGGCGGTAGGGCATTTGCCCGTCTGGATGGTAACCACCCCTAGTTTAGAGTATGCCACCATAACAACCTTGAGTTGTGTTCCGGCATTGGTAGCCAGATTAAAGCCTCCTTTCGAGGCCAGTAGCGCACTTTGGTGTTGTAAATGTAAGTGTAAAGGCGACGGTAACCACTTTCCATGGGCTTAGCCATCAGCCTGTCAGCTGTATTCTAGCAATAAATAAATAAGAAATTTCAATTTGTTCAACTCAAAGATCTTAACAACATTTTTTTACTGAACAAGAGTAGATAGGTAGATGTTCAGTGCAAGTCACCTGTGAGTGAGAAATTTAATTTCAAAAGCGTTTTCAAAAATCTGTCTGTACCTTTTTATAGCCTGATAGTATCGAATTCTGTTTTCAGAGTTTCACTTAATATTGAATTGTTGAAATGTTTAATAGAATATTTTTCCTCCGTTATAGTTGATTGGAAATTGTTGGGAGTTTTATGAGCAAATTGTGTTGTTCAAATTTTATAGCTTTCTGTCTGTTCAACTGTATTTAGTTTCAATGCTATATATATGGCTACATTTTAATTACATGTATGTAGTAAATATTCGCCATCTCGAACAGACCCGGGACGCGCTAAAAGTATTTTAGACAACGTTTTCAGTGTATATGCATGCGTGTGTGTGTCAAATACATGGTAGTGTGTGTAATGTTTTTTTATTGATTGAATGTATGTTTTATGCATTATTTAATCTGTACTCCTCTATAAACTATAAGTGTGCGAAATTTCATACTTCTCCGACGGCGCAATTCGTAAATCGTAAAAAGGGGTACAAAGTTTTTGCTTCACTTATTAATATAATGATATACATACACATACCTCTCGTGCTTTAATAAATTGTGTTTCACATTAAATCACTGCAGAATTCGAAACTTCTGATGATACGTATCGCAGCGACTGGTTATCGAAATATCATTTTCAGATTCTAAAATATCATCTGTCTAGACATTCCAATAAATGTAAATAACAATGAACAATGTCTGAAAAGTTTTGTTTCAACTCTGAATAACGCTTTGAAAAAATGATTTTATTGAATGAGTTCAGCTGTTAGACAGACGGCCCACCTGCTGGAAAGCGGATACCATCGTCTATGGTGATTTGTTCTCGCTCTGTAAAGGGATACTGGAACCTGACTACTAATGCCGGAACACAATTCATGACTGTTATGGCTGCATTCTCTAGACCAGGGGTGTTTGCCATCCAAACGGAGGATTACCCTACCACCTGGCTGTGGGTTGTTTTGTCACCTTACAACGAGCCGCCCGGTCGCATGAAATTGTATCCTTCGCTCCTGCACGGAAAAATATGAATTAAAATTAATTTATCTAATTACAATGAAATCGCCTGTACGAGCATCTTTGAACTCAACGTTGAGTGGTTTTAAACGTCATTGTGTCTCTAACAAGTTATTCAGACATCATCTCGACACGTCTACGCATTTAAACTAGTATTAAAACATGCGTATGTAGTTAGTTCATGCAAAATGTCAAGTGTATTAATAACAGAGAGCCGGTTTAGTAAAGCGCCCGAGGTATACGCGTAATATATACCATTATGTCGCGAAATATGTTATAATAATTTTCAACCGACAAAGGGTGTAAATGTTTTTGCTTTAGGGCTCACTAGTCCGTCCTTTTGAAGTTTGACATTTTTTTTTTTGTTTATTGCTGGAGTACAGCAGATGCTTGTCTGTCTGACGGGCCAACTGCGATGGTAAATGGTTGCCGTCGCCTATGGACATGAGCAATACCAGAGGTGCTGCCACTGTGCTGTTTACTCGTAGATGGGGCCGGAACCCGCCCACTAAAGCCGAAACACAACTCAAGGTTGTTATGGCGGCATGCTCTAGATCAGGGATGGTAGCCATCCAGACGGGTAAATTTCCTACCACCTGACTGTGGGTAGTTTTGTCGCTTCTTACGACAGGCCGCCCAACACAGGAAATTGTATTCTTTCTCCGTTCCTGCAGGGATATATACGGATACCATTTGTAACTAATTTGATTTTAAATCACGCTCTTAGTTGATTTGAAAGAAAATAAGAATAATCTACGTAAAATATTCACATCTATAAAGACATATTGAAGTATCTGTTTGTAATGTCAAAATATCAACAGTTTCTTACAAAATTCATATGAAGATATATACATACGGTATGTATAGCAAAAAATCTATTTTTACAATTTTTGTTTGTCTGTCTGGATGTTCCGGCTAATCTATGAAACGGCTGGACCGATTTTGACGGGACTTTCATTGAAAACATGCTGATGTTATAAAAAGTAACTGTAATAAATTATTTTTTTGGAATCCGCGAAAAAAATTATCACGCGGATGAAGTCATAGATTCAGCTAGTAAATAATAAGTACGTCGACGACAAAAGACGTAAACAATACTGAATGGTATTATTTTAATATCATTAACTAACCCTGACAGCCGAGTCAATTTATGACTATGGTCACTTCGGTATCAAAATGTCACAATTAAAATTAAATTTTATAAGTTACTAGTTTGACCCACGGCTACGCTTTCAAACCCTAGGCAGTAGCTTTATTTTACTTACACAAAAACTTCATTCGGTTTTCTACATATAATTAAGAAACTAAGTTCATATAGTCTAAACAACTGTCTAGCAAAACAAAGATGTGAGTCGAAGCCAACCTGATTTAAGGAAAGACAACAAATGACATTTTGTTTATGACAACATAGCTATTTGTTAGTGAATTGAAAAAAAACGCGATTGCAACGCCATCTATTTAGCTAATCCGTTTATTCGGTAAAAACGACACCATTTGTCGGCATAAAAAAAATACTTTTCTGTCTTAATAAGCATCGATATGAGTCTGCATTTCACTCTATTTTCTTGTTATTTCGATTTAAATATTTATACGTTAATTAACCCAAAAACTTCTAGCCGCTTTGAGGTTTGCGATCTGGGGTCCCCGTTATATAATTATCCCCTTTTGCAATTCGGAATTAGGATGTGACACAGATGGACATTTTAACCGAATGTTTTGTTTCGAAAATTTGTTCGAATTTAGGTCGTATTGATAATCATTTATTTCATTTGGATTAGCGTTTGTTAATTAAATTTTATACGCAACTTCGATTATGTTAGGTCCGCGTTATTGTTTAGTCCTGGAGTGGAGACCGAGTTTCGGCATACATTACGTATTACGCCCTTTAGCTGGACCCACGACCTGCACAAGATCGCCAGTAAGGGCTTGATGAGGAAATCGCAGGATCGGGATATGTGGCGTAAAGGGAAGTCTGTTTCCAGCAGTGGACTACGAATGGCTCATGGTGTAACAGTTATGATTTTACATCAAGTGACATAGTCAATCTCAAGACATATGTCCGAATTGACCCATCGAATAAATCTTTAACATATGTATGTATATGTAAAAATTCTTTCAGTGTTCGATAGCCCATTTATCGAGGAAGGCTATAGGTTATATATCATCACGCTAAGACCAGTAGGAGCGGAGCACCAATGAAGAATGTTTCAAAATCGGGGAGATTTTATGGACTCACTTATTTTTCAACTATTCAACGCTGACGAAGTTGCGGGCATAACCTGGTAATATAATATTATGGATATCATAGATTAGTTAGTGTTTTAAAATGTTCTCTTTAAAACGTTTACAATGCGAAGTTTAAATTCAAAGTAATTACGTCATTAAGTTCTTATAGAGCGGCAAGTGTTTCCAAGAAATATGTGTAGCTAGGTCTCTCATTATAGCAATTTGTTTCGGCATGTCCTGCCTAAATAACTCAACACTAAGCACGGGTTAACTTGGATATATTGCGGTCGTGTGGCGTAACTTGAGGAAAACTTGGTTAAGATATCAAGTTGTAACTTAACGTCAAAGCGCAAAGCATGAAAATTATTTTGTGTTGTGGCTTTGGTGGGCTTAAAACAAGCTGTTGTACAGAAGAATATTTTCTTGTTATGTTACGCACGAAATACGATTAGCTTCAGGCTAACCGTTTTTCGCTGATTGCTTGTGAGAACGTGGTATCACACCAGTCGAGCCGGCTCTAAGAGCTATAATCAAGGTAACGATTCCAGCTTAGGTCCACCACTTCAAATAATCTCTGGCACGCATATGCGTGCCCATATGAGCAATTTTACCATTTGGCTGCAAAACCTTCTAAATAATGAATACTGTTACGACCGACAAAGAACAATTCACACTTGCAGTTTATAGCCTTTCGGCATTTGGACTTCTTTTGTTTACTTCGTGTTTAAATTTTGTAATTAGAAAAACATCCTATTGTGTATTGTAATCGTTTATGGTAGTCTTTAGCCAGGTGTGATTTTTATATTATAGTGTTATGCGGTTGAGTATAGTTTCGAGACATATTATATTGGTGCAGTATAAAACAATGCCCCAACTATGAGATAAGGCAGTCTAGCGATAGGCACAAGCGGAACAAGACGTGTGTACATTCGATAAACTATATGGTGACGGACTTTGCGCGTGTTATTGAACCGTGCAGTTTGTACTGGTTGCGCCCAGTTACATTTGTACCTATGTTATACGTGTTTGTGTAGCCCTTATAAATTCTATAGTAATTCCAACGACATTTTTAATTCGAGTCTTGTAACTCGTAACATACATACATACATACATACATAACTT